>CM070579.1:63527609-64276734 GCA_036346355.1 Rhipidocladum racemiflorum
GCGCCAAAATGTATCAGGATTTGAAGGAAAGATTTTGGTGGCCAAGCATGAAGCGTGAAGTTGCCGAGCATGTTGCATTGTGCGATGTATGCCAGAGAGTCAAGGCAATGCATCAGAGACCAGCAGGATTACTACAGCCCCTGAAAATACCTGAGTGGAAGTGGGAGGAAATCGGAATGGATTTCATTACCGGTTTGCCTAAGACTCAAGGAGGTTATGACTCCATATGGGTTATAGTGGATCGTTTGACCAAAGTAGCCCATTTTATCCCCGTGAAGGCCACCTACTCGGGAGATAAGTTAGCAGAGTTGTACATGATCAGGATCGTCTGTTTGCACGGAGTGCCAACGAGGATTGTATCGGACAGAGGTACCCAATTTACCTCAAGGTTCTGGAATAAGTTGCACGAAGCCATGGGAACCCGTTTAAACTTCAAGATCTGACCTATCATCCACAGGCGGATGGACAGGCCAGAAAGAGTCAACCAGATTCGGAGGATATGTTAAGAGCATGTGCATTGGCTTATGCTACCTCTTGGGATAAGAGTTTGCCGTATGCCGAGTTCGATTACAATAATAGTTACCAAGCTAGTTTACAGATGTCACCTTTTGAGGCCTTTGTATGGTCGACTGTCGGACGCCATTGAATTGGAATGAGACCGTGGCGCCGTGTCTTGGGCCTGATATTCTTCAAGAGGTGAAGAGCAGATTGCCATGATTAGGGAAAGGTTGAAGATCGCCCAATCACGAGAAGAGTTATGCTGACAATCGTCGCCTAGATTTGAGTTTTGAACCAGAAGACTTTGTATACCTCAGAGTTACGCCTCTCAGGGGAGTTAAGAGGTTCCATGCCAAAGGGAAACTCGCACCCCATTATGTTGGACCATTTAAGATTTTGAGTCAGAGGCGGTTGCTTATCATGGAGTTGCCACGATCGTTAGCGAGAGTACATGACGTATTCCATGTGTCCCGATTGAAGAAGTGTCTCAGAGTACCGAGGAGCAGACCGCTAGAGTCAATTGAGTTGCAAGAAAATTTGACTTACAAGGAGCATCCCGTAAAGATTTTGGACACTATGGATCGAGAAACTAGAAATAAGTCAACCCGTTTCCGTAGAGTTCAGTGGAGCAATCATGAAGAAAGCGAAGCGACTTGGGAGCGCGAAGAGGATTTGAGGAAAGAGTTTCCGAACCTATTCCTTTAGTAAGCCCTGAATCTCGGGGACGAGATTCTATTAAGGGGGAGGTTTGTAACACCCCAAAATTTTGCTTTTCTTAAATCCATGTGTGATTTGGCACTTTGGTGAATTTTTGGAATTTTCTGGAATTTATTTGGATTTATTTGGAATTTATTTGAATTTATTCCATTTTGAAATAATTAAAGAATTAAACTTTGCAAATAAAATTTTGTGAGAAATATTTTATTTGAGTCCAAAATGATCCAAAATATTTTCCAGAATTTTCTCGAATTTTTCGAGTCTTTTGCTATTTTTAATGAATTAAATGAATTATCGGGAATTATTTTAATTATTAAATCATTGGAAAATCAACTCGGGTCGAGTATCGTTCATCCGATCGAAGTCGAACTCCGAGTCGGACTCGAGTCCGACGAGCCGATTGACTCGACCACACCGGCTCCCAACCCTCAGCGATCCCGACCGTTGGATCGGGATCCAACGGCCGAGATCCGCCCGTACCGGTTCGAGCCGCGTCCGACCGGATCCCGGTTACGCCCGCGCGCTCGTGGCCGTTGATCGTGCCACGTGTATGGCCCTCCGTCATCGTCCCCGTCCGAATCCGAGCCGAGAGCTCGCCGTGGGCCGCAGTGTGCGTTAGGGTTTCGCGTTTGGCGGCACGCCGAGGCACTATTTAAAGCCCCGAGGCCACCGGCGAAGCCCTTTGTCGCGGCGCATCTTTGCCCCTAGCCTTCGAGCCCTAGCCGCGCCACAGAGCCGCTATTTCTCGCCGTAGTAGGAGAAGTCCCCAGCTGCGGTTTACGTCGATCCTCGCTGCGCCGCTTCTCCGACGACACCAAGCCTGGGCATCAAGATCCCCATCACGTCGCCTGGGAGTGCCAATCTTCACGCCGGAGCTGCACGGACACGCCGCGTGGGAGGTCGTCGTCTACGTCTCCGGTGCCCAAGCCTCGCCGCGCCATCACCGGACTTCGCGAAGCCTCTCCGCCGTCCGATCCGGATCCGACCGCTGAGGTTCGCCCACGTATTTCCTTTACGGTTCAACCCTAGATCCGTTAGCAGCCATTAGATCTAGATCGAACGGCTCGGATCAACCGTGTAGTTTTGAACGTGAAGCCTAGATCCAATCTGGGCCGTTGATTTTCAAATCAACGGTCGAGATTGTGCCACGTGTACCCAAGCCACGCCACGCGCGCGTGAGCGCGTGTCTCTGACACGCGGGGCCCGCGTGTCAGCGGGACAACCGAACCGCACCATGACGTCACGGTGGGGCCCGCGTGTCAGCGAGTTAGACACACGGGTTAATTGCGTGCGTGACACTGACATGTGGGGCCCACATGTCAGCGACACGTGAACCATGGACCGGGTCCACGGTAGACCCGAGCCGAGCGTGGACCGAGTCCATGGACCGGCTGACGTCAGCAGACCAATCAGAGGCTGACACGTGTCCAGGCTGACGCAATAATTAATTTCCGAAAAAGAAAATGATTTATTAATTCGAAATAATGATTTCAGATTTTGATTCAAAATTCAAACGCTTATAACTTTTGCGTTTCAACTCCGATTTGAGTGATTCAAATTTCTAAATTTGTATAAAATTGAGATCTACCTAAATATAAATTTTATTTAATTTTTGGACTAAAGTTTTTCTCTGTAAAATTATTTAATTGATTATTTAAACTTTAAATAATCATAACTTTTGCGTTTTAACTCCAAATTTGACGATTCCAGTTTCTAAAAATTCATAAAATTATGTTCTCTCTGTTTATGGATTTTATTTGGATGATTGGATACTTTTTGCCTATTGTTTATTCGTGTATTTGCTATTTGCACGCTTTTACGAGTAGACGTTGAAGTGCCTAAGGATTTGAAGGAGAAGTATTGACTCAGGATCCAACTCAAGACCAAGAACAAGTACTTTTGAAGGCAAGTTGTGCTTTGACCATGTTGATCCTATTTCGAAATCTATTTTGATTTAACCTATTGCATGCTAGTTCAATTAGAAAATATTTTATTTAAATTTGAGGAATTAGATAAATACCAATTTGCTGTATGACACCTTGATTACTTAAGTATGTGCCATGACCCCTTGTCACCCTAGTTGTGGTTTACTAGTTGGACATTATTAACTTGCCAACATGGGTTTAGACCGTTGTAGTAAATCGCTTAGACACACTACGTGCTCATGACATGATTTTGGACAAACAAATGTTAATATTGACTTAATGATATATTGAACCTGTTTTGGAAAGGTATCATGTGATGTTGATGGCACGTGGTGCATGGTAATCAACTGGGGTTTGATAAATAGTTTTCGACCAGGGCATGTGGCAAGAATAATCAGGTGGGCCAGTTGTGGCATTGGGGATGTTGATTTGGTTCTTCGGGTAGTCTTGCCCTGGTCACCCTAAGGACTTAACCTTGCAAGCCTTTGAACTGGGTCTAACGTGCAACCACATGTCTGTAATGGGACGGACCTAGTTGACTAAGTTGCTAATAACGTACCTGTGGGACTCAAATTTGGAGTTTAAACGCAAAAGTTATGATTATTTAAAGTTTAAATAATCAATTAAATAATTTTACAGAGAAAAACTTTAGTCCAAAAATTAAATAAAATTCATATTTAGGTAGGTCTCAATTTTATACAAATTTAGAAATTTGAATCACTCAAATCGGAGTTGAAACGCAAAAGTTATAAGCGTTTGAAGTTTGAAACAAAATCTGAAATCATTATTTCGAATTAATAAATCATTTTCTTTTTCGGAAATTAATTATTGCGTCGGCTGGACACGTGTCAGCCTCGATTGGTCTGGCTGACGTCGGGATCCATGGACTTGGTCCACGCTCGGCTCGGGTCTACCGTGGACTCGGTCCACGGCTCCTTGTGTCACTAACGGTGGGTCCCCTCGGGTGACGCCATCGGCGTCGGCCGAGGCTCGGCCACAATGACAGTGGGACCCACCGTGGCGTCATTGTCGACGCCGCCGGCTGGGACGATCGGCCCGACATGCGTTCGCCATGACGTCGGCGTGGCGTCATGGTGCGATGTGGTGGGCCGTGACATGCGGGCGGCGTGTCGGCGTCACGCACGCAGCGCTGGGCGGCGGCGCGGCGGTCAGCCTACCCGGACGCGTGGCGCAATCTCGGCCGTTGATTTGAAAATCAACGGCCCAGATTAGATCTGGCTCTCACGCGTTTGGGTTAACGCGTTTGATCTGGACCGTTGGATCCAGATCTAACGGTCCAAAATGGATCCGACCCCTACCACTAGACCTAATCTACACCGTTCGATCCCGATCTAATGGTTAGGATCTAACCTAGCTCTAACGGCGTTAGGGCGCACGTGGATCTCACCGTGGCAGTCGGATCCGGATCGGACGACGAAGAAAGCTCGAAGTCGACGATGGCGGCGCGGCGGAGCTGGTTCACCGAGGTCGGGGAAGGCGACCAACGCGATGGCGTTCTGGGGCTTCTCCGGCGAAGAAAGTGGTCGGGGTCGACGCGTCTCGTTCTGGGGATCACGGATCTGGACTTCAACGCGGCAGAGACGTCCTCCCGTCGGCGCAAAAGACCACAAACCGCGGCGGCTGTTCTTAACTTCGGCGAGCAATCACGGCTAGACGGTGGGGATCCTGGCGGCGCGAGCTAGGGTTTCGAGTTCGGCGTGGAAAGGCGATCCTCGTGCACCGATCCACTCTTTAAATAGACTAGGTTTCCGAATCCAACACGGCGGCGGAGAGGAACAGCCTCGCCGGGGAAATCGGAATGAACACGATGCACAGGAGCCGTACACGTGTCACGATCTACGACTCCGATTCGATTCGCGCACAAGCGTCTACTCGGTCATCCGAGGCGGACGATATGGCCGTTGGATCTTGATCCAACGGTTGCGGAGCTAGGGTTCGGGCGACGCGGTTCGACCGAGTCAAGAGGCGCGGGTCCGGCTCGGGTCAGACTCAGGTCTGGCTCGAGTCCGAGGAACAGTACTAGACCCGACTAATTTTCAGCGATTAAATATTCAAATTAATTCCCAGAAATTCATTTAATTCATTAAAAATAGCAAAAGACTCAGAAAAATTCTGGAAAAATTCTGGAAAATATTTTGGAACATTTTGGACTCAAATAAAATATTTTCAACAAAATTCGTTAATTATTTTAAAATGGAATAAATTCCAATAAATTCCAAATAAATCCAAATAAATTCCAGAAAATTCCAAAAATTCACCAAAGTGCCAAATCACACATGAATTTAAGAAAAGCAAAATTTTGGGGTGTTACACTGCGGCGGCGGAATCCGAATTGGATTCGGATTGGGGCGACGTGGCGCAACGGTGGCCGTTGGATCAAGATCCAACGGTCGCACGCGAATGGGTTTGGTCCGGTCAACCCGGCTCGGGTCGGACTCGAGTCTGACTCGGGTCGGATGAACAGTGCTAACCCGATAGATTTTCCAGCGATTAAATAATTTAATTAATTTCGATAAACTCAAATAATTCGAGAAAAATAGCAAAATAGTCAGAAAAATTCTAGAAAAATTCTGGAAAATACTTTGAGACATTTTGGACTCAAATAAAATATTTCCAACAAAACTTTATTTAAAACTTTTAATTCTTTAATTATTTTAAAAGGGAATAAATTCAAATTAAATCCAAATAAATTCCAGAAAATTCCAAAAATTGACCAAAGTGAATAATAACATTCAAACTTATGAAAAGCAAAAATTGGGGTGTTACAACCTGCCATTCGTCCAGTCAAGGCCTGGACCTCCCTCACGCAAGTAGGTGGTCACATGTTCTCGATGGCTTCAATCTTTTTTTGGGTTTGCCCTGATGCCTTGTGGTCCAACCATATAGCCAAGCACCTTGCTTGCCCTCACACCAAATACACATTTTTCTGGATTGAGTTTTATTCAATGTCTATTGAGGTTACAAATGGTATCCTCGAGGTCGAAAACATGACCCGAGGCGAGCTTACTTTTGACCACTATGTCATCCACATAGACCTCCAGATTACGACCTATTGTTCTGAGAAGGTTTTCTGCATAAGACGCTAGAAAGTTGCTCCAGCTTTCCTAAGACCGAAAGACATGGTTGTGTAGCAGAAGGTACCAAACGGTGTAATGAAGTATGTCTTCTCTTCATCTTCAGGTGATATGCCGATCTGATGATAGCCCGAATAGGTGTCCAGAAAGCTCATCACTTGGGACTCCGCTGTTGCATCGACCAATTGGCCTATGCGAGGCAACGAGAAATTGTCCTTCGGACAGGCGGCGTTCAAGCCCGTATGGTCGATGCACATATGCCATTTGCCCCTTTCTTCTTAACAATGACTGGATTTGCTAGCCATTCCAAATGGTTGACCTCTCGGATGAAGCCGGCCTTAAGGAGCTTGTCGAGTTCTTCTCGGATGATTGCTTATTTTTCTGGGGAAAAACGTCTGAGCCTTTACTGCACTGGTTTCTTGTCAAGCTGAACCGCTAGCCTATGCTTAATGACTTCCCTTAGGACTCCAAGCATGTCAGATGGCTGCCAGGCAAACACATCCGCATTCTTCTGGAGGAAAGTCATGAGCTCGAGTTCCTATTTAGGATCTAGGGAAGATCCTAGATGTACGACCTTGGTCGGGTCCACGTTGCTTAACGGGACCGCCTTGGTCTCTCCTCTGGGCTAGAGGGTAACTTTTGGCCGAGAATTCTTTGGCTCTTGGTCGGGTCCACGATGAGGTAGTTGCCCGACCATGTCTAGCACCCTCTTGTCATAATTCAAGGCTGCTTTCTGATTTCCTTTCACGGTGATCACACCCTAGGGCCAAGAATTTTTAGGCACTGATACCCATGATGGGTTGCGGCCATGAACTTGGTGAGGGCCAGCCTACCGAGGATGGCATTGTAGGCCAACTCGAAATCGACCACCTCAAAGGTATCATCTTGGTCCAAAAGTTGCTCGGACCTCCGAACATCACGGGCAAGACGATCTGGCCAAGCGGCTTGGTCGAAGTGCCCGGGACGATCCCGTAAAAAGGGACTACTATGCTTTTGATTTTGGACCGAGGGACATGCATCTCGTCCAAAACCCTAGCAGATATGAGATCCAAGGAGCTCCCGCAGTCGATGAGTACCTGACCCACCGTAGTGTTGCTGATGGTCAGATTTATGACCATTGGGAGCCTTTGAGGCTTTGTCATTCCAAGGGGACAATCATCCTTGCAGAAAGTTAGGGGCAGCTCGGGCCACTTGAGCTGCTGCACGGGAGGCTTGCCTTGGGTGACATGGTGCACCTCTCGTGCTGCCTCCTTCAAATCCCAATGAGACTTGTAAGCCGAAGAGCCCTTGAATATTACCGCAATGTGATTGCGAGGTTCCTGGTAATCCATGTCTTCATCATCGTCAGCGATCTGCTTGCCCTTACTATTTTCGCCTTGCTTTGGGAGCATGAGCATGGGACCTTTACCATTATAGAACTGTTCCAGATGGAAGGTCTAGGTCTGGCAATTATGAAGGTCGTACCCGTACGCTTGATGGAGCGGGCAGAAATGATTGCTTGGTTGAGCACCTTGATCATTGTGATCCTGGTCGTTGCGATGCTGAGGTGGTCGGCCCTTGCCTCTTGCACCAAAATTTTTACACGTCTGCGGCTACGAAGCCTACTGTTGACGCTTCTCGATGGTCGCAACCATGTTTGGTGCAGAGGGCTTCTTCTTTTTCTTGATCTTCTTTTCCAATGAGTTTGTGTTCCTTTTGCTCGTGGAGCCTTCTAAACCAGGTTGAGGCGGGAGCTTGCCCTCGTCCAGCATCTTCTTCCACCGGACTATCTCATCGGCATTGGCATACCGATCGGCCATGTGGAACAACTCACTGGCCATTAGATCAGGATGAATCTCCAGATCCTATGTAAAATGAATATCTCAGACACCGAACTTGAAAGCTTGGACAACTGCTTCATCCGAAATGTTCAGGATCGAGTTTCACACTTGGATGAACTATTGGACGAACTGACATAGAGTCTCGCCCTTCATCTGGATCAAACGCTCGAGATCGCGCTCATTGCTCAGACGGATGTAGCAGCTCTGAAAGTTCGCCCTGAGCGCATTGCTCAGCAACCTCCAAGACCGAATTGACCCTTCCTTTTGATTGAAGAGCCAAGTCCGAGCAGCTCCATCTAGCACTGTAAGTAGGAAGTTCTCCATAACTCCCTCGTTACCTCCAACAGCTAGGATGGCAGTGGTGTAGATAGAAAGTAATTCATCCGGGTTCTATGTCCCGTTGAACCTTTCAATGTGGCCGGGTTTGAACTTGCTCGGCCACGAGACGTGTTGAAGAGGTGCTGCAAAGGCTCAACACCCGAAAACTGGGGCATCGCGGTGGTCTCTTCGATCATGATGATTGTAATGATCATCATTGCACTGACCTCCGACTCGCGGGCTGAGACGAGAGAAAACTTCTCGAGGTCGGCGCGATGGAGATCGATCTGAAGTAGAATACTCGGTACGCCCCTGGCCGTGCTGGGCATACCTTTGATCCTGCGAGCTTGATCGAGAATCACTTTGGGTATCCTCACAGTACCAATCGTGCACCCTCTGGTCTTCTCGAACATGGTTCCGAGAATCGTCGTGATGGGAGCGAACAGGGGTGTAACGGTGATGCTCCCGGGAAACACTCTGGGTCTTCCTACCACGAGATGCTTCCGATGCTTTCATATCGGCAACAATCTTTTCAAGATCATCAGCCACTACCGCACCCATAGCTTCCAGATCCACCTGCTTGGGGAACTCCCTGAGGTTGCGCACGACCGTGGCCAAAGCTTGCAGTCGTTCTTCGCTCGGGGGAACGAGAGGTGACGAGCTTGGCTGATGACCGTGCATGTGCTCTGGCGTACCACACTCGCGGTAACACTCACGAGCATCGACTTCAGCCCTAGTGCTAGGATTTCCACGAGTTTGACGACGTATACTCGCCAAGGTCCTATTTAAGGATGTTTCTAGGTGGTTCCTAGGCGCTTCATAGCAGTGGTGACGGGCAGCCCCCGAGGATTCAACCCTGGGGTTTTCCTCTTCTCCTGCCATGTTGACATCACAAGAGCGCGAGGACTGTGAAGGCGACATCATGGTGTCCCCATGCGATGCAGTCTCATTATCAGGCTCGAAATGTTCCAGGATATCTAGACCATCGTAGAGTCCGTCGTACTCATCATCATCTGTGAGGGTATCACGCTGAGAGCGAAGGTACTGCTCTTGCGCAGCAGCCATCGGGGAAAGGCTCTCGGGTTCGGTGTGATCCTTTGGGTCAGTGATGCCGACCACGCCTCTGTCGGCATAGTACAAGTCTTCATCCTCGGCGTCACTGAAAACGCAGAGGTCCTGAGTATCTTGAGAATTAGGCATCTCCAGGGATTCTTCATGAAAGGAACTGTTTGATCCCCACAGACAGCGCCGGTTGTCGACACTTGGGGAATGGGACCCTGCCGAGCTTACTTGTTGATTGAGGGATCAACATGGTTCCCTTTTTCGATGAAGGGATTGCGTCCGGAGAATGCTCGATCGGTTTAGGATGTGTTTAATACTCAGGAGATGGACACAAGGGTTTATACTGGTCCGGGCCTCTCATTGAGGAGATAATAACCCTACTCCAGTGACAGTGGTATTGCTTGATGATTCAAACGGTGTTTCATGTGTCTAATTTCTCTAATTGTTTTTTCTCCCCCTCTCTCCTTACATGCACAGGAGGTATTTATAGCTTACAAGAATATCCAACCTAATTATAGCCGAATAATGGGCATTTGACTGCATCGATTGTGGCTGTAACCGAAGCCTTGATTTACACCACATTCCCATCGTGGGCATAACAGCGCCACGTCATGGCGTGATTAGCGCTATTCAGTCGTAACCGCCGAGCACGATCTTATGACCATACGTCTCGTGAACAAACTTGGGCCGAGCGTGTTGGTCCTTGCTGAGCATGAATGCTCGGGCCTTGAGCACATATGCTCGAGGGCGAGCGTCGAGCCTGGGCTGATCGGACGGACCGGCCAGTCACATGATGCTCATGGATCATCCTCGGGGACATCATCCGAGGGTACGCATGGTCGGCCAAAACTGACTGCCGGAGTACTATGGTAATTATGGAAATTATCCAATCCCCCGACAAGTTTGTTTAGGAAAAATATCCACATTTATATGGAATATAATATTTCACAACAATTTGCACATGATCTGTATAAATATTACTTTCCCATCCAAGTTTATAGAGTGTATTTTTTAATGGTCTTGTCTATAAATATATAGCATACTTTATGTTCAAATACAAATTAGTGTGATGTCCCCTTTATAACCGTAATAAATAGTCAAATTTACTTGATATTCTCTACATATATGCATTTAATATACTACTTGAAGATAATAATTATGGATAGTCTAATCATTTTCAATAACTTTTAATCTATATAAAAAAAATACACCATATATAAACGAAACAGAGCTAGCATATCGTCGATCAAAGATTTAGTTTGATAACAAGCATGCGCATTCCAGAATGTCACTGAAGTTTTGACTGGGGAAGTACTTAATAATTAGTTAAAAGAGTGTTTCTGGATGCTTCGGCGTGACACGATTTGCACTGCATGTTGGCTGCGTGCATGAGCTGTGTTGGAACTTGGAAGTTATGCGTAAGAAGTCTAGAGGATATATATCCAACGCAATCCACTTCTTTCCTTTCATTTGTCCAACGTAATCCAAAGTCATCAACACAATTTTGCAACTCATCGCGCATTGCAAACCTTAATCTACTTCTGCATGTTATAAGATTCATAAATCATTTCTTTGATTTGTTTTGTTCTCGATCGACTCATAACGCATTGATCATATTGGTTTTCGCATGCACACATGCATGCATGCCAGCATCCATTGGTTTCGACACATGCTTGCATTAATTTGACCTCAAGATTTTCATTCACACACTTCACCGAGAAAAAAAAATTTATTCTTTTTTATATATACTGTAATATAACCAGCCCTAATTAGAACACGATAGAGTATGCCAAATTTTCCAGCAGAACTCTTAGCTATAAATATAGGAGAGAGGCTTATGTATTAGGTACCAATTAAGTTGTTGGAACAAATAATCAACGGAGATTGCTCGCTCTCTCACTTCTTGTATCTGTTCGTTCTTAATTTTGCACCATCTAATTGTAATATTGATACTTCTAGTTAAGATAATTGGTTGTACCAATCGCTCGACAATACTCTAATTACGATAATTGATTGTACGAATCGTTCTAAAATACTAGTTATTAACATACATATACGACTTAGTTTACCTAAGATAACTCTATAAAAAAAACCATGACCTACAACATCATCATATAGGGATTGAGTACATACTATATATGTGTAAGCTGTAAGCTTACCATGCATCCTAGCTACTGCCTACATATAATATTCTCCTCGTAGATGATCATCACGTACAATAGGACCAACAAACACGGCCTTAATTCGTACGTCAGGAAAGCAAAGCCACTAGTCTGAAAGCACTTGTTAGGCCCTTGACGTACTACGTAATCAAAAGATGCAGCACTTTGGTTTATCGAAACAGGATATACAGCAAATAAGTCAATAGAGAAACCTAACAGCTAAACCAATAATCTTGGACAACAATGCCTTATCTTTGATTAGGTTAATTTCATTGCGTGCTTCTGGTGCTTTTCCGCACGCTGCACTAATTAACTGATCATCAATTCGATTGTTCATTCCTCTATCAAAAAATAAAAGGAGGAAAGAACTCAATGATGCATTTGATTTGAATGCGCTGCTTCTCATCGAACGATCGGCATTGGCGCAAACAAGTGTATAATTTGAACCAGTACAATGGTGCAATTAGAATACCTCACCCTTGGCCAACGTCGCACCGGATAGAAATGGCCTCACTACTTCTAACTAAAGCACAACTGAAAACTCTGTGTGCGTCCCAATCTTGACATTAAAATTGGCTCTCGACTTTGATTTGTGCAATTGCTCAACCACCAAAAATTCCTATCAATCTGTGGCTCTAGCTCAGGTCGACAAGTCATACATATTAAAAGGATGTGCGTCATACAGCATATACTTGAGTTCCATTCACTACTACAGAAAACCTCATTATAGACGGTTCTCAAACGTCATTACAGACGGTTTTATGAACCGTCAGTAAGAATGGGTCAGTGATGACTCGTAATCATCACAGACGGTTTTCCAACCGTCTGTAAAAAAGCTATCACAGACGGTTCTAAATTGGAACCGTCTGTAATGTGCACCTCATCACAGACGGTTCCAATTTAGAACCGTCTGTGATGTTGATTTTTCATTTTATTAGTAATTTTGATCATTTTATTAGTAATTTTGATTTGTTCTCATGTATTCTCATGTACTTCGTAACTGCCCAAGAACACGTAACTTCTGAGCTATATCACTACTGATTTTAACACAATACGGGCACTTCCCAAGCGGTCACCCATCCTAGCACTGCTCTTACCTAAGCACGCTTAACTTCAGAGTTCTTATATGATCTGATACTATAATGTTAGTATGATAGCATCTGAAATATAACGTGTCCCCTCCTTTTAACCTCACGAGAACACTTTCGAACACCGATTTTAGTATCCTCATACTCCGAATACAGCTTGGAGATCACGGAAACACACAAAAAGATCAAAGCGGGTACAAAACTTCGGATGCCGCTTTTGAGGGCCTAAACGACGTTTTTGGAATTCGATTTTCGCGACGCGACGTACTCGCCCAAAAATTCAAGATCCGACCATCGATTTCCCGAACTAATCAATTCCGGATGCAACTTTTGTTATCTTTTCAACGAGCCAAAGAACGCCCGATCGGAGTTACGAGTCAAAAGTTATAACTATTTTACCAAAGCGTGCTCGGATTTTCTACTTGCGGACCGAATCGGACTTTATGCCTACAGGAGAAATTGAAGAGCTCATCGTGCTGATTCGAAAGCACAAGAACACCAAAATCGGAGTTACGAATTAGAAGTTATAGTGTTTTTACCATTTCACGAAATCGAGCTCATTGTGCTCATTAGAGGCGGTTTTGCCAAAAGCCGTGCGTGATAAATCTCATCACGCAGGCGGTTTTTGGCTAAGACCGTCTACGATATGGCTCTTATTACGAGGCGGTTTTGCCAAAAACCGTCATTATGTGCTCCCGCCTCATCCGCAGGCGGTTTTTGTTAAAACCGTGCGTGATGTGGCTTCTCATCACGGTTTTAGCCAAAAACCGTCTATCTTTATTATCAGCGGCGGTTACACTATAGAACCGTCTGTGATGTGGCTCTCATCATAGACGGTTTTAGCCAAAAACCGTCTATGCTATTATCACTGACGGTTACACTATAGAACCGTTTGTGATGTTCCATATCACAGACGGTTTATCAAAACCGTCTGTGATAAGGAGTCTTATATAAGCTTTTGTGTAGTAGTGATTGGAGCGACGTGCAGATATATGTTTTTGCCAGCTAGGTCCACGCGTGCACGACAAAAGGGAATCGTAACTTCCAATGTCATGTAGATAGGATTTGTTGATTAAAGTTGAATCATGCTATGTTTGGATGGGCTAAAGTTAATTGTTAGTTGGCTAATGGCTAGAGTTAATTGTTAGCCAGCTAATAATTAGCCCATCTAAAATTAGCCTAGGGCTGTTTGGATACATGGCTAATAGTTGGGCTAATTTCTTAGAAAAATCATGTTTGCCTCTCATAACAGACTGGGGATCGAGTGGACGCACGGGTGAGGAAGTGAGAATAAGGCCAGCGTGAGGGTATTTCAGACTTTTTTCAACGTGTTACCTACTATTAGCCCAAATTAGCTTCCCTTCACCAGCTAATGGACTAATTGTTAGCTGAGGGGTTGGCTAAAAATTAGCCCACCTATTAATCAGTGCTCGTGGGGTCTGGGGTCTGTTATGTATGTGCAATTATATGTGAGGTTTGTTTGCGTCAAACTAGCTGAATTGTCTGCATAAACGATGCGCGGCTAGATTTGAACTTATGGTTGTATTTGCTATATACAACTTTAATATCTATGATTTAAAAATGTATATATAATAATTTCTAAGATTCATTTTCTTTACTATTGATTATTGTCTGAAACTCCGAATTTCTAGCCCTTGGAGTGTTTTTTTGTGAGCGCCCTCAAAGTGAATTAGGTGTGTTTAATCTAACCACGTTTTTTACATTTACGTACATGTTTATTTTAAGAGAGGTGCTTTTATGTTTTTTTTTTTTTTAAAGCTACATAAATATTAAAACATGAATGAAAGGTAGATGGTGATTATTTACCTCTTCGCTTGCTTCAAGATTCGTGCAATTTGTATTATAAGAAAAAGCATAGAAGCACTGCTAAATTTCACAAAACTACAGGTTCTTTTGTAAAAAGCTATTAGAAAAATACATGTTTTAGCTTCTATTTCATAAAATTACAGATTTTACAAAAACTTGTACCATAAAACTATAAGTTTTAGAGTTCAATGTTTCTTGTAACGCGTCTGATAATTTGGGCCCACATAGCAACCTCAAGTGCCAGTGAAACGGGAAATGAGAATGCATGAGACTGTCATGTGGTGATGTGGGTCCACACTGTCAGACCCGTTACAAGGAACAGTTAAATCTAAAACCTATTACTTTGTAACACAAATTCTCGTAAAATTTGTAGTTTTATAAAATAGGAAGTAAAACCTATTTTTTTAATAGTTTGTATAAAAAACTTATTGTTCGGTGAAATTTACTCAAATTCTTACGTGTATAGACCTATATATTTACGGTGTCTTTGCAAGGTTACTATGTCCTTACACCAAAGTTCTAGGCCTACCAAAGTAACCTATCTACTGTGAACAAATAATTCGGTGTCGTGGTGTTGGAGAAACGACACGTAGAACTGCACTTGCGCTCTTAACACGCCTTGAGTTATATTTTTCCGTGCGATTCTAGCTTGGACCTGTCTGCGCCGTACCTTGATAGCACAGTTGGTACAATATACAATTAACGTACATCTTTGGTTTGACTAGATGTGAGTATCGGACCGAGGATGTAGATCATCTCCAACCATATTCCCTTCATTTCATTCCCTTTCCTCATTCCTATTCTCTTTATTTCCCCTCATCTCCAACAGATTCCCTTTAAAGGGAATTGTATAGGGAAAGAAGAGAGAATCTCTTGCTAGAGGGAATGGGAGAGAGAATCTCTTCACGAAGAGAATGCTGAAGGGAATCCGTTGGAGCGCTGAAGGGAATGGGAATCCCTTCGCGGAGGGAAAGGGAGAGGGGAAGGGACACGGTTGGAGATGGTCTTAGGGCTGAATCGGCTGATCCATAGCATGGTAGGCATGCATGCGCACGGATCCGCTCGGCGCGCATTACTGTAGAAATATACTAGTGAGAGTCGCGCGCTTCGCCGCGCCGTGCGAAATTTGATCAAAAAATGAGGAAAAGCGGGAAAAAATGGAAAAACGACGGATGAAAAATGAATTTACATTTTTTTTGGGGGGAAACGGCTAACGAAAACATTTTTTCCATATTCCGAAGAAAAAACGGTTCACGGAAATAATTTTTTCAGGCAAAACGAAGAAAGAAAACGGCTTTCCATATTTCTTTGTGGGGAAATAGCCACCGAAAACATCTTCCCCGTGCTCGGAGGAAAAACGTATCACGAAAACATTTTTTTCGAGGCAAAACGGAGAAAGGGAATGGTTTTCCATATTTTTTGTTATGGAAAAACGGGCAACGAAAACATTTTTCTCATGCTCCGGAGAAAAATCGGATGACGATTTTTTTTTCGGGCAAAACGGATAAAGGAAACGGTCTCCCAATTTTTTTTTTGGGAAATAGCCAACGAAAACATTTCCCCCATGCCCTGGAGGGAAAACTGATCACGAAAATATTTTTTTCGGGCAAAACGGAGAAAGGAAACGGTTTTACATTTTTTTTTTTGGAAAAACGGTTGCCGAAAATATTTTTCGCATGCTCTGGAGAAAAAACGAACCCTGAAAACATTTTTTTCGGACAAAACGGAGAAAGGACCCGAACGTAAAGCGCGAGGACCTATTTGTTATAATTTTGGATCTGTTCGCTATTTTGAAAAATTAGGACAGGGCTCGCGCGCGATTTGTACTTTACGGGAGGTCCTCAATGCAAAACGCCAAACCAGGGACCTAAACGCGAAACAAAAAAAAATATCTCCCTCTCACATGAAATCGCCCAAGGACCTGAACGTAATTTCGAAGAAACGGGGGGGTTCGCAAAAACGCGGGTGACACGTGGGGCACCCGGTTGCTCTCGGTTTTCTTCCCCTATAAGGTGTTTACGATATCTCAATCAATTTTTTTTGTTATCACTATTAGTTTTGGTAGCGACATAAAATACAACGATAATAATAAGCAGACTCTATCACAGTCGGTTCTCACCCGACGGTAATAATCACTCATCACTGTCGGTTCTTAACTAGAACCGACACTGATGAAAAAAATTATCACAGTCGGTTTTAGTTGAGAACCGACACTGATAATATGTTCATAGTAACTCACATTGCACATCACATTCACAGCATCATTCACAGAACACATGTCACATTGGCATAATATAATATTATTTACAACATTTGTATGTATTGACATAATATAATATTGTTTACAACATTTGTGTGTACTAGTAGGAGGCATTCTCGTCTCTATTTCTACCGTCCGGAGCTATAACCTCTGTTCAGTACCACAAGCATATGTGGTCTCGTATTTTGTTGAGGTCTTCGATCTCTAGGCTATGGCGGGGGATTGTGATATTAAGGAATATGTCTGCGCAGTCGACCAGGATCTTCATGTGATGCATGACGTAGAAGCCGCAAAAGTCATCGCTCCCCTGTTGATGACACTATGAAGAACGCAAATCATATTAGAAGACGAACTATAGATGTCACCAAAAAATCTTATACTAGAGATTTGTACCTGGTAGCGCTTCCACTACAACTTGTCGCGTAGTTTTCACTATGTTGCCCTGCTTCAGCAATGTACAACGAGAAAGCCCTACATACATTGGAGAGATGTCCTTGTGAAAAAAAAATGAACATAGTAAATTACAGAAAGTTTTACTTTAAAGGAATGTACTTCTGCAAAACAGGCTTGATCGCGTAGGGTATTGATTTCTTCACGAGGGAGTTAAAAGTGTAGACTTTGTTTTCCTTCGGAGCGATGACGAGCAGAACCCAGTGGTTGCTTTTAAAATTATTTACAGCGTAAGAAAATAAGTTCATATACGGTTTATGTCCGTACTAGTAATTGAAGGGTAAAGTCATCAGAGTTGTACTTACTTCTCGTGGTACGGGAAGAGAATGAAGTCCTTTTTCGATTGGCAATGAACTCCGATTCGAGTCTAGCCATGGTCGAAGACACCATCTCGGGATCCACGAACCCAACTAAATGTCGATCCATCGCGGCTTGCTGCCTCATTATCCTGCAACTCATGTCAATTGTTAACAAACATAGTATAAAATCCTATAAGAGTTATAGGCTCACGTGTATGGTGCGATACTCACAGCGTCTAGGTTTGTACAGTAGATATATCAATGGCTTTCAGGTTGTACAACCAGAATAGATCCTCGAAACTCACAGGGAATATCCCATGCTCCAGGTGGTGGAAATGTCCCCCTCGATATCGAATAGTGAAATCAACTTGATGCTCAGCTACATTTGCCTTATCGTAATACCACCCTGCAGCAAGCGACCAGCTTTGCCTAGAAATTCAATAAGTGGACAGGGACAAGGGGTTGTTCATGCATGTATTCTTTAAAATCATATGGGGGCGCCAAGGCATATGCTGACTTTTCTTTCTTGCCAGACAGAGATTGAGCAAGTGCAGGAGCTGGAGAAGTTGTAGGTTCAACTGTAGGAGCAGGTATAGCAGTAGGAGGAGGAGCAGGTGTAGGAGCATGTGCAGCTGACTTTTCTTTCTTGCCAGACATAATCTCCGAGGTCGTGACAAAAGGCTTTGATTGTATTGAAGAGGACCCTGTGGCCTCTGACAATTTAGCCTTCTCAACAGAAGGATTTTCTGAGCTCTCCTGTAGTTCTTTCTCTACTATAGTAGTAATCCTTTTGCGCACAAGCTCTACACTCTGTGTAGGAGCATGTGTAGCTGCAGGAGTAGGAATAGCTGAAGGAGCTTTAGCAAGTGCAGGACCTGGAGAAGCTAGAGGTTCAGCTGAGAAGCTGCAGGTTCAGCTGTAGGAGCAGGTATAGCTGGAGAAGCTGGAGGTTCAGCTGCAGGAGCAGGTATAGCTGGAGAAGCTGGAGGTTCAGCTGCAGGAGCACGTATAGCTGGAGAAGCTGCAGGTTTAGCTGCAGTAGGAGGAGTAGGTGCAGCAGCAGGAGAAGGAGAGGGTGTAGGAGTTGTTGTAGTAACCTGCAAAGTGCATGCATATGTAACGTGATGCGTTGCAGTATTGGAACGATGGAGAAGACGCGGAGATTTATACCTTTAGCAGTACAGCACCGGACGTGGGCCACTTGATGAACGACATATGTGCTTGCCCAAAAGTGGTGAATCTTCGTTCGGGGGAACTATAGCACATGAGATAGGTATTCATCAAGGACACAATCCACCTGCACCCTCATGTAGCCTTTCCCTCAAAGGGCTACCATGCACCATGCATTCTCTTTGCATGGAAATGCAATCTCGCGTGCAACCTCAATGGTAAATCCGTTTTCGATCATGACTAGCTGGCACTTGGCAGACGCCTGCAAGAAATACGCAACTTGATCAGAATCATTGTTTAGCTTGCTCCCGTACCTTTTAGTTAGGAACACTTATCACCTTCAACTAGGGATCAGGTTGCTCATTTCTAGAACCGCAGCTACTATGGCGTACTGTAAGCGGTTCTACGATTGGTGAGGCCATATTACTTTGAGTCTGGGTGATCATCGCCATCATCTCGGCCCTCAGGTGCGCCTCATGTGCTGCCCATGATCTTGATATGGCACTAGAACCGCCCTCATTTGAGAAGGACTTCTTTGTATGCCCTGCACCTGCGGCAAGCACCTGGCCTTTATGGTCAAGCTATCCGATCGCTGCAGACAGGATGTCCCTCGACCTTTAGCTTTGAAATGCCCCTTGCTCTTTCTGCTGGCTTACCTCCTCCTGTGAGAAGAGAATATAAATTAGTGCTAAAATATAGCTGGAAGGGTCAACTGCAATGTACTAAGTTAGATGTCTTACGATGGTGGAGACAATCTGCGTAGTTGAAGGGTTTGGAATCAAAAGCCAACCGTCGGAGTATTTCTTCATCCCCACTAATACCTAGTCACGTGCTCGCTCCTCTTTTGCACACTCCTCGGCTAGTCATGCCCACTCTGCCTTTTTCCCTACATAGCCGCCGGAACCAAAGTGGTGCGCGTGGGTGTTCTGGCTCTGTATAGTGATGTTTTTCTCTCTCAGCTCCTACACCTCGGTTGTACTCCTCATCATTGTGAACTCCTCCCAAACCTCGGGAGTGAAAAATGGATACCTCTGGAAGGGAGTACGGCCTTTCAGCACATACTCAGCATACATGAAAACCCCAAATTGCCACAAAGACACACACATTCTCTGCAAGGCGTACCGTCTTGTATTGAGTTTATCTTCCTCTTGTATAATCCATTTCCCCTTGACTACTTCCCACAGCCGGTTCTTCTGCTCAGCGCTGACATCCTTCCTCCAGTCCTTAATTGTGATCGGGACTCTCTCCCTCACCAATTGGCCAAGAAAAGAGGAGTAGCGCCCCTTACACTTGCTAGGACCTGTGCAAACCCCCGTGGCATCAAAGTGGAGAACCTGGGGAGTTCTCCCTCTGGCCCCTTTATTTGGTCCTCGGCTTTGAGACATTTTGAATATATATATATATATATATATATATATATATATATATATATATATGAAACCTAAACTTCATAAGAGAAAGCAATTCATATTTCCGACATGGTTATATTTCACATGAGCGAAAGCATATTGTAGTACGTATCAACAATGACTCCTAATATCTAATTAGGTTAGGTCTTAATCCCATTCGAGGATATGTGATTCACGCAAGTTCCTAAACCGTTGTACAACTCCAGAGAAAATTTCTACAGCATCTCCCCGCTGTTCTCCAAATACACATCTCGACGACAGGTCAAGAGGGTGTGTATCCGGAGAACACCAGGGAGATGCTGCCAAAAATTTCTCTAGAGTCACAACAACTCAGGAACTTGCCCGAACCACATATCCTCAAACTGTCCAAAAAACATGGATAATTCGAGACTGCTTGCTTATAAATATGGCATTTTAGCATATTTATAAACATGCACTCTCGGACGGGAGATGCATAGGTTACGCAACCTAAACGCAAAATTAAAGTGCGATAATAAGAGCAAGTATATAGCACTAAAGAAAATTAATGTATAATCATGTCCACTAAAGCTAATTACAAAGTGGACATGATTCAAATATAGCAAAATTGACGTAATTAAATAGATGACAGCAATTGTAAAGGTAGTAAAAATTAGAAGTGGTGCTAACAGAACTGCAATATAAGTAGAAAAAGAAATGCACTGTACTATTTTTACTAAATATCATTATGGCTGACTATTTTTACATATATTCCAAGTAATAAAATAGTATAAACTAGAATGAATAATGCAGTAGCAATAAATGCGATAATATTGACTTTGGCATCCTGATAATACTCAATCGGATGAATATTTTGAACCCTAGATAAACCCCAAACCTTACCTTTAGCAGTGTGGCTGGCGGGAGAGCTCAGGGGAGGGGAGGCCGGCGGGAGGAGCTCGGGGGAGGGGAGGCACCAGGAGGAGCTCGGGCCGGCGGGGGAGCTCAGGGGAGGGGAGGCCGGCGGGGGGAACTCGGGGGAGGGGAGGCACTAGGAGGAGTTCATGCCGGCGGGGGAGCTCAGGGGAGGGAACGCTGACGGGGGAGTGGGGGCCGATGGGGGGAGCTCGGGGGACGGGAGGCTAGCGGTGGGAGCTCAGGGGAGGGGAGGCCGATTGGGGAGCTCGGGGGCGTGGGCCGACGAAGGAGCTCAGGGGCGTAGGAGCTCGAGGAGGAGAGGAAAGGGTGAAGGGGAGGAGAAATGAGATAGTTGGGCGCGAAGGAAAAAATATATACCCGACTGACCACATCAATGTCGGTTTTAAATGAAAATAGATTGTGATATACATATTATCTATATCGGTTTTAATTAAGAACCGATTGTGATATTAATATTATCTGTGTTAGTTTTCTAGAGAAACCGATTGTGATATACACATTATCTGTGTCGGTTCTAGAAAGACACTGACAGTGATGAGGGTGCTCCCTCATCACAGCCGGTTCTAGTTAGAACCAATTGTGATGAGGATTTTCATCACAATCGGTTCTTGTATAGAACCGATTGTGATGACTCTGCCTCACAAATTTGTGACGTACTACAATCGGTTTTTTCGCAAAAGTTAGGAACCGACACAGATGAAGCGATAGTGATGTCCTATTATGTAGTAGTGACAATTGTTAGGGTCGTGCTGGGCTTGACAACCGGGCATGATGGGTGGCATGGCATATCTAGAAAGGTCATGCATAGATCGGCACAGTAGGCTATAGGACTGACGGACACAACACAGGCATAACAAGGCTTTTGCACGAGTTTTTTTTACAGTTTTCGACAAATATTACGAAATTTTTGCAACAGAAATGAAGCAAGAATAACTATCTCAACAACGCAACAAGCATGAGACAGTTTTAACGCTTCAAGCGTGTGGAAGAAACTAAAACAGAATACAACTAGTTCGTCTTTCAAAGTGCTAAATAGGTCACAATGGAATCTACTTGTAGAGATCAATAACTATCGGACACAGCTTTTGTGGAGAATGAATAAAATTTAGTTCATTTTTCCCAAAATTTGTGTCCACTGCCTTAGCCTCGGGTGTCTCCAACTCCTTTTCTCTCCTCGCAATAGTACAAATAAATTGTATCTAACCGGCACAGCACAAAGATAATACGATATGCCAATGAGATATGTCTAGACTCATCGAAAATGAGTCGGATCGACAGCACAAAATAACGGGCTGGGTTCCTAGGCCTACGGACCATCGTGCCTACCCTGCGACCACACCTGAGTTTGTGAGAGTTGCTACGCGAGGAGAATAACACAGCTAAATTTTTAGGTATAACCGGTTGATGCATACAACTCAACAGAGGCGCATAGTGTTGGGAAACCACGTGGCCCACGAAGGCCCACGATGGTCCCTTAGCCGAAACCCTAGATGTAGTCTATAAATAGGAGGCAGGGGGTCACCCCATTGTACACAGAAACAAGCAATAAAGAATAGCAGATCCATTCCTCCTCATATTTATGTCTTGCTCTCTCTCTCTGTTCTCTACTTTAGATCTGTTCGGCAACCCTGGACTATTCGATAGCGAGGTTGTCTAACATGTTATCAGCACGAAGCTCTACCGAAGAAAAGGCGAGAAAAGTTGAGATACGAGGATTGAATCTAATCGCTCATTGAATCTATACATGCATCTAGTCTACGCTCCGTGGCACGAAGCTACGGCAATTTTTTATGGTGATCTACAGTACAAGTTACAGATTGGCACGAAGCCATTGAAGCTACAGTGCTCGAAGCCATCATTGCAAACCGGCTTAAACGCCGTTGCGCCCCGCTCAGCGCAGCACTGCCCTTGAAGCCGCCATTGGCTTGGCGCCTTGGACATCTGTTCGGCACTGGCCTGAAGTCGCCGTTGACTGATCGCGTTGTCGCAAAGCCGCCGCCCCCCGACGTCGCGCTCGCAGCATGTCCCCCAGCAGGCACGCAGCCGTCGCCGTCGAACCTCGGCCTCCCCACGCTTGAAGCACTGCAGGCGCCTTGGAGCGCGCAATCGCGCCGCCCGGCGCTTACGCTTGAAGCGCTTCGCCTCCCCAGTGCTGCCGCCACCGCTTGACCGCCGGTTTTTGGCCCAAAGTTGCCGCGCCGCCGAAGCCGAACCGGCCGCAACGCTCCCAGCCTCCGCGAGATGCACGAGGCGACGTCGCGCTCCTCGCCTTCGCGCTGTAGCCGAAGCCGCTTTCCTCCCCGCCGCACTTTCCTCCCACCCGCAGAGCGCCGCGGTCCCGTAGGCCACAAGCCACCGCCCGCCGCCAGTGCCGTGCCCACAGTCGCCGCTCGATTGTCCACCTGCCCGCAACCGCTGACCCCCGGCCGCAGTCCGCTGCATGCCAGCCGCCCGCAGCCGTCGGCTCGCTTCTGGCCACCGCCAACCTGGTCAGCTCCAAGCGTGTTTGCTTAGATCAAACTTGAAGTCCATGGGATAGGAAGTCCAAGCTAATGGACATGAAGTCCAGTAGCTCCAAGCCTCCAATCCGGTTAAGAAACCCAGTTGGGGCAAGGGAAAAGTACCCATTTGCCCCCCCTCTTTTATCCCTTTTATTTATTTATTTATTTCTTTCTTTATTTATTTCCAAAAAATGAATAGTAATTCAGAAAATTGATTAAGAATTGACGAAAAATCCTAAAGATTGCCAGCAAATCTGAAAAATTGCTAGAAAATTCCAGAAAATTTATTGGATCTGGTTTTTAATTTTCTTATAATTATTTTCTGCATTTATGAATAATTTATGAATATCTTCCATGTATTTGTATTTATTGCTTTAATCTAGTTCACTAGAAATTGAAGCACGCCGCACGAAGCGGCCACCGCGCATGGAACTGACCGCATCACATGCATGCATGAGTCCGATCGCATGAAACCAATTGCGCGCATGAAAACGATCGCACGAATCCGATCGTGCGCATGAATCCGATTGCACGCACAAAGCCGACTGCACGAAGTCGATCGTGCACATGAAACCGATCGCACGAAGTCGGTCATGTGCATGAATCCGATCGCATGCATGAAGCCGATTGCGTGCATGAATCTGATCGCATGCACGAAGCCGATCACATACATGAACGAAGCTATATTTATGAATCTTTATGAATATTTGTGAATCTTGTATTTATGAATCTTGCAATTATTGCTTTCTTTTAGTTTGCTGGAAATTCATGAGAAATTAATTATGCATTTTATGAATTTTGCAACCATATTTTTATTAATTTACATGCAGTAATCTAATGATGGAATTTTGTAAACATGTAGTCTGAAATTGTGAATGGTGAGCTTGAAGAACTGGCCCCGCATGGTCATGACTATCTCACATGGGCATCAAATGCAAAATTCATGCTTGCGAGCAAGAAGCTCCAAGCTGCCACCGGGGGTCCTCGAAGGACACGCAACTATGTTATTTTCTCAGGCATCACCTTTTCAACTAGTCTGAAGAATGAATACATGGCTGATGTGAGTGCACTTGAGTTATGGACTGCGCTTCAGAAGCAGTTCGAGAAACTCAAGTCTACCATCTTGCTCCAAGCACAGCAAGATTGAGTTCGTCTGAAGTTTGCGAACTTCAGAACAGTGGTTGTTAGTTAATTTTGAATAATGAATTGTAAACTCTAGAAGAGCATTTTTTTCTAATGAATGAATATGCAGTTTATTCTTCATTCTAGTATTCTATATTTGTAAGCAATGTTTGAATTATTTTTGCCACTATCTGATTAGAATTATCTTTCTTTTATCTAGAAATTGTGTAGCACCCAAATGGAGGAAATATGCATTGTTGATAGTGGCACAACAAATACCATCTTAAGAGAGTCTAAATACTTCCAAATGATCACAGAGAATGCTGGAAGGATTACTACAATCGCATGAAGCGATTCATATATAATAGGCTCCGGAAGAGCCACAATTATACTACCAATGGGTACAACTCCGGAAATATGCATTTGTACCTTGAATCAACACGTACTATCTTAAGTTTTAAAGACATCCGCGCCAATGGATTTCACGTAGAAACCAATGAAGAAAATGGCAAAGAGCATTTGTGCATTCTGAAGCACGTGGAATATGGAAAAATGGTAATAGAAAAATGCCCCTCATATGAATCTGGGTTGTACTACACGGGAATCAATGCACCTGCAGTGTATACTTCTCTTAAGACTGTCTTTACAAGCTTTGAATTATTTTCTTTATGGCATTGTAGATTAGGTTATCCTGGTCTTAGAATGATGAGAAATATAGTTAACAACTCACAAGTCATAGCATTAATGTTAAAAAAATTTCGAATCATGAAGATTTTGTGTGCCATGCATGTGCCATCGGGAAATTAATAACTAGAACTTCTGTTATGAAAGTGCAAAATGAAATTCCTGCATTCCTGGAACGCATCTAGGGGGATATTTGCGGCCTGATTCAGCCCTTGTCAGGGCTGTTTCGGTACTTCATGGTGCTCATTGATGTTTCCTCGAAATGGCCGCACGTATGTTTGCTGTCAAAAAGAAATCATGCATTCGCAAAGTTGATCTCACATATCATCAGAATTAAGAATGCATTTCCTGATCATCGTGTGAAGTCCATTTAAATGGACAATGCCAGCGAATTTACTTCCAAGGCATTCGATGATTATTGCACAGCAACAGGAATAGAAGTTGAGCACTCTGCACCGTACGTCCATACGCAAAATGAACTAGCTAAAGCACTAATAAAGAGGATCAAGTTCATAGCCCGACTGCTATTGCAGAGTTGTAGCTTGCCCAACACTTGTTGGGGACACGCAGTCCTGCACGCAGCAGCACTCATCAATTATAGACCATCGGCCTACAACATCCATTCACCTATGCAATTGGTGCAAGGGGTCATCCCGAAGATTTTCCATCTTAGAAAATTTGGTTGTATGGTATATGTGCCTATACCATCCCCACAGCGAACTGCAATGGGTCCTCTCCAAAAGTCTGGGATATATGTTGGTTATGAGAGTGCATCCATAATCAGGTATTTGGAACCCATGACTGAAGACTTGTATACAACCCGATTAGCTGATTGCATCTTTGATGAGGATCATTTCCCGTCATTTGGGGGGGGGAAATCAACCATTGGATGAAAAATACCGAGAAATCATATAGCATTCCATTGGGATCCCCGCACATGACCCTCGCACTAATGAAGCAAATCAAGAAGTACAGAAGATAATTGATTTACAGAATTTAGCAAGTGAACTACCTGATCATTTTTGTGATCTGAAGAGCGTGGTTAAGTCGCATATACCCGTAAGAAATGCACCAAAGAGGGTGAAAATACCAACGAAAGTAGAAGGTATCCCTCATCCTGTTTAGAGGCCTCAAAGAAAAAGAACAGGAAATCTGGCTTCTCAAACCCAAAGTACCCAGAGACGTCTAGGGAAAACTGAACAAGAGGACTTACCACAACCAATCACAAAAATGCCCCAAAGCAAGAAGGGGAGCCAGTTGAGACCTGTCACTAGAAAGAAGCCTGTGGAAAAGGCAATTCCAGATCTGAATCTTCCATTGCAGGAAGCCGCTGGAAATAATGTGTGCGCACACATGGGGGATGAAAAACTAAAGGAACCTGCTCCTGCGATGAAAAATAGCAGTAAAGAGCAAGTAGAAGTGCATGAAGCACCCCATGACGAAATGACCATAAATTTTGTAACAACAGGAGAATTTATAAATAGATCAACAGCCAATGTCGATACATACTTTGCAAAGAAGATTGCCACGATCATTGATCATGATCTCGAGCCTGCATCTCTCTCAGAGTACAAGAAAAGACTTAATTGGGAAGATTGGAAGAAGGCAATCACTGCAGAGTTAGTCTCTCTGAACAAAAGAGAGGTGTTTGGGCCTGTGTGCCACACGCCTCCCCATATAAACCCCGTAGGTCACAAATGGGTTTTTATTCGGAAGAGGAATGAAAATAATGAAGTTGTAAGGTACAAGACAAGGCTTGTCGCTTAAGGTTTTACTCAACGTCCTAGGGTTGATTATGAAGAAACCTATTCTCCGGTCATAGGAGGAATTACCTTTAGATATTTGATCTCAATGGCAGTCAACTTGAAGTTGAGAATGAAGCTAATGGATGTTGTCGCATCATATTTGTATGGAAACTTGGATTCGGAGATATACATGAAAGTACCAGAAGGTATCCCTATCTCGAACCAAGATAGAGCAAACAGAAACCTATATAGTGTGAAATTGGAGAAATCACTGTATGGGCTAAAGCAGTCAGGAAGAATGTGGTACAATCGCTTGAGTGACTTTCTCTGCAAGAAAGGCTACACAAACAGCGAAGATTGTCCATGTGTGTTTATATAATGATCATCGAATGGATTTTGTATAATCTCTATCTATGTAAATGATTTGAACATCAATGGGATAGATGAAGAAATTGAAGAAGCATGCTCGTACTTGAAGTTTGAGTTTGAAATGAAAGACTTAGGTAAAAACAAGTTCTGTTTAAACTTGCAGCTTGAACATGTCTAAGGTTGAATCTTGGTACACCAATCATCCTACACACATAAAGTGTTAGAGAGATTTGGTTTTGAAAAAAACATATCCTGCAAATACCCAATGGTCGGAAGGTCACTCCAAGCAGACCTAGATCCATACAGGCCTAGAGAAAAGGGGGAGGAAGTCCTAGGAGCAGAATTCTCATGTTTGAGTGCAGTTGGAGCACTCATGTACCTTGCGAATAGCACTAGGCCGGACATTGCGTTCGCCGTGAATTTGGTAACACAATACAATGCATAGCCCACCAAAAGGCATTAGAAAGGGATCAAGAATATCTTCCGTTACCTCTAAGGAAGCAAAGATCTCGGCTTGTTCTATAGAAGAAATAATTAATTGAATTTGGTTGGCTATGCCGATGCCGGGTACCTATCAGACCCGCATACTGGCAAGTCACAAACCGGATATGTTTTCCTTTGTGGTGGAACAGCAATTTCTTAGAAGTCGTCTAAGCAGACTCTTGTCTCGATGTCGACAAACCACTCAAAAATCATTGCCTTATATGAAGCATCCCGTGAATGTGTATGACTTCGAAGAATGGTTCACCACATCCAGAAGTCATGTGGCTTGAACATAGAACAAACTCCCACTATCATCTATGAAGATAATGCAGCTTGTGTAACCTTATGAAGCAACTCCAAGTTTTTCTATGCTCATGAATTGCATAAGATGAACGAGATCAAGATACTGCATACTAAGTCGTGTGAAAATCTCGCAGATTTATTCATTTTCGTCACTCTCAGCATCTTCTTTTGAAAGGTGCGTTAGAGGAATTGGGATGATGAGACTTAAAGAAGTGCAGATTTCAGGGGGGGATATTCACATACTCCTACATAAATCTTGAACATGAAATTTGAGTACCCAACGTGAATCTCGAAGATTAGCATTGAAGTTTGGGTGAATTGTACTATTTTCCCTTAGTAAGTTTTTCATGAAAGTTTTCTTATATAAGGTTTTAATGAGGCAATTCGGGCAACACAACGAAGCGTATGCTATGTACTCTTTCTACAAGTATTTTTCCCACTGGGTTTTTCTGGAGTTTTGATAGGCATATGCATTTCGCGGCAAAAGGTCCAAGGGGGAGTGTTGGGAAATCACATGGCCCACGATGGTCCCTTAGCCGAAATCCTAGATGTAGTCTATAAATAGGAGGCAGGGGGTCACCCCAATTGTACACAGAAACAAGTAATAAAGAATAGCAATCCGTTCCTCTTCATATTTGTGTCTTGTTCTCTCTCTCTTTGTTCTCTACTTTAGATGTTCTCTACTTTAGATCTGTTCGGCAACTCCGGACTATTCGATAGCGAGGTTATCTAACACATAGAATGTACATGTTTTTTTTTCTCTTACCAAGGATTCAAAAATTGGTTACGAAAAAAACACCGGACTCTTGTCTGTACCGGATACCACTGATAACCAGTTTTCTCAGGCGTCCCCCTGAAACTCGCAGCATATAGAAGCGGTCACTTGCCATACTGGTAACCCCAGGTAGCAACTTTCCCATATGTCTCATGGTTTCTTATGCATTGTCAATTATCATGCGTAATTGCGCTTGCGTACAGGCACTTCGAACCCCTTTTTTCTCAAACCGATCTGGAAGCATCAGACCTGAAGAGACCATTTGTTTCAATGACACGAAAGGTCACAAATATTACTGGCTTCGCATTATACCTCAAGGGACACCTAACGAGAATCAGCCAGCCAAGCTTCGGAAAAAGTCGCATGATGATGGCCGAAGATGCGCATCTAAAGATTAGTTGAGTTCCAGCTAGTTGTGCATTTGATCAAAGAAATTACAGGTAAGTGACATCATTGATGTAGGGGATCACTGAACTTTTGCAACCTTTCTTTCGCCGAAAGAGGAAAGATTGCGCAACTGGGCTGGTCCCTAGTAGAGATTCATGAATCGTGCTCTCATTTTTATGAAGGAAAATTCTTTTCTGAATAGGGAACATGTATGCATTTTTTTTATGAGAAAAACTGCTATACGCTATATCGTCACAACCAAATTCAACAGCGCAGCTTACTACCGTTCAATTCAATCCTCAACAATATAACCATATGATCAATTCAGCTTGCTGCTCTCTTGTCAGACCCCGGAATAACACATCTGAAAACCTTTGTGTATTTTGTACTAGTCCAGGAAATGCTAGTACACAGTAGAAATAAAACCATAGCATATCCATCGCTCACAAAACATGTGACGCACAGGCCAACAATTAAATAAACGACTAAATAAAAGCAGTGGAATTGAAGAAAATAAATAGAGCCCAATTTATTTGCCACAGGCAATCGACTGGGGGCACAGTCTAGTCCAACTGGTCCTCACCATCGTGGTATTCTTCCTCTAAAGCAGTAAATTAAGCAAGGGTGAGTACTAGCGTACTCAGCAAATCACACCGGAAATGCGTTATAAATGTACAGGCAACAAAGGATGGCTTTATGGTTTATTTAAGCATAAAGCAACAATTTAATAATCATTCTAAATAATTTTAAATGGCATGGTTTATAATGAAACACAAATCTATACATCTTTCTTTATAACTCAGGAATCTCTCCTGGAATTGTCTAAGTTTTACCCATGATGGACTCCCTCCATCCAACATCATTTTTGAAAACCAAATTTTAATTTACTAAAGTCTAATATGAGAATGGCTTGCTCGGCATGCCCATAACCACGGGCGCGGCTAATCGATTAGTTTGACACTCAGCAGAGGTTGTACAACTTTACCCACAAGACGTGATATTCCCTTTGTGTCAGAACACTTCCTTTGGTGAGTGACAGAGAAAATCATGACAAGACCCCTATATTAATTCATACATGTTGTCATACCAGCTAAGGTTTCACCGCTGAAAAGACTCCCTCTATTCAGAAGCCCCCTCTTGCGCCAAAGTGGCAGCATCACGCTTTCACCACACCACTACCCCCATATGGCATGACTATCCATGAAATGATTTAATATGGTTAGCCAGGTCTGTCCCATTCCAGACTCATGGTAGTACGGTTAGGCTTTACATTCAGCGAAACTCAGACCGATCCTTAATTGACTAGGCGAGACTTTCCACAAACCCAATATGATAACCACACCACTTTCCAACCCTTTCTCACCCGGTCTAAGTCATTTTCATTTTAACCATACTATTTCCACATTTATGCTATCATTGATCATCATACGTTTCCATTTAAACATGATATCATTTTGGCATAAAATTCCCCCAAAACTTCCTAAAGACAGTTCTAAGCATGTCTAAGCATTGTCTAAATATTACCATAGTCATAGTTTATATTTTCCCTAAAGGTTACAAAGGTATCGGAATTCAAATGACAAAGGTAGCATTTCAATTTTGGACATAACTATCTGTGGTTGTGTGGAACCACCGGGTCTCTCTCTCAGTGTGGTTGTGTGGAACCACCGGGTCTCTCTCTCTTCTTACTCGTCAGACTGCTTCTTGTTTTTCGGGGAACCTGCTTCTACTCTGTCCTCTTTTCCGCTTTATAGGGCGGGCTTGGATATGCCCGTATTGATTGGCTTTCTTTTTCTTTATTATTTCTTGCCAGGGGCTAATCTGAATTTTTTTTATTGACTCACGTCTCTAATACGTTGGGTTTTTTACCCTATGTTCGTACACCTTTTATAGGGGTTCGACGGGAATTTCACTTGTGTAGGGGTCTCAGATTGCCTGGACACGTCACCATGTATTTGGGAGGAGTTGTTGGAGGGTGTCAGACATTGGTGATTTAGCATTAGGTTCACGTCGAAGGAAGGCACGACTGGGAGTGATTCCCTCGGTTTCCTCCTTCGCCACGGAAGGGTACTTCCCCTCATTGCGGGGGGAGAGGGGGTGATCCTTATCCATCTCCTCCTCTTACCGGGGGTTGACCCCCTAGTGTATGGACTCATGGCTTTGTCGAAGGGAGAGGTTGGCGTTCATAAAACCGTTCATATGGGTCACTAGACGCGTGGTGTTTTCGCTTAGTTGGCCGAGGGGAGGGCTGAGCCTGGCCGGCCCACCACACTAGCCCCTCATGTCGGCGGGTAGAAGTCGATTACGCTTTTGGGATGCAACATTAAACGTCCGGGAGTTTTTTTTTTTTTTTTTTTTTTTTTTATAGAGATAGGGTTTTCCGATGGTGGCGAAGTTCATCTTCTTTGGCTCCGCATTTCGTCCGTTTTCTTTTCTCGTTCGCATTCTCCTCTGGTGCCTGTCTCCCTGATCTCCTACCCACCTAGATCTCCATGGGTCCTAGGCGCCCCCCTAAGATAAAACCAGTTCTGAGCGAAGAGGATGCCGCGGGATTATCCCCCATTTTGGGGCGGTCGGCGTTGAGCTCTGTCGACCTCGATGCACTAGCGGCTGATTTTGGGGTAATACGCCCTTCCATGCGCCTCCCGGGTGGTGAAGAAACCCCTCAGCCTCAGGCAAATGAAGCAGTGGTGTTCGCGGCATTTCTCGAGGCAGGACTTCGTTTCCCGTCTGCCCCTCTACTATCATCAGTACTCCGGGTTTTCCATGCGGAGCTGTCACAGCTTACCCCTAATGCCATCGTGCGATTGGCGGTGTTGGAATGGGCTTTCCACCCGGCTGGAATCCACCTGACAGGACGCTTGTTTTCTCTCATAGAAGACGCGTTTTGGCAGCAAAACAACGAAGCGAGAACGAAGGTCGTAAGTCATGTTTCGGTTCTCTGAATTTCCAGGCGAAGAGATCTCTTATAAAGGAAATCCCAAGAGCGCCGCCAAGGGGAAATGGGACTCAGGGATGGATGTCGGTGGTATTATCAAATTCTCGTGGGCACGGACTCTCCGCTTCATACTTCAATGGGTCCAGTCCGCGCGATTCGATCCCCTAATTGGAGCGCGACCGCGGAAGAAATTAGACATCTTGACTATCTGAAGGCCCTTCGTGCCCAGAGTACCATGCGACATTTGGTGGAGGAATAATGCCGATGACGTATCGACCCTATGGACCTGAGTACCCCCGTAACTCTGGAGCGGTCATTTGGGAGGTACGGGGTCCGTGATTCGTCCTGAAGGGGTACTTGACCGGGGGCGTGGGGCGGCCGAGAGATTGGCTCGCAAGCTTCTGGGCCGTTGCCATGGAACGGAGTATGATGCTGCTATGGGCGCCGTGGGGGCCACCCGATGTTCTCGTTCTTATCGATCGGGGCGCCGCGCCCCCTCATCCCCGAGGGTCGCTTGGCTCTCTCGCCTCGCTAAACGAGCAAGGTTAGCTCGTGTTGCGCTGCCCCAAGCCGCTGCTACGGGTGGGAGCGAGGATTCGGGAGATGATGACGACAAGGAGGCGGATTGGGATTCGGAGGAATCCAGCCGACGAGGGTGATTCCTCCGGTTACGTGGCGGCTACGTCTCTCCGCCTCCGCCTCCGGATTACGTGGGTGCGGGGTCCCTCCAAACGATTCCCTTGGCTGTTGTGGGCGAACCCTCGCATGTGCCATCTCGCCCCAGATCTGAGCTTTCTGAGGCAACATCAAGTCCGATCGCTGTGGGGAGGTCCTCGGCCCTCCCACTTGACCCTTCTGTTAATGTGCCTGTTGGCGGAGTCGATCCCGGGTATTCATTTAGGGATTCGGAGTGGAGACTATCGACATATATGACGAGGATGATGGTGATTCTCATTTGCGGAGTGCGCACAAGGGCAACTTGAAGATGGGATCGCCGCATGACAGGGGAGACTCGGGGTTTGCGGTTGAACATTTCCACTCGACACCCCACTGGGGAGAAGGTCTTACTCTGATACTTTTCCCGCCAGCTCGTTAGGGTGCGATATTCTTTCAGTCTTGATGAGGTTAATGCAGGAGGTAATAATGCGGAGGAGGCGGAGGATTTAACACCGCTGAAACAGTCCAAATCGGGCGCTTGCCAGTCCTTTGCCTGTCGCGGAGGAGGAGGGTCGAGAACCTCCGATTCCAAGTACTCAAGGCGTCCCCGGATGAGGATTTTACCTTCGGGCCCGCCACCCTGCGGGTGGTGTGGGCTCTTCCTTTGTCCGCTTTGATTTGTCGGATTTTTCAGCCTCAGATTTTGAAAGGGGGGCGTCTGTTTCTCCTTCCTTAAGAAAGATGCGCGAGGCCTTTTCTCCTTACAATAAATCTGTGGATTTATTTGATGAAGTCAATTACGTTTCTCTCTGCGAGATCTCTATGGACCATCATCTAAAGGTATCCTTCCTTTTGAGCTTATCCTCGGTATCAATGTCTTTCAATATCCTCGCTTCATATCTTCTCCATTTTTAGGGGTCATGCTCGCCAGAGATATCACGCCGATTTCTGACGCATTTCTGGGTCAGTTCAACAAGGGGGCCCAGGATTGTGAGGCCGCGAAGGAACGAGTAGCGGAACTAGAGGCGGAGAAGGCTAGTCTTTCAAGGGCACTTCAGGACTCTGAGGACTCGTTGGCCAAGGTGCAGGCTGAAGCGTCCCAGAGTCGGGACTTAGCTGCGAAAAATGCAGAACTGGAGGGGGTAATTTCTCTGATGAGGGACCGTCTCGCCGAGGAGGAGCGAGCGCATGGCGGCGGAGCGAAGCGAAAAGAAGAAGGATGATCGAATAGAGGAGTTGAAAAACCTATTGGTGGTTCTTTGAAGAAGGCAAGAACATGTTGAAGAAGCAAGTGGAGGAATTCCCCTCTCAACTCGCATAGCGGCGAGCGAAGTTCAAATGCATCTTCGTAACGCTCAACGAGCGGAGGAGCGTCACGACATGGTTCAGACGGAATTGGAATCCGTTGTCTCGAGGGATTCACGGGGCTCTGAGGCCTTCCTTCAAGAGCCTCCTCGGTTCGGTATTGATGCGGCTCGAGTCGTATTCCTTCCTCCACTGGAAGCTGTCTCCTTCCTTGAGAAATCTACTAAGATTTTTGGGGATTCAAAGATCGACCTTCGGCGACATCTGCGAGATTGGGCTCCGTGAAAACGGCTCAGCTATTGGAGGCAAAGGATGTACTCATATCTGCGAGCATTTCGGTTTTCTTCTGCAGCCCGTCGTTACCGGGGTTCGGAGATATCCTTCGTCGGTGAAGCCTTCCTCCGCCGCATCTAGATTATCGTCAAGTTTTATGTCGATTGGAAGCAAGACGGGAGCCCACCGCAAGGGAGTCGATTCGTCGAGCTCGTCTTTGTGATGCGTGACTCGGGGAAAGGCAAAGAGAAGCCGCCTCCTTCTTAGTTGGTGTATCTTCGTGTGAGGGATTTTTGTAGACACTTGGGTTAAATCACTTATTTTATCAAATGACCATGTATGTTCGATTCGCTCTACGGGTCCCTTCGTCCAGAAAAAGCGTTTAGCTTCTCCCAATGGAGACCAAGCGTCGATGTGAGTATTAGCGGGACTTAATGGTCCGGCGAACTTCTCGGGGGACGTGTAGACGCTTGGGCTTCTCGCGTTATTATTTAACTCTGGCCCTTTTCACCTTCCTCGCCCACCTTGTTAGTATCAGAGTAGACGATCGCTCTCTTCCCCTGCCTTCCTTTGATTTTTCAATGGCTGACCTCCCCGGGGAAATTATGGAAGAAGACCCCATTTTTGCCAACCTGGATGAGGGGCCGCCTGTGGCAGAGATCCCGCCACTGCTGGAGGAGGAGGGAGCCCCTATCATGGTTCCTGATCCTCTGGGTGACGCTCTCGCTCCCGGGGGTCTTCCAGCCACGACGATTTCGAGGCCTTCATTGAAGGTCTATGGGCAGATTTCGACATGATAATGGCCGCAGAGGAGGCCCTCGCCCGAGACCTCGCCAACCTCGACATTTTGATCGGGATGGTGCCGCGGCTGCTAGAAGCCAAGGACGCCCTCGCGGAAGCCGTGGCGCGTGCTAATCGCATCTAAGTCCGCTTCGTTTCGTATAAAAGCTTTTGTTGGATTACTGTTCTATGTATGCTTGGGACGATGTTATGTAATTCCCAGTCAGGGATTGGTACTTATATCTGTTCTTTGTCTTCTCTGTTTGAATTCCTTCTGATCTTACATTCTTAGCTTCCTATCGTGCCTTGAGTAGTAGTCGTGAAATGGTCTCATATGGTCGCATAATGCGTAAGCACCCCCTCCCTCCTTGCCGAGAGAAAGACGGGATACCGGCTCGGGTGTATTTTCTCAATGACTTGGCGAGGGTAGTACGACGTGTTCTCCGGTCCTTCGGAGCGAAGGTGAGGTTGGTACCTTAACCTGCAGGCGGTTATTTCGTGAATAGATGAACGGGACAGCGAGCGAATTGTAGTGTCGGTCGACTAACTACCCACGAATTCTTACCCCGCGAGGCAACGGGACTCGGAGGCGAGGATGGGTGGGACTTATGCCCGACCAAGCATCCGCGAAATCCTACCCTAAGACGAGGCAACGGGTCTCGGAGCGAGGATGGGTGGGACTTATGCCCGACCAAGGATCCGCGAACTCCTACCCGGCTCGAGGCAACGGGTCTCCGGAGCGAGGGATGGGTGGGACTTATGCCCGACCAAGCATCCGCGAAATCCCGACCAAGCATCCGCGAAATCCTACCCGGCACGAGGCAACGGGTCTCCGGAGCGAGGGATGGGTGGGACTTATGCCCGACCAAGCATCCGCGAAATCCTACCCTAAGCACGAGGCAACGGGTCTCGGAGCGAGGATGGGTGGGACTTATGCCCGACCAAGCATCCGCGAAATCCTACCGAGACGAGGCAACGGGTCTCCTGAGCGAGGATGGGTGGGACTTATGCCCGACCAAGCATCCGCGAAATCCTACCCGGCACGAGGCAACGGGTCTCGGAGCGAGGATGGGTGGGACTTATGCCCGACCAAGCATCCGCGAAATCCTACCCTAAGACGAGGCAACGGGTCTCCTGAGCGAGGATGGGTGGGACTTATGCCCGACCAAGCATCCGAAATCCTAATAGGTTTCTTGATTTGAATCTTGGAGAACATGAAGATGGCTCAAACTCGCGATGTCTTTCCATTTTTTATTGATAAGGATCGGTACATTTCTTTCCTTCGGATTCGACCACCTACGGAAAAAATTTTTTGGCGCGTCGGTGTTCCAGTCCGTGGTATCTCTTCTCCGCAGGGGTAATGAGCTTGTGGGAACCCTTCGCTGTTGACTCTTGGATGATGTATGGTCCTTCCTGTGTCGTTTCGGCCACAAGGCCGGAGCGGCCGGCTTGAGCACCATGTCTCCAGGGTGTAGTTCACGTTTCTTCACCTTCTTGTTGAAGCTTGGGTGGGCGCCTCGCGTAGGCTTTCATGGTCTTTAAGGCTTGAAGCTTGTGTTCTTCCTTTAGATCACACGTGACGTCAATTGCCTCGTGGGTCGGGGTTTTGATTACTCGTATGATTTTGCATGAGATCTCCGCGGAGAAAGCGGCTTCTTCCCGAAAAGGAGGCGGAAGGGGAGAACCTGGCCGCTCTTGAGGCCGAAGTGCGTGTTGCCCATAAGACGTGATCCGGCTCGTCGGTCCAAAGCCCCTTCTTAGAGCCGTAAAGCCTTTTTTATGCCATCAAGAAGTAACCTGCTCGCCTGCTCCACCGCCTGCTCGATCGAGGATGACCCACTGAGGCGAAGCAGATCTTTATCCCGAGATTATCACGATGTCGCGGAATTTCCAGAGTCGAATTGAGTCCCATTGTCGATTCACGATCTGGTAAGGGACCCGTATCGGCAGATAATTGTTTTCCATAGGAATTTGTGGCGGCCTCTGCGGTTATCTTATGGCGGCTCGCCTCGATCCAGCGGGAGAAGTAATCGATGGCGGCGATTAAAAGCGAAGGTTTGCTCGAGCTTTAGGAAGCGCCCCAACAATGTCTATTCCCACTTGGCGAAGGGCCAGGCCGGGGTACCGTGATGCAGTTCGTTGGCGGGGCCCTCGTTTGCTTGGTCATCCATTGGCACGCATGATGATGTCGGACCATGTGCTCCGCATCTTGCAACGCGAAGGCCGATGAGCCCCATCCGGAATAGCTTTCTCACGAGATTCCTAGGGGCACAGTGCGCTCATAATCTCCCTTGTGTGCTTCAAGTAAGGCTTGAACTCCTTCTTCTCGCGAGATGCAGCGTAGCCACGGAGCGCAGAGGCCGCTACGGAACAAGAGGCCGTTGATGATGGCGTACTTCTTTGCTCGTCTTCGACGCGCCTCGCCGTGTATCCTCGTGCGGCAAAACTCCTTCCAGGAGGTAGTTGTATATCTCATCCCTCCGGTCTTCGCCGCTGCCCGAACGATGAGGTTTATCTCGGGAAGGAATGGAGGGGTGCGAAGTATCTCGAAGAAGATTGTCGAAGGTAGGCTTCCTCCTGGCTGCGATCTTGGCTAGCTCGTCAAAGACGCTCGTTTTGAGACCTGGGAATTGCATTAACGGTGAACCGGTGAAGCCCTTCTCCATTGTCAGGATCATATCGACGTATACGGAGCTGCTCATCCCTCACTTGATATTCTTTGGTGATGTGCCCTGAATGAGTTTAGTCGGTGTATATTATCGCCTTTCTTGCTCCCATGATCTTTGCTTTACGATACCCAATAATAGCGCTTCATACTCAGCTATATTGTTAGTTGAAGGAAATTCCAGCCTTGCCGCAAACTCCACTTTTTCTCCATTTGGGTGTGTGTATCACCGCCGCTATTCCCGCCCCACTCGCCCCAAGACCCGTCGAGTGGATGGACCACATTGTTGGAGTTTGGTTGTTCTCCTGGTCAGGAGGTCCATTCTACCATGAAATCGGCGAGGGCTTGGCTTTTGATTGCCGTGCGAGGAATTATGGTTAATTCAAAGGGAGCTAGCTCGACAAACCCACTTGCCGATGCGCCTGCTTTCCTGTTGAAGAGCATAGACCCTAGGGGATATGTAGTTGGCACCTTGATGCGGTTGGCTTGAAAATAATGCCGAGCTTTGAGATGCCATTGAGCATATGCCGCTTTTTCCATTTCCGAGTATCGTAGCTTCGCTCCTTGGAGGGCTTCAGAGACAAAGTAGACCGGCTGTTGTTTGGCGCCTTGAGGTCGCACTAACACGGGCGCTTACGGCCGAGGGGCTAGCTGCTAGATATGTGAAGCTCCTCACCTTGCTTCGGGCTTTGTAGGACAGGGATTTCCATGAGGCTCTGCTTCAAGTTATCGAAGGCACGTTGGCATTCCCTGTCTGCATTTAAATTATCGTTTGTGCGCAAGGCTTTAAAGACCGGCAGACTTCGCTCATGGATTTTGGCAAGAACTGATAGCGCCGCTATCCGCCCCGCCAACCGTTGTACTTCTTTCAGGTTTCTTGGTGGGGCCATGTCTTGGACAGCTCTTATCTTTTCTGGATTCGCTTCTATGCCCGTTGGGAGACCAGGAAGCCTAGCGACTTTCAGCGCCCACGCTAAAACGCATTTTGACGGGTTAAGCTTCACCTTTCCTTTTATCAAATTTACGAAAGTTTCGGAGGTCCCGTTGTGATCTTCTTTCTTCTCACTTTTGACAATGATATCGTCAACGTAGGCTTCCACATTTCTTCCCAATCGATCGGCGAAGATCTTCGTGATGAGTCGAGCGAAGGTAGCACTGCGTTTTTGAGCGAAAGGCATCCGTGCGAAGCAATAGGTAGAAGGGAGTAACGAATGCTGTCTTGTCTTCGTCTCCTTCTTGCATATAGATTTGGTGATAACGAATACGCATCAAGGAAGCTCATCCTTTCGACCGGAGGTTGAATCAACCGGTGGTCGATGCGAGGCGAGGAAGTCATCTTTCGGGCATGCTTTGTTTAAATCGGTGAAGTCGATGCACATCCTCCATGCCCCGCTAGCCTTCTTGACTAAGACGATGTTGGCCAGCCAATCCGGGTATCGAGTTTCGCGGATGATTCCCGCCTGGAGCAGTTTAGCCACTTCCACCTTCGCAGCTTCTTGTCTTTCTGCTGCAAGTTTTCTCAATTTTTGCTTCCTAGGCTTCACGTTTGGATTAACAGCGAGAGCATGTTCAATAGTTTCTCTCGGGACGCCAGGAAGGTCTTCAGGCCCCCAAGCGAACACGGTTTCATATTCCTGGAGGAGCAGCAGCAAGTGTTTTTCCTCCTCTGGAGACAACATGGCGCCGATACTTACTGTCTTGCTGCTTCCTGGCCTGAGCGGTATCCGTTGGGTTTCTCCCTGGGGTTGTGGTTTAGGGAGCCACCGGCTGCGATTCGCAGTCTGACGGGATCTAGCTCGATGAGCGGACGTGTTTGACTTGAGGTGGGTTCTCCATATCTATCTTCCTTGCCAAGGCTTGGTCTCTCGCACCGTGATGACACCATCTGCGGTAGGGATTTTCATGCATAGGAAACCGTGATGAATTATGGCCCCCATGGTTGTCAACGAGCCCCTGCCTAGGATCGCATTGTATTGGAATGGCATGTCTACCACATCGAATGTGACGCGACTTGTGACGCTGGTTTGAGGCGTCGCGAATGTGACTTCAAGCTCCAATTGCCCCAGGGTGCTGACCGTGCTTCCTCCAAAACCCATCAGCGGCACCTCCGATTTTTCAACCGATCTTGTGGAATCATCATTTGTCGGAAAGCCTCCATGGATAGTATGTCCGCGGCGCTCCCTCCATCTACCAATATTCGACGTACTTCGCAGTCGGCGATAATGGCGGTTACTACCAAGGAATCTTGGTGCGGGAAGTGTACCCCCGTGGCGTCCTCCTGTGTGAATGTGATTGGTTCGCATTTTACCGGAGGAAGGGTGGTGGGGGTAATTGCAACGTGGTTAATTTGCCGGGCGTACGCCTTCCTCTGTCTTTTTGACGAGAGATGTGATGAGGAGCCCCCCGCAATGACGTTGATAATGCGACGAAGATGATTCATTCCTACACGAGGGGGGTGTTGTCGTCCAACAGGAGGCGCTTCCGGCGGCGCAGGATGCATCTTGACTTCCCTTTGTTTCGCCTCGAACCGCCTATATCCGTTGATCACTTTGCATTGGATGGTGTCGTGAGTGATATTTTCCCCGTGATATTCACAGAAGTACTGCCGGGGCTCTGTCCCTTCTTTCTTGTTAACTCGGCTTCCCTCGTCTTGTTTTCCTCGGCCCGGGGGTGGTCCTCGTCTTTGCTGCTCCGCGGGCCTGTCGCCCGTGGCTTGCCGATCTCTTGGCTTTTCAATGTGGTGGATTCTCCTCCTCTCGTCTCTTCTTCCTGGCTCTGGGTATCGTTCCCTCATTTTTGGGTTGGGCGGGAGGTCCTTCCCTCGCCCTCTCTTGCGTGGAGCGAATTCTTGCTTCTCCTGTTGGGGCCCGTCTTCCCTTCGGAAGTTGTCTTCCTCCGCCCGCGCGTACTCCCTCATCTTCGCAAAGAGTTCTTCCACCGTGCGCACCTCTTTACGAGCGAGCCTTTCCGCCAACGGTCCCCTACGCAGGCCGCAACGTGCCGCATTGATGATAGTAGTGTCGCTTACTCCTCGTACCTGGCACTTAATCCGGGAGAAACGCTGGAAGTAACTTTTAAGGGTTTCCCCTTCGCGTTGTCTGACTGCAAATAGGTCACTTTCCTCTTTCATTCCGTCGAAGTTACCCTGAAAGTTGCCTTCAAGCTTGGAGGCGGAGTTGTGGCCAACAGTGATCGATCGGGGCTCCAGCCGAAGAGTACCAGGCAGGGCTATGCCTTCAAGGGCTAGAAGGAGCCCTTCGCCTTGATGTCATCATCTCCTCCGCCGCTTCAATCGCCGTATCATAAGCGCGAGGAACTCCCTTGGGTCCGTCCGACCAGTCATATGGCTTAACAGTGGGAAATTTGAAGCTTCCCGGAGGGCCATTTTTGGCCCGTAGGCGAATCTTGAGGTTTGGATCGTGATCTTCCTCGTGCGCCATCGCGAACTGGCTGGAGATAGCACCTCGCGGCTCGGGCTTTCATCTTGTGATTCGTATTGACCCCGTCAGATTGTCCTTGTAGACGCCTCAACTCTGCCATGAGTTGCTCGTTGGCTTCCATCGGCGCGACGTTGGGGTCAATCTCCTCCCGAGCTCCGGTTCCTCCTCCGTGGGTTTCTTCATTTCCGTGGGTCTCTCGGCGATGAGTCGGATGTGTCGACGCTTCCGCCACATCTCCTCCTGGTGTCGAAACCGTTCGTCCTGTCGTCGGAGGCCGCCGTTTGGGGGCTCGCTTGCGCACGGCCACCGGAGTCTGTGGATGTAAAGTTCCCGCCATGTTTCGGGCTTCTGTTGCGGCTGGCATCCGCGTCTCGTCATGCAGAAGTCGAGGGGGATCTCCAGATTGGCTTCTCGTACGCCGCCTTGGTTCTTCTGTTCCTGCCGTCGTTGCCGCCCCCTTGGATATTGCCTCCTTTCCCTTCTTTGGTGGCATGGTTGCAGGAAACTTACCCTTGGGCTTGATCGGCAGGTGGTGGTTTCACCTTGCGGTTGGGTTCCCCACGGACGGCGCCAGTGTGGTTGTGTGGAACCACCGGGTCTCTCTCTCAGTGTGGTTGTGTGGAACCACCGGGTCTCTCTCTCTTCTTACTCGTCAGACTGCTTCTTGTTTTTCGGGGAACCTGCTTCTACTCTGTCCTCTTTTCCGCTTTATAGGGCGGGCTTGGATATGCCCGTATTGATTGGCTTTCTTTTTCTTTATTATTTCTTGCCAGGGGCTAATCTGAATTTTTTTTATTGACTCACGTCTCTAATACGTTGGGTTTTTTACCCTATGTTCGTACACCTTTTATAGGGGTTCGACGGGAATTTCACTTGTGTAGGGGTCTCAGATTGCCTGGACACGTCACCATGTATTTGGGAGGAGTTGTTGGAGGGTGTCAGACATTGGTGATTTAGCATTAGGTTCACGTCGAAGGAAGGCACGACTGGGAGTGATTCCCTCCGGTTTCCTCCTTCGCCACGGAAGGGTACTTCCCCTCATTGCGGGGGGAGAGGGGGTGATCCTTATCCATCTCCTCCTCTTACCGGGGGTTGACCCCCTAGTGTATGGACTCATGGCTTTGTCGAAGGGAGAGGTTGGCGTTCATAAAACCGTTCATATGGGTCACTAGACGCGTGGTGTTTTCGCTTAGTTGGCCGAGGGGAGGGCTGAGCCTGGCCGGCCCACCACACTATCATTTAAATTTAGGTCAGAAATTAACGTTTATAACAAATAAGCATGCAATAATTTAAAATTCAACATACAAGTTCACAAACTGGGAGCAATATGGTCAAGGGGGTGTGACTTGCCTAGTTCGACGAGTTGCTGCTCGAATTTGTCGCTCGGAAACTCCTCGGACTCTCCGTAATCTACGTGCGAAAAACAACCAAATTCAAATAAAATCCAAATAAATTCAAATAAATTCAAATTGAATTTAAAACTAGCACTAAACTACAATTTAAGATTTTAAATAAATTTAGGAAGAAAAACGGAGCCAAACGGAGTTAGAACGGGCGAAAACGGGCTCCTGGAAGTTTAAAACAGTTAAAACGGGATTTTCTGGAATTTTAAATCATTTTAAAAAGGAAAATCCGAATTACTGCATCATGCTGACGTCAGCAGCTATTTTTGGATTTTTGAAATTATTTTTAAAAGAAAACCTATTTATAACGTCAGCGCTGACATCATAAAGAATTTTTAAAATCCATTTTTTTTAGCTGCCAAAAACCTGGGCATTACATCTCTCTATCTCTCCATGTCTGTCGCAGGCAAGATAGCAGCAAATGGGGCAGGCGAGCACGATGGTGCGACCCAAGCGCAAGGCACATTGCGTGGGATGCTGGTGAGCGTGTGCACGGTGCAACTGCATGACCTAAGTGAATGGTGAGCACAGTACATAAGGCTAGAGCAAATACAGCACCGAGGCTCAAACGCATGGCAAGCACAACAAGCATGGCGAAGGAGGACATCGGCGACGGGATCCACCGGATCCAGTCATCTTCCTGATCACCGGCATTGGGATCCATTAGATTCAGTCGTCTTCCTCGTTATTGGTGATGGGACCCACCGGATCCAGTCATCGTTGGTGACAGGATTTGCAGATCTTGTGACCCTCGCCTGCCTCTTCATCTGGGTCACAAAGTGGTATAACGCCAACTCTGTCCACTTCACTTCGTGGCTCCACTTCGCTGATGCGTGCATCACAATGACTTCGAGCTTTAGCTTAACCTCCTAGGTAAACAGGGGGAGGTGGTGATGGTGCTGACGAGTGGCATGGGCAGGGTGGCCGCCATAGTGAGCATGTTTGGGATTTTTTGGTTTTTTGTTTGTTTCCTCTTTTGAAACTTTAGTTAAAACTTGATGAAACATGTTAAAATTTGTTGAAATCTTTTGTGTTGAAACTTGTTGAAACTAATTAAAATTTCTTAAAACTCTTCAGCGAAACTTGTTGAAACTTGAGTTCAAAATCTGAAAAATTGGTCTTGAAACTTTCTCAGAATCTTTTAGAAACTTGTAGAAACACGTGAAACTCATTGGAAACTCATTGGACTCTTTTAACGCCTTCTTTTTCCCAACCGGTACCATCGGCCCAACCCTTTTAGATATGGCTGAATTATGCTGTCTTAGGCCTGATGGAGAACAAATATCGGCTTTTAGTGGGAAACCTCAGTACAAATTGACCAGAAAAAAGGGAGAAGGTTGGTCCAGATACATCCAAAATAACAACAAAGTAACCGGCCCTGTATCGGATGAAGAACACGTAGCCTTTATCAACTTATGGTTAGACCGATTCCTCTTCTGTGGCGCTTCCCTAGGACCAACCCAGGTCTATCAATTTATGTCAGAGCAACTAGTTATGGGTCGTCGGCTATCTTTAGGGAAATCCTTGCTGGGCGCCGTATACCATATGATGCATATCATCAGGAGTCGGCTTTTTACTGGCAATGGTTTCTATGTCATCGGTAATGTTGGCGGCCCTCTTTGGTTTATCCAGATTTGGCTTTACTGCGTTTTTGGCCGCCTCATTATCCCGGACCCTTCGGAAGAATCGGCTTTCCCAACAGAGGACTTTCCTGAGGGTGCCGTCCCTGTATTCCAACCTAGCCGATCCCCAGGCGAAAAATTTACCATGTGTTCATCCGATGAACAAAAAATCTCTCCTGCCGGCTTCCATAAATACTTGTCCTTTTTCTTGCATCTTAACCAAGCCTCTTTCAACCGTAGAGATTTCTTTTCATACGATCAATTAGCCGATCTCCGTGGCCTTCTTTTCTTCGTTTAAACTCGTGACTCCCTAATGCCCCAATCCACTCTCGTCTGCTTCCCTGCTGATTTCTCCTTGCATCCTTCACGTCGGCTTAAGTACTCAAAGCAGAACATTTCAGCCGACCTATGAATTCTATCATCCTTGATTTATGCACGCCGGTGGGTTTTGGACAAACCATTCCTTGCTTTCCTTTGCTTAGGATGATTAAACCACGAAACAAAGTAACCAACTCTACTGCGGCGGATCTTATTATTGAGCTAGCCGATGAACTCCATGTGGTAGACTTGCCATTCCTCGTGTTAAACACACGTCGATCGGGCCAATTTACCACATGGTGGGCTTCCATAGCCGAGGCACTTTTGCGGAGGCGTACTATTCCCGAGGTCCTGTCCTCTTTTCTTCCTGGCTTCGAGAGCCGACGGAGACCGTCATTGGTCTAGCTTCGAGTTCGAGCGATGCTAACTCGTCTTTAGAGGTATTTTCATTTTGATATTTTATTAGAATAAGATTTTCATCGGCTTAACCATATTTTTACCCTTTTCGGACCAGCAAGAGATCAACAGCCAAGCAAGCCGATCGGGCCGACGATCGCTTAAAACGGCAAAGGTCATCGACCCCTCTTGCCGGTTTATCTTCTGCACGTTGGGGTCAATAGCCCATCACCTGCCTGCGATCTTGCCGTCCACCGCACCAAAAGTACGTCAGTGCATTCGGACTTCTTTTGTAGGCGAAGTCTTCATGCTTGCTTTGTCGGCTAACCCCATGTTTTATAATTTTCAGAGAAGAAGAGCCGTAGAGTCGTCATCGCGATCCCCAAAACCTGCGGGTCGTGATGCAAAGAAGACATCCGATCGGATCGGCTCATCGCGGTTAGCTCCGATCCTTATCTTGACCCTTGTTTTTGTTCCTTATCTTATCGTAACACATCTTATCGTAACGCATTCCTCAGGAAACCCCTTCCGTTCAGTTGTTAGAAGCCGATGCAGAGAAGACCCAGACGGACGTGGTTATCTTACCAGCTTTGGCGCCTGCTCCGCCATCCGCTTCGTCACCTCCAAAACCTATTTCTGGACCGGCTCCGTCGATGGACTTAGCCGATCTTTTAGGCTTTTCCTTGGACGAGCTTGACGACCCAGAGATTGTGGCCACCGACGACTATCCGGTAGGCATTCAACGTATTATTGCTTGCCTCTGCGCCAAAGATCTGCTGCGATCCTTGCTGAACCGGGTATGCAAGAGCGTCTCAATCGTCTTTTTGATGAAGTGTTGCAGCCGGAAGCAGCTCTACTGGCCAATACACAACCTCTGCGAAATGCTATGGCGGCCGTGCAAGCCGATCTTCCTCCGGCTGCTATGAATGCACTGCTAGAGGTATGTCAATTGGACACTCGTCGGCAGGACGTGGCATCGGCCAAGGCGAGGTTGAGCAGAGAAAAACCCAACAAGCCGACTCAAGAGATCTTGGACAAGCTCATAGCAGATGCCAAGTCTCGAAGAGTACATTTGACCAAGATCATGCGGCATCGAAATCGGCCAAGAGCAGGGCTCAAGAGCTGGAGTCGACCAAGATCAAGCTTGAAGAACAGTTGGCCTTGGTCACAAAAGAACTAGCAGAATGCCAGATTGGTATTACAGACTCTACATCTTCACTGGCCGCCCAAAGGAGGAAGATTGGCGAGGTCTTCGCACAAGTCAAGACTCAATCCACTAAAATAGTCCCAGTTCCGGGCGACGCAAGGGCTGATCAACAATTGATTGATAGTGTCCAGGCTACCATTGGTAGGGCGGCAGCGGCACTATCGGCTTTGGGAGCCCACTTGCCTGGTTCTGGACTTCCTTGAAGGCAATTCTTGAACTTGGTGCTGTATCGGCCATGTAGCCGATTTTTTTGTAAACTGAATGGTGGTTGAATGTTTGACTGACTTGGTCGGCTGTAGGACCGATTTTATATGCATGTGTTCTTGTAATCGATCTTTATGTAGTTATGACTCGACCCATATGCTTGGGTAATACGCCTTTAGATATTTCCCATTGATTGCCTTAGGTAGGACGAACCCGTCTAAGGTTTCCAATATATATGAATTTCCGTCAATCGGTCGATTGATCTTATAAGGTCCTTCCCATGTTGGAGACCATTTGCCGAATCGATTATCTTTAGACCCGATCGGCAACACGGTTTTCCACACCAAATCGGCTTGATTAAATGACTTAAAAATCACCTTTTTATTATACGATCTGGCAACCCTCTCCTTATTCCTTTTAAGCCGATCTAGCGTGATCAGCCTTAGTTCGACCAAATCATCTAGATTGTCAAGCATCGCTCGCTGGTATTCATCTGGCGATACCTTATCTTGCTCGTATAACCTTCATCGAGCCGATGTTGATCTCTACGGGTAAAACAGACTTCTTGTCCATATACCAACCGAAAAGGTGATAATTTAGTCGATCCGTCTTTGGGACCGATAAGCCCACAAAGCTTCCGATAGCGTTGAATGCCAATTTCTTGGTTTTTCTTCGATTTTTCTTTTATTAATTTTATTAATGTCTTGTTTGATGACTCGGCCTGTCCATTGGCCTCGAGCGTAATAAGGGAAGAGTTTAGTAATTTTATCCCAAAACTTTTGAAAAACCTTTGAACTCGTTAGACATGAACACAGTCCCTTGATCGGTAGTAATTGTCTGTGGAATCCCAAACCGATGGATGATGTGTTCATTTACGAAATCGATTAGCTCCCTGCTAGTAACCTTCTTGAGCGGTACAGCCTCAACCCACTTTGAGAAATAATCCGTGGCTGCGAGGATGAACTTATGTCCTTTGCTGGATGACGGAAATATTTGGCCGATTATGTCTATACCCCATCCCCTAAACGGCCAAGGCTTGATGATCGGGTGTAAAGCCGATGCTGGCGCTGCCTGTATGTTACCAAACTTTTGGCATGTTTGGCACCCCTTGTAGTATTTGAAGCAGTCTTCCAACATTGTCGGCCAAAAATATCCCGTTCGTCTCAGTATCCATTTCATTTTATGGGCCGATTGATGTGACCCACAAATTCCTTCATGGACTTCTCCCATTGCTATTTTGGCTTCTTCAATCCCCAGGCACCTTAGCAATAAGCCTTCCATGGTCCGAAAGTATAATACCCTCCAAAGAGAACATATTTGAGTGCTTTACGCCGACCTTCCGCTTTCGATCGGCTTAGATGGGTCTGACAAATAATCATATATTTCTTTTCTCCAGTCGACAGGGTGGACACATAGAATCGGCCAAACGTTTAGCTCGATTGGTTCCTGTCGGCTTTCAATCTTGTAACCTGATGCACATTGTGCCATTTGATTCGCTTTGCCATTAGCTTCCCTGGGGATATGTTCAATGGAAAATGTGGTAAACGTCTCGATAATCTGGAGGCATTGCCGCAAATATTGGGTTAGCGCATCATCATTGCATTGGTATCCACCTTTGACTTGTTGTACGATTAACATGGAGTCACCGAAAGCTTCAACGTCTTTTACCCCGATGACGTCCAGTAACTGCAGCCCTCTTAGCAATGCTTTATATTCTGCTTGATTATTCGAGCATCGGTCATCCAACCGATACATGAAGTTGTACTCCTGTCCTTTAGGTGAAATCAACACTATACCGATGCCCTCACCTTCTTGGCAAACGGACCCGTCAAAATATAACTGCCAAGGAGCTACATCGATCGATCCTGTTAATGTCTCACTTCCTGCGATAAAATCGGCTACTGCCTGCCCTTTTACAGATTTAGCCGATTCATATGTCAGGTCGAACTCGGTCAAGGCGTACGCCCATTTACCAAGCCTACCTCGCAAAATCGGTGCAGATAGTATGTACTTGATTATATCGGCTTTGCAGACTATGACGCATCTCGATGCCAGCATATAATGCCTTAACTTAGTACAAGCAAAATACAAAGATAGGCATAATTTTTCTACTAGGGGATACCTGGTTTCTGCGTCTAAAAGACGTCGGCTTAGATAAAATATCGCCCGCTCTTTCCCATCGGCTTCCTGTGTCAAGACTGCTCCTATTGTGTCTCCTTCAGCCGATATATATAGTCTGAAAGGTATGCCATGTTTTGGTGCGGTTAACACTGGTGGGCTCATCAGATAACCTTTTATGTCGTCGAAGGCCTTTTGCTGATCAGTTCCCCATTTGAACTCTTGGTTGTCTTTAATTTTTAGCAGGGGGGTGAAGGCCCGAATACGTCCTGACAAGTTCGAGATAAAACGTCGCAAGTAGTTGATTTTCCCTATCAATACTTGTAACTCCTTTTTGCTTGTCGGTGGTTTAGTATCGGCTATAGCTTTTACTTTGGCTTGGTTTACTTCAATTCCTCTTTCATGCACTGTAAACCCAAGAAATTGTCCAGCCGATACTCCGAAAGCGCATTTGAGAGGGTTCATCTTTAACCCATGCAACCTTGTGCTTTCGAACATCTTTTCCAGATCGGCTAAATGCTGCCAGTCGTCTTTGGACTTTACCACCACATCATCGATGTATATTTCCTGATATTGCCGATCAGGTTATGGAAAATATGATTCATAGCGCGCTGATAAAGTGGCGCCGGCATTTTTCAACCCGAAGGTCATAACCTTCCACTCGTATAGCCCTAAAGCGCCTGGGCATCTGAAAGCCGTTTTATGTATATCGGTTTCGGCCATGAATATCTGATTATATCCGGCGTTTCCGTCCAAAAAACTTATGATCTTATTTCCGGATGCAGCATCGATAAGCATATCGGCTATGGGCATCGGGTACTCGTCTTTTGGCGTAGCTTTGTTCAAATCTCTAAAATCGACACATACCCTAAGTTTGCCGTTTTTCTTCTTCACAGGGACGATGTTTGAGACCCACTCAGCGTATCGGCAAGGCCGGATAAATTTCGCCTCTAGCAATCGTCCTACTTCTTCCTTTATAGCGTCATACAACGTAGGGTTAAACCGCCTAGGGTACTGTTTGAACGGCCGATATCCAGGTTTTATAGGTAGCCGATGTTCAACTAGCTGTCGGCTTAAACCTGGCATTTCATAATACTCCCACGCAAAGCAATCCTTATATTCCTTGAGTATTTCGACCAACTTTGCTTTATAACTGGGTTCTAATTTAGCACTTACAAACGTTGGTCTTTTGCTATCCCCTTCACCAATATCGATTTCTTCAAGCAAATCGGCAGAAGTAAATCCTAACCCCTTTCTTTCTTCTTCAAAATCTTCAACAGCTTCTTCGTATTCTTCCTGCCGATAGCTCCTTACCTTTTCCTGCAGTTTCGCTATTGTCTCGCGCTCCATCTTCTTATCACTTCGTCTGTCCGATCAAACGTATTGGGTTTAACGCTGATCGGCCTGAATCCTGATTTCTCAATACAGATAAAATCGCAATTGTCCAAGGCTTTTCCTGATATGCATTCAGCCTCTTCGTGTGGCCAATTGGTGTCAGGGCTAGCCATGGCGATATGAGCCGATGTGTCGGCTGGTACGACTTCTACTGTATCATCGTTCCACTGCACCAGTTTCTGGTGCATAGTTGATGGTATGCAACGATTAGCATGGATCGATCCGCCCAAGGAGTACGCTGTAATTGCCTTTAGCTTCAATCACAAAAACGCGATCGGCAAAGTTTTATTACCGATCGCCGCTTCGACACCATTACGCCTTTAGCCTCGGTTGGGTCTCGGTGAAGTCATTTAGCACCATGTTGGTCTTGATTAAGTCTTCATCGGCTTTTCCCAATTTTACGAAAGTACTTAACGGCATCGATTGACCGTCGCCCGCCATCGACCAACATACGGGATATTGGTCGGCCATTAATGTATCCTTTTAGATACAATGGTTTCAAATGCCGATGCATGTCTTGTGGTTTTTCAAACACAAGCCTGGTGCTCCGAGGCACAATTGGGCGAACACTTCTTCACCGATTCTTCGATTCACGAACTCGGCAGGTAAAGTGAATACCATGTTTATATCCATTGGCGGCGTATCATCTCGGATCATCGGAGAACTGGATTCAACCGATTGATCTGAATCACTATCGATCTGTTCCTTCTTTCTCCACTCCTTTTTCAAAATCGGTGCGGTCTTAACTTATTAAACGTCCGATCCCTCTCACTCTCCTTTTCGACTTCCCTTTCTTCTTGTGTTTTTAATCGCTGAAGCCTCCTGCGTTGCGACTTCTTTGAGACCGAAGGGCACCATCTAGGTTTGGGTTCTATCGGCTTTCTTATTTTTCCGGCTAAATTGCCCATTTCACGCCGATTCCATCACGCTTGCGTTAGCCGATAGTTCCCGATTTGGGAGGATTCGCCTTGCTCGATGTTGACAACCTTTCACGGATCGGCCTACTACCCCTCATATCTAGGTGATCGTATATCGGTCTAGACAACCTATCTTTACAGATCGGTTTGGCCGATATCTGAGATGAGTGTTGCATAGGACAAGACATAATGTTGGTAAGGTCATCCCTTTCTCCCAAAGAAACGCCAAAAAGGACATTGTCGATGTTTCTCTTCTTCAGTAGTTGGCCGACATGGCATATCTGGCCGCCAATGCTCGTCCCTCTTTTGTCTTAGTCGATGAGGATTCTGGTGGTGTTGAGTGTCACGCCTCCGACTTATCCTTTCATATTTCCCCAGGAGTTGTGAGAAGGTCGGCTTTGGTTTGAAATCGGCTTTTCTTGGAGCCCTCTCAGCCCGATACCATTTACCGACCTCCAAGTCCCCTCTTGGTCTTACCGTTCTTGAGTTTTGTCCATTCCTATCGGCTTCTATTTGTATAGAACCGACAGTAATCTGCACCATCTCGTTTCGTGATACAGTTCCCTCAGTCGGCTTATCTTCTTCCGCAGGCCTCTTTTCTTTTCGTGAACATTGAACCATGTTGACTTGAAAAGGGCTCATATCTATCTGCATAGCCGATTCTTCCGCAAATTTTAGCCTGCCATCGGCGATGGCCGATTGAATCTGTTGTCGAAAAATATTGCAATCGTTAGTGTTATGGGAGAATGAATGATGCCATTTGCAATACCTTCGCTTTTTAATTTCTTCGGCCGATGGTATGATGTGCCCTTCTGGTAACCTTATGAGTTTTTCTTGTAGTAATAAATCAAATATCTTGTCACACTTTGACACATCATACGAGTACTTGACTTCCGCCTTATTCTTTGTCGGCCTAAGCAGAGAGCATACGAGTGGTTTTTTGGAACCTTTGGCCCACTCGGCTATGTTCATACGCCGTCGTCAAAGGTGTCGCCCGAATCGTAATCTACCATGTTTATTTTGGCCTTTTCATTGCCGTTTGTCTTAAACCTATCTTTAAACCCTTTGCTCTCTGCATATCGGCTTTCATGTGCCGATACGCGATGGAGTAGGTGGCCTAAGTCGGGGAACTCCTGGCCCGATAGTTTCTCTTTTAACGGCGGGATTAACCCTTGGAACGCTAGATCGGCCAATTGATCATCGGGTAATGTTACACTGTAGCACCTATTTCGTACGCCCCGAAACCTCTTGATATAATCAGAGACCGATTCGCCGTATACGTCGGACTGAACTAAGATCAGAAATCCTAAGCTCCATAGTTCTTAAAAGAAGTACTCATGGAATCGGCTTTCTAAATCGTTCCATATATGAACCGAATTAGGTGGTAGATTTGTGAACCAAGTGAACGCAGTGCCGACAATGATAAAGGGAACAATCTAATTTTTAACCCATCGGATTTGCAGCCTCCCCACATTGAGCCATGAACCGTCCGATATGCTCAATTGTGGTAATGAATCATCACCCGAGAATTTAGCAAAGTCCGGTATCCTAAAGTTGTGGGGTATGGCATTCGGTCTATGTAATCGGGATACGGCTTCTTGTAGCCGATCACCCTTCCTCCGGGTGTAAGCCAAATCGCTCTCTTAAAACATTGGCGATTTGTTACGCCCAATTAACATTGTCGGCTTGTGGTGCGGTAGGACATCGCCAATTCTCATTCGTGCCTCGCCCCGAGTGCAAACTCGGTCTTTGTCCAAATCGCACCTCAGGAGGTCTTGGCACCGTGTCATAATCACGATTAAAACCTAATGCATCGGGTATGGGTGCGCACGGCACTACTCTATATGGTGCTTGTTTCATGGTCGTGGCTCCTCGTGGATCGCGAACCTGACCTGTTTCGATCGGCTGATAAGCCGATATCCCGATGCTATTGGAGGGCCCATCTGGCTGATTTGATGCGTTTATTTTGGCCCCATCCGTGTGCCCATGGTAGTGTGTGAATCCATCTCTCTGTATGCTTGGTTTCAAAACAGTAGGTTGAGTTGGCATCATGATAGGTGCTTGAGCCGACACGTTTACTGTGTTGGTGTTGGGTGCTATGGAATATACTGGAGTGCGTAGGGATGGTTTGTGGTGGATCTAGCCAGGCTTCCAGACGCAGCTAATTCTTGAGCAATTGTTTTCACACTATTTTCTATCATCGGCTTTAAAGTAGATACTAGAGCCGATGATTGGTTAATCAATGCGTGATGGATGATTGCTCGATCATACTTGATAAATCAGCTTGAGCGGTGCGTATCGGCCACCGATTCAGATGTTGAATCTCCGATAGGATTGATGCTTGGGAGTGCAACCTTTTGAGTAACGCCACGGCGTGTTTTCTGGAAGCATCGTAGCATCATTTCCTCCAGAGCTGCCATTCGATCTTCGATTTCTTTCCGTTGCTCAGGGGTTAAATCGGCCATCTGAGGCGCGATTATGGCATCGGTGTTGATATCGGCGGTGACTGTGGGCTTGTCGGTTGACGACATTCTTTTTGGGTCCCACCGGGCGTGCCAAAATATGTTCGCGCTAAAAACGTGAAGCAGGGTCCTTAGCCTCGAACACACAAGACAAACGCCGGGTTTGCAGAGCGTGCCAGTCGATTTGACCTGAAATCGACAAGGTAGAATTTGTAATTTGATCGAAGCCGATGAACAAGGATCTATCGGCTTTTCGCTAGTCGGCAAGAACCGATTAGGAGATAACTAGATCAACCGGTTACAGTTGATCCGGATACAAGGTAAAATCGGCCGGAAGGCGATGCGCAACAAAACGAAGCAAATCAAACCTGGGTGAAATCGGCTAAAATCAACAATCGGCGATGCGCAACTATGTTGATTCCGTCGACTTGCAGAGAGATCTATGAGGCTAAAACAATGTAAAAGAAAAGCTTGTAAAAGTAGATGTGTGTGTTGTTGGATTGATTTTTTTTTATTCGCTTGGCGCCCTCCCCCTTTTATAACACGCCTGACCGATCCGAGTTGTACATAGATACGGTGTATTTATCCGTATCGGCCTTTTATCCGATTTCCTTTCCTTTTTTAGAAACGGATTCCTTTTCCGAGCCGATTACCGATTCCTTTCTGTACGATACTTTTTCTATTTTTAGACCGATTCCAATACATATCGAATTTTGGTGCAAACAATATCATATTCCTTTTTGTATACAATGACGCATCATTGGTACGCTTCCATGAATCATAACGAAACCGAATCTTTGTGAAAGCAAAGGGTGAAGGAAAAGAACCAAGTTTCTTTTCATTTACCTATTTCTTATGCTTATTTCCCTCCCAACATCTCTTTCAAACTTTGATGTCATGAAACGGAAATATGGAATCATGCAGTAGGTAAATCCACCAGCTACGCAACAGACACCGACTTTGCGTAAGCTCTGACTCAAATAGCAAAAATCTGATAGTAAAGAGGGGTCTTGTCTTGTTTTGCGACAGAGACGTCGCACCATGCTCTGCCATCGTCATAATCCATTGGAGAATTGAGACTGCAGCATAGAGATTTGATAAAAACAAGGTACCACATATGGATATATTAGAGGATTCAGACTATATTCAACTTGTGCACGAAGGATTTCTTTTAGCTATTTGCTTGTGCTTGGTTCAATAAGTAGTGACAAGATGGTTTCAAAGTGAGTTATCTTGTTCAATTAATAATCAAGGTATAGCAGATTCCTCCCGTTGTAACACGACACGTACTGCATTCACTAGCTAGCAAGATAAAGGTGTTTCAACACTTCCCCGACATATGGTTCCAACCAGACCTGAATATTCTCCCCCTCATAATTCATGATACTCTTAACTGGTATGAAATTTCTACTCTTTGAATATATCCCTTTGGTTTAGTATGAATAGGGGCTTAAAATTCCAATTATACATGTGAACTAAATTTTATTAATGAACCTATTCAAATGACTGACAGGTTGGGCTTTTGCTTTCATGCTTTACACCAATGTCAGGTCAGACCTCAAATGCTATGCTTTAGTTTGTGAGTTTGTGTTGGGCCTTCGAAACAGATCCCTCCCACATAAGGGGCTGTTGAATTATTGAAAGGAAGGAGCAAACATGATATCTCAATAGTCAATACCCACAACTGCATTATTATGCACAACTTATCTTTGCTTTGTATGAGGAAATTTAGTAGTGTTCTTCAGTTGATCCCTCTATGGACATCACTAGCAGATATGGACCGAAGATCGCAATCCTTTTAGGCCAGGCAAGCATCAAGATCATTAGTAGAATGAAATGATAGATATGGACGTTTCTATGTAACGTTTTTGCTTGGTCAGATCAAGTGCCGTACTCCGTAATGATGTGCGCACGAAGTGTGATCTGGATTGCAACTGAAACGAATGAATATGATACATACCAAACTTATCAGCGGCATGGGCCTGGCAGTCGGCCCATGGGCATATTCAGCCAATCCTAAACAACTATTAGGATTGCGATCACTTTTTAGGAAACTTTGGATCATTTCCCTTTGCTTAGGCCTTAAGTCAATTAAAGATTTTGTAATCCTTTTATTCTGGATTGTTTTCTTTAGATTCGTTTTGTTAGAGGCTAACCTCATCTATAAAGAGGATCCACATCATTTGCAGAAGCAAGCAATAAAGTTAATCCTTGCTTCATTGCCTACACCTTCCCTCTGGCTTCTTCCTCCTATCACGTTGTGACTCATGCTTTTGCCCGAGCTCATAACATCTTGGTATCAGATTGGGAACGATCTGTATCAATGACCAAGCCCCCACCACCTTCCATGAGCAATGTAACTGCAGTCACTGATCGCATTGAAGAGCTTGAGTTGGAACTTGCAGAATTGCACAATGAGGTTCGCGCCGACCAACTGAGCACCAACTCCGTGCTCACCAATCTGCAACAGTCCATTGCCGACCTCACCGATATCGTCAAGCTGTTCACTCAATCACCTGCCGCAGTGGTATCATCCTCTACACCTCCACCGGCTGCTACAATGGATCCAGGCATGGCTTGGGATGCAATGCTGGCCACTCCTTTTGCCAACTGCGCGGCACAGGCAGCCGCCCTCCTCCAACCTAAGGGCGCACCATCACCTCAGATGGCCGATAGAGCACCCGCTGAGGACTGTGTTTCACCAGATGGCTTGCTTCCAACTCCGACATTCGGCCACAACACAAGGAGGCAAACCCCGCCCTTCGATGCGCCACTCACACCTCCAAACTCACAACCGGCACTCAACGCTTTTCTTCACTCGAACCTTCAGGTGGCACCACAGGTCCGGCATAGCCATACCGCCGATCACTATGATGGCGTCACCTATAGAGAATGCCCACACATGGAGCTTCCCACCTATGATGGCTCATCTGACCCGACCAAGTGGCTCCGTCGCTGTGAGCGTTTCTTTCACATCCATCATATTGAAGCCCGCAATCGAGTGGAGATTACTGGCTTCTATTGTGAAGGTGAGGCACAAGAGTGGCTAGATTGCCATCAATAGTATAATCCTCACATCACCTGGGAGTAATTCAAGCACCTTGCCTCGTCCGCTTCGTCAATTGATTCACCAATGACGCTCTGGGCTAGCTCTCTTGCATCACCCAAATGAGCACGGTATCCGACTACTGTAACAAGTTTCAGGCTGCCCTAGGAGTCATTGACGACATCATGGAAGAACAACAAATCATGCTTTTCATTGCAAAACTGGTGCCATACATCCAAACGAACATCCTTTGTTAACAACCTACGACCCTAGACTCCGCGATGTAGTTGTGTTGAGGTTGACATTCGCACAATACCTCGAGGAAGCATCCTTGTTGTGCCTCGAATTGCATGGCCAGCTCTTATGCAGGCACCCAACCTTGGGGCTCGCATCATGGGTCACCAAAACCCAATCCATCACCGACTAAAACCGCTCCACCGACAGCAGGGCAATCCAATGGTGCACAGAACCGACCTACAACACATCCTCCAGGACGCGCTGCTCCATCCGTTTTCTCAATAATGGTGAAAGGGTGGCATGCTACGTAAAAGGGCTCTGCTTCAACTGCAACGAACAGTCCACATCGGCCATGTGTGAAAGGTCCTCCACTACACTAAAGTCTGCGATGACTATGATGACATCATCGAGCATGTTGACCACAAGGCGCCACAAGAGGTGTCCAAACTATCGCTTTACACCCTCGAGGGCCACTCCCCCACCAGCAACAAAGAGATGACAACCATGCAACTATCCTTACGTATCCTCAACAACACATTTGGGGGGCTAGTCAACACAGGGAGTACCCACAATTTTGTGAGCTCCTATGCGATAGAACTCCTCCGACTTCACACAATTTATGCGATGAATATGCGGATTGCCACGGCAAATGGAAACCCCGTGCCATGTTTCAGCCGGATCGACAACTTGGCATTCAACGCATACGACCAAACCTTTATGATGCAATTCCATGTCATTCCCCTGAGCAACATCGATGTCATTCTTAGCACCCAATGGCTTTGACAACTTGGTCCCATTTCCTAGGATTACTCCCACATGACAATGGAGTTCATCCGTAACAACGTCTACACAAAACTCCAGGGACGGCCCGTTTCACCCAACATTAACCTCTTCGCCATCACTAACGGCGCCACTTTTCCTAACCTCCAGAACCTCCTCCAGGAGTTTGGGACCATCTTCGCAGAGCCGACAACGCTGCCTCCTTCTCGCCACTGCGACCATCGAATCTGTCTCAAAGAGGGGACAGACCCGGTGATAGTACAACCATACCATTACCCCTTCGTCAAAAGGACGAGGTGGAACAACACTTCAAGGAATTGTTTGAGCTCGGCTTCATACATCCCAGTTGCTCTCCATTCTTGTCCCTGGTTCTACTAGTACCAAAGAAGGATGCATCCACCCATTTTTGCATCGACTGCCATATGCTGAACGAGCACATGATCAAGGATAAATTTTTGATACCAATGGTCGAGGAATTACTGGATGAACTTCATAGCGCTACCATCTTCTCCAGACTCGATCTTCGATCAGGGTATTTTCAGGTGCGCATGGCAGAGGCGGACATCGACAAGACAGCATTCCAGACACATCACGGGCATTTTGAATTTCTCGTCATGCCATTCAGCCTCACCAATGCACCATCGACATTTCAAGCTCTCATGAATGAAATATTTCGGGAACATCTCTAACACTTTGTTCTTGTGTTCTTCAATGACATTCTCATCTATAGCAAGAATACAAGTGGGCAACTACTTCATCTTTGGATCGTCTTCATGCTTCTCTATGACTACAAACTCTTCGTCAAGCTTTCCAAATGTGCATTCTCACAACACAAGATTGGATACATGGGGCATGTTATTTCAGCAATCGGTGTTGCAATGGATTCCACAAAGGTTCAACCCGTCACTAACTGTCCCCGACTGTTGAACATCATGGCCCTACGGGGATTTTTGGGACTTCTCAGCTATTATCGCCAATTCATCCAACTCTTCATAGTCATTGCTAGTCCTCTCACCGCCATGCTCAAGAAGGGCAACTTCACGTGGACTTCGGAAGGGCGATCCGCCTTCGAGCAACTCAAGTTCGCCCTCACTTTCCGCCTTTGAATGTCATCGTTGACTAGCGGCCTACGAGTGCGAGCTCATTGTCCTAGCAAAGGCGGTTCTCCATTGGTGTCCGTACTTATGGGGCAGTAGTTTCGCATCTGCACTGACCACTACTCCCTCAAGTATTTATTGGAACAATCATTGGTTACCACACCCCAACAATACTGTCTTTCCAAGCTCATGGGCTTCTCCTTCTACATCCACTACAAACCAGGGTGCCACAACAGTGCGGCTGATGCACTCCCTCGCTCCCATGATTTCGCCCCAACCAACCCAAGCAAAGCTGCCGAGGACTCCCTCAACACTTGCTGCACAGCCATCGCAACTACCGTGATGATGTCCAGTCTTCCTGGCATGCGCAACTTCATGTGGATCCACTCCTGGAGACAACGCGGGCTACTATCCAGCATGGCTCCATGGGCTCTGATTGGACAATAGAAGACGACGTCATCTTCTTCAAAAGGCGCCTTCATGTCCCAGCAAGCTCCTCTGTGCTGTGGGACATTGTTGGGGCCCATCATGATGCCACACATGAAGCGAAACAAAAGACAATGAAGCGCATCCAATCATGTTTCCATTGCGAAGGTCTACGTGTGGCCGTCCATGACTACATAGCCAAATGCATTATTTGCCAATGCATGAAAGCTTCGCATCTCGCCCCAGTCGGTCTGCTCCAACCTCTGTGTATACTAGACCACATTTGGTCAAACATTTCCATGGGCTTCATTACCGGCCTTCCGAAGGTCATGGGCAAGTCTATGTTACTGATGGTGGTCGACAAGCTATCCAAATATGGCCACTTCATTCCATTGGTGCACCCCTTCACAGCCTCCTCCGTCGCCCTCGCTTTCACTGAAGACATCATCCGACTTCATGGCATTATGGAATCCATTATCAGTGATAGTGATGCCGACTTCACTAGCAAATTTTTGGTAGGAGCTCTCTCTGTGTGTGTGTGTGTGTGTGTTGTGGTACCAAGATGAACTGTACCATTGAGATGTATTTGCGGTGTTTCGTTGGTGATAGACCCAAATCTTGGGTCAAATGGCTGCCCTGGGTGGATTATTGCTACAACACATCCCACCATTCTGCCATCAATACGTCCCCTTTTCAACTGGTCTATGGTCATGACCGTCCACCACTGCTGTCATATCTCGATGGCATTTCAAAGGTGGAGGCAGTTGACCAACTCCTTCTCAGTCAGGATAACACGATAACCCGGGCCAAGCAGCACATCAGGCGGTCTCAACAACGGATGAAGGACCATTACAATGCTTCTCACAAGGGAGTCAAGTTTATAGCCAGCGACTAGGTCCTCCTTCGCCTTCATCCATACCGACAGGCAATGGTCAGACCTTCCCAGCCTTCCACAAGCTCTTGGCGAAATACTATAGGCCATTTTAGGTCCTATGGCGCATTGCAAGATGGTGTACCAACTTTGGCTTTCAGACGAGTCTCGCATCCACGACGTTTTTCATGTCTCTCTTCTCAAACCATTCCAGGGAGATCCGCCAATCAATGCATCACCACTGCCACCAATACAAGACGGCATCCAACCAAAATCAATTCTTTGCGGCAGGACTTCCCAAGGAACTAAGTTCTAGTTCACCAGAAGGATCACGACATCGACAATGCCACTTGGGTGTCCCTCCATGAGTTCAATATTGCTTTTCCAACTTACAAGCTCGCAAATGAGCTTATCTTCGTGGGTGGGGAGTGATGATACATACCAAACGTATCAGCGGTGTGGATCTGGCATCCGGCGCATGGGCATACTCGGCCGATCCTAAACAACTATTAGGATTGGGTTGTTCCTCTTTGCTTTCTTGCACGGTAGGGGATCAGGCTCATTAATATTGAGATCACTTTTTAGGAAAGTTTGGATCATTTTCCTTTGCTTAGGTTTTAAGTCAATTAAAGATATATTGTAATCCTTTTATTTTAAATTGTTATCTTTAGATTCGTTTTGTTAGGGACTAACCTCATCTATAAAGAGGAGCCATATCATTTCAGGAAGCAAGCAATAAAGTTTATACGTATACTTGCCTCATTGCCTGCGCCTTCCCTCTGGTTTCTTCTTCATCCTCTCACAACAGTGAATCGCTTCGCCACAAAATCGAATGTGAAATACTGGCTGGTGGAAGCTGAAGCTTAAACCCACTAAGCATGTAAGGTGGTATCTGCTTTTTAATTTAACATATTGAAGTTCTAACAGTGGTGTCCTAGTAAGAGTAGAAGTATATCAAATTGATGTGATCAATCAAACAGAATACTGTACACTATTCCACGAGAGAGAGAGAGAGAGAGAGAGAGAGAGAGAGACCGCTAAAACAGATCGACATGCAGCAACTGGCGAATAGTACCAACGCATCTATATTCGACATACTTTATGAGAGCTGAATAGAAAAACTTTCAGTTTCAGAAGAAACTGATACTTACATACAATTACAAGGAACTAATAAGGTGAATCCTGAGGGTCTAAAGTGTTGGTCAAAGCTAATACAAACCAGAAAGTAGCACTCGTAAGTCATATAATCAAGTCTTACATTTTTCTGACACCAATTAAAGCATTCTCCACTAATAAAATGAAGATATAGAGCTTAAATGAGTCATAATTTGTTAAGCAGAAGCACAACAAAAATGTCTTCGGGTACAATATAAATGTCATAATTACGTGAGATGTACACAACCAATCAATTATTACAAAGTTACAGACAAACAGCTATAGAGGGAAGAATACACATAGGTTCTGTAGAAAAAATTGAGCCGGCGAAGCCGAGGTAATGCCGATAAGCCGGAGCCAGTAAAATTTTCTGGCACGCTTCGGGTGCACGTAGCAAAATTAGAAGCTAGAGCCAAAAGGCAAGAAGCCATTCGTAGAGCTTTCGGAAGGATGGTTGAAGCAGGTGGCCATAACAATGGCTAGTTTGGCGCAGTCGGCCGAGTTGGCAGCGACAGTGCCATGCGCGAAGGCAGGTGCGGTGCGCATGACAGCAACCGATGAGACGGGGCCGGCCAAGAGGGCTACTGAGGCATGCATCCAAAAGAGCCGCCGAGTGGAGCCAACTGATGCAGAGAAGGCCACGCGCAGATGTGGGCCAAGGTAGGCGCCGGCACGGGCTAAGGCGGCAGAAGACCGAGGAGGGGCCGCAATAGGGTGCGCGGGGTCACGGTTCGCCCGAATGAGGCTGGCTCGATGGGGCGCAAAGGCCGGCGCAGAGGTGGCGGTCATCAAGCTGCCGACGCAGAGTTTGCGTGAAGGTGAAAGTGCGGGGTGATGCGTGCAGCCGAAGTAGCCTGCTGCATGGGCGACCGAAGAGGCAGAAGCTAGCCAAAGGGCCGCCGAGGCGTCTGGCCAAGAGAGCCGGTCGATGCAGAGAAGGCCAATGAGGATGCGTGTCGAGGAAAGCACCAATACGGGCTAAGGCGGCGCAAGATCGAGGTGGGGCCGGAACCGGGCACGCGGAGTCGCGGTCCAGCCAGATGAGGGCAGCACGGTGGGGCGCGAAGGTGCAGAGGGCGCAAATCACTAGAGGCCGAAGGACTATCGGGAGCCAGCAGAGGCGAGGTGCGGGCCAACCAGAGCGGAGGGCCTGAACACGCAAGTCTCCTCCCAGGGCAATAGCAAATCCATTTTTTCTGCTTCTAATCTGCTTAATTGTGCGATTTGATCAAGATTGGATAGCCCATCACCCAATCACAGATCTCTCTCGTTTCTCCTACTCTTTCTAATCCAAACCCTCCTCACTTCACCTTTCTCTTGGCGGATTAAATCATGATCGCTGCTCCGGAGAAGCGCAAGGAGGTGACGGAGATTGTGGTGGTGGCGCCGGCGCCTGCAGGCAGGTGGGCGCCGGGCCGCCGCAGGAGCTCCTCCTTAGTTTCAATAACACATTCTACTATGTCCTCGAGGTAAATCAGCTCGCTGTAATTTAGAATTATTAATCCTCTTCACAGAATAACGCTGTCAGGTTCAGTAGACCAAAAAGAAATAAACTTAGGCATTTTCAATAACAAAAGTGGAAGAAACTTGTTAGCATTCCATCAGAAAACTTAAAGTACCGACGAACTTACTTAACTACAATGATCTGACATGGAGATTCATCTGAAAATCAATTATAGTGAGATTTTCATAAAAAAAAAAAATTTGAACAGGGATATAGAGCTAGTTACCACTTACCAGACATTCCTGTTAAGGAACATGGTTCTGATTGGAACTATACAGAAAGGTCCTCTGCCGAGAAAATCAATTGGCGCAATTTCGAATGATGCAAATGCAGAGAAGAGTACTCTCTTGAAACAGAGGCATGCCTCATCTTTATTTGTTTCACTATTTACTTGTTCATTTCAGGTTCCCACCATTCTGAAAGGGGAAATCACATACAGAAAGTAAGCCCAGACCAGTTAAGAAATTGTGTGACATGGCAGATGTGACTTGAAGTATCTCATTATGCAAGCCATAAGATAGATTGGCTCCTTTCAAAATATGTTTTATGTGGGCACCCGCAAATATGTTGTACTGATGTGGGCACGAAGTGTGATCTGGATTGCAACTGAAACGAATGAATAGGACATGACTGAAAAGGCATATTGATGAATGATTTCATCATCCAAATTGTCAGTCGGTGAATCGCTTCGCCGCAAAACCGAAGGTGAAATACTGGCCGGTGGAAGCTGAAGCTTAAATCCACTAAGCATGTAAGGTGTCGTATCTGCTTTTTAATTTAACATATTGAAGTTCTAGCAGTGGTGTCCTAGTGAGAGTAGAAGTATATCAAAATTTCATAAAAAAAATGAAGTATATAAATTGATGTGACCAATCAAACAGAATACTGTACACTATTCTCACAAGAGAGAGAGAGAGAGAGAGAGAGAGAGAGAGAGACAAACAAACTACACTTCTGGTACTAGCAATACCTCGTGAGTCATATAAACAGGTCTTACATTTTTCTGACACCAATTGAAGTATTCTCCATTAATAAAATGAAGATATAGAGCTTAAATGTGTCATAATTTGTTAAGCAGAAGCACAATAAAAATGTCTTCTGGTACTAGCAATACCTTTTCCAACTTCATCCATCTGCAGGCTGCAGCATCCCACTGAAGATGTCTGTCTTAGTTGATGCGAGCATGCGAACCTCGGTAAAATTGCTACTTGGCAAAAAATCTTGAACACTGCCTTTCAACGGGATAAGGTTTAATTGAGCAGACACATTCTACTATGTGCTTGAGGTAAATCAGCACGCTATAATTTAGAATTATTAACCCTCTTCACAGAATAACGCTGTCAAGTTCAGTTGACCAAAAAAAAATTAGGCATTTTCAATAACAATAGTGGAAGAAACTTGTTAGCATACCATCAGAAAACTTCTACTCTTACTACTCAAAATTTCATAAAAAAAAAAAAAGTACCGACGAGCTTACTAAACTACAATGATCTAACATGGAGATTTCGTAAATAAAAAAATTGAACAGGGATATAGAGAATACTAGTCACCAGATATTCCTGTTAAGGAACATGGTTCTGATTGGAACTATGCAGAAAGGTCCTCTGCCGAGAAAATCACTTGAAGCAATTCCAAATAATGCTAATGCAGAGAAGAGTACTCTCTCTTGAAACAGAGGCATGGCTCATCTTTATTTGTTTCACTATTTACTTGTTCATTCCAGGTTCCAACCATTCTGAAAGGGGAAATTACATACAGAAAGCAAGCCCAGACCAGTTAAGAAATTGTGTGACATGGCAGAGGTGACTTGAAGTTTCTCATTATAATAAGCAAGCCATACGATAGATTGGCTCCTTTCAAAATATGTTTTAGTTCGTAGCACAGTTTCAGAAACAAAGCAGCTTCTAATTAATTACCAACCCAAGCAGAAGTAAGCTACTGTTAGACAGTATCCTGTTATTCCTTGTATAGATATTGCCTAATATAGGTTTTCTCTTTATACCCTCATGTACATCTATATATATTGGCCCATTGGCCTCATGATGAATACAAGTGCTATTCATAACATGGTATCAGAGCCAAAATTTAGGGTTAGGGTTCTCTTTGGCGTGAGCACTTGCGCCTCAATCGGCGGCTCCTCCTGTCGCCTTTGCTTCTCCTCCTGCCAGTCGGCTTCGTCCTCTGCCGATTTTGGTGTCCTTTGCCACTAGATCATCTTCGTCCGTCGAACTGTCGGCTTCTGCGACGCCGTTGGTCTCCTCTGACCGGCTGCTCGCCTCCAGATCTCAGCCGCTCCTGCCGCCGCCATCTCCGCTGCCAGGTCGTCGCCCGAGCAGCAGCGGATCGGCTCTCCCCTGACACAGCCTCGAACCAAGTCTGCCTCCTCTGCTGCATTGGTGTCGTTCCGACTCGGCCTGCGATCTCTGCGCCGTCGCCTCGGTGGTTGTCATCTCTGCGCCGCCTGTTGGAACCCCGCTGGTGCACGCGGGCCGACGCTGAGTCGCTGCCGACTGCGCCACACCAGCCGAGCGGCACCTCCACGATCGTTGCCGCCTCCACCAGCCGGAGCAGCGCTGCCACCAGCCGAGCTAGGGCCCGATCCGGCCGACCTCGACGCGGCGCCGCTTCGCTCTCCGGCTTTTGCGCCAGTTTTTGGCCTGCGTCAGCACCGCCTGTGTCGCTCCGGCCGCACGCGTGAAGAACCTTGATCGGCTAAGGATCGGACTTCAAAGGCTTGGTGCGTTCATTCAGAGACATTCACGTCCGTGACTTGGGATGTGCTTGCTAAGAAGCTTGGAGACCTTTGAAGTCATGTCCGTGACTTACTAAACTCTTTGGTCCCCTTTTTTTTTGAGTATTTGAGTGGCCTTCTGTCTTGGCCACCCCTTTCTTGATCTGGTTCGGCTAAGTTGCAAGTTTGGTCAAAGCTTGAAGAAAAAAACTTCAAAGCTTCGTTTCCAGCTTGCTTCGTAAAAAAAAAAAAAGAAAAAAAAATGTCGTCGTCTTCTGGTTCTTCGGGAACTGTTTCTGTTCCTCGATGCCCAGTTATCTTCGATGGTCTTAATTATCGAGACTGGGTTCTTCATATGCGTCTTCACATGCGCAGTCAGCGTCTATGGGAGTTTCTCACCGGCGAGCTTTCATGTCCACCTTGTCCTGCTCCTCCTGCCCCGCCTGTTGTTCCAACAGAGACCGATGATGCTGCTCGCCAGAAGATCTCTGATGACTATGCCGATACTGTGGAGTCTTTTCAGACTCAGTTTGCTGCCCACAAGACATGGATTGATGAAGATGCTCATGCCTCTGCTATTTTGGTTGCTAGTATGGAGGTGCATCTTACTGGAGACATTGTTGCTTTGTCTTCAGCACAGGCGATGTGGGCACATCTTCGTGATCGTTATGAGCCAGCTGGAGACTCCCTGTACCTTGCTGTTGTTCGACAGAGCGATCCGCCATCAAAGAAGGCGACTCTGATGGAAGAGTTCTATGCTTGATTGTCTTCGGTGTGGCGTCGCCTTGATTCCCTCGGACCAGGAGGTTTGTCGGACTTGCCGATCGCTGGCCACAAGACTCTCATTTGGAGCTTCGCCGATCTACGACTTCCTCGACACGTCTTGGCCGAGTTCGAGCAGATTCGTGCCCAGCTGCTTGCTCGTCATCCTCGTGTGACCCTGTTGGAGGCCCTTGCAGCTATTCGTACTGAGGAGACTCGTCTTCGTGGCGCAGGCCTGCTGGTGACCTCCTCAGTTTTGGTGGCGCCTCGCTCTACTCCTCCGACAGTGCTGCCTACACCAGTTCCAGCCACAAAGGGGGGAGGCCTCCACTGCACCTACTGCAATAAGAACGGACATGTGGAACAGTTCTGCTACAAGAAGAAGAAGGATCTTGCTCGTCAAGGTGGACGTCCTTCTAAAGGACCTGGACTCTTGGGTGCCTCACCTCAGCAGACTTCTGCTGGTTCTGACTCTACTCAGGAGATTCTCATGCTCTTTGCGTCGCGCATGGCTGCCACTACACCGACAGTTCTGCTTTGGTTACGCTACTCAGTCTTCCAATGAGAAACCACCATCCTCATCAGGTATCACACCATGGATTCTTGACTCTGGAGCTTCTTTTCATATGACATCTGATCCCACTTGTCTACATTCCATCAGTCCTCTTGTTGCTCCTACCACTGTGCATACTGCAGATGGTACTTCTCTCTGTTGCAGGACGAGGCAATTTTTTGTCATCCTCTTTTCATGTCCCCGCTTTGTTTCCTATGTTCCCAAAGCGACCATGCAGCTCATATCCGCCGCCACCATCGATCATGGTTGTCGCGTTATCCTTGATTCTCGACTCTTGTTGTGTTCAGGATCGCCGTGACGGAACTCTAGTTGGGATCGCCTCGCCGCCATGACTCTCGGCGTCTTTGGGAGCTCGGCCGGCTTCATCTACCTTCCGCCTCTGCCCGATCTCTCTGTTTCCACGATCGCTTCAAAGATCCGTTGCTTCTTCTCCGGGACTTTTGCTCGGTGGCATCACCGTTTGGGCCATCTGTGTGGTTCACGATGTCTTCTTTAGTTCGTCGTGGTCTTTTAGGTTCTCGTGTGCGGTGATGCTTCTTTACATGCGGGTTGTAAGCTTGGCAAACAGCTACAACTCCCCTACCATTCTAGTGAGTCTATCTCACAGCGTCCTTTGATCTTGTTCATTACGATGTTTGGGGTCCGGCTCCTTTTGTTTCAAAAGGGTCATCGATACTATATTCTTTTATAGATGATTTTTCTCGCCACACTTGGATATTTTTATGTCCTCTCGTAGTGAGGTTTTATCCATCTATAAAACCTTTGCCATCATGATTCGCACTCAGTTTGATTCTCCTATTCGTGTTCTGCGTCTTTGACTCGGCGAGGAGTATCTGTCCTGAGCTCTTCGAGCTTTTCTTGCCACCCAGGCACTCTTTCTCAGTTTTCTTGTCCTGGTGCTCATGCTCAGAATGGTGTTGCTGAGCGCAAGCATCGTCATCTCCTTGAGACAGCTCGCGCTCTTATGCTTGCTTCCGCTGTTCCACCTCATTTCTGGGCTGAGGCCGTTTCCACTGCTACATACTTGACCAACATTCAACCTTCTTCTGCTTTGAAGGGTGGAATTCCAGTTGAGCGTCTCTGTGGCATGCCTCCTGATTATTACGGACTTCGTCTTTTTGGTGTGTGTGCTATGTTCTTCTTGCACTTCGTGAACGCACCAAGCCGATCGCTTCAACTGCTGAGTGTGTTTTTCGGGATACAAAGGTTTGAGCATAAGGGATATCGTTGTTGGGATCCTGTTGGCCGACGGATACGGATCTCACGAGATGTCACTTTTGATGAGTCTCGTCCCTTCTACCCTCGCTCTTCTACCTCTCCCACTTCCCTTGTTGAGCCCCTGTCTTTTCTGACTTTTCCTGACACTCCAGTTGTCACTTTTCCTCCACAATCGGCGTCTCCTTCATCGCCGGTTTCTTCACCACCGTCCTCTCCTACACAGGACTCTTCAGATGTTGTTTCTCCCTTTCCTCTTCACTACACTCGTCGTCTGCCAGTTGAGGACTCTTATGATGTGCCATCTTCTTCTTCTGATGAGCCATCTTCTTCAGTGTCTCCTCCTCGTTATGCCCTTCGCGATCGACAGTCTATTCGGCCTCCTGAGCGCTTTGTTTTTGTCGGTGCAGCTTTGGCCGAGCCGACTTCTTACCGTGATGCTGTTATTCATCAGGAATGGCAGCATGCGATGGCGGAGGAGATTGCTGCCCTTGAGCGCACTGGCACGTGGGATCTTGTTTCACTCCCTCCACGTGTCCGTCCCATTACTTGCAAGTGGGTCTATAAGATTAAGACTCGCTCTGATGGTTCCCTTGAGCGCTACAAGGCTCGTCTTGTGGCACGTGGTTTTCAGCAGGAGCATGGTCGTGATTATGATGAGACTTTTGCTCCTGTGGCTCACATGACTACTGTTCGCACTCTTCTTGCTGTTGCTTCTGTTCAAGAGTGGTCCATCTCTCAGCTTGATGTCAAGAATGCCTTTCTTAATGGTGAGCTGCATGAGGAGGTTTATATGCAGCCACCACCGGGGTATTCTGTTCCTGAGGGCATGGTTTGTCGGCTTCGCCGCTCTCTTTATGGGCTCAAGCAAGCCCCTCGTGCTTGGTTTGAGCGTTTTTCTTCTGTGATCACTGCTGCTGGTTTTTCTGCCAGTGCTCATGATCCTGCACTCTTTGTTCACACCTCTTCTCGTGGTCGGACTCTTCTTCTTCTGTATGTTGATGACATGATCATTACTGGCGATGATTCTCAGTACATTGCCTTTGTAAAGACTCGTCTCAATGAGCAGTTTCTCATGTCCGATCTTGGCCCTCTCCGATATTTTCTTGGGATTGAGGTTTCTTCCACCTCTGAGGGCTTCTTCCTCTCCCAAGAGAAGTATATCCAGGATCTTCTTGATCGTGCCTCTCTCACTGATGAGCGTACAGCCGAGACTCCCATGGAGCTCAACGTTCACCTTCGACTCCACGATGGTGAGCCTCTTGAGGATCCTACTCGCTATCGCCATCTTGTTGGGAGCCTTGTTTACCTTGGTGTCACTCGTCCTGACATTTCTTATCCAGTTCATATCTTGAGTCAGTTCGTCTCTGCTCCCACTCAGCTCCACTATAGTCACCTTCTTCGTGTTCTGCGATATCTTCGTGGGACCATTTCTCGCCGTCTTTTCTTTCCACGCTCCAGCTCTTTACAGCTCCAGGCTTACTCTGATGCTACATGGGCTAGTGATCACTCTGATCGTCGGTCTCTTTCTGCTTACTGTGTTTTTCTTGGTGGTTCTCTCATTGCTTGGAAGACTAAGAAGCGGCATGCCAGCTCGCTCGAAAGCCGAGGCTGAGTTGCGGGCTATGGCTCTTTTGACTGCAGAGGTTACGTGGCTACGGTGGTTGCTTGAGGATTTTGGTGTCTCTGTTTCTACACCGACTCCTCTTTTATCTGACAGTACAGGGGCTATCAGCATTGCTCGAGATCCAGTGAAGCATGAACTCACCAAGCATATTGGAGTTGATGCTTCTTATATGAGGTCACAGGTACAGGATGAGGTCGTGGCTCTTCAGTATGTGCCTTCAGAGCTCCAGTTAGCAGATTTCTTCACGAAGACACAAACTAGAGCTTATCATAATTTTTTCCTCTCCAAACTCAGTGTTGTTGATCCACCATGAGTTTGAGGGGCGGGGGGTGTTAGACAGTATTCATAACAGCTACCTCAGTCCTCAGATTATCCAGATTCAACAAATAACAACTAGACACACCTCTTGAACTATGAGGTCTTCCAAATGCCATTTAAAGAAATGCCCGTTTACAACATGTTTTAGGTTTAGGGTTTGCACACCCACACGCACAAAACACAAGATTTACATGAAAAATCTTCGCGGGAAAAAATCATGGGAGACAAAGATGCACTATAACAATTCAATGTATATGTACACAGGGGTTAGCTATATATAGACACCAATTAGAGATAAGGAAGAAGTCCTAGATAAGGAAGGTTAGGATATTGAGTTATATTCCTAACAAACCTCCCCTTGACTCAAAATCTATAATGAAAATTTGTCTCCAAAAAACCCCGAAGGATAATTAAGCACCATGAATGCCAACCAAGTCAAGGCAACGCTTGAACTTGGCATTAGAGAGTGTCTTGGTAAATATGTCTGCAGGATTATCATCAGTATGTATCTTTTCCACAATAATTTGTTCTTCAGCAACAATATCACGAATAAAGTGGTACTTGACATCAATGTTTTGTCTTAGCATGATACATATCATTCTTGGTCAAATAAATAGCACTCTGGCTATCACAATAAATAGTAAGAGTATCTTGTTTAATGCCAAGTTCAGAAACTAGACCTCGCAATCAAATAGCTTCTGTAACGCCTTTAGTAGCTGAAACATATTCCCCTTCAGTAGTAGAAAGAGCGGCAATAAGCTATAAGGATGCTTTTCCAACTGACTGCAGAACCACATAAAGAGAAGATATATCCAAAAATTTCTGAAGCCATGCCTCTGTTTCAAGAGAGCTCTTCTCTGCATTCGCATCTCGCCCCGCTTTCTACACCTTTTGCCTCTCAGATTCAGTTGTGGATGAAATTTTAGATTCATTTGTGGATGAACAACCATCACTATCACTACCAGATGAAAGTAAAGCATCTTCATGAAAAGTAACATCACGACTAATGAATAATTTGCAAGAATCAAAACAACATAAATGATATCCTTTGACACATGAACCATATCCAACAAATATGCATTTTCTTACTCTAGGCTCTAGTTTTCATCACTAAAATGAGCATAAGTAGGACAACAAAAAATTCTCAAGTTTGAATAATGAACTGGTTTACCTGACTAAACCTCTTCTTGAATCTTAAAATCAATGGCTGAATTTGGAGAGCAATTAACCAAATAAGAGGCTGTGGAAACAGTCTTAGCCCACAAAACACGCTTATTCCATAAACCTGCATTTGAAAGCATGCAACGGGCTCTTTCAAGAAGAGTGTGATTCATACTGTAACATCCTCGTTTTGGCTTTCTGGAGAAAAACCTAATTAAAATAAAGTAAATTCAAAAGTTGGAGTTTCTTTGGTGTTTATATTAACCTGGCATCCATTCCCCTTCGAAATCGGGAATTAATTCCCTCGCTTAAAAATCGGATTTTTTTGATCACGGCATTCTAAAATTCACCCGAGACCAAAAGTGCTCCAAAAATCTCCAAACCACTTCTAAAATGTTCCAAATATTCCGAAATGATTTTAGGAATCATTCCCCGGATTTTTGGACAACCATTCCTATGTTATCTCGCGCGGCTTTTGTTTAATGCCTGCGATCCGCGCCCGTATATCCAATTCCACAAAAATCATCCAATTTCAACCAAACCACTTCCATTGGGTTCCAAATAATTTAAAATGGCTCTAGGAATTTTTCCGGAATTTTTAGGCCATTTTTCCTTATTTTTCTCTAGGGCGGAACTTTCACGTATAAGCTAGCCAACCACAGGTCGCCACGTGGCAAGTGAACAGTTCCCTTTCTTCAACCTTGGTGCTGACGTGTGTTCATGTTGGATGGAAAGAACAGAACCTTTTCTTCTCTCCTCCATGGATTCAAACTCCCATAAATTCTTCCATAATGGTCCAAAATCATCAAGGCCGGGTCCGTTGGAAAGATTTCGGCGAGGGGATTCCATTCCCGGCCTTTATTCTTCCTAAATCACAGCGAAACGGCCGCGGTTTGCATGGAAACTGAAATCACGTTTAAGGCCATAATTTGGCCGTTTCTTCATCAAAGCGAGCGATTCCACTTCCATTTTCTTCGTATAAGAGTCCTTGTTCCGGAGATATCATCCTTCCTTTGCCTCTTGTTGCCGTTCATCCGGAGGATCAAGAAAAACCGACGAACGCCCACCGTTCTTCGTGTTCGTCGCATTTTTCTTCATATCTCCCTCCTCGGTGATTCAATTTCTATTCCGTTTCTTTTGTTGAGTCCGTGAGGGAGTCTAGATTCTAATCCTTCCATTGATTTTAGGTTTATTCGATCGTGGACGACGAATTTCGCGTTTGCTTCATCTCGGCCGCACCCGTGTTCGTCGTCGATTTCTTCGATTTCGGTGAGAATTGATGCAATTCCTTCCTTTCCTAGGTTCTTCTAGATGTGCTCTAAGTATTCCATCAATTGTTTTGGTATGGTTTCGTTTAAATTTCCGGTCAAATTCCGAATTTTTGCGAATTTGGTCATGCTCTGTTTGAGGCCTACCCGTGCGCGTGGCCGCTGGCCTTCGGCCACGTCGCCGGCCGGCCGACCTCGCCGCCGGCGTCGCCGCCCCGGTCCCGCACCCGGCCGGCCGGCGACTGCCGGGCGTCCTCGCGCCGCGCCACGTGCGGCCGGCTGCGCCGTCGCCGCGCCACGGCCGCTTCGCCCTAGCCGGCAGCGTCGTTGCCCTCCGCGTCGCCGCTGGCCGCCGGCCGCCGGCCCCGGCTGCCGGCCAGGCCAGCTGCCCAGCCGCTTGCGTCGCGCCGCCCGCTCCGCTCAGCCGTCGCCGGCCGCCTCGCCTCCGGCCTCGGCCGAGCCGCCGGCTCGCCTCCCGCCGGTGCTCGCGCCCCTCGCCTCGGCTGCGCCGCCACGCTGGCGCCGCTTCGGCGCGCCAGGCCAGCGCCGGCCAGAAGCGCCGCGCCGGCCTCAGCGCCTGCCCGTCGCGCGCCCGCCGCCGGTCCGTCGGCCTGCCGCACAGGCCGAACGGCCCGTCGCCACGGGCCGGCCGGCCCCTCCGCCGGCAAGACGTGGAGAGGATGAGGTCCTTCGTTCTCTAGCTCAATGGAGAAGATGACCCCATCTCCATGACAGGGTGGTCCCACATGCAAGGGAGACTAAGTCATAGTCAAGTCTGTGGTCAAACCTTGACCCAGTCAACGGTGGAATATTCTGGGAATATTCCCGGTTTTCGATTTATTCGAAATTCAAACTTCGGACGCTCATAACTTTCTCATCCGAACTCCGTTTGACCTCATTCAAATTTCTAAATTCATCATAAATCAATACCTTCCTGCCAGTATTAATTTTATAATTTTTGGATTTTATTTATTTTCTGTTATTTATTTGTTGCCTGCTTTTATGCGTAGTCGACGATCCCGCCGCGATCACGATTTCGCCGTCGAGCCTTCCGAGTTCGACACCGCCGCCGCAACTGAAGGCAAGTCTCCTTGATGCACTTTGCTCCTATGTTTACAAAATGATTTAAATTGTTTATAAAGTTGCATGGCTATGTTTAACGAAATATGTCAAATATAAGTGATAGTTAATCCGAATTTGTTAATTCCACCTTGACATTGTTAATCATACCCATTGTAACCCTAGAACTTTGTTTATACCATGCCTATGCTTATATGGTATCCGTTGCTATGTAGTACGGTAGAATCGCTTAGGACCTTTTCCGATAAAACAACCCAGGGGTGGGATTATTCAAAAAGAAAGCTATCAAATGTGATTTGAAAGTTATTATTATGGTTTTGGTCCTGTTTTCTAAAATAAAAAGAAAAGGGAAAAATGATTTCGACTTGGGCGGCATGGATTGTCGGGTGGGAGCGGATCAAGTCTTGATCCTTTTGTGCAAGTACCGCCCCAAGTCAATTAAGGACCGACGCTTATGATTGCCATTTTAAGCAATACCGTACTACCACATGTCTATAATGGTACGACCTGGCTAACTAATTTGTAGAAGCCTAGCTTAGACTCACCACTTGGTTGAATGTGAATGCCGGACGGAGGCAAGGTGGTTTTTCTCACAGCGCAAGAGGGGCTTCAGATCTTGGGTGGAGGAACCCTAACAGCGGTGAAACCTCACGGTGGGTCTAGCTAGGTAGATACATTGTAACGGCCTTGTCAAGATATCCTGCCAAGCACACCTAAGGAAGTGTGTTAATTGCATGGCAACAAGGGTATATCTTGTCTTGTGGGTAAAGTTGTACACCTCTGCAGAGTATAAACTATTCGAATAGCCGTGTTTACTTGGCCAAAGGCAAAGCAAAGAATGCTTTCATATTGGTAGACTTTGGTTTTATTTTTAAAACCAAAAAGTGTTTTGTTTTGGGGTTCGGGAGTGGTTAGAACTCTCGAATGTTGTTTGGCGGAAAGAGCCAACCCAGGTGGATAGAACCTGTTTTGCATTTGACGGATGGAGTCACATGATTAACTTTGATCCTTTAAACTGTTGGCGGATAGAGCCTTGATGTTAGTTGTAACATCCTCAAATTTATAAAGCAATAAAAATCAAATATTAAGTATGTGAAATCATCTTTGTGTTGCATTTTATGATTTCTTGTGCAATTACTTATGTGATGATTGAATTAATTGTTGAAATGAATAATGGAGTTAAGAAAGAAAAGAAAAGAAAAGAGAAAATAGTAAAATGGTAAGAAATGAAATTACCATGGTAAAAATCTTTGTATAACCTGGCCAAACCCTAGAAAATACCCCTAGATGGTCAAAAGACCATGTGAATGCTTTTACTAGTAAAGAAAACAAATTTAAATAATAAACTCAATTGCTGCCCTGACCAATGTCAGATTTTTAGAGAGAGTGGTGTAGCAATCTAGACCTTGGGATTTTTACCATAAGATCTAAGACATATCATATTCACCCACAAAAAGTTTCAAAAATTAATAAGTATTTTTGCTATGATTTAGCATTTATTTTAGGCAAATTTGAAATTCTGCAGAAATCAATAAAAGATTTATGGAGAATTAAATAATGAGAATTTAATGTTGAAATTTGTATGATAGGTCCATTGTTTAGAACCAAACCTTCAGTAAAAATTTCAAAATTTAATACGTTGATCTAGTCCTTTAATCAATTCAAAAACTAAATTGGTTTTTCTGTGCAGCATTTGTTGTCAGAATTATTATAATTAAATGGTAGATCATTTTAACCTCAAATTTTTACTGGAAGTAGATAACTGACCCAGAAACTTGTAGAAAAAGTTTCGAAAAATCTCGAGATGAAATGACCCGGGAATTAATGGGGTTTGTGCGCTGTCCAGAGGAGAAACCTAGAAACTCTCTCTCTCTCTCTCTCTCTCATTCCTTACACGTGGGGGCCACGTTTCCAGTGGCTTGGGCGCTGGCACAGCTGCCGACAGGGACCCAGAGGGTTCCTAGCCCACGCGTTATGACTACCTTCGCCCCTCCATCGTCAAATGAACCACTGACATGTGGGACCCGACCCCACATGTCAGGGCCTTCTTCTCCTTCAGCTATCTCTCGCTCTCTCTGTTCTCTTGGCAGAACCGACTTGAGCGCCGCCTCCATCCTTGTCGTTTCCCGCCGCAATGTCGTGCGCCTCGAGGCCACTCTCTGCCACGCTGCTGCTTCCCTGTGCTCGCCCATGCCCTAATCGAGCCAGCGGAGAACGCCCCAGAACCGCCGCCATTTTTACTGCTTCCGGTCCAATCCGCTTCCAACCGCCTCCCGTGCCTATTTAAGGGGATGAGAAGCATGTTCAAACCCAAACAAGTCCATAGCACCCAGCCCTTTTCACTTTAGCACCCAAAACCGGCCGAGCCGAGCTCTTCTTCTTCGCCGCCGGCGAAACGCGATTTGGGGGAAATCCCAAATTGTTTCACCACGGTAAGAGAATGTCCAAATTGGTTAATCCTTGAGCATTCACGGGTACTCACGAAACCTTTGCGCAGTTTGTTTCAGCTCGAACCACACCGGAGAGCTCCCGCACCGTGCAAACTCCGCCGCCTCCGCCGCCGCACGGTGAGAACACTGCCCGTTCACCCTTCCTCCGATCTAAGTGCATGAATAGAGTCCTTAGGATCTCCTAAAGCTCATACACATAGCCATTCGTTCCGGATTGAACCGTAGCATCGCCGCACCTTGCGCCGCCGTGAGCTTCCGCCGGTCATCGCCGAGAGCTCGATTCCTCCGAGCACTACCCGTATCTAAGTAGTCCCCTAGGATCACCGTGGTCCACTAATGCCGTAGGAACCCTCCAAACTCGATCGACGCCGCCGGAGAGCCGCCGGCGAGGCCGTCGGCCACCTCCTCTGCGCTGGCTCACTGCCATGTGGGCCATGCGCGTCAGCCGCACGAACACCCGCGTCTCGCTGACGTGCGGGCCCAACCGCCTTGATCCTGCGCAGCGCAAGCACTCGCACACAAGCCGCTGACGGGTGGACCCCTGGCGTCAGCAGCAGCAGCCCAGTTCAATTGTTGGCCCGCGTAAAACGCTGAAATGCGTCTTCCTCTAAGGAAAGCGTATTTTCCTTTTATTTCTTGATTTTAGAAACCCGATTTGATTCAAATGCTTTTAACTTTTAAACTATAGCTCCAATTTGAATGAGATAAATTTCTAAATTCATATTAAATCATGTAGTTTCATAATATACAAAAATATTTAATACTTGTTTAGCAAATTAAATTTAAATTTAAATTTGAAGCATGAAATTTGATTATGTAACATGTAGAGATTTTGCAAATAAAGTCCAAACTGAGTGAAACTAATTTTGTTGGAATCCTTAGGTCAAGTACTGTCCAAATATGTAATTAGATTTGGATTTGGAACTAGTTTGTGAAAATTTCATATTAGGACTTTACTTAATGCATAAATTCAATATAATTGCTATAACTTGAGCAAAAATCATTCAAATAAAATGAAACTTGTTTTATGGTGCTAATTACATTATTTAGGATCAGATCATGAGATAGAAGTTAAAGATATACCATGTTGATTCTAGTTGTCATGTTAAATGCTACTTTAGATATTAAATTGATATATATAATTAACCCCAAATCCTGAAGATGAATTTTGTTTATTTAATTTTTCTATCTTAGCTTCCTGAATTCGAAAATTTAAAATAAAATGAAAACATAAAGAAAAGTAGTTGCGTTGTATACCCTTATACCTTTACCCTTAGGACCCAAAACCATATAACTTAGTTAATACATGAAGTGATGAAGTGATTGCCATCATCGATTGAATTGGGTTGATTGATATTGAATCTTCCGACTTCTATTTTCATCATTTATGTGTTTGCTTCTTTTATCGATATTGAAATATTTCTATTTGCCATGTTCTTAATCAACGTATAGACGCTGAGGCTACCGACTACGCTATCGACTGCACTCCAAATTTACACCGTCGAGGAGCAAGGCAAGCACCCCTTTGATCATTTTGATCCCAGATTTCATAAACAACTAAAATGTGATTAAGAATCTTCCTGCATGCTTATGATATAAATGTCTATTTTAAGTCCCTGGTAGCTATAACCCAAATTGATGAATTACTTCAATCATGTTGACATGAATTCCATGATAACCATAGGTATGGGTAGATTCATTCCATAGATGGGCTATAACGATTATTAATTTCATCTGCTTAGCAATGCTTAGAATGATACGATGACATCTATACCACATACACACTTCTTTATGAAATCTTTTATGGTTTATTTAAGCAGTAAAGGATACTGGTAGTTTGTTAAAAATGAAAATAAAACTACTGATTTGATATGGGTGATTATTGGCAATAGCCGGTTGTACATGTTTTAACGTGTACGTAGATAGGGTGGAGTATCGCCCATGTCACAATAAGGACCGAGCTAATGTGTTGTTTTCAGGCCAAGATAACCGTACATCCACAAGTACTGAAATGGGACAGTCTTAACTTATTAAATTATTTGGGAATTAGCTTTGCACATTGGTAGGCAGTTGTAGCACGGGCATTCCGGATATAGGTTTGCTCGAGGGAGGTGTCATCACCGAGGTGTTGGCATCCGCCGTTGTAACGGTGTACGCTGGCTATGAATTGGGGCTGTTGTTGTACCATTTGAGCCGCGGGCTCCTGAATACTATTGCTTCACCGTTTGTTTGCTTCCATCATAGTCAGGGGTAACGTCATCGGGCTAGTGCAAAGTTAAGGTTCAAGTAATCGAACGGTTTCGTTATGAACTCCTCGGGCATACCAAAGGAAGTGTGTCTTATAGCTTGCAAAAGGAGAACATATCTTGTGGGTAAAGCAAGACAAACTCGCAGAGTCTAAACCTAATCGATTAGCCGCGCTCGCGATCATGAGCACTTGGTAAAGTCATCACATAGTTAGCTGTTTCTGTTTTCAAAAACCTTTAATTAAATGATTTGAGAAATGATTTATACCCCTTTTATGTCACTTATCGTTACATTTGTTCATGTAAGACCATGGAGGGTCTTGTTCGTTATTTTGCTCACAAAGGGCCGTGAGTAAAATGTTATAATCTTTTATTACTTGTTATTTCGATTACTTATCAAACTGTCTTAAAGTTTTATTTACGCTTTCCATTACTATTCAGTATTACTTCATTCAAAACTTTCGCTTTATGCAAAACAACCGTAGAAACCCACTTTCTATTTCAGCCTGCATATATTACAGGATTTGCATACACTACAAAGTCTTGCGAGTACCAATGTACTCAACTTGCTTCAACAAATATTTTTAGGTGAAGAGCAAGATTACGATAATGATGGGAATGAATATGAGGAACCTGCGAATTTTAGCGACGACTGATCTTTCTAGGTTCATCTCAAATAGCTTGCTGTGGAGTTATGGAATAGTTGGCATACTATGAGACATGGTTTTAATTTCTGCTACTTTTGGTATTGTAATATCACTATAAAACTTGTGATGTAATAAAAATGTGTATCCGTGTGGCTGTAATATTCAAATTGTGTTTGTGCGTGCACCATCGATCATGGGAATGGCACAGGATGCACTTAAAGAGCCTCATATTTATGTTATTTATCGACATAAAAATGAGGGTCTCATGATTTGGTATCGAGCCACGCATTTGCTGTAGGAGAACCTTAGTTAGAATGGTCGTTAAGAGGGAAATTAAAATTTTGAATAGACACATTACACTTAGGAAAATAAAACTTGTTATATACATTATTAATTCTTTCTTGCTTTTGTCTTCTACTCTTTACTTTTGTGCGTTATCGTTGCATCTTGCATTTAATCTGGAATACTAATTCCTTATTAAATGTGCAGATGGAAGGGTATTCGCCATGCTTTCACACTTCCGAGCGTCTGGGAGCGGGATTGATGGGAGTCTTAGCACAGATGCTAGATTATGCACAGTTTGAGACACCTCGATACACCGTCTACCAGAGGATGGCGAGTCCAGTTTCGATAGAGTACGTAGCTAGGATTGAGATCCCAGCTAGGACACAGTTCGGAGAGGCAGATCGTACTTTTGATGGTCGTGGAGCTTCGGTGTCTTCCGCGTTGAGCGATGTTGCTTATATGGCCATCGTTCGACTGCGCCACGCTCTTCCAGAGATGGCGATCGCACCGGAGATACCTGCTTTGTTACCGAGAGGAGACACTAGTTACATAGATCCCAGTTCAGTGCCTAATGAGCACTATAGGATCATAGTTGAGTTCCTTCATGCTGCTGACCGTTACCACCGTCGAGCAAGATAGAGTACTACGTAGCACGTGGGAGAGTAGCCTTTTAGAGAACGCCATAGCTCCTTTCGTGGCTATGGGTTTGTTCTCTAGGTCTACACTTGGCGACGACGCTACTTTGTTGCCGATCCAGGAGGTGCTCGGTACTCCGACACCTAGGTCTCGCTAGAGCCACTAGACGTTCCTCGACGGGCTAGGATGTCCACAGGAGTTAGTCGTCCCACGCCTGTCGCGAGTTAGACTTGGACAGGTTCTGCAGTGTCTTGCGTCCCGTGTGACGCAGAGTTTACAAAGCGCCGTGGTACCTTTCCCGCCACGGTGATCGACTCTACTCGCGGATCCTGTTGAGTCTACTGGCGAGGACGTTGTAGCGCCAGGTTTGGAGTAGGTTTACCTTGAGTTGTAGCAGCACATGTGGTCATGTAGAGTTGAGTTGTGAGGTTGCCATACTTTTGTTGTACATGTTGTTATTATGTGGTTTGAATAAAGTGCTGTTACTGTTTATTTCTGTTTGTTTTGGTTCCTTCTCGTGACTTTCTAATGTCTTATTACAATTTCACGATGATGTGATCCTTTGTGTATATCATTTACAATATGACATAACCTAATAACACACCTCTCTTGTTAATGAATTTCTTTAAGAATAATAGAATTTTAGGGAATGAAATGTTGCCTATTAACCAATGAGTTTGAGTTTAAATTTTCATTCTACCAGCTTAAACCATTTAATTACAATACATTATTTTCTCATCTGAATTGAAATTTCAGGATGCCTGTAACCAGATCTCTTCGGGATCTTGAGAGTGAGGCTTCGCAGGAACCCCTTCCTCCTCGCGAAACATTGCCCACTCCAGCGCAACCTAATCCGATTCACCCTTCTGCAAGGGCTTCATCTTCTCATCAAATGCCAGAACCACCCAATCCAGATTCAAATCCTAATCAGCAAGGTGGAATTCCGGAGGAGCAATTGCCAGGTCCGCCCACAATGGCGCAAGTTCTGGCAATGATTGAGCAAAACCGTCAAACCCATACACTTCTTCTGCAACAGTTAGTTCAGAATACTTCCCACCAAGGAGTCCCTGTTGGAGGAAGTGGTGGTGGTGCTCCACCATCAAGGTTGTCAGAGTTTCTGAAGACTCGGCCTCCTACATTCTCTACTGCTACTGACCCATTGGACGCAGATGACTGGCTGCGAACAATGGAGAGCAAGTTGAACATTGCACAGTGCAATGATCGAGAGAAAGTTCTTTATGCATCTTATCAATTGGGAGGAGCTGCTGCATTATGGTGGGAAAACTACCAAGCTATACTTCCAGTGGATCAGATTTCATGGGAGGCTTTCAAGGATACTTTTCGCCGAACCCATATTCCTTCCAGTTTGATGGACATCAAAAGACGGGAATTCCTTGATCTCCGTCAAGGGAATCAGACGGTAATGGAGTATCTTAATCGCTTCAATTACCTTTCCCGCTATGCACCATTAGAAGTTACCCCTGAAGCGCGTAGTGGGCGAACGCTTTCGGGATAACCTTAATGAAGAAATCAAGTGTGCATTAGCTGCCATTGATATCAATGACTTCCAAACTCTGGTGGACAAGTCTATTCGAGTGGAACATAGCACTCGAGCTGCCATGGAGTCGCGTAAGAGGAAATGGATGGCACAGAAGAATGCTAGTGCAAGCCCATCCAGGCCTCGCCCTGCATCTCAGGGTAATGCGCGACCACCTGCTCCGCCACAGAAGCAAAGGCGTCAAGGTCCTGCCCCTCGACCTCGACAGCCTTTGCCACGTCCGGCAAACCCTACTGGAGCACGTCTTACCGGAGCCTCGACTCAGACTCCGAATGTTACATGCTTCAAGTGCAAGCAGCTTGGACATTATGCCAATAATTGCCCAAGCAAGGGAGTTCCTCAGAGATCCCCTGGTCGTCCTCAAGGAGCTGGAGGACAACAAGCCGGAAAACCTGCACCTGCTCAAGCCGCCAATCAAGGACGTTTACATCATGTGACAGCTGAGGAAGCAACGGAAGCACCAGATGTGGTTCTGGGTATGTTCCCCGTCCAATCTATTCCCACTTTGGTGTTATTTGATTCCGGTGCATCTCATTCCTTTATATCTAAAAAGTTCATAGAATCACATCAAATCCAAACTGAATCTTTACCCATGTCCATGATAATCTATTCTCCTGGAGCAAAAATAAGAACTACTAAAATATGTCCTAAGGTTAGCATTGAAATAAATGAAGTTTTATTTTATGCTGATCTTATTCTTATAGAAACCCCAGGATTAGATATCATTCTTGGTATGGATTGGTTAGCTAAGAATAAAGGACAGATAGATTGTGCTAATAGATCCATATCTCTTATTAATCCTGAAGGAGTTGAAGTGAACTTTAGTTCCACCCAGAATCTTTCCGAATCAAGATCATACTTAAATACATTGGTAATGGAAAAGATAAAATCTGTTCCTGTAGTTTCCAACTTTCCCGATGTATTTCCAGAAGAATTGCCAGGTTTGCCACCAGATCGTGACTTAGAATTCGTCATTGATCTTATACCTGGAACAGCCCCAATTTCTAAAAGACCTTATCGTATGCCACCAAATGAGTTAGTAGAACTCAAAAAGCAAATTCAAGAACAGTTAGACAAAAAGTTCATTCGACCCAGTACTTCTCCATGGGGAAGCCCTGTTCTCTTCGTTAGTAAAAAAGATGGTAGTCTACGCATGTGTGTGGATTATCGTGCTCTCAATGATGTTACCATCAAAAACAAATATCCTCTGCCCCGTATCGATGATCTGTTCGATCAATTAATCGGCGCCCAAATCTTCTCCAAAATCGATCTTAGACATGGCTATTATCAATTAAAAATTCGACCGGAGGATATTCCTAAAACAGCCTTTACCACTCGTTACGGCTTATATGAATATGTCGTAATGTCCTTCGGACTTACAAATGCTCCGGCTAGCTTTATGAGCTTAATGAATAAAGTCTTTATGGAGTATCTTGATAAGTTCGTAGTGGTATTCATAGATGATATTCTCATTTATTCCAAAAATGAAGAAGATCATACCCAACATCTACACATGGTTCTGGAAAAACTCCGAGAACATAAATTATATGCCAAGTTCGAGAAATGTGAATTTTGGTTGAAGGAAGTTGCATTCCTCGGGCATATCCTTTCCAAAGGTGGAATTTCTGTTGATCCCAGCAAAGTTCAAGCAGTCCAAAATCGAGCAACCAAACTCGGTTCCTCATATCCGAATTTTCCTCGGTTTAGCGGGATATTATCGCCGCTTTATCGAAAACTTCTCCAAAATCGCCAAACCTTTGACTCAGCTCTTGAAGAAAGAAAAGAAATATGAATGGACTCTGCACGCGAAGCAAGTTTTCTCGAATTGAAGAAACGGTTAACCACACGGCCCGATCTTTGGTGTTGCCCGACATCCATAAGAGCTTCGATGTCTATTGCGATGCTTCACGCAATGGTCTTGGTTGCGTGTTGATGCAAGAAATGAAAGTCGTAGCTTATGCTTCGCCGCCTTCGACCTCATGAACTTAATTATCCAACTCATGATCTGGAGTTAGCTGCAGTAGTGCATGCCCTTAAAATCTGGCGTCACTATCTTATTGGAAACAAATGTGACATCTACACAGATCATAAGAGCTTAAAATACTTCTTTACTCAGCCAGATCTTAATCTGCGACAAAGGAGATGGCTGGAGCTAATAAAGGATTACGACCTTAGTATTCATTATCATCCTGGTAAAGCTAATGTCGTAGCGGATGCTCTGAGCCGTAAACTTCATTGTATGACAGTGTCAACATACACTGATCAATCTGAATTAGTAAAGGAGTTTCAGAAGCTTAATTTGGGAATTGTTGAAAAAGGATTTGTTGCCAGTCTCCAAATGCAACCAAATCTGAAGACCCAAATTAAGATAGCTCAATCTAAAGACGAAGCTATATCTAAAATCCGAAAAGAGTTGGAACAAAGCAAAGAATTGGAATTCTCAGAAAATTCGGATGGTGTACTCCAATTCAAGAATCGAATCTATATCCCCAGTGATCTAGAAATCAAGAAGTTGATCTTGAGTGAAGCTCATGAATCACCTCTATCTATCCATCCTGGTAGCACGAAGATGTATCAAGATCTAAAGCAAGAATATTGGTGGCCCGGCATGAAGAAGGAAATCGCCGAGTATATCGCGAAATGTGATATATGTCAGCAAGTAAAAGCCGAGCATCAACGCCCAGCTGGTTTACTTCGACCTCTTGAAATTCCTGAATGGAAGTGGGACCATATCTGTATGGATTTTATTGTTGGATTACCGAGAACCCGAAAAGGACATGATTCCATTTGGGTTATCGTTGATCGATTAACCAAAGTTTCCCATTTCATACCAGTCAAAACCACTCACCCCGGAGATAAACTCGCAGAGTTATATCTTGAAAATATTGTTCGTCTTCATGGAGTTCCCAAGACAATTGTGTCCGATCGTGGATCCCAGTTCACATCTCGTTTCTGGGAAAGTTTGCATACTCTGTTAGGGACAAAGCTGAATTTCAGTACGGCTTATCATCCCCAAACAGATGGACAGACTGAACGGACCAATCAGACCCTGGAGGACATGCTAAGAGCTTGTGTGCTATCTTATGGCATGGATTGGGAGAAAAGCTTACCCTTTGCTGAATTCTCCTATAATAATAGCTTTCAAGCCAGTCTCCAGATGTCCCCTTTTGAAGCACTTTACGGGAGAAAGTGCCGAACCCCTCTCTTTTGGTCTGAAACTGGAGAAAGAAATTTCTTTGGCCCAGACATTATCCAAGAAGCTCAAGAGCAAGTTGACATGATTAGGAGTCGACTCAAAGAAGCCCAATCTTGTCAGAAAAGTTACGCCGACAATCGTCGACGTGACTTAAGCTTTGAAGTCGGAGATCATGTCTATCTGAAAGTTTCTCCTCTTCGCGGAGTTAAATCGTTTCCAAATCCATGAAACTAGCCCCTCGATATATTGGACCCTTTCCAATTATCGCGAAGATGGGAGAGATGGCATATAAGTTGGAGCTGCCATCCCGTTTATCGGAAGTTCATAATGTCTTTCATGTCTCCCAGCTTAAGAAGTGTCTTCGTGTGCCGACTGATCTCGCAAATCTCGACGATCTCGATTTACAACCTGATCTATCTTATCGAGAGCGTCCTGTTCGCATTCTTGAAGAAGCCGAGCGACACACGAGAAACAAGATCCACAGAATGTTGAAGGTTCAGTGGAGTAATCATACTGAAGAAGAAGCCACGTGGGAGCGTGAGGATCACCTGATGAAAGAATTTCCAGACTTCTTTTAGTTATCCTTAGCCCTCGCAAATCTCGAGGACGAGATTTTTGTAAGGGGGGTAGATCTGTAACATCCTCAAATTTATAAAGCAATAAAAATCAAATATTAAGTATGTGAAATCATCTTTGTGTTGCATTTTATGATTTCTTGTGCAATTACTTATGTGATGATTGAATTAATTGTTGAAATGAATAATGGAGTTAAGAAAGAAAAGAAAAGAAAAGAGAAAATAGTAAAATGGTAAGAAATGAAATTACCATGGTAAAAATCTTTGTATAACCTGGCCAAACCCTAGAAAATACCCCTAGATGGTCAAAAGACCATGTGAATGCTTTTACTAGTAAAGAAAACAAATTTAAATAATAAACTCAATTGCTGCCCTGACCAATGTCAGATTTTTAGAGAGAGTGGTGTAGCAATCTAGACCTTGGGATTTTTACCATAAGATCTAAGACATATCATCTTCACCCACAAAAAGTTTCAAAAATTAATAAGTATTTTTGCTATGATTTAGCATTTATTTTAGGCAAATTTGAAATTCTGCAGAAATCAATAAAAGATTTATGGAGAATTAAATAATGAGAATTTAATGTTGAAATTTTTATGATAGGTCCATTGTTTAGAACCAAACCTTCAGTAAAAATTTCAAAATTTAATACGTTGATCTAGTCCTTTAATCAATTCAAAAACTAAATTGGTTTTTCTGTGCAGCATTTGTTGTCAGAATTATTATAATTAAATGGTAGATCATTTTAACCTCAAATTTTTACTGGAAGTAGATAACTCACCCAGAAACTTGTAGAAAAAGTTTCGAAAAATCTCGAGATGAAATGACCCGGGAATTAATGGGGTTTGTGCGCTGTCCAGAGGAGAAACCTAGAAACTCTCTCTCTCTCTCTCTCATTCCTTACACGTGGGGGCCACGTTTCCAGTGGCTTGGGCGCTGGCACAGCTGCCGACAGGGACCCAGAGGGTTCCTAGCCCACGCGTTATGACTACCTTCGCCCCTCCATCGTCAAATGAACCACTGACATGTGGGACCCGACCCCACATGTCAGGGCCTTCTTCTCCTTCAGCTATCTCTCGCTCTCTCTGTTCTCTTGGCAGAACCGACTTGAGCGCCGCCTCCATCCTTGTCGTTTCCCGCCGCAATGTCGTGCGCCTCGAGGCCACTCTCTGCCACGCTGCTGCTTCCCTGTGCTCGCCCATGCCCTAATCGAGCCAGCGGAGAACGCCCCAGAACCGCCGCCATTTTTACTGCTTCCGGTCCAATCCGCTTCCAACCGCCTCCCGTGCCTATTTAAGGGGATGAGAAGCATGTTCAAACCCAAACAAGTCCATAGCACCCAGCCCTTTTCACTTTAGCACCCAAAACCGGCCGAGCCGAGCTCTTCTTCTTCGCCGCCGGCGAAACGCGATTTGGGGGAAATCCCAAATTGTTTCACCACGGTAAGAGAATGTCCAAATTGGTTAATCCTTGAGCATTCACGGGTACTCACGAAACCTTTGCGCAGTTTGTTTCAGCTCGAACCACACCGGAGAGCTCCTTGCACTGCAAACTCCGCCTCGCCGCCAAGACGGTGAGAACACCGCCTGCGTTCACCCTTCCTCCGATCTAAGTGCATGAATAGAGTCCTTAGGATCTCCTAAAGCTCATACACATAGCCATTCGCTCGGATTGAACCGTAGCATCGCCGCACCTTGCGCCGCCGTGAGCTTCCGCCGGCCATCGCCGAGCTCGATTCCTCCGAGCACTACCCGTATCTAAGTAGTCCCCTAGGATCACCGTGGTCCACTAATGCCGTAGGAACCCTCCAAACTCGATCGACGCCGCCGAGAGCCGGCCGAGGCCCGTCGGCCACCTCCTCTGCGGCTCATCGCCATGTGGGCCATGCGCGTCACCGCATTTAACACCAGCGTCTACGACGTGCGGGCCCAACCGCTGATCTGCGCAGCGCAAGCACTCAGACACAAGCCTGGCCGTGGGTGGACCCTGGCGTCGGCAGCAGCAGATTCAATTGTTGGCCCGCGTAAAGCGCCGAAATGCGTCTTCCTCTAAGGAAAGCGTATTTTCCTTTTATTTCTTGATTTTAGAAACCCGATTTGATTCAAATGCTTTTAACTTTTAAACTATAGCTCCAATTTGAATGAGATAAATTTCTAAATTCATATTAAATCATGTAGTTTCATAATATACAAAAATATTTAATACTTGTTTAGCAAATTAAATTTAAATTTAAATTTGAAGCATGAAATTTGATTATGTAACATGTAGAGATTTTGCAAATAAAGTCCAAACTGAGTGAAACTAATTTTGTTGGAATCCTTAGGTCAAATCTTGTCCAAATATGTAATTAGATTTGGATTTGGAACTAGTTTGTGAAAATTTCATATTAGGACTTTACTTAATGCATAAATTCAATATAATTGCTATAACTTGAGCAAAAATCATTCAAATAAAATGAAACTTGTTTTATGGTGCTAATTACATTATTTAGGATCAGATCATGAGATAGAAGTTAAAGATATACCATGTTGATTCTAGTTGTCATGTTAAATGCTACTTTAGATATTAAATTGATATATATAATTAACCCCAAATCCTGAAGATGAATTTTGTTTATTTAATTTTTCTATCTTAGCTTCCTGAATTCGAAAATTTAAAATAAAATGAAAACATAAAGAAAAGTAGTTGCGTTGTATACCCTTATACCTTTACCCTTAGGACCCAAAACCATATAACTTAGTTAATACATGAAGTGATGAAGTGATTGCCATCATCGATTGAATTGGGTTGATTGATATTGAATCTTCCGACTTCTATTTTCATCGTTTATGTGTTTGCTTCTTTTATCGATATTGAAATATTTCTATTTGCCATGTTCTTAATCAACGTATAGACGCTGAGGCTACCGACTACGCTATCGACGACACAGACCCAGCTTACACCGTCGAGGAGCAAGGCAAGCACCCCTTTGATCATTTTGATCCCAGATTTCATAAACAACTAAAATGTGATTAAGAATCTTCCTGCATGCTTATGATATAAATGTCTATTTTAAGTCCCTGGTAGCTATAACCCAAATTGATGAATTACTTCAATCATGTTGACATGAATTCCATGATAACCATAGGTATGGGTAGATTCATTCCATAGATGGGCTATAACGATTATTAATTTCATCTGCTTAGCAATGCTTAGAATGATACGATGACATCTATACCACATACACACTTCTTTATGAAATCTTTTATGGTTTATTTAAGCAGTAAAGGATACTGGTAGTTTGTTAAAAATGAAAATAAAACTACTGATTTGATATGGGTGATTATTGGCAATAGCCGGTTGTACATGTTTTAACGTGTACGTAGATAGGGTGGAGTATCGCCCATGTCACAATAAGGACCGAGCTAATGTGTTGTTTTCAGGCCAAGATAACCGTACATCCACAAGTACTGAAATGGGACAGTCTTAACTTATTAAATTATTTGGGAATTAGCTTTGCACATTGGTAGGCAGTTGTAGCACGGGCATTCCGGATATAGGTTTGCTCGAGGGAGGTGTCATCACCGAGGTGTTGGCATCTGCCGTTGTAACGGTGTACGCCTGGCTATGAATTGGGGCTGTTGTTGTACCATTTGAGCCGCGGGCTCCTGAATACTATTGCTTCACCGTTTGTTTGCTTCCATCATAGTCAGGGGTAACGTCATCGGGCTAGTGCAAAGTTAAGGTTCAAGTAATCGAACGGTTTCGTTATGAACTCCTCGCGGGCATACCAAAGGAAGTGTGTCTTATAGCTTGCAAAAAGGGAGAACATATCTTGTGGGTAAAGCAGTACAAACTCTGCAGAGTCTAAACCTAATCGATTAGCCGCGCTCGCGGTCATGAGCACTTGGTAAAGTCATCACATAGTTAGCTGTTTCTGTTTTCAAAAACCTTTAATTAAATGATTTGAGAAATGATTTATACCCCTTTTATGTCACTTATCGTTACATTTGTTCATGTAAGACCATGGAGGGTCTTGATCGTTATTTTGCTCACAAAGGGCCGTGAGTAAAATGTTATTATCTTTTATTACTTGTTATTTCAATTACTTATCAAACTGTCTTAAAAGTTTTATTTACGCTTTCCATTACTATTCAGTATTACTTCATTCAAAACTTTCGCTTTATGCAAAACAAACCGTAGAAACCCACTTTCTATTTCAGCCTGCATTTATTACAGGATTTGCATACACTACAAAGTCTTGCGAGTACCAATGTACTCAACTTGCTTCAACAAATATTTTTAGGTGAAGAGCAAGATTACGATAATGATGGGAATGAATATGAGGAACCTGCGAATTTTAGCGACGACTGATCTTTCTAGGTTCATCTCAGCAGTTGCCTGTGGAGTTATGGAATAGTTGGCATACTATGAGACATGGTTTTAATTTCCTGCTACTTTTGGTATTGTAATATCACTATAAAACTTGTGATGTAATAAAAATGTGTATCTGTGTGGCTGTAATATTCAAATTGTGTTTGTGCGTGCCAGCCACTGATCATGGGAATGGCACAGGACGCACTTAAAGAGCCTCATATTTATGTTATTTACTGACATAAAAATGAGGGTCTCACAGTTTGGTATCAGAGCCACGCTGCCTGTAGGAGAACCTTAGTTAGAATGGTCGTTAAGAGGGAAATTAAAATTTTGAATAGACACATTACACTTAGGAAAATAAAACTTGTTATATCTGTTATTAATTCTTTACTGTTTTGTCTTCTACTCTTTACTTTTGTGCGTTATCGTTGCATCTTGCATTTAATCTGGAATACTAATTCCTTATTAAATGTGCAGATGGAAGGGTATTCGCCATGCTTTCACACTTCCGAGCGTCTGGGAGCGGGATTGATGGGAGTCTTAGCACAGATGCTAGATTATGCACAGTTTGAGACACCTCGATACACCGTCTACCAGAGGATGGCGAGTCCAGTTTCGATAGAGTACGTAGCTAGGATTGAGATCCCAGCTAGGACACAGTTCGGAGAGGCAGATCGTACTTTTGATGGTCGTGGAGCTTCGGTGTCTTCCGCGTTGAGCGATGTTGCTTATATGGCCATCGTTCGACTGCGCCACGCTCTTCCAGAGATGGCGACTGTTTACCGGGAGATACCTGCTTTGTTACCGAGAGGAGACACTAGTTACATAGATCCCAGTTCAGTGCCTAATGAGCACTATAGGATCATAGTTGAGTTCCTTCATGCTGCTGACCGTTACCACCGTCAGGCAGTATTAGAGTACTACGTAGCACGTGGGAGAGTAGCCTTTTTAGAGAACGCCATAGCTCCTTTCGTGGCTATGGGTTTGTTCTCTAGGTCTACACTTGGCGACGACGCTACTTTGTTGCCAGTCCAGGAGGTGCCTGGTACTCCGACACCTAGGTCTGCTAGAGCCACTAGACGTTCCCGACGGGCTAGGATGTCCACAGGAGTTAGTCGTCCACGTCTGTCGCGAGTTAGACTTGGACAGGTTGCTGCAGGTGTACTGCGTCCCCGTGTGACGCAGGTTTACAGGCGTCGTGGTACCTTTCCCGCCACGGTGACTGACTCTACCCCTGCGGATCCTGTTGAGTCTACTGGCGAGGACGTTGTAGCGCCAGGTTTGGAGTAGGTTTACCTTGAGTTGTAGCAGCACATGTGGTCATGTAGAGTTGAGTTGTGAGGTTGCCATACTTTTGTTGTACATGTTGTTATTATGTGGTTTGAATAAAGTGCTGTTACTGTTTATTTCTGTTTGTTTTGGTTCCTTCTCGTGACTTTCTAATGTCTTATTACAATTTCACGATGATGTGATCCTTTGTGTATATCATTTACAATATGACATAACCTAATAACACACCTCTCTTGTTAATGAATTTCTTTAAGAATAATAGAATTTTAGGGAATGAAATGTTGCCTATTAACCAATGAGTTTGAGTTTAAATTTTCATTCTACCAGCTTAAACCATTTAATTACAATACATTATTTTCTCATCTGAATTGAAATTTCAGGATGCCTGTAACCAGATCTCTTCGCGGGATCTTGGAGAGTGAGGCTTCGCAGGAACCCCTTCCTCCTCGCGAAACATTGCCCACTCCAGCGCAACCTAATCCGATTCACCCTTCTGTAAGGGCTTCATCTTCTCATCAAATGCCAGAACCACCCAATCCAGATTCAAATCCTAATCAGCAAGGTGGAATTCCGGAGGAGCAATTGCCAGGTCCGCCCACAATGGCGCAAGTTCTGGCAATGATTGAACAAAACCGTCAAACCCATACACTTCTTACGCAGTGCTTAGTTCAGAATACTTCCCACCAAGGAGTCCTGTTGGAGGAAGTGGTGGTGGTGCTCCACCATCAAGGTTGTCGAGTTTCAAGACTCGGCCTCCTACATTCTCTATCACATCGACCCATTGGACGCAGATGACTGGCTGCGAACAATGGAGAGCAAGTTGAACATTGCACAGTGCAATGATCGAGAGAAAGTTCTTTATGCATCTTATCAATTGGGAGGAGCTGCTGCATTATGGTGGGAAAACTACCAAGCTATACTTCCAGTGGATCAGATTTCATGGGAGGCTTTCAAGGATACTTTTCGCCGAACCCATATTCCTTCCAGTTTGATGGACATCAAAAGACGGGAATTCCTTGATCTCCGTCAAGGGAATCAGACGGTAATGGAGTATCTTAATCGCTTCAATTACCTTTCCCGCTATGCACCATTAGAAGTTACCCCTGAAGCGCGTAAGCTGGAACGCTTTCGGGATAACCTTAATGAAGAAATCAAGTGTGCATTAGCTGCCATTGATATCAATGACTTCCAAACTCTGGTGGACAAGTCTATTCGAGTGGAACATAGCACTCGAGCTGCCATGGAGTCGCGTAAGAGGAAATGGATGGCACAGAAGAATGCTAGTGCAAGCCCATCCAGGCCTCGCCCTGCATCTCAGGGTAATGCGCGACCACCTGCTCCGCCACAGAAGCAAAGGCGTCAAGGTCCTGCCCCTCGACCTCGACAGCCTTTGCCACGTCCGGCAAACCCTACTGGAGCACGTCTTACCGGAGCCTCGACTCAGACTCCGAATGTTACATGCTTCAAGTGCAAGCAGCTTGGACATTATGCCAATAATTGCCCAAGCAAGGGAGTTCCTCAGAGATCCCCTGGTCGTCCTCAAGGAGCTGGAGGACAACAAGCCGGAAAACCTGCACCTGCTCAAGCCGCCAATCAAGGACGTTTACATCATGTGACAGCTGAGGAAGCAACGGAAGCACCAGATGTGGTTCTGGGTATGTTCCCCGTCCAATCTATTCCCACTTTGGTGTTATTTGATTCCGGTGCATCTCATTCCTTTATATCTAAAAAGTTCATAGAATCACATCAAATCCAAACTGAATCTTTACCCATGTCCATGATAATCTATTCTCCTGGAGCAAAAATAAGAACTACTAAAATATGTCCTAAGGTTAGCATTGAAATAAATGAAGTTTTATTTTATGCTGATCTTATTCTTATAGAAACCCCAGGATTAGATATCATTCTTGGTATGGATTGGTTAGCTAAGAATAAAGGACAGATAGATTGTGCTAATAGATCCATATCTCTTATTAATCCTGAAGGAGTTGAAGTGAACTTTAGTTCCACCCAGAATCTTTCCGAATCAAGATCATACTTAAATACATTGGTAATGGAAAAGATAAAATCTGTTCCTGTAGTTTCCAACTTTCCCGATGTATTTCCAGAAGAATTGCCAGGTTTGCCACCAGATCGTGACTTAGAATTCGTCATTGATCTTATACAGAACGACCCCAATTTCTAAAAGACCTTATCGTATGCCACCAAATGAGTTAGTAGAACTCAAAAAGCAAATTCAAGAACAGTTAGACAAAAAGTTCATTCGACCCAGTACTTCTCCATGGGGAAGCCCTGTTCTCTTCGTTAGTAAAAAAGATGGTAGTCTACGCATGTGTGTGGATTATCGTGCTCTCAATGATGTTACCATCAAAAACAAATATCCTCTGCCCCGTATCGATGATCTGTTCGATCAATTAACCGGCGCCCAAATCTTCTCCAAAATCGATCTTAGACATGGCTATTATCAATTAAAAATTCGACCGGAGGATATTCCTAAAACAGCCTTTACCACTCGTTACGGCTTATATGAATATGTCGTAATGTCCTTCGGACTTACAAATGCTCCGGCTAGCTTTATGAGCTTAATGAATAAAGTCTTTATGGAGTATCTTGATAAGTTCGTAGTGGTATTCATAGATGATATTCTCATTTATTCCAAAATGAAGAAGATCATACCCAACATCTACACATGGTTCTGGAAAAACTCCGAGAACATAAATTATATGCCAAGTTCGAGAAATGTGAATTTTGGTTGAAGGAAGTTGCATTCCTCGGGCATATCCTTTCCAAAGGTGGAATTTCTGTTGATCCCAAAGAAAGTTCAAGCAGTCCAAAGCGGGAGCAACCAAAATCGGTTCCTCAAATCCAAGTTTCCTCGGTTGAGCGGGATATTATCGCCGCTTTAGCGAAAACTTCTCCAACCTCGCCAAACCTTTGACTCAGCTCTTGAAGAAAGAAAAGAAATATGAATGGACTCCGCACGCGAAGCAAGTTTTCCGGAATTGAAGAAAGCAGTTAACTACGGCCCGGTCTTTGGTGTTGCCCGACATCCATAAGAGCTTCGATGTCTATTGCGATGCTTCACGCAATGGTCTTGGTTGCGTGTTGATGCAAGAAATGAAAGTCGTAGCTTATGCTTCTCGTCAGCTTCGACCTCATGAACTTAATTATCCAACTCATGATCTGGAGTTAGCTGCAGTAGTGCATGCCCTTAAAATCTGGCGTCACTATCTTATTGGAAACAAATGTGACATCTACACAGATCATAAGAGCTTAAAATACTTCTTTACTCAGCCAGATCTTAATCTGCGACAAAGGAGATGGCTGGAGCTAATAAAGGATTACGACCTTAGTATTCATTATCATCCTGGTAAAGCTAATGTCGTAGCGGATGCTCGAGTCAGAACTTCATTGTATGACAAAGGTCAACATACACCGATCAATCTGAATTAGTAAAGGAGTTTGAAGCTTAATTTGGGAATTGTTGAAAAAGGATTTGTTGCCAGTCTCCAAATGCAACCAAATCTGAAGACCCAAATTAAGATAGCTCAATCTAAAGACGAAGCTATATCTAAAATCCGAAAAGAGTTGGAACAAAGCAAAGAATTGGAATTCTCAGAAAATTCGGATGGTGTACTCCAATTCAAGAATCGAATCTATATCCCCAGTGATCTAGAAATCAAGAAGTTGATCTTGAGTGAAGCTCATGAATCACCTCTATCTATCCATCCTGGTAGCACGAAGATGTATCAAGATCTAAAGCAAGAATATTGGTGGCCCGGCATGAAGAAGGAAATCGCCGAGTATATCGCGAAATGTGATATATGTCAGCGAGTAAAAGCCGAGCATCAACGCCCAGCTGGTTTACTTCGACCTCTTGAAATTCCTGAATGGAAGTGGGACCATATCTGTATGGATTTTATTGTTGGATTACCGAGAACCAGAAAAGGACATGATTCCATTTGGGTTATCGTTGATCGATTAACCAAAGTTTCCCATTTCATACCAGTCAAAACCACTCACCCCGGAGATAAACTCGCAGAGTTATATCTTGAAAATATTGTTCGTCTTCATGGAGTTCCCAAGACAATTGTGTCCGATCGTGGATCCCAGTTCACATCTCGTTTCTGGGAAAGTTTGCATACTCTGTTAGGGACAAAGCTGAATTTCAGTACGGCTTATCATCCCCAAACAGATGGACAGACTGAACGGACCAATCAGACCCTGGAGGACATGCTAAGAGCTTGTGTGCTATCTTATGGCATGGATTGGGAGAAAAGCTTACCTTTTGCTGAATTCTCCTATAATAATAGCTTTCAAGCCGCCTCGGATGTCCCCTTTTGAAGCACTTTACGGAGAAAGTGCCGAACCCTCTCTTTTGGTGCAAACTGAGAAAGAAATTTCTTTGGCCCAGACATTATCCAAGAAGCTCAAGAGCAAGTTGACATGATTAGGAGTCGACTCAAAGAAGCCCAATCTTGTCAGAAAAGTTACGCCGACAATCGTCGACGTGACTTAAGCTTTGAAGTCGGAGATCATGTCTATCTGAAAGTTTCTCCTCTTCGCGGAGTTCGTCGTTTCCAAATCCGCGGGAAACTAGCCCCTCGATATATTGGACCCTTTCCAATTATCGCGAAGATGGGAGAGATGGCATATAAGTTGGAGCTGCCATCCCGTTTATCGGAAGTTCATAATGTCTTTCATGTCTCCCAGCTTAAGAAGTGTCTTCGTGTGCCGACTGATCTCGCAAATCTCGACGATCTCGATTTACAACCTGATCTATCTTATCGAGAGCGTCCTGTTCGCATTCTTGAAGAAGCCGAGCGACACACGAGAAACAAGATCCACAGAATGTTGAAGGTTCAGTGGAGTAATCATACTGAAGAAGAAGCCACGTGGGAGCGTGAGGATCACCTGATGAAAGAATTTCCAGACTTCTTTTAGTTATCCTTAGCCCTCGCAAATCTCGAGGACGAGATTTTTGTAAGGGGGGTAGATCTGTAACATCCTCAAATTTATAAAGCAATAAAAATCAAATATTAAGTATGTGAAATCATCTTTGTGTTGCATTTTATGATTTCTTGTGCAATTACTTATGTGATGATTGAATTAATTGTTGAAATGAATAATGGAGTTAAGAAAGAAAAGAAAAGAAAAGAGAAAATAGTAAAATGGTAAGAAATGAAATTACCATGGTAAAAATCTTTGTATAACCTGGCCAAACCCTAGAAAATACCCCTAGATGGTCAAAAGACCATGTGAATGCTTTTACTAGTAAAGAAAACAAATTTAAATAATAAACTCAATTGCTGCCCTGACCAATGTCAGATTTTTAGAGAGAGTGGTGTAGCAATCTAGACCTTGGGATTTTTACCATAAGATCTAAGACATATCATCTTCACCCACAAAAAGTTTCAAAAATTAATAAGTATTTTTGCTATGATTTAGCATTTATTTTAGGCAAATTTGAAATTCTGCAGAAATCAATAAAAGATTTATGGAGAATTAAATAATGAGAATTTAATGTTGAAATTTTTATGATAGGTCCATTGTTTAGAACCAAACCTTCAGTAAAAATTTCAAAATTTAATACGTTGATCTAGTCCTTTAATCAATTCAAAAACTAAATTGGTTTTTCTGTGCAGCATTTGTTGTCAGAATTATTATAATTAAATGGTAGATCATTTTAACCTCAAATTTTTACTGGAAGTAGATAACTCACCCAGCAACTTGTAGAAAAAGTTTCGAAAAATCTCGAGATGAAATGACCCGGGAATTAATGGGGTTTGTGCGCTGTCCAGAGGAGAAACCTAGAAACTCTCTCTCTCTCTCTCATTCCTTACACGTGGGGGCCACGTTTCCAGTGGCTTGGGCGCTGGCACCGCTGCCGACAGGGACCCAGAGGGTTCCTAGCCCACGCGTCATGACTACCTTCGCCCCTCCATCGTCAAATGAACCACTGACATGTGGGACCCGACCCCACATGTCAGGGCCTTCTTCTCCTTCAGCTATCTCTCGCTCTCTCTGTTCTCTTGGCAGAACCGACTTGAGCGCCGCCTCCATCCTTGTCGTTTCCCGCCGCAATGTCGTGCGCCTCGAGGCCACTCTCTGCCACGCTGCTGCTTCCCTGTGCTCGCCCATGCCCTAATCGAGCCAGCGGAGAACGCCCCAGAACCGCCGCCATTTTTACTGCTTCCGGTCCAATCCGCTTCCAACCGCCTCCCGTGCCTATTTAAGGGGATGAGAAGCATGTTCAAACCCAAACAAGTCCATAGCACCCAGCCCTTTTCACTTTAGCACCCAAAACCGGCCGAGCCGAGCTCTTCTTCTTCGCCGCCGGCGAAACGCGATTTGGGGGAAATCCCAAATTGTTTCACCACGGTAAGAGAATGTCCAAATTGGTTAATCCTTGAGCATTCACGGGTACTCACGAAACCTTTGCGCAGTTTGTTTCAGCTCGAACCACACCGGAGAGCTCCCGCACCGTGCAAACTCCGCCGCCTCCGCCGCCGCACGGTGAGAACACTGCCCGTTCACCCTTCCTCCGATCTAAGTGCATGAATAGAGTCCTTAGGATCTCCTAAAGCTCATACACATAGCCATTCGTTCCGGATTGAACCGTAGCATCGCCGCACCTTGCGCCGCCGTGAGCTTCCGCCGGTCATCGCCGAGAGCTCGATTCCTCCGAGCACTACCCGTATCTAAGTAGTCCCCTAGGATCACCGTGGTCCACTAATGCCGTAGGAACCCTCCAAACTCGATCGACGCCGCCGGAGAGCCGCCGGCGAGGCCGTCGGCCACCTCCTCTGCGCTGGCTCACTGCCATGTGGGCCATGCGCGTCAGCCGCACGAACACCGCTGGCTCGGCCGACGCGGGCCCAACCGCTAGCCACACGCAGCCGCAAGCACTTTCGCACACAAGCCGACGGGTGGACCCTGGCGTCGTGAAGCAGCGACCGATTCAATTGTTGGCCCGCGTAAAACGCTGAAATGCGTCTTCCTCTAAGGAAAGCGTATTTTCCTTTTATTTCTTGATTTTAGAAACCCGATTTGATTCAAATGCTTTTAACTTTTAAACTATAGCTCCAATTTGAATGAGATAAATTTCTAAATTCATATTAAATCATGTAGTTTCATAATATACAAAAATATTTAATACTTGTTTAGCAAATTAAATTTAAATTTAAATTTGAAGCATGAAATTTGATTATGTAACATGTAGAGATTTTGCAAATAAAGTCCAAACTGAGTGAAACTAATTTTGTTGGAATCCTTAGGTCAAATCTTGTCCAAATATGTAATTAGATTTGGATGTGGAACTAGTTTGTGATAATTTCATATTAGGACTTTACTTAATGCATAAATTCAATATAATTGCTATAACTTGAGCAAAAATCATTCAAATAAAATGAAACTTGTTTTATGGTGCTAATTACATTATTTAGGATCAGATCATGAGATAGAAGTTAAAGATATACCATGTTGATTCTAGTTGTCATGTTAAATGCTACTTTAGATATTAAATTGATATATATAATTAACCCCAAATCCACGAAGATGAATTTTGTTTATTTATTTTTTATATCTTATCTTCCTGAATTCGAAAATTTAAAATAAAATGAAAACATAAAGAAAAGTAGTTGCGTTGTATACCCTTATACCTTTACCCTTAGGACCCAAAACCATATAACTTAGTTAATACATGAAGTGATGAAGTGATTGCCATCATCGATTGAATTGGGTTGATTGATATTGAATCTTCCGACTTCTATTTTCATCGTTTATGTGTTTGCTTCTTTTATCGATATTGAAATATTTCTATTTGCCATGTTCTTAATCAACGTATAGACGCTGAGGCTACCGACTACGCTATCGATTTAATAATGCACTCCAACTTACACCGTCGAGGAGCAAGGCAAGCACCCTTTGATCATTTTGATCCCAGATTTCATAAACAACTAAAATGTGATTAAGAATCTTCCTGCATGCTTATGATATAAATGTCTATTTTAAGTCCCTGGTAGCTATAACCCAAATTGATGAATTACTTCAATCATGTTGACATGAATTCCATGATAACCATAGGTATGGGTAGATTCATTCCATAGATGGGCTATAACGATTATTAATTTCATCCGCTTAGCAATGCTTAGAATGATACGATGACATCTATACCACATACACACTTCTTTATGAAATCTTTTATGGTTTATTTAAGCGATAAAGGATCTTGGTAGTTTGTTAAAAATGAAAATAAAACTCTTGATTTGATATGGGTGATTATTGGCAATAGCCAGGTTGTACATGTTTTAACGTGTACGTAGATAGGTGGAGTATCGCCCATGTCACAATAAGGACCGAGCTAATGTGTTGTTTTCAGGCCAAGATAACCGTACATCCACAAATCTTGAAATGGGACGATCTTAACTTATTAAATTATTTGGGAATTAGCTTTGCACATTGGTAGGCGGTTGTAGCACGGGCATTAGGATATAGGTTTGCTCGAGGGAGGTGTCATCACCGAGGTGTTGGCATCTGCCGTTGTAACGGTGTACGCCTGGCTATGAATTGGGGCTGTTGTTGTACCATTTGAGCCGCGGGCTCCTGAATACTATTGCTTCACCGTTTGTTTGCTTCCATCATAGTCAGGGGTAACGTCATCGGGCTAGTGCAAAGTTAAGGTTCAAGTAATCGAACGGTTTCGTTATGAACTCCTCGCGGGCATACCAAAGGAAGTGTGTCTTATAGCTTGCAAAAAGGGAGAACATATCTTGTGGGTAAAGCAGTACAAACTCTGCAGAGTCTAAACCTAATCGATTAGCCGCGCTCGCGGTCATGAGCACTTGGTAAAGTCATCACATAGTTAGCTGTTTCTGTTTTCAAAAACCTTTAATTAAATGATTTGAGAAATGATTTATATCCCTTTTATGTCACTTATCGTTACATTTGTTCATGTAAGACCATGGAGGGTCTTGATCGTTATTTTGCTCACAAAGGGCCGTGAGTAAAATGTTATTATCTTTTATTACTTGTTATTTCAATTACTTATCAAACTGTCTTAAAAGTTTTATTTACGCTTTCCATTACTATTCAGTATTACTTCATTCAAAACTTTCGCTTTATGCAAAACAAACCGTAGAAACCCACTTTCTATTTCAGCCTGCATTTATTACAGGATTTGCATACACTACAAAGTCTTGCGAGTACCAATGTACTCAACTTGCTTCAACAAATATTTTTAGGTGAAGAGCAAGATTACGATAATGATGGGAATGAATATGAGGAACCTGCGAATTTTAGCGACGACTGATCTTTCTAGGTTCATCTCAGCAGTTGCCTGTGGAGTTATGGAATAGTTGGCATACTATGAGACATGGTTTTAATTTCCTGCTACTTTTGGTATTGTAATATCACTATAAAACTTGTGATGTAATAAAAATGTGTATCTGTGTGGCTGTAATATTCAAATTGTGTTTGTGCGTGCCAGCCACTGATCATGGGAATGGCACAGGATGCACTTAAAGAGCCTCATATTTATGTTATTTACTGACATAAAAATGAGGGTCTCACATTAGTGAAGGTGGATAGAACCTCACTACAGTAATAAATAATTCAGTTATTAAAAAGAATTGTAAAATATGCTTTATGAACTTTATTACTTAAGTATGATTTAATCAAATGTGGCTTTATGCAAATAAACCCTATTAAGCTTCCTTTGGAAAGCCCCTCATGATCATAGTTTCCCGACTTGCTGAGTACTTTTGTACTCACGTGCTACACCAACATTGTAATCATCAGAGATTTATCAAGATGCCGAAGAGGAGGAGGAGTTCTTCGAGGAGGATTGCCAGGAGGACTAGTTGCGTTCCTAGTCGTCGCCTGTGGCGTTGTGGCGTTCGCTCGTTGCTTTCTTTTTGCTTCCGCTGTTTTGTGTGTCCGGTCGTTGGACCGAGTATTGTAATAAGTGGCCATGTGGCCCGTACTTGAATATTTATATTGCAGTTTCGTTTTGTTGGCAATGAAGTATCACTGTGACTGTGTGTACTAGCTACTGATCTGGGACTAGTACGGAAATACACAGGAGATTCTGGATAGCTGATCCGGGGTCTCACAGCGGTGGTATCGAGCACAGACGTATGGGGCGTGACCTAGTTAGCATGGCAAAGCCTTAAGGACTTATATTTCATAAAAATGTAATTGCAAAAGTTTAAGTTTCTTTGCTTCTATCTCTTCTATCTTAGTATCTGGTGCTTATCCTCTCTTTTATTTAAATTTTGTTTACTAATCCTGTCTTCTTTCAAAATTTGTAGATGTCGACCTACACCACTTTTGCTTCGTTGGCTGGAGGCTTTTGTACGGAGCTGTCCCTGATGCTCCAAGAGCTGGAGTTTCCCACAGGCACAGTATCGCTGCACCACCGTGTCGAGCTTTGGCCATACCTCTTGGAAGGTTAGGCGATGGTGCAGGCCGAAGTCCGCTCGTGGATGACCGTCCATTCTACTTCACTTGGAGAGAGTGAAGTTGGGTGATGCAATCCAGGATCTTTGCGAGACAGGCCATTCTTCGCCTTGGCACCAGCTACAATGATCGACTGGAGGACTCGCCATACCGCCTGTTTCCGTGTCTTGATGCAGAGAGGTACCGCAGCAGGTTCCGAGGTACGGAGCAGGAGCAGGATCCAGCGTTGGTGCATGTGGGAGCGCTCATCCGGGCCCAAGATGAAGCTTATGTCGGCACTCTCCATGAGCTCCGAGATCGGTATGCGAGTTTGGCTGCGTCTCGGGAGAAACTTCGTCGGCTCACGGAGGAGCTGGCGAGTGTCGTGCACTTCTTCCACCGCCAAAGACTGCGGCAGAGGCACACTGTGGCGCCACCGCCACCAGCCTCTGGGCCGAGGACCCGCGACCCGTGACATCCTGCAGGACGCGCCGCCACCAAGCGTCACCAAGGTCTCGAGGCTTTGACGGCTAGCGGCGCAAAAGTCTGTTCGTCTCCCTTCGCCGCCAGGGTTTTCTCTGAGTGCTTTGGCTGCCCCTGGAGGAGCAAGACCTTCGGCAGCAGCTTCACCTTCCCGCAGCAGGAGCGAGGAGGAGGAGGAAGACCCGTCCCCGCGCATCTTCGGCAGTGATGCGAGTTCTTAGATAGTTTTGCAGTCTTCAGGACCTTAAATTTTGTCGCGTTAGAGCGTTGAATAAGTGATTGCTGGATTGTATCGTGCCTTTAGGCATTTGTGATACAGCCACCTCCAAAACTATTTGATTTTAATTGAAGTTCGGTTGGTTTTTCTCTTCTGTTGTGTGCTCTTGTGGTGGTGCTCTTGTGTTGAGGATGTGGTTTAGTTCCCCGTTGCTTATCTGTGCTGTTCCCTCTTTCCTTCTGCTTGACCGCCTTGTGCAGATGGAGAACATTGGTCGTGGTCGTGGAAGGCCCGCAGGCCGTGGGAGAGGCCGAGGACGTGCCCGTGGGCCCGTGCATTTTCAGGAAGAATTCGTGGAGCCCCCTCAGCAGCAAGGACAAGAGCAAGTTCAACACCCGGCAGCTCAACATGATCCGCCGCCACCCCCACCGCCAGCTCAGCCGCCGAACATGGAACAGATGATGGCGATGCAGCTTCAGATTCTTCAGGCGTTAGCTCAGAACGTCCTGAATCAACCCCAAGCCGCTGCAGCACCGGCTCCCGTTCAACCTCCCCCTTCCAAGTTCGGGGAGTTCATGAGGACCCGACCCCGACCTTATTGGATCAGAGACCCGCTTGAGGCGGATGACTGGCTCAAGGAGACTGAACGGAAACTGCACTTGGCGCAGTGCGACGACACGGAGAGCGTGCACTTTGCATCTTATCAGCTGAAAGGCACTGCAGCCAACTGGTGGGAGAACTATTGTGCAGCTCACGCAGACCCCCAGAACATTCCCTGGAACGAGTTCGTCGAGAACTTCAGAGCTACCCATATCCCAAGAGGGGTTATGGAAATGAAGCGCCGGGAGTTTCACAGACTCCAACAAGGGAATTTGTCCGTATCGGAGTATCTGAACCGCTTCACTCAGTTGTCGCGGTATGCGGCCGCTGATGTCGCAACTGATGAGGCCAAGATTTGGCGATTCATGGAAGGTATGGACCCCAGCTTGAAGGTACAGCTGGTTTCAAGTGACTATCCGTCATTCCAGCACATGATCAACAAGGCGCTGATCCAGGAGGATGCCCAGCGTCAGCTGTCTGAATCTCGCAAGAGGAAGATGCAGTTTCAGAATCAACGCGGTGCCGCTAGCTCTGTGCCCTCAGACTTTCCAAAGAAGAAGCTAGCCTAGCAGGCCAAGAAAGCAGCCGGGCCCCAGACCCCAATGTCTACTCCGCCCCACTGGACAAGCCCACGCTAGCAATGCAGAGCTCAAGCTCAGAAGAGTGGGACTGCCATGGCAGGAGTGCAGTGCTTCAACTGCCGAGAGATGGGGCACTACGCTAACAACTGCCCCAAGAAGCGTCAGCCTGTCACCCCGGTGAGATTCAACTTGGGATCGACGCCCGCCCGCGCGCCTGCGCCGGCTCAAGGAAGAGGAACCCCTCAGACTCCGCGCACGCCAAGGACTGCAGGAAGAGGGCGTGTGAATCATATCACCGCGGAAGAGGCTCAGGATGCGCCAGACGTGGTTTATGGTAAGTTCCATGTGAACTCAGTACCTGCTTCAGTTCTGTTTGATTCTGGTGCAACCCATTCTTTTATATCAGAGTACTTGGTTAAAAAGCACAACTGGAACACAACACAGTTAAGAAACCCTTTGTTAGTGCAATCCCCTGGAAAAGAATTAAGAACAACTACCGTTTGTCCGAAGATGGATATAGTAATAAAAGGGGTAAAGTTCCTAGCGAACTTAATACTATTGGATACTAAGGGTATAGAAGTAATTCTTGGAATGGATTGGTTGACCAAGTACAAGGGTCAGATAGATTGTGCTAGTAGAGCTATCTCGCTTACCAGCCCCGAGGGGATTAGAGTGGAGTTCTTATCTAATCTTGCCTCTAAGGGGGGTAGCACCCTAAACCGTTTGAAAGGTACTTCGTTGGAGAAGGTACCGATAGTCAATGAGTATCCAGATGTGTTTCCAGATGAGTTACCTGGTATGCCACCAAATCGAAATGTGGAATTTGTGATTGAGCTAGTACCTGGTACCGCTCCAATCTCGAAGAGACCGTACCGACTGCCTTCTAACGAGTTGGTCGAGATGAAGAAGCAGATTGAAGAACTGCAAGAAAAAGGATTCATCAGACCCAGTTCGTCACCTTGGGGATCGCCTGTGATCTTTGTGTCCAAGAAGGATGGTAGTCTGAGAATGTGCATCGACTACAGGTCGTTGAATGAGGTTACGATCAAGAACAAGTATCCGTTGCCTCGGATAGATGATCTGTTTGACCAGTTGAAGGGAGCTCAAGTCTTCTCCAAAATAGATTTGAGATCGGGATATCATCAGCTGAAGATAAGAAAAGAGGATATTCCGAAAACAGCCTTCACCACCCGATATGGACTGTATGAGTTCACAGTCATGTCTTTTGGGTTAACCAATGCTCCTTCTTATTTCATGAATCTGATGAATAAGGTGTTTATGGAGTATTTAGACAAGTTCGTCGTAGTCTTCATCGACGACATTCTTGTCTATTCCAAGAGCAGAAAAGAGCATGAAGATCATCTGCGAATAGTCTTGGAAACACTAAGGGAGCATCAGCTGTATGCCAAGTTTAGCAAATGTGACTTCTGGCTGAAAGAAGTGTCTTTCCTGGGTCATATCATTTCTGCTGCAGGAGTAGCAGTAGATCCAGCGAAAGTGAGAGATGTTCTGGATTGGACACAACCCAAATCAGTCCCGGAGATCCGAAGTTTTCTGGGATTAGCTGGTTATTATCGGAGATTCATTGAAGGTTTCTCGAAGATAGCTAGACCTCTTACTCAGCTTCTGAAAAAGGAAAAGAAGTTTGAATGGACTAAAGCCTGCGAGCAGAGTTTTCAGGAGTTGAAAAAGAGATTAACCTCAGCCCCAGTGCTTATTTTACCAGACATCCATAAGGACTTTGAAGTGTATTGTGATGCTTCGAAGCAAGGACTTGGATGTGTTATGATGCAAGAAGGAAAGGTAATAGCCTACGCTTCAAGACAACTGCGACCTCATGAAGAAAACTATCCTATTCATGACTTGGAGTTAGCCGCAGTTGTACATGCGCTCAAGATATGGAGGCATTATTTGATCGGCAACAGATGTGAGATCTATACGGATCATAAGAGTTTGAAGTATATCTTCACTCAACCTGACCTCAACCTAAGGCAGAGAAGATGGTTGGAGTTGGTGAAAGATTATAATCTGGGAATTCATTATCACCCTGGAAAAGCAAATGTTGTTGCGGATGCTTTGAGCAGGAAAGCTCACTGCAATAATGTGATAATACAAGCAAGCCCACTCGTGCTTCAGGAAGAGTTTCGGCGCCTTAACCTGGAATTGGTAAATGAAGGGTATATTTATAATTTGGAGGTCAAATCAACCTTGGAAGATCAAATCAGGGAGGCCCAGAAGGGAGATAAAGGTATTACCAACCTGAAGGAAGGTTTCAAGAAAGGAAAGCACCCCGGATTTTCAGAAGATGACCAGGGTACTGTTTGGTTCGGGAAAAGAATAGTGGTCCCTAACCAGGAAGAAATCAAGAATGTGATCTTGAAGGAAGCTCACGATTCAGTTTACGCTATTCACCCAGGGGGCACTAAAATGTATGCTGAGTTGAAAGAGAAATATTGGTGGTCCAATATGAAGAAAGAAGTCGCAGACTTCGTAGCACGTTGTGATGTGTGCCAGTTGGTTAAAGCGGAGCATCAGAGACCAGCCGGTCTATTGCAGCCTTTGCAAGTGCCTCTATGGAAATGGGAAGAAATTGGGATGGATTTTATAACTGGATTACCCAAAACTAAATCCGGTTATGACTCCATCTGGGTTATTGTGGATCGATTGACTAAAGTGGCCCACTTTATCCCGGTAAAGACAACTTATACTGGGGATAAGCTTGCCGAGTTGTATATGGCTAAGATTGTGTGTTTGCACGGTGTGCCAAAGAAGATTGTGTCAGACCGAGGTTCCCAGTTCACCTCGAGATTCTGGCAGCAATTGCATGAGGTATTGGGCACGAATCTTAATTTCAGTACTACGTATCATCCTCAAACGGATGGTCAGACCGAAAGGGTCAATCAAATCTTAGAGGATATGTTGAGAGCTTGCGCTCTAACATATAAAGGTTCGTGGGATCAGAATTTGCCTTATGCAGAGTTTTCCTATAACAACAGCTATCAAGCCAGTCTGAAGATGGCGCCTTTTGAAGCTTTGTATGGAAGAAAGTGCCGAACACCCTTATATTGGAAAGAGACCGAAGGAGGACAAATCATCGGACCCGATGTTCTGAAAGAAGCCGAAGAGCAAGTTAGACAGATTCGTACAAATCTGAAAACAGCTCAGTCCAGACAGAAAAGTTATGCGGACAATCGTCGAAGGGAATTAAGCTTTGTACCTGGAGACCATGTGTATTTGAAGGTATCCCCGATGAAAGGAATGAAACGATTCCACGTCAGTGGAAAATTAGCACCCCGCTATATCGGACCATTCAAGGTGATTGCCCGAAAAGGCGAAGTTGCTTATAAATTGGAATTACCGCCACAGTTGTCAGGGGTACATGATGTCTTTCATGTGTCTCAATTGAAGAAGTGTCTCCGAGTGCCGGAATATCAATTGCCGTTGGAAGACGTGGAACTCAAAGAAGACTTGTCTTACCCAGAGTATCCCATCAAGATTTTGGATGAAGCCGAGCGTCGGACGCGCAGCCGAGTAATCAAGTTCTGCAAGGTTCAATGGAGCAACCATTCGGAAAAGGAAGCTACTTGGGAGCGTGAAGAAGATCTTCGAGCAGAGTTCCCAGACCTCTTTCTTTCTCCGTCCGAATCTCGGGGACGAGATTCTCTCTAAGGGGGGTAGGTTTGTAACATCCTCGTTTTGGCTTTCTGGAGAAAAACCTAATTAAAATAAAGTAAATTCAAAAGTTGGAGTTTCTTTGGTGTTTATATTAACCTGGCATCCATTCCCCTTCGAAATCGGGAATTAATTCCCTCCCGGGCGAAAAATCGGATTTTTTCGATCTGCATGCAGAAAATTCACCCGAGACCAAAAGTGCTCCAAAAATCTCCAAACCACTTCTAAAATGTTCCAAATATTCCGAAATGATTTTAGGAATCATTCCCCGGATTTTTGGACAACCATTCCTATGTTATCTCGCGCGGCTTTTGTTTAATGCCTGCGATCCGCGCCCGTATATCCAATTCCACAAAAATCATCCAATTTCAACCAAACCACTTCCATTGGGTTCCAAATAATTTAAAATGGCTCTAGGAATTTTTCCGGAATTTTTAGGCTATTTTTCCTTATTTTTCTCTAGGGCGGAACTTTCACGTATAAGCTAGCCAACCACAGGTCGCCACGTGGCAAGTGAACAGTTCCCTTTCTTCAACCTTGGTGCTGTACGTGTGTTCATGTTGGATGGAAAGAACAGAACCTTTTCTTCTCTCCTCCATGGATTCAAACTCCCATAAATTCTTCCATAATGGTCCAAAATCATCAAGGCCGGGTCCGTTGGAAAGATTTCGGCGAGGGGATTCCATTCCCGGCCTTTATTCTTCCTAAATCACAGCGAAACGGCCGCGGTTTGCATGGAAACTGAAATCACGTTTAAGGCCATAATTTGGCCGTTTCTTCATCAAAGCGAGCGATTCCACTTCCATTTTCTTCGTATAAGAGTCCTTGTTCCGGAGATATCATCCTTCCTTTGCCTCTTGTTGCCGTTCATCCGGAGGATCAAGAAAAACCGACGAACGCCCGCCGTTCTTCGTGTTCGTCGCATTTTTCTTCATATCTCCCTCCTCGGTGATTCAATTTCTATTCCGTTTCTTTTGTTGAGTCCGTGAGGGAGTCTAGATTCTAATCCTTCCATTGATTTTAGGTTTATTCGATCGTGGACGACGAATTTCGCGTTTGCTTCATCTCGGCCGCACCCGTGTTCGTCGTCGATTTCTTCGATTTCGGTGAGAATTGATGCAATTCCTTCCTTTCCTAGGTTCTTCTAGATGTGCTCTAAGTATTCCATCAATTGTTTTGGTATGGTTTCGTTTAAATTTCCGGTCAAATTCCGAATTTTTGCGAATTTGGTCATGCTCTGTTTGAGGCCTACCCGTGCGCGTGGCCGCTGGCCTTCGGCCACGTCGCCGGCCGGCCGACCTCGCCGCCGGCGTCGCCGCCCCAGTCCCGCGCACCGTCGGCGCCGCCGGCGACCTGCCGGCGTCCCGCGCCGCGCCACGATGCCGGCCGGCTGCCGTCGCCCGCCGCCACGGCCGCCCCGCCCTAGCCGGCCGCGTCGTTGCCCTCCCCGCGTCGCGCCGCCGCTCGCCGGCCGGCCCGGCCCCGCCGTGCCCAACCGCCCCGCGCCGTCGCGCCGCCCGCCCGCTCAGCGCCGTCGCCGGCCGCCTCCCGCCTCCGGCCTCGGCCGCCGCCGGCTCGCCTCCCGCCGGTGCTCGCCGCCTTTGCCTCGCCGCCACGCTTTCGCCGGCGCCGTGCGCCGCAAGCGGCCGCGCCGCGATTAGCCCGCGGCCGCCGGTCCCGAGCGCCTCCGGCGCCGTCGCCGGTTCCGTCGGGCTCGTCGCGCCGCCGCCGTGCCGACCGGCCGGTCGCCGGCCGCCGGCCGGCCTCCCTCCGCCGGCGCACGTGGAGAGGATGAGGTCCTCTGTTCTCTAGCTCAATGGAGAAGATGACCCCATCTCCATGACAGGGTGGTCCCACATGCAAGGGAGACTAAGTCATAGTCAAGTCTGTGGTCAAACCTTGACCCAGTCAATGGTGGAATATTCTGGGAATATTCCCGGTTTTCGATTTATTCGAAATTCAAACTTCGGACGCTCATAACTTTCTCATCCGAACTCCGTTTGACCTCATTCAAATTTCTAAATTCATCATAAATCAATACCTTCCTGCCAGTATTAATTTTATAATTTTTGGATTTTATTTATTTTCTGTTATTTATTTGTTGCCTCGTTTTGCGTGTAGTCGACGATCCGCCACATCACGATTTCATTGCCGAGCCTTCCGAGTTCGACACCGCCGCCGCAACTGAAGGCAAGTCTCCTTGATGCACTTTGCTCCTATGTTTACAAAATGATTTAAATTGTTTATAAAGTTGCATGGCTATGTTTAACGAAATATGTCAAATATAAGTGATAGTTAATCCGAATTTGTTAATTCCACCTTGACATTGTTAATCATACCCATTGTAACCCTAGAACTTTGTTTATACCATGCCTATGCTTATATGGTATCCGTTGCTATGTAGTACGGTAGAATCGCTTAGGACCTTTTCCGATAAAACAACCCAGGGGTGGGATTATTCAAAAAGAAAGCTATCAAATGTGATTTGAAAGTTATTATTATGGTTTTGGTCCTGTTTTCTAAAATAAAAAGAAAAGGGAAAAATGATTTCGACTTGGGCGGCATGGATTGTCGGGTGGGAGCGGATCAAGTCTTGATCCTTTTGTGCAAGTACCGCCCCAAGTCAATTAAGGACCGACGCTTATGATTGCCATTTTAAGCAATACCGTACTACCACATGTCTATAATGGTACGACCTGGCTAACTAATTTGTAGAAGCCTAGCTTAGACTCACCACTTGGTTGAATGTGGATGCCGGACGGAGGCAAGGTGGTTTTTCTCACACGGCGCAAGAGGGGGCTTCTGTACTGGGTGGAGGGAACCCTAACAGCGGTGAAACCTCAGCGGGTGGGTCTAGCTAGGTAGATACATTGTAACGGCCTTGTCAAGATATCCCTGCCGGCACACCTAAGGAAGTGTGTTAATTGCATGGCAACAAGGGTATATCTTGTCTTGTGGGTAAAGTTGTACACCTCTGCAGAGTATAAACTATTCGAATAGCCGTGCCTACGGTCAAAGGCAAAGCAAAGAATGCTTTCATATTGGTAGACTTTGGTTTTATTTTTAAAACCAAAAAGTGTTTTGTTTTGGGGTTCGGGAGTGGTTAGAACTCTCGAATGTTGTTTGGCGGAAAGAGCCAACCCAGGTGGATAGAACCTGTTTTGCATTTGACGGATGGAGTCACATGATTAACTTTGATCCTTTAAACTGTTGGCGGATAGAGCCTTGATGTTAGTGAAGGTGGATAGAACCTCACTACAGTAATAAATAATTCAGTTATTAAAAAGAATTGTAAAATATGCTTTATGAACTTTATTACTTAAGTATGATTTAATCAAATGTGGCTTTATGCAAATAAACCCTATTAAGCTTCCTTTGGAAAGCCCCTCATGATCATAGTTTCCCGACTTGCTGAGTACTTTTGTACTCACGTGCTACACCAACATTGTAATCATCAGAGATTTATCAAGATGCCGAAGAGGAGGAGGAGTTCTTCGAGGAGGATTGCCAGGAGGACTAGTTGCGTTCCTAGTAAATGCTTTGTGGCGTTGTGGTGTTCGGGCCGTTGCTTTCTTTTGCTTCATTTGTTTTGTGTGTCCGGTCGTTGGACCGAGTATTGTAATAAGTGGCCATGTGGCCCGTACTTGAATATTTATATTGCAGTTTCGTTTTGTTGGCAATGAAGTATCACTGTGACTGTGTGTACTAGCTACTGATCTGGGACTAGTACGGAAATACACAGGAGATTCTGGATAGCTGATCCGGGGTCTCACACATACGCTCTGCCACACCATTTTCTAAGGTTTACCTGAATAGTCAAATGTATTGCAATATCACGATTAGCACAAAATTGATTAAACTCACCATTGCAAAATTCTAATCCACTATCAGTTCTAAATTTCTTGATTTTTCTACCAGTTTGATTTTCAACCAAAGCTTTTCAATTATTGAACACTGAAAAAACTTCATTCTTATGTTGAAGAAATAAACCCAAACTTTGTGAGAAAAATCATCAATGATGGTTACCACGTAGCTACATTCTCCAATAGAAAGAAATCTAAAAGGACCCCAAAGATCAGAATGAACATAATGAAGAATTCCTTTGGACTGATGAGTTAAAACAGTAAAATTGGTCCTCTTTTGTTTGCCAAAAACACAATGTTCACAGAAATCAAATTTACCAATATCATTTTGTAGGATCGATATATACTAATATAGCAATCAGAGGGGGGTGAATTATTGTGCCGAAGCTAACACCAAAATTTTGTTCTACTAAAAATTCACCCCAAATTGGACTTAAATAAGTGCTTCGTAATCAATAAAAACAGAGTAGAAGCATTTGGTAAAACATGAATTCCTGGAGATCCAACCGTCGAATTGATCTGAAATTTGAACAAAAGAAACTAGATTGCAATATGAGTCTAACAGAAAAAGAATCAGCTCGATCGGACTTACGGATCAAATGTTATGAACCTTGCAATCTTGCTGTGACAGAATATGACGAGAATTGATCTAACATCAATTTCGTGATTAAACAAAATCTTCAAAAGGCTAACCAACAGAACTTTGAGGAACTCTAAATCAAGACCCTAGAAAGGTTTTGGATAGATCAAATCAAGACGGAACTCAAAGAATCAAAGTAGACAAAGCAATCTAGAACCAGAACAGATGAGTAAATGAACACTCAAAACAGAGAATACTGTAGGAACGCATGCACTGTAGCTTCAAGATTACTATAGCACGTAGAGGATCTGGAAGGAATTGATCTTTATTTCTTTTTGTCTAAAATACTCCCATCAAAAGAGTACAAACCCTAAAACCCTAGCACTCGCTCCTGATTTGATGCATAAACAGGAGGCACCTCCTCCCTATTTATACAGTGCAAACACAAGGAGTCCTGAATACAACTTCCACCCCAAACATGGAACAAGTTTGTATTCAACACAACTCCATTTGGCCCAACCTGGCCAAACACAACACTTGAACGTGTGTACAGCCACCCTGCAATACTCACGTGACTAACAACTCTGCACGCGTACGGCCACCCTGCCATACTCACATGACTAACTAGTCTTCATGTGCATCGTTCTCTAGCCCGAACATCCTGCATGACATCCTCGACCACTAGGACCTCGATTCCTCCCTGAACCTAGTTCCGGTCCCGTCATCGACCACATTCGCCCTCGAGCAACACCTGCACATGAACAAATCACAAAACGATTCCGAGCACAGGTCCGCGACTTGACTCAACATTAGTCCATGCAACTACTCACACGAGCATTGCATAAGATCAAACACACATTATGAAGTCCACACAAATTTCATAATCACATATCCAAAACAAAAACAATTTTGTTTAAGCACAAAAAGTTAACCCTAGAAAATCACATTCACGTCGGACCAAAAATATTAGTCCGGCGCACATAAAGAATCAACCTTCAAAAACCTATTCACGCCGGACCGAAACTTTGGTCCGGCGTCACTCACGACGGACCGAAAAATTGGTCCGGCGTACACGTCGAACTCTTGGTTACTTGCCAATTTGGTCCGGCGCAAAAAGCCTCAATTGCATGTTCACGACGGACCAAAATATTTGTCCGGTGCACACAAGGAAATAACTTTCAAAACGTCGTTCACGACGGACCAAAAAATTTGGTACGGTGTACATGTTGAAGTCTCGGTTACATGCTAATTTGGTCCGGCGCAAAAAAGGCTTAATTTCACGTTCACGACGGACCAAAGAAAATTGGTCCGGCATAAATGTACCACGCTCGGTTTCAAAAGACAATTGGTCCTGCATAAGACACTCAAGGTCACGTTCACGACGGACTGAAAATTTGGTCCGGCGCAAATGCGAAAAACTGTCTGGCGCAAAAGAAAAAAAACCTCTGTCTTTTCAAAACTCAGTCCGGCGCAAATGCAAAATTCTCTGTATCCTGAAAACTTAGTTAAGCACATGCACAAGTATATCTAATGATCAAATGAGACAACACATGCACAAGCACCACACATGCCAGAGCATAAACACTTTGCAATGCCAAATGCATCATTAAGCCAATTTTTCAGCACATGATTTCATAATCTCCCCCTTAATGAAAACATTGGCAACACCACTAAGAAATGAACATTGGCATTCACCTCACAAAAAAGTTTTTTAAATCAAAAAGTTTAAAATTAAAAGTCAAAGTGAGAAACACAGAATCTCCCCCTTTGACAAACATGCAAAGTGAAAAACTCCCTCTAGGTGAAAATAAGAAAAATCTCCCCCTAAGAAGAAAAATGTGTGTGTGAATGTGCATTGTGCCCAAAATTCTCCCCCTTTGACAATGGATTCATCAAGAATACAAAAGATAGAACAAGAATTTTTTTATGTATTGAGCATTATAAGTCATTCACAAATGAAATTCATCTCCAAGTCATGCTATCAAAGATACTTGCACCCTCAAATCTACACATAGACAATCTAGAGTAAGCACAACTAGAAATCAAGTTCTATTAATGATTTTTTGCACGGCATGATCTCTCTTCCTTAACTATCTCAAAACCTAAAAACATTGAATTTTTGTGCACTTCTTTGGTGCTTGAAAAACTGATTTATTGATTCTTTTGCAACAAACTATAAAAATGCAAGAAATTATATGCACAATCAGTCTTACTTTTCAACCATGCCAAGCAATGAGATTAAGGTTTCATGGTTTCGGTCATACACAACCTATTCCAAGTTCATATCAAAGTGCAATGATAAGCAGTCTCGTGAAGAGGAAGTGCGATAGTGCATACTTTAATGATCTTGCATCTATTAAATATCACTTTTTGAGCTTTTAGCTCTTTAAGTTTGAGAATTTTCACATTGAGCACTTTTTGAGCAGGATCAAGATAGCTAAGAAAGTTCAACCATGACAAGATTTAAGTCAAGTTTTCATCCATTTAAATAGTCATGTCATAAACTACACCATATATGTATAAAGATGAAGTTACAAAGACCTTGTAGCATAAACTTAGCTTCAAATCACATATGTGTATTAAATATAATGCTCAATACTTTCACAATTTTTTTGTTTTTCATTTAAGAAACACAAAGAAAGATATGTATTACACAAAGTTACAAGGTTTTCACAAACTCCCCCTCAAAACAAACCCATTTGGTGAACAACCCCAAGTTCTCCCTGAATAAAAACAAAACGAGAAGAAGACAAAGGTTTTATGAAAATGTCTACCATTTGATGTTCAGTATCCACATGGTGAAGCACAATTTTTTTTACATGATCTCTAAGAAAGTGAAACCTGATCTCCATATGCTCAGGAAAGAGAATTACCCAAGAAGTGACATGAAATAGATGTACTTTTTCTATCAATTCTATATCCTCCAAAGTTAGCATCAGAAAAAGCTCTTAAACTAATGCATGAGGAAGCAGAAAGCCAAATGCCATAATCTTGAGTACCATGAAGATACCTGAAAATTTGCTTGACAGCTTGTCAATGTGAAGCACGTGGGGAAGCTTGAAAATGAGCACACAGCAAACTGTATATCCGGCCTTGATGAAGTGAAGTACAAAAGTGAACCTTCCTTCATATGTTTGATTTGAAGTCTTGGACCGAGAGAGTCTCTCATTTAAACCTCCAATTATCTCATCCTCAATAGCATCATCACTATCTTCATGAACAAAGATACTCTCCCTCTGAACATATGCACATGTACCCTCACTGTACCTTTTGCCACAATAGAAGTGGAAGAAGCATCTCCAAAAGTAACACTTTCAGCACGAGATGCACGAGTGAAGGAGAACCAAATCTTATCACCGAACATGTGGCGTGAGCAACCGGAATCCACTAGCCATATGTTCTCCTTCCTTGCGTGAGAAGCCTACATAGAAGCAGAAAATGTCGAGGTCTCGGTACTGGGGTTAGAAATAAAATTTTCACAAATCCAGTACTAAGACACACGATGCACAACAGTAGGCACAACACGAGCATTCTTATGCACAAAAACATATTTATCTTTTCCCGTGTTTTTAGCAACAAACGGTGCTTGTTTCACCCTAGGCACATAATGAGAAGCAAAACATGTCTGTCTGACATTAGACCTAGCATTAGCTCTTTCTTTCTTTTGTTGTTTAGCTAGTCTAAAGCAAAAATCTACTAAATGTCCATCTCAACCACAATGAGTGCAAGTGTACTTAACATGATGTTTTGCTTTAACAGTAGAAGCACATTTTGCATTCATCATAGATGAAGATAAAAGACCAGCAGATCTAAAAGCAATCTTCTTAGGCTCATTGAGAATATCAATTTTGTCATTGCAAAGAGCCTGAACAATAGTGCGAGGTTTAGTTTCATATGAAGCATAAGGATCAAAACCTAAACCTTTCTTGTTTGAGCTAACCTTAGATTGGTCCAAAATCATGTTCAAATTTTTCTTGCCATTAGTGAACCGTTCTAAGGAATTTTGATAGTAATCAACTTTCTTAGCAAGTGTTAAACAATTATTGTAAGGAACGTCTACTTTAGCCTTTTGCTTCCAACAGTTTGAGCATGAAAGAACCTCATGAGTGAGCATGTCATTAGTCATCTGAGAAACTCTAGCATTTGCATATTTCAATTTCAATTCAAGAATTGAACATTTAGAACAAGAAATTGAATCATGTAAATCATCAGTGGACCAACTAACATGTTTGACATGTTTCTCATTTTTCTCATTTTGATGTAATAGGAAAGCATGTTCTTTTCTAAGCAAGGTGAGCTCATTGTAAATGAAGTCACATGATTTGCAAGTATCATCATCAGGAATCATAGTTTTAAGTCTAGCAATTTCAGTATTCAATGATTCAACAACAAAATCATGTTTCTTAATTTTCTTGTCACGTTTATCAAGCAATTTACCAAGTCGAGCAACAGCAATAGCTAATTTATCATATGAAGGATCTACCTCATTAAAGTCGTTGTCATGATCGTCCTCGGTGAAGCTGTCGCTGCTTTTAGCCATGAGACACAACCTCATCAACTTATGCTTGATTGGAGTTGCATCATCCTTGCTGCTCTCCAAATCCACATCGCTCAAATTGACTTGGTCAAGAGCGAAAAGAACTTGATGAACAAATTTGCAGTTGTTGAAGCTCTTTTTCTTTCTATCACATGGAGAGAACTTCTTCTCTTTACTTTTGCCATTGACCTTCTCCTCTCTTGATGCTTTACCTGCAAGTTTAGGACAATTTGGACGAATATGGTCGAGATCACCACACTCATAGCATCTTGGAGAACCACCACTAACTCTCTTCCTCATTCTCACATTCTGCAAAGCTTTGTTAAAGCGAGAAGAGAGCAGTGACAAGTCTTCTTCTAGGAATTGCTCAATCTGTTCATCGGTTAGTTAAGACAAGAAAGATAAAGCAAAACTTGAAGAAGCATTATTATGAGACATGCTAGATTGGGAGGTCAATGCAATTGATTTATGATCATTCTTCCTAGCAAGAACATCCAATTCATGAGTCTTTAATTTAGAGAAAAGAACATCTAAAGTAAGTGTACTCATGACAGTTGATTCTCTAATGGATGTAACTTTCATCTCCCAAATAGACATGTCTAATGCACCATGCAATTGTCTAGCATTAGCAGCAGCATCAAAGCTAACTCTAATAGCACGCAAATTGCTAAGAATTTTATTAAAGCGTGCAAAGAAGTCATCTACAGACTCACCAGGTTTCATCTCAAATCGCATATATTCCTTTTTGTAAATATCTTGACGAACCTCTTTGACAGTGTTAGAACCCTCATGGTAATCACAAAGAGATTTCCATACCTCATAAGCGGATTTAAGATGGACCACACGATCAAAGTCGCTGCGTCCCAAGCCTTGGATGATCAAGTTGCGCGCCTTGCTATTTGCTTCAACATGTGCGCGATTTGCATCGTTGACGTTGTCGTTTTCAGGGACTTCGTATGGCTTGTAAACCTTCTCCCAAATTGCGAAGCCCTGCGCCTGGATGAACGCCTCCATCTTTGCTTTCCAAAAACTGAAAATCAACACCATCAAAAACACAACATTTTGTCGTATACCTATCCATTGCTATGATTTCTAATCACCGGTTAAGATTAATTAGAAAATCTTGCTCTGAAACTACTTGTAGGATCGATATATACGAATATAGCAATCAGAGGGGGGGTGAATGATTGTGCGGAAGCTAAAAACAAAATTTTGATCTACTAAAAATTCACCCCAAATTGGACTTAAGTAAGTGCTTTGTAATCAATAAAAACAGATTAGATGCGTTCGGTAAAACATGAATTCCCGAAGATCCAACCGTCGGATTGATCTAAAATTTAAACAAAAGAAACTAGATTCTAATACGAGTCTAATAGAAAAAGAATTAGCTCAATCGGACTTACAGATCAAAAGTTATGAACCTCGCAAGCTTGCTGTGACAGAATATGACGAGAATTGATCGAACATCAATTTCGTGATTAAACAAAATCTTCAAAAGGATAACCAACAGAACTTTGAGGAACTCTAAATCAAGGCCCTAGAAAGGTTTTGGATGGATCAAATCAAGACGGAACTCAAAGAATCAAAGTAGTCAAAGAACCAATCTAGAACCAGAACAGATGAGCAATTGAACACTCAAAACAGAGAATACTGTAGCAACGCATGCACTGTAGCTTCAAGATTACTGTAGCACGTAGAGGATCTGGAAGGAATTGATCTTTATTTCTTTTTGTCTAAAATACTCCCATCAAAAGAGTACAAACCCTAAAACCCTAGCACTCGCTCCTGATTTGATGCATAAACAGGAGGCACCTCCTCCCTATTTATACAGAGCAAACACAAGTAGTCATGAATACAACTTCCACCGCAAACATGGAACAAGTTTCTATTCAACACAACTCCACTTGGACCAACCTGGCGAAATACAACTCTTGCACGTGTGTACAGCCACCCTGCCATACTCACATGACTAACAACTCTGCACGTGTACGGCCACCCTGCCATACTCACGTGACTAATGAGTCTTCATGTGCATCGTTCTCTAGCCCGAACGTCCCGCATGACATCCTCGACCACTAGGACCTCGATTACTCCCTGAACCTAGTCCCGAACCTCAGTTCCTCCCTGAACCTAGTTCTGGTCACGTCATTGACCACGTTGGCCCTCGAGCAACACCTACACATGAACAAACCACAAAACGATTCCGAGCACAAGTCCGCGACTTGACTCAACATTAGTCCATGCAACTACTCACACGAGCATTGCATAAGATCAAACACGCATTATGATGTCCACATGAATTTTGTAATCACAGATCCAAAAACTATTTTGTTTAAGCACAAAAAGTTAACCCTAGAAAATCACATTCACACCGGACCAAAATATTAGTTCGGTGCACACAAGGAATCTACCTTCAAAAAGCTATTCACGCCGAACCGAAAATTTGGTACGGCATCACTCACGACGGACTAAAAAATTGGTCTGGCGTACACGTCGAACTATCGGTTACTTGCCAATTTGGTCCGGCGTAAAAAGCCTCAAATGCACGTTCATGGCGGACCAAAATATTTGTCTGGCGTACACAAGGAAACAACCTTCAAATCACCATTCACGACGGACCAAAAAATTTGGTCCGACGTACATGTTGAAGTCTAGGTTACATGCCAATTTGGTCCGGCGCAAAAGGCTCAATTTCACGTTCACGGCGGACCAAAGAAAATTGGTCCGGTGCAAATGTGCCACGCTCGGTTTCAAAAGACAATTGGTTTGGGGTAAGATACTCAAGGTCACGTTCACGACGGACTGAAAATTTGGTCCGACGCAAATGCGAAAAACCGTCCGGCGTAAAAGAAAAAAACCTCTCTCTCTTCAAAACTCAGTCCGACGCAAATGCAAAATTCTCTGTATCCTGAAAACTTAGTTAAGCACATGCACAAGTATATCAAATGATCAAATGAGACAACACATGCACAAGCACTACACATGCCAGAGCGCAAACACTTTGCAATGCCAAATGCATCATTAAGCCAATTTTTCAGCACATGATTTCACACATTTAATTGACCTTTCTTGCATAAAAGATGCATACATTTCTCACTCATATGACCCAAGCGCATATGCTAAAGCTTGATGATGTGAGGATTTGATGCAATAGTAGAAACAGTTGTAGAACTTGTAACTGTAGAACATTGCAAGTAATAAAGACTATTGATTCGATTGGATTTTATAACAACAAGGTTGCATTTAAAAATCTTAAGAACACCATTTTCACCGTATACTTATAACCCGAAGATTCAATAGTGCCTAAAGAAATAAGATTTATTTTTGTTCTATGAACATGGAGAACATTTATAAGGGTTTGTGACACTACGGGATGTCAAACATTATAAAGGGTGAAATTGGAGGTTAAAACTTTACGTTATGCAGTTTAATCGTGTTTCCGGGCCGATTTCGAGAGTTTGGGCCCTAGGATTTGAGTCGTGGGCTTTAGTGGGAGGGTTTTTGGGCCCATGTGGGAGTGGGAGGCCAGGTTGGGGCGCCTCCCCTACCCTTGGTGCGCCCCACCCCCCACCCCTTGGAAATCCTAGGCCCTACTTTTCCCCTCCTCTCCACCCTTCCTACCTCCTAGCCGCCACCCTCCATCTCCTCCCCCCATTGCGCCACCACCCTCGCCTCCCCTCTCCACCTCCCTTGCTGCTTAGAGGAGCTCCCCCACCACGCAACCTCGCTGTCCCCTCCAACGGGAAGCCCCGCGACAAGGAGATCCGGCGATTCCGGCGCGAGGAGGATAATCGGGGAGCCCGGGAGGAAGGATTTCGGCGTTCGTCGGGAAGAGGTAAGGCATGGGTGATCCTTGGGGTTGATCTAGGTGGTGTTCTAGAGGTGGATTTCATGTTTTTAGATCAATTGGTGGTGCTGTAATTGGATAGATTAGATGAAATCTAGAGGTTTCCACGTTCTCTATTTCGGGCAGATTGTGCAGTCGACATAGGGTTTGAGTTTTCGCCAATTTAGAGTCGAAATTTTGTTGTCCGCCTGTTTAAGAAGTTGTAAGTAATTGAAATACCTTTAATTGGACGTAAAGAATGCTTAATTCCGATCAGCCGTTTGAAAGTTATGCTTGTTTTACCGAATGTGTTCAAAACTGTGACAAGATTGGAACAGATCATGGTATTCTGTAGACTAAACCACTTTAGAGTCCGAATCAGTTTTTCCATATACTTAGAAAAAGTTAGTAAATTTCCTAAGCTACGTGAGGATGTACTCGTTTAATCGATTCGGAGTCTTAGAACGCAAGTTATGCTCGTTGGAAGTCTGCTGTCCCGACAGGACAGAACCTCTGTTTTTTGGTTTTGTGAGTAGTTTGCGAAGTCGGGGTAGAAGAGTGTTTGAGTATTGTTTTGTGGGCATGATTTTGAGTGTGTGGTACCTATGTGCAGGTGGTGTGACCCCTGGAGTGCCCTCTACTTCTCGCCAATCCGTCGCCCGTGGTTGAGGCAAGTGTATTGGAATGGGTAGCGGGTTGTAGGTTGCTAGCTTTGATGAGTTGAAATTGAATATATGATGTGTTCACATGCCATGCTTTAAATGTTTGCCATTGATATGATGAATACGGTTTATTATGTTGTGATGCCATGTGTTATGTACAAGTTATCTATGATGTTGGCATGTTTGCATACATGGCATGATACATGGCCGGGTCGGTGAGAAAGTCATAACTAGTCCGGTAAGGTCGGTGAGAAAGTTATGATTAGACCGGGGCGCCATTGAGTAAGTCCTACATTGTGATTCCATCCGCCGCGGTGAATGGAAGCGAGGAGTAGGCACCCTCCATCTTCGGGATGGAAGGGAAGAGAGGGTGCACACCGACGGGTGTGCACTCAACCATACCGGTATGAGTTTCCAGGAGACATGTGCATCGCATCGCATACATGATGATGATGATATGAGAATAATGATATGTGGGCATGAATAAGATGATAGGCATGATGTGAGGTGTTGTGGCCATGTAATTGTTCTTTTGTACCATTGCAATATACTTGCTGAGTGTTGAACTCACACTTGTCCTTTCTTGTTGTTTTAGGTACCATGAGATCGGCATGCGGGACAGGGAACTAGTCACACTCCTACACGTAGCTTCACACATTTGTTCCCACAGTAATTCATTTGGAGTCTTGATAATAAATTTAGTGTGATGCATATTGGTTTATGGTTTAGTTTCGTGTTATGAGAGCCTTATTGTTCGTTTGGCTCATGAAAACTTTGAATGCTTGAAATTTGACTTATATTGCTGTCATGCCTTTATTTATTGCTATTTTAGATGTCTCGTATATTGCCATATATTGCTGTGCTATTGTTATTGCTTCAATTCTTGGAAAAACAAAGGAGATGCTGCCGAGATTTTCGGTATTAGCATTTGCTCCTTTGCTGTAATTTACTTGTAATTGTGGTATTTAGAAGTTGCTTAGTCTATGTTTGGTAGCATTCGGGCATACTAAATGCCGGGGTGTTACAGTTGGTATCAGAGCGGGCTTTACGTCCGTGGTGTCTGAACTTAGTGGAATACCATAGGGTTAACTAAAATTTTGATATGGAGTAACCTAGAAACATGGCTTAGGTTATACTTAAAATTTTGCATAGGATAGCAACATTAAAACTTGTGTAAGTGGAATAACTAATTTAAAACTTGAGACACATGGATGCACAGTAGGAAAGGGTATGGGTATCGTTGCTTTACACTTAAATGTTGTATTTAAGCCTTGATGTTGAATGCTATATGTAATAATGTATGTTGCTATGATATTGAGAGAATTGATTGGATTGTTCTTGTTATTTGTGATAAAGTGGGGTTGTGGTGCTGAAGGGTTTCGGTCACCTCTTTTTGTTCATAGTAAGGGTGTGGTTTGACGGTGTGGCCGGTTAACACCATCACCGAAGAATTATTAACCCCTGTAGGAGGAGTGCTTACCCTTTCTGTCGTAGATCGGGTAGTTGACTGGAGTCAAATAGAAGAGATTGGTGGTAGATTCCTTCGGATGTTCTTTATCGTTCTAACGGTCGGTCTTGGTTGGTTTTATTGGTTTTAGTTGATTGAAACCAAAAGAAAAGTGTTTGGTATTGGATTTTCGCGGATTGTTCCGTATGCGGTGTGTGGTTTTGTCTTCCTTGGTTGAAGACGAAGAAGAAGAGTCTAGTGTTGCACTTCTTTTGGTCGCCTTTCCAGCTTTGATGCTTAATTTGTTGATTGCTTTATGGGGAGAAGCATTCAATTTATTCTTGTGTTTGTCTTTCTCCGAGGTCAAAGGAGTTATTGCGGCGTTAAGCCAGACCTGGTTGTCAGGGCTGAAGTTCTGTGGCTTTGTAGGAGTAAGTGGTGTTTGATTTTGTCATTTTACTTGTTTGAGAAGTCATCTTTGAAAACCCCTCTTGTTTCGTGAAAGTTTGGGGTTTGGTGTTAAGGTTTTATTTGAAAAGGATTACTTGATCGCTTGGTTCCCTTTTAAGTAAATTGTCTTTCAACCATTTTCCTCTATGGGAGTCCTTGAGATTGAAAAGTGTTTTGGAGAATTCCTTTTGCATGACCAAGTTTGGGTTTGTCTCATTGCAATTTTGAGAGTCAAGTTTCCTTGTGAATTTGAGTTAAGTTTTAAAAATAAAATGCTGCAAACAAAGTAAGTAGTCTTTTGACTGAAATCGTTTGTCAATAGTGAGAATTGTTGTTTAGCATGTTATGTAGTATGTACCAATGTGGTTTATGGAATGACGTATTGTTAAATTAAAATTGTGAGTTGAAACAATTCAATGCGGTTGTTATCTTTAGCTTGAGATTAAATAGGCTACTAGTGTTGTAGAGTACTCTATAGTGAGAATGATTAAATGTGTTAATGTACATGCTTATATTCTATTGTTTACTTTAAAAGTTCTTATGACCCCCGATAATGTTTAAAGTATTAAACCCTGAAGCATAGTTATAACATTAAGATGATGTAGACTGTTGATATTGTTAAAGAAACTTTCCTGGTTGTTAAAGATGTTCTAATTTTACATGTTAATAAAGAGATTTAATCGTGTTGGTGACCTTAACTTGGAAGTTGATTAGAGTTGTTATTTATGATGTTGTGAACAGTTAGTATATTTGGAAGCTTGCATATGTGTTCCAATGATGCTAGTACCGATGTCAGTTGGGAAGACATAGGTTTAGTGGTTGTGGTAAGAGCCTTGTGATGGTCCAACTCATTCAATTTGTTTTAAATAGTTGGAGCATGTTGAGTAGTGACAATTTGCTATAGCCTTTGGATAGGGTAACTAAAAGTAATGTTGTAGTTTTTTTAAAATTATGCAAATAATTGATATTGATGACTTGGTAGTGTTGCTAATTGTTGGAAACCATTGATCCAATAGAGAAAAGTGTAAAACTGTAGAATTATGTCGAGTACATGTTGTGATGGGATGAACAATGGATAACAATCATGATGTAAGATTTTAACCTTAATGAATGCATATCTTAGAATCCTATTTACGAATTTTATCTTGTAGAGATAATACTTATTTGTTGAAGTCATTTTATTGATTGAACAAGTTTTAATTGTCAAGATGTTGATGTATGGATGGTATAAAATTGATATGTTGATCATGCTTAAGTATCTGTTGAAGTACTATGTTTGAAATATAGAATACGTTGTCATATGATGTGTTGGTCTGTGGGGATCATGATGAGGTAGTATAGAATGGAAGACGCTTTGTTAATCATCATAAACTGTATTTATAAATGTTGGGAAAGGTAACTAGAGAAAGAATTGGTTATGTAGCTTTTGGTTGAATTATAATGAGGCTTCTCGATGAGTAAATAGTGAATATTGAATGTTTAAAAGGTAAGTATAGGGTTTCATGCTGAGCTTGTGTCTAAAACCTTTCGGACTGGTTTGGTTGTTTGCCATTTTGGTTGAGGGGTTTTCGGTCAAGGTGTTCCATATGCTGTGTTTCAGAGTTTCCCTAAAACTCGTAGAAATTGGTGCAAATATTTGGTTTTGGCTAATTTGTTTAGTTGGTGCTATGAGTATGGATTTACACCCCAAAAGTTTTTGAGTGGATCGCGCCCCTTCGCGTTCGCACTGAATTATCTTTGGAATTAATTTTAAAGGAAGCATATGGACATAGTGGGTTGTGTTGGAAACTCTTGAGATTTAATTTGTAACTCTTTTTGGCTAGAGTTGGAGTTATTTGGAAAATGTGTGTGGTGTTTGCAAGTGCTTCAAAAGGTGAATTTTATTAATGTTTCATCAGTGATTTTGTTAGTGAAGTGTTCCCCTTTTTGGAAATGAGTTTCCCTTTCTCGTTGAGAAAATTTGTGGCGGTTGTATGTGCAGATGTTTGACTTTGGAGTCGATGTTCTTTTCCAAAATGCTGATTTTGGTTAAAGTGCGAGGTTTTGCAAGTTTAGCTTTCGAGAAATGGTGTGTTCTGACATGATGTGGTGTGTTCCTGCTAACGGTGTTGCAGTCATAGTCTATATGATTTAGCGCAACCGTCAATGTTATGTGTGTTTCAATCATGTGATACCGAAGAAGAAGTCTTTTGGTGAATGACTTTTCGGTATTGTTGTTACATGATGAGCGAATGGTGAAAATGAAGCATGGCATCGTTTATAAATGTTCAATGATAAATGAGTCGGTGTGCTAGGTCGGTGAGAAAGTCATATATGGATATATGACTAATCCGGAGTGCTCTTGAAAAGTGTACATTCTTGTCATGTATCGAGATTTCCATTTCTTCCTAGTATGAAAAGAAAGAATGAATGAATTATGGTATTTTGGCTGTGGTGTTAGAGATTTGAGTTTTCTTTGCGATTTGGCTTAGAAAAATAAAATGTGTGCTCTTTGGATGTTGCCGGATCCTTTCCAAAGTGGTTTTTTTTAGCGCTTTGGGGTTTGAGTTGTTGTATGTGGACCAATTGGGTTCATGTTTTATGGTTGAGCTTACTCAATAATGATACTCTTTGTCCTGGTCCTTTAAGTGGAAGGATGTGAGGGCGAGGCTTTCTTAGTAAGAGAAATTTAGTGTGGCTAGTAGTTGATCATAAATGGTGTAGAAGTGAAGAGTAAAGGAAGGTTGTCTCTGTCCCAATGCAAATCTTCTTGGAGATTTGGGTCTTTGATGTGTTCCACGGTAGGGTTGATTAAATTTTTAGTGGACCACTTGGTGGTTGCTAGTAATTGCTTTTCCTTTTGGAAGTGCATTGGATCTTTTGTCACCGATCTCTGAGCGAGTTGTGTCGACCGATGTGGATTGCTCGGTTGATAATGTTTCTGCGGGTTTTAAGGACCCTGGTTATAAAGTAGGTTCTTCCCTTGGTGGTAGTGGTGGGTATTGGTCTTTTGTTAAAGATCAATCTTTTGCAAGGTTTTAACCTCGTTTGTTCAAATAGTTGGTGGTCTTGGAGTGTTTGTCTCACTTGGTTCGCTTCGTCTTTAATATGACGAACCACAGTAGAGAGGTTGATGTGTGAAAACACTTTTGTGCGTGGGAGCTAAAAAGGGGTTGGTACCGTGTTATTCTGGGGAGTAGTGTTGGTTTAAGGGATCGGGCACTTTAGTGCCAAGGAATGGTTAGTTTGAGGAGTGTGAGACCGTTTTCTTTCATGGTCTGTTTGGGGATTTATCCTATCGCTTGGGTCGTGCTGAGGCCTTATGTGAGTGCTTGAGTTTCAATGTTGAGTAAAGTTCTTGCAAGTCTTGAATGTGAGTTATCATTAATGCCTTTGGTCTTCAAATCTAAGAGTCTGATCATCGAGTCTTGATCAGAGTAGTTCCCGTGGTTTTACTTAGAGAGAGCAGTGACGTAGGATAATGAAGTCTCGCGTGTGCGAGCAATATCCAGAGTTATTCCCATCAGGTATGAAATGTGAAGCCTGGCTATCTTTTGTTTTGCTGGGTTGAGTAGTGGTGTGTCTAGGATTCGACGTCGAATCCTATTGAACGGGGGAGAATGTGACACTACGGGATGTCAAACATTATAAAGGGTGAAATCGGAGGTTAAAACTTTACGTTATGCAGTTTAATCGCGTTTCCGGGCCGATTTCGGGAGTTTGGGCCCTAGGATTTGAGTCGTGGGCTTTAGTGGGAGGGTTTTTGGGCCCATGTGGGAGTGGGAGGCCAGGTTGGGGCGCCTCCCCTGCCCTTGGTGCGCCCCACCCCCCCACCCCTTGGAAACCCTAGCCCCCACTTTTCCCCTCCTCTCCACCCTTCCCACCTCCTAGCCACCACCCCCCATCTCCTCCCTCCACTGCGCCACCACCCTCCCCTCCCCTCTCCACCTCCCTTGCTGCTTAGAGGAGCTCCCCCACCACGCAACCTCGCTGTCCCCTCCAACAGGAAGCCCCGCGACGAGGAGATTCGGCGATTCCGGCACGAGGAGGACGATCGGGGAGCCCGGGAGGAAGGATTTCGGCGTTCGTCGTTCGTCGGGAAGAGGTAAGGCATGGGTGATCCTTGGGGTTGATCTAGGTGGTGTTCTAGAGGTGGATTTCATGTTTTTAGATCAATTGGTGGTGCTGTAATTGGGTAGATTAGATGAAATCTAGAGGTTTCCACGTTCTCTGTTTCGGGCAGATTGTGCAGTCGACCTAGGGTTTGAGTTTTTGCAAATTTAGATTCGGAATTTGGTCGTCCGCCTGTTTAAGAAGTTGTAGGTAATTGAAATACCTTTAATTGGAAGTAAAGAATGCTTAATTCCGATCATCCGTTTGAAAGTTATGCTTGTTTTACCGAACATGTTCAAAACTGTGACGAGATTGGAACAGATCACGGTATTCTGTAGATTAAACCACTTTAAAGTCCGAATCAATTTTTCCATATACTTAGAAAAAGTTAGGACATTTCCTAAGCTACGCGAGGATGTACACGTTTAATCGATTCGGAGTCTTAGAACGCAAGTTATGCTCGTTGGAAGTCTGTTGTCCCGACAGGACAGAACCTCTGTTTTTGGGTTTTGTGAGTAGTTTGCGAAGTCGGGGTAGAAGAGTGTTTACGTATTGTTTTGTGAGCATGATTTTGAGTGTGTGGTACCTATGTGCAGGTGGTGTGACCCCGGGAGTGCCCTCTACTTCTCGCCAATCTGTCGCCCGTGGTTGAGGCAAGTGTATTGGAATGGGTAGCGGGTTGTAGGTTGCTAGATTTGATGAGTTGAAATTAAATATATGATGTGTTCATATGCCATGCTTTAAATGTTTGCCATTGATATGATGAATACGGTTTATTATGTTGTGATGCCATGTGTTATGTACAAGTTATCTATGATGTTGGCATGTTTGCATACATGGCCAGGTCGGTGAGAAAGTCATAACTAGTCCGGTAAGGTCGGTGAAGAAGTTATGACTAGTCTGGGGCACCATTGAGTAAGTCCTACATCGTGATTCCATCCGCTGCGGTGAATGGAAGCGAGGAGTAGGCACCCTCCATCTTCGGGATGGAAGGGAAGAGAGGGTGCACACCGACGGGGGTGCACTCAACCATACCGGTATGAGTTTCCAGGAGACATGTGCATCGCATCGCATTGCATACATGATGATGATGATATGAGAATAATGATACGTTGGCATGAATAAGATGATAGGCATGATGTGAGGTGTTGTGGCCATGTAATTGTTCTTTTGTACCATTGCAATATACTTGCTGAGTGTTGAACTCACGCTTGTCCTTTCTTGTTGTTTTAGGTACCATGAGATCGGCATGCGGGGAAGGGAACTAGTCACACTCCTACACGTAGCTTCACACATTTATTCCCACAGTTATTCATTTGGAGTCTTGATAATAAATTTAGTGTGATGCATATTGGTTTATGGTTTAGTTTCGTGTTATGAGAGCCTTATTGTTCATTTGGCTCATGAAGACTTTGAATGCTTGAAATTTGACTTATATTGCTGTCATGCCATTATTTATTGCTATTTTAGATGTCTCGTATTTTGCCATATATTGCTATGCTATTGTTATTGCTTCAATTCTTGGAAAAACAAAGGAGATGCTGCCGAAATTTTCGGTATTAGCATTTGCTCATTTACTGTAATTTACTTGTAATTGTGGTATTTAGAAGTTGCTTAGTCTATGTTTGGTAGCATTCGGGCATACTAAATGCCGGGGTGTTACAGGGTTCTAGCAATGCCATCATAGGTTTTAATTTGAATAGAACAAATACCAATAATTTCAAGTGAAGACTTATTAGCAAACACAACATCACCACTACTAATAGAATCATAAGTAGGGAACCACTCTTTAAATGGACAAATATGAAAAGTGCAAGCTGAATCAATGATCCATGTTGTTTGATTCTTCAAGTTGAAAGTGATATTAAAAGTCTCACCATTAGATTCTTTTTCAACAAGACTAGCCTCAGCAGATTTATCGGATTGTGTCATGTTATCTTTGTCTGTCTTATTTTTCAACTTGAAACAGTTGGAAATATCATGTCCAGGAGTCTTGCAATAACAACAAAAATTGTTGGATTTATGTCATTTTGACTTAGATCTAGACTTTGATCTATTAGAACTGCCTTTATACTGTGATCTTCCTCTAACAATTAAACCCTTAGCCTTAACTTCAGAATGAGAATCAATATCAATGTTCTCCTTGGACAATAAATTTGATTTAACATTCTTAAAACTAAGGGTATCATAATTGCCATAAAGCATAATTTCCTTGAAATGTTTAAATGTAGCAGACAAAGAGACGACCAACAGAACAACCTGATCTTCATTATCAATTTTTACCTCTAATTTCTTAAGATCAATGATGAGTGAATTAAACTCATTAAGATGAGACTAAATGGAGGTACCTTCCGCCATACGAATTGTGTACAGACGCTCTTTGAGGCATAATTTGTTGGTGAGACTTTTCTTCATATACAACTTTTCTAGTTTTTTCAAAGTTGTGCGACAGTGGTCTCATTGATAACTTCATCTAGAACATCTGTAGACAAACTGAGCTGTATGGCGAAAAGGGCTTTCTAGTCAAGTTCTTCCCATTATTCATCTGTCGTTGTTGCCGATTTAGCTGACAATGCTTTTCTGGCACCCACCTGTGTAAGAACGGCTTTCATTTGAACCTACCATATCGCAAAACTAATCTTGCTCTCAAATTTCTCGATGTCAAATTTAGTGGATGACATAATGGAGAATAAAATTGCAGATCAAATAATATAATATATTCTAAAAAATAAACTTCCTAGTGCACTCTGAATGCACGTAGCAATATTATAACGCATTCTGATATAGCTCGGGCACACACAGCAAAATTCGGCTGAAAAATCCTTTTTTTCTTTTTATTTCCTGCCGAAACCTCTCTCCCTTTTTTTCTTTTCCCTAAGGCCCTGCTTGGATGAGTGGTAATTTCTTGGAAGGTTTTGGGATTTAGTTCAAATTTGAACTAAATCCTAAAACATTCCAATGAAATACCCCTAATCCAAGCACCCCCTAAATCTTATCCTCAAGCACCCTGGAGACTTGAAGTCTTGAACCGTCATGGGACGGCAAGTCCGATCTGGTGGAGGGGCAGCCACGCGAAGATGAAGACCGGTGGCTGGCCAGAGTGCGGTGGGTGGTCGACGAGGGTGAGCACCGGTGGCTGATGTTGCGACGGTGCACGAAGCGACGAGGCGAGCCACGAAGGTGAAGGAAGATGGTGCTAGTTGAACGGTAGGTAGCCAGCGTGGGTGTGCTTGGGGACCGAGCGGCCACTCTTGGCCAGTGTCAGAGCGGTCATCGGAGAAGGGAGTTGGCGTTGCGATAGCAGAAGTTGAAGCGGTGTCTCATGAATCTGAGAAGGCGACCGGCTCGGGTGTGAGTCGGCGGAATCCGAAGGTTTGGAGGCAACGGCGCATGTGGCATGGTTCGACCAGAGAGATACGCATGGCATTGAAGGCCGAGGAGGCGGCGTGTTGGGGCCATGGCCGTACAGTGCAAATATGTGAAAGCGGGCATGACCAACGAGGTCACTAATGGGGCTAGAGCACGGCTGATCGGCTGAGCGCAATGGGAGCTGACGAGACGGTCAGCGCCGAAGATGGAGCGACGGCACATGGAAGTTGATGTGACAGTGGTGCAGATTGGAAACCCAGGTGCATCGATGCTTGTAACATCCAGAGAATTTTAGAAATAAAATAAATTTACCATGTGTGCGTTCAATGACATTTTAAAACTTTGTTGAATTGATTCGAAGAAAAATCAAAATTCTTTAATTTAACAAAATTCACTTTGAATGGTCTGTACGAACGGAGCTCATAAAATTTCCAAACAACATAACATAGGAAATAATTCTATAAAATATTAGGATTCAAGAGATGAACAAATATAAATTTTATGAAATTTTAGCACAACATGCAAAAGCTCTAAAATGCTTTAGAAATTCAAATTCAACATAATAAGTAGCCTTCTTTGAAGAATTTTAATTTGAATTATACAAATCCAATCTAAGTGAGACCAAGTGCAATTGAAATTTCATACTTTACTCTAGCTACGCAAAAATTTCCAGAATTTATTTAGACATTTACGGACATGAAATAATAGCTCCAAACAACCAACTCGAAGTAAATGTAACTGCACTATTGCCAGCCACTTGCTCGCTGAAATGATTGGACTGCAGTGCACGCTGTTGCAAGCGCCGTTGAAGCTTCGCACCCTCCGCCTGTACAATGGTCGTGGCTTCTCTATCTGCCCTCCTCACGGCGACGCTAACCCACCTGCTCCGCGCCCATGCCTTGACGCGGCCGCGCCACACACGTGCTCGCGGGAGCCTTCGCTACGTGGCTGCATCCCGGCCATCTTGCCCGCTCTGCCACTGGTCACTTCAAAGCCGTGCAGTAGCTCCCCTGAACCCTCCCCTTGCTCATAATTGCTTCCCTTGTGCTTTGTGTTCTTCGCGCGTGCAGAATAGCCGAGAACAGGGGCAGCCGGTGAGCGAGGTCCTGGACAAATCATCACCAAGTGAGCTCACAAACAATTCATCTCCCTTTTGAATCACTTCTCAATCTCTTAGCTTCCTCCCTTGTTGCTTACAGCCGCTCACCAAGAGGTCGCCTGAAGCTCCAACCGCAAGCCGTCTTCTTCCAGCTCCTTCAGCCAAGCTAGCTTGCAGCAAGAACACGCATCTTCCTTGCAGTGCTTGAGTCACCATGTGGGGTTCCTGAACTCCTATCCCTTCCTTTCCCTTACAACCGAGCCAACTAGAGCACGCGCAACCTGCCTTCTTCAACCTCTGGCCGAAGTGCTTCCGTATTCCAAGGTAGAGAGGGTATGTAAGCTCATATAATTTAGCAAGCCACTTGATCATAAGACATACAGTAGCCTAGTGGGGAGAGCACTGTGCTTGAGTCAAGACATTTTTTTTAATAATCCATTTTTTAATAAAAATTGCACAAATAAACGTCGGCTAGAAGAAATTACAGAAATATACGTCTATCGCCGGTTGAAATGGCAATATAAGCCTGTTGCCCTATATTTGGGCGACATGAGACTGTTCGCATCTCTGTCGCTAGTTAAACGGGCGATAGGCTTATATCGCCTGATAAACGGGCGACTAAATAAAAATCCCCCTATCAATGGGCGACATAAAGGGGCACGGGGTTTCTGTCGCCCGATCAACGGGCAACAGAAGGCTTACATAAAGCGTCGCGCTCGAGCCAGCAGAAGAAGAACCGAGAAATAGAGGAAAAAAAGAGAAAAGAAGAGAAGAAGAGGAGAGAAAAAAAGAGAAGAAGAGGAGAGAAAAGGATTATTAAAATAAAATGTGACGTCTGCCTCAGTATCATCAGTCCTGGTGATCTTTGCATGAGCAAGTCCAGCTTGCTTGCTTACCACAAACAGCTCCTTCATCACATTAGGAAGGATCACTCCTTCCATTGACCTGCCAATACTCCTCCTAACAGCGAACTTGCTCATTATCAACTCTCTTATTCTATCCACAAGTTGATGAAGGTGCAGGCCCTTGAAGTCCTTTATTTGGTTATTGAAGCTCTCAGATATGTTATTTGTGAGGTAGTCTACTTTGCTAAGCTCTGAGAAACCACATCAATACCACAAACCATGGTGATGTCTCTGCAAATAATCTACAGCATCTGGGCAGTGCTCAAAAATTTTGGACATGTGCCACTGAAATCTAGAATCTGTGTAGGACCTAGCAGCAGGATATAAGTGATCTGTGTAGACCTTGCCATGAAATTTTTTCATGAAATTACTATACAAATGTGTCATGCACTCTCTGTGCTCAGCATTAGGGAACACATTTTTCACAGCTGACTCTAACCCTTTATATGCATCACTAGATATCACTAAACCATCAGGCCTTCCTACAGCTTTATTCAACTGGTTCATGAACCATGTCCAGTTGTCCTCAGCTTCAGAATAAAAAAACACCATAAGCAACATAAAAAAGCCAGTTATGACCATCTACAGATGTTGCTGATGCTAGTTGTCCCTTATATGTACCATTTAGGCTAGTGGAATCCACACCAATGTATGGCCTGCAGCCTCTCAAGAATCCATCTATGCAAGGTTTAAATGCTACAAAAATTCTGTGGAAACACATCTTATTGCCATACTTCTTCAGTTCTATTTCTACAATTGATCCTGGACTCCTATGTTCTATCTCAGCCTTCCAGTTGAAAAGCCTTTGGAAGCTATCCTCATATGCACCATGTATTTGTCTAAGTGCTTTTTGCATACCTGCCCATGTCTTACAATAGCCCTACCCGATCTTGTATTCATCCTGCAGCTTCATCTGAGCCTCTCTTGCCCCATTATTTGGGTTATTTCTCAACCAGTCCCCTAATCTGTCTGCCACCCAATCTTGTGTAGCCATCTTCCCTTCCATCATCTTTGTACTAGGGCAAATGTGCTTTGAATTAAGAGTTTTGACCTACAAATACAAGAAAGACAGATGTTAGCACATTGCAACATATAATACAGACACACACACACACACACACAAGAAGGTGATTTACCATAATGGCACATCCATCCTGCACTTTAGAAGCATGAACTCTCCAAGAACAGCCCACATGTTTGCATTAACCTATAAACCTACTTTGGTCAGACTTGATTGTATTTATTTCAAAGTCATTCAGTATTGCATAATGCCTAATAGCCTTTCTGAAAGCAACTATATCAGGGAACATAGCATTTTTGACAATAGTTGGGTTGTTAAGATCATGTGCAACTCTCTGCTCTTCAGGATCGTCATCTGCCATCTCTGCTTCAGCAGCCTCAAAGCTATTAGGTTCACCCATGTAAGAGGGTTCCTCCACAAAGTTTACAAGGCTTCCCCTGTACAAGTCTTCATAATCTACACCAACATACTCCTCCGCATTATCAAATGGATCTGGTCCTCCATCATCATGAACAAAACATATAAAAGTGATTTCCTTCTCAATGTTGTACATCTCAATCAAGCTCTTGACATCAGTATCCTCAGTGAATTCAGCATCCTCACCGCACTGCCTGTCATAGTAGTACAAATGACACATTTGGTTGGGTCCCCATGTCACATGCCTATCCAAACCTTACTTCAGTGACCACAAGCTAATATCCTTCTCATCGGTTAACCATGTCAGCTTCGTTGACCTAGTGTACACCTTCCTACCGCTTTCTTCTACTGTGGAGAAGGCCTCCACCTGAATAACTACCCTAAACTTTTCCAGCGAATCATCGCTCCTATAGAAAACCCAAAAGAGTCAAAACTACATCTAATTTACCAAGCTAAATTACCACGCCAACATTCGAAACTACCATGCCAACAATCACTTACTTCTTTGAAGCACACGGTGCGGCGGCGGCTGTACCAGGTTCCACAGCCGCATCCATTGTCACCATGGACATCCGATTCGCCGTCGCAGCCGCTGGGTGGGGAATCACGGCGCCTCCATGGATTTGCTCGCCTAAGGTTCTTGGAGGCTTGGGTGGCGCGGGAGGGAGACAATGGGGGAGGGCACATTGACCGGGTTCGATCGAGCCAGGGATGTGAGCACCGGTGCGGAGGGTAAAATCGTCCGACGAGACTGAGTGGTGCCCTTGGTTTGACCGGACGGGACACGTGTCGCTTGCGGTGGCATATTTCGGATAACCAGGGTTTCATAATGGCATCTTTCGAAAAAGCAAAGGAACGATGGCAAATCTCAAATAAGCAGTTCCTACAGTGGCATATATCCAATTAACCCTTATTTTTTCTACGAATAAATCTGTATTTTTGTAGCATATAGATGTACCAAAGTTGGGTGTCGTAGTATTTTTTACGGAAAGTAATTAATTCGTGGGTGAATGAATGGATTTGCAGATATGGCAGAACGAGTTCTATTTAGAATATATTATGGAGAAGGTTGTATTGTATGGTTTGGAGGGTGCGGATCTAAGTAACTTCCAGTATGTGGACAGAAGTTTGAGTAGGGTCGAAGAGCGCACATTTTCTTCAGTGTTGAAGTGGTTGTATTATACTTTTCGGATGGAAGAAGAGAAGTGGCAGCTAAAGATATTTTGCCTATGTAGTATGCAGAACAATCCTTTTTGTTGGGAGCTAGTTGAGCTGAAAGGAACCGCATCGTGGAGATCATATGTGAGGGGGATAGAGCAATGGGGATGGAATCGAGTGCTTTTAGTGCAAGCATATGGCAGGGATGTTGTCCCCCAGCAGCAGTTGGACGGTGGTGAGTGTAGTCAGCCTCAAAATGAGTTAAGTTTTGGTGACACCGAAATTGGGGGATCTAGCCATGAGCAGTATGTTCAGGCACGCAATGAGAACGTCATTTGCCAAAGTGGTGAACAATCTGAATTTGGGGAGGACGAAGAAAATGTTGGACAAGTAGCGCGGGGACAAGTAGACGAAGGTGAGCAAATTGATGAAATAACAGTTAGGATGGAAGAGGAAGACCGTGAGTACAGCATAGCAGAAGTGGAAGACGACGATGAGTCGGATGAGGAAGATGGAGGTACGGAGCCGCCTATGCCAGCCGAGTGGAGCACGCATCAATTTGATAGGTTGGTTGTCAATGAAAGGAACAACATAGCGGTGCAGTACAACGACAATGAGGTTAGGCCTAACAGTATGTACGCGAAAGATTGGGCCTTATCATTAAGAAGGACTTTCAGGGTTAAGAAATCGACCCCGACCTGCTACGACGTGGTGTGTGAGATCGATGGGTGTCCGTGGAGAGTGCACGCATACAAGCCCAAATGGGGCACCCATTGGTTATGCTCGAAGGTTGAGCAGCACAGCTGTATGATTGAGGAAATAATGTTGGCTCACAGGAACCTGTCATCCGGGTATGTCACGAACATCATGTACGCAGAGATAGTGGAGAACATGAGTTTTGAGCCCCGTGCTATTATCCGAGCTATCGAGAAAAGATATCAGTACACAATTAGCTATGGGAAGGCATGGAGGGCGAAACAGAATGCCTTAGAAATGAGGTTTGGGAAGTTTGAAGACTCATACCACAATCTGCCCGCACTGCTCAGTTGCATTTAGGGAAGAAATCCTGGCACTTTCTATGATTATCAAGATTGTCCGTCAATCAAGTGGCCAACTAAAAGGCATCTGAGGAGAGTGTTCTTCGCATTCGGAGCTTGCATCAAGGCGTTCTATCACTATCGTCCATTGCTGTGCGTGGACGGCACATTCTTGACAGGGAAATACAAAGGGCAAATATTGACAGCTGTGGGTGTTGATGGAAACAACCAGATTCTCCCTGTTGCATTCGCCTTTGTAGAAAGCGAGAACTATGAGAGTTGGCTATGGCTCCTATGGAACTTGAAGATGGGAGTGGTTAATACTCGTCAAGATGTGTGCGTCTTTGCACAGAGGCATCTTTGATACGCTTCACTGCGATCAACTTGATTGCAAGCGAGGCAGAGGAGCCATTTTCCATGGCCTGACTTGCAGAGCCGATGGTGCATGAGGAATTTGGGCGCAAATTTCTACATGCAATTCAGGAACAAGGAACTCATGAACATGTTCAAAAGACTATGTAAGTAGAACCAGGAGACCAAGTTCCGGACTCTGTGGAAAAATATTGATGAGCTGACAAGAAAACACAAAGAGGAGCAGGCGAACAAGACTACTGATAGCGAAACACACGATGAGGTGGAGCCTCTTTCCCCCTTGCCAGCAGAAGATGATGCGACTAATCGTCGTCGAAGGCAAAGGCCAATCAAATGTTTCTCGGACTAGATCAAGCACGAACTGAAAGAAGAGTGGGCACTGTTACATGACACACATGGTGCCAGGTACGGTGTGATGACTAGTAACTTTGCAGAAGTTTACAACTGGGTAATGAGAGGGATGAGGTGTCTCTCATTGGTGGGAATTGTTGAGGGAGTGCTGCGGGGCATAACCAAGTACTTCATCGATAGACATCAAGCTACTGAGATAGTGATGAGAGATGAGAAGCTCCTGTACTCTTCCATGACCAGTAAATACATGGATGAGAAGAGTCAGAAGGCGGCCAATCATAGAGCTATAAAAGTTGGAGCACGAACACTTCGCTTCGAGGTGATCTGTAAGGATAAAGGACGGCGTGGAACCAACCAAAAGGTTGTCATCCAAGAGTGCATGATACATGCTGATTGCAAATGCTCGTGTAACAAGCCCCACCTTTTGCATAGGCCGTGTTCTCATGTGATAGCCGCATGTGCTTTATTTGGAATGCAACCTGGTACATATCTATCTGAATATTTTAGGAAGGAAAGGGTGATGGCAACTTGGAGCGAGGAGCTTTATGGTTATGGTGTTGTGGGTTCTTTCACCACAACTCCTAGTGCTGATGAGAGGTTCTGGGTCCCAGATTTTAATACAGGAAGATGGAAAGCAGGGCGTCGGAAGACAAGGCATATCAGAAATGACATGGATGAGTTAGAAGCTGGCAAACGCGTGAAGAAATGTTCAATGTGCAAGCAAACAGGGCATACGTTCAAGAATTGCCATGCACAAAATGAAGAAGATGAAGGAGGAGATGGCAATCCGACGGTGGGGGATGGATCATCCTGTGCGAGGAGTGCTGCACGACGCCAACATACCACATGAGAAGCAATTTAATCGTAATTTAATCGATGTACTGTGTGTTGTATGAACCATGTGTGTTGTATGAACCCTGTGTGTTGTATGAACCTTGTTGCATGCGGCTGTGAGTGTTGTGCATTGAAAAATTATTGTAACTATTTTATTGTATTTATGATGTTTCTATAGTATTCAGACGCTTTTGTTTATATATGCTTTTTAATTGTAACTAACTTTTTTTTAATTTGCAGGTATGGCTAACCAGCCCGGAGATGATGAGTGGCCCTTCGAGTTGCTGGATCGGGTCGTTGATGGTTGTCACCGTGCCCACTTCGCCACTGCTTTTCCAGAGGAGGGAGGCGATCCTGTGTAGCTCGGCGTCCTTCGACCGAAGACACCGTAGTACGGCGGGGTGATCGATCCTCGTTGGATCCCCAGGTAACATATTACAATTTAGATTTCTTAATATGTTTGTGGTAGTATAGTTACTGGTGTTGTATTGATATTAATTACATGTTTTTCCTTTCGTAGGCTTCGAGCTTCAGGATTGCTGCCATTCGCCTGGATGGTGGAGGATGTGGGTCACCGGTTCCCGTTCGACAGGTCCCTGATCACCACATTGGTGGATCGGTGGAGGCCGGAGACCCACACCTTCCATCTACCCGTTGGGGAGATGGCAATCACTTTGCAGGACGTGTTGTACCTGCTCGGCCTCCCGATCGACGGTGACACTGTGGTGCCCCAAGACGTCGAACCTGCGTGGCGCACATAGCTACTTCAGCGGTTCCAGGGTGTGCTACCACTACCTGGGTACCGTGGCTTCACCATCACACACGGTCCGACACTCCGGTAGCTCCGATAGTTCGTGGTACGCAACTAGCCTTTGAAAAAACAAGTGCTCTTGAATTACAGCTTAAAATAACATGTAATATGTGATCTTCTACTTTGCAGCCAAAGCAGATCGTCGAGCCGGCAGACGAGTACAGGGTCAGCCACCACCTGGAGGCGTACCTGCTGTGGCTGTTTGGCTGGTGCTTGTTCACGAGCTCCCATGGGGATAGCGTGGATAGGCACCTTGTCTAGTTCGCGAGGGAGATAGCGGACGCACCCCTTGACGACTTGCCGTAGTACTCCTGGGGGTCCGTTGTACTCTGTAGCATGTACCGGGCCCTCTGCGACGGGTGTTCCCGGATAAGCGACGAGTCGACCTTCGGTGGATGCCTGCTACTGGTACAGCTGTAGGCATACGAGAGGTTCCAGATCGGGTGTCCCGACATCATCCTACAGCCTCTTCAGCCTACAAGCAATGACAACGTCAACGGTCCGACCATGGGCACCATCTGGTGCCACCGATGGGTAAGATATTGCAACTACAAGTTTAGTACTATTGCTTCAACATTTGTGAATACTAACGGTAACGTTCTGTTGTCACTGCAACCTACGTGGGCACACCAAACAGTGCGGCTGGGCTACCCGCATTTCGTCGCGGCGTTCGACCACCTCACCGACGACCACGTGCGTTGGACGCCGTACGCACAAGCGAAGGTCCTGCTTCGTGTGACGGGCGGCGCCCTGTCGACCCTGTGCACGCAAGACGCGGTGTACTGGCGCATTCGACGTCCAGGTTGAGGCCTACGCTGTCCATCGAGTGATGAGGCAGTTCAGCCTACGATAGGAGTTCCCAGTCCCGGTCGGCTGTCTGCTCCCACACGCCGCCCACACGTAAGTTCCCTCGATCGATGTTCGATAATTATTGTCATGTGTTGCCATCTAATATTTCTAAGTTGATCCACAGCCAGACTAGGAAGGGGGTGCATGGGGCCACCCCCTGGCACGTACGGATGGCGCCATGGATCGAGGAGTGGGCCGGAGCCCTCGAGGACGTCCATGCTGACGATGCGCCGTACGACTAGGAAATGTACTAGGCGTACCGACAGTGGTTCACCTCTCGCACACGTGTGCTTCTGGTACGCATCGACCCGGATCCTCTCAGGCACGTCCCTAGGGCGAGAGACACGTATCCCGCCCATACGGATGCTGCTCTGCACGATGCGGTACATTGTATCCCACAAACGTTTTCATGCACAACCATTTCGTATCTGTGCTATCTAATTCGCGATGTCTTTTTCAGACTGACATGCTAGGCCGGTTCTATGAGGACTTGTCGAGGATTCTCTCGCGTTTGACCGATGGCCTGCCGGTGAGCCGAGGGGACGTCGCCAGCTTGCTCGCTAGGTTCTGGGATGTCGGGACCCAAATCTGCAAATCTGGACCCTCTGTGTATTCTGTACTAGTCCAGGATCACGCTAGTACACACAGTCGTACAGTGGTTGAGTATCACATTCATACACAACGGAAATATAATAAAGTACCTCAAACATTAAATAAACTGGTTACAAGACCTTAAGGTCACCTTATAAATAGTCTGCCACGCAGGGCTTACAATAACAAAAGTAAATAGATACAAGCGGAATGAAGAACGTTGGTGACTCCCATCAATATGCCACAGGCAACTGACAAGGTTCAACTCCTAGATAACTGCCTCCTCGTGGAACTTCTCCTTCTTCGAAGTTGTAGTCTTCTCCTCAACTGATGATTATGTTGAAAGTGAGGGTGAGTATACAACATACTCAGCAAGTCATGCACAGAGGTGCAATCCTATTACTATATGCATGGCTTCTTCCAAAGGAATGGCTTAAGTGGTTGTTTTGCCTCAAACAACATTTTGCTTTAATTAAATAACCTTAATAGATTCAAAAGCAGTAAAACCATATTATATAGTAAGTTATCAATCACTTTTTAAACAATTCAGCTCAAAGCCCTAATTTACATTAGCAATTGTCTCTGGCACTCGGCCACCAATTCCCACATTTCATTTTAGAAAAATCTAACCCTTCACTGTAATCCCCGAGCGTTGTCCAGTTCCGTGGGCTCGGCTATTCGAATAGATTTTTACACACTCTGCAGAGGTTATGCACTTTACCCACAAGATACAGTCAAACACCATGAAGGCGAGTGACAGTAACAAAGCCTTTCGAAAACTGCTAACTATACAAGTGGACCTCTCCGGTTTTTGCCATACACCATCCCTTCCCTTAGCAGAGGCGAAGTATGGGACCGACATACCGTTGGATAGGGTACCTAGCTGTAGCACCGGTACGCTCCCCCGTACAACTACACAAAAGGTGTAGTTGACACCTTGAGGTACCAAATGCAAGTTATTAGCAACCTACTCAACTAGGTCTGCCCTATTACAGACACGTGGTTGCATGATTGGCCCAGTTCAAAGGCTTGCAAGGTTAAGTCCTTAGGATGACCAGAGCAAGACTACCTGAAGAACCAAAATGACTTTCCCAGTGCCACTCATGGCCCACCCTATCATTCTTGCCACTTGCCCCGGTCTAAATCTATTTATCACCCCAGTTTGATTATTGTGCAACGCATGCCAACAATAATATCAATTACCATGTAGAACCACAAGGGTACCTACACTTCACATCATCACGTGGCAAGATTACACTAATTCCAAAACTCATTCCATATAACATTAGTCAATATTATTTTACCATTTGAAGCACATTTCACATAAGCATAGCTAAGCAACTAATCACGGTCTAGCCTCCCGTGTTGGCACAATATAACATCCAACTATTTAAAACCAACTTATGGTGACAATGGATACATGGCATACAAATATTAATCATCAAAGGTGGAATTAACAAATAGGTTTATTAGCTATTTTACCCAAATTAAATTGTTCACTTTAATCAATATAGCATGCATAATTTAAATCAGAATACATTTCAAAAACTAGGAGCAATATGGTCAAAGCACAAATTGCCTTCAAAAAGTTGATGATCTTGATCTAGGACTTGAGCTTGGTCTTCAACTCCCGCACTCTCACACAGTTCAACGTCTACGCGTTGTTAACAACCAATAAACCACACATTCGGAAAAAATACTACAAATCAAACTAGCTCGTAATTTCATGAAAATTTCCAGATAATTAGTCAATCATTTTCTAAGATTTATAGAATTTATTTCGGAATTTTTGGACGTATAGTTTAAGAGGTACAAAATTCGTAATTTGGACTTTTCGCGAATAATTTGACAGTATAAATTCACTTATAAAATTTCATACAAATTACTGTAGAAAGGTATTAATATTTACTAATTAACAAAATTTGTTGCATACTATTTGGACTTAAAACGAATTTGTAGAGAAAAAGACAAAATCCGCAATTCATGGAAAAATGCATGTACAACTAATTTTCTACCTTTCATGCATTGTACTATTCATGCGTATATGCATATACTCCTTTTGCTGTATGCATGTGTCTATGGCTTGGGCTTTGCTACACAGAAGAGAAGAACGAATAGTTTTACCCAGGCAAAAGCTAGGTGAGCGGTAGGTCGAACAGCATAGGTCGCTGGAACCAGGCGATGGCGCAGGTGACACGCGCACAGCGGCGGCGGCGGCAATGGCGGCAGCGACGGCCAGGCGAGCGCAGTCTGCCGGAACTAGTCGGCGGCGGCCAGGCGAACAACACAGGGTGGCGAACGCAGTCGGCCAGATCAGTTAGCGGCAACGGCCAGACGGCGGCCAACGACGGCCAACACGTGATCGAGTACTAGTACCACTGCTTGCATGTATAAGTGTGCTCATGCTTGTGGTGTTTCTTGGCTTGGGCTGGAAGATGCAAAATAACGGAAGATTCGGCTATGGACAAGCATGACCGAGTTGGTGTCGGCGGCGGCGCACGCGTGCGGCTAGAGACAAAATGGCAGTAGCTCAGCCGGTCAGCTTGACGAAGGCAACGGCACGACGGCCGGAAAGGAAGGAGACACCGAACCAGGAAACCGTTGGAACTTTCCCTCTTAGACTTGAATTGAGTGCACTGCCGGACGTGAATGTGAAAGGCTAGGAGTTGAAACTTCAAGCTAGTAATGCTTCAGATCAAAAACGTTTCTTTACATGCTTGTGCTCTTCACGGTTTCAGAAAGCTGTTTGGTTGGAGGCCAGAGAGCAGTGCCACGAGGTCTGTGCGCGGAGACGAAGCAAAGACACGGGTATTCGCCTTAGCTAGACTAATTTCCAATAGGATACATGCACATATGTACCATCTACATGCGCCATGATCTGATCGTCATCACTATAAACGTCCTAATATACATGCAAACCTTCCTAAAATATACATGTGAATCAGCCGAATACATCTACAAGCATAGACACACACAGACTATATCAATTGATCAACGGAACAGAGTGCGTAAAAGAAAATAAAGAGAAGTACCGGACGAGGCTAAGCAGAGACGCAGACCGTTGGGCGCAGGAAGAAGGCGGCATGGCCGGAAGGTGCGCTTGCGACAACGATAGTGGCGGCAGCGACGATGTCAACAACGGCGGTTATGACGACGACGAAAGGAGCGCGCAGTCGGCTGGGCAAGCAACCACGACAGTCGGTCGACCAAGTCGGCAACGGTAGTGGCGACGGCGATGGCGGCGGCCAAGTCGAGGAAAACGGCAGAGTAGCGTGGATGTAACCAGTGGTGCTTGAGCTTTTTCAGGTGCAAAGAATTGAGATGTGAAGAATGAAACAAAGGAATGGTATGACGTGAAAGGATGGAAAAAAATGGCTTCATGAAGATGTTTGCATGCAGTACTAGTAACATGCTTCATCAATGCGAGACGTGCATTTGAAACAGCCATGCAAGGAATCGCACCAGAAAGAGAACAGCTGGGTTAATGAAGGCAAAGGAAATGGCTGGATAAAAATAAAATACCATACGCATGGAACGGCTGGAATGGATGGAATGCAAACGCATGGAAATAGGAAACGTCCTCATCACGTTACTACATGCAAGAGACAATCAATTTCCATGCATGAGGTAATTATTCACGTTACTAGTAATTAACTAAGGGATGGAAGCAACCGGAAATGAGAAACGTACAGGAAAGGCATGGAACGGCTAGAAATGCAAAGGTCCAAGTATTCCTGTATATATGTATATGTGCATACACGTTATCAAAGCGTGTTTAGGATAAATTAGCAAAAAGGCTCTAAAAATCTCGAAAAATTCCTCTATAATACTAGGGAATATTTGGAACTTAACGAGGTTGGTTTCACTATTTTTTGACGTATAGATTTTTCGTTAAAAATCTTTTAGTGAATCAGACACCTTTACAGATTTCGGTAAAATCAACGATTTATGTTATATAACATGTTTTTCGAAAATAGTTGAAGATAACACTCTCGCCTTCCAATTATGTTTATTTAAACAAAATTTTAGATTTTATGCTTATGCAAAAATGCATGATCTTTATTTAATATAATTATTTTAATAAAGCTTAAATTCAAACTACTCGCGAGGATTCCAAATAAAACTTCAGAAAATACGAGTAACTCCAGAAACACACTAAATATTTTAAGAGCAAATTTTTGGGATGTTACAAACCTCCCCCCTTAACAGAATCTCGTCCCCGAGATTCGAGGCTAACTAGAGAATAGGTTCGGAAACTCCTTCTAATCTTTTTCGCGTTCCCAGGTCGCTTCGCTTTCCGAGTGATTACTCCACTAAACTCTACAGAAGCGGGTTGATTTGTTTCTTGTTTCACGATCCATGGTATCCAGAATCTTCACTGGATGCTCCTTGTACGTTAAATCTTCTTGTAGATTAATAGCTTCCAAAGGTGCTTGTTCTTCAGGTACTCGCATATATTTTTTTTAACTATGAGATATGGAATACATCACGTACTCCTGCTAACGATTGTGGCAACTCCAGCTGATAAGCAACTTTGCCTCTACAACTTAGAATCTTGAATGGTCCAACGTATCTTGGGGCGAGTTTTCCTTTAGTGTGGAACCTTTTAACTCCTTTGAGAAGTGTAACTCTGAGGTATACGTAATCCTGTGGCTCGAAACTCAAATCTCTGCGACAGTTATCCGCATAAATCTTTTTGCCTTTACCAAAAAAATTTCAATCTTTCCCGAATCATCGTGACTCATTCCTCAGGTCCTTGAAGAATATCCGGTCCAAAGATGTGACTCTCATCTGTCTCATTCCAATTTTATGGCGTTCGACAAGTTCATCTGTACAAAGCTTCAAATGGTGACATCTGCAGACTTGTCCGGTAACTGTTTTTATAACTGAACTCTGCGTACGGTAGACACTTGTCCCATGAAGTGGTATATGCTAATGTACATGCCCTAAGCATACCTTCAAGAATCTGGTTGACACTTTCAATCTGACCATCTGTCTGAGGATGATAGGTTACTGAAGTTTAATCGGATTCATATGGCCTCGTGCAGCTTGTTCCAGAACCCAGAGGTAAATTGGGTACCTTTGTCTGATATACCTTCTTGGGCACTCTAAGTAGGAAGACAATCCTTGACACCACTTCAGTTTCATCTTCTGACAACCTTTGCATTTCTCGTCCTGATTCTCCTTTATCAGTATATTCACGTTGTGACTTTTCCGGCTCAAGGCATCGGTACCACGTTAACCTTGCCGGAATGGTAATGGATTCCTATGTTGTAATCCTTGGTTAATTCAACCATCTCCTCGATCTGTTCCTTCACCTTAATCCACTTATCGATAGCCCTCCGATAGGGTTTCTTAGCTATTGGAAAAGTACTAGCACCCATTTGATCATAACTCGTTATCTTTGCCTGGTGGCATACCGAGTAAGTCTTATGGATGCACTTCTGAGTATTCACCGATCACTGGTACTTCTTCTCAACTAACAGTTCCACACTATTGACCATCAACTGGCCATCCCAAACTGCGGTTATTTGAGATTACTGACATACTTCTGTGACCATAAACCAAAACTGCCTTATGCTTGGATAACTAATCCATTCTAAGATTAGCATCTAGGGTCGTGGTTTCCACTATAGTGAGTAACCAAACATCTCAATTGCACCTACCTTGTGAGTTGTTTATACTGACATTGGCAACCTTCCACACAACTCATTATTAGCTGCTCTATGAAGACATCTGATCTTTATTAATACTCTTGCATCAAAACTTTACATATCAACATACTCACATACCAGCTATATATATATATATTATGAGAGAATTCTTACAAAGGTTTCTCAACTAATCACTCTCTCATAAGCATGAAACATTACATTGTTTAAAGAAATCTTATGCCTTGGACTTCCTCAGTAGGGTCTTCATTCGCACACTTCTTCTTCATCTGAACCTTTGGCACGGGTTGCGTAACTCCAGCGCGACTTGTTCCGCAATTTGCTTCTGGTACTGATGTCTTAGTAGGTGTAAGACTAGAATTGAAACAGACAGGTGTGACACAACTTCTCTTAGGACAACTTTTGGCATAGTGTCCTGGCTTATTGCAACAATAGCAACTCCTGGATGATGTCTGCTGGTTTCCTCCTGACATATCCCTATTTTTGGTAGAGATAAAGCTGAGATTGATGCGATCTGCAATGAACACTTTCTTTTGAGGGCATTGATTAGCGATATGTCCTGGCTGGCGACAAGCAAAGCAATTTCTAGACAATAAACTTCATCCTTGTGAATTTTCCTCCGGGGTGGTGTTATGAAAACTCCGACCTTCAGGGTGAAGCACAGGTGAAAGTGTCTCGAACAAGGTCTGTGTGGCATGGCATTTGAGTTGTTGAGGTGCACTCTTCTTTCGTCGTTGTGGTGGTCCCTCCAGACAAGCTTTCTGACGCTTGCGGTTGTCTTCCAATTTCTCGCGCTCGTCTTCTGGATCAAAGGTCCTGTTAACCCATTCCGCTTGCTTCAACTAACTCCTTGGGCAAGTTGCTCCCCTGGTATTACCACTCACTCTTGGTGCTATAAACTTAACTGATACAATTTCCGGAATGATCATGATTTCAGAAATTGCTTGATCTTTCTGGGGACATTCCTTAACAAAATGACCTAACTTACCACAGTTGTGGCAGTAATGTTTGGGTTGTCTTGCTGGATTGAGGGGACATTCTCTCGCCCAATGGCCTTTTTCACCACATAGAAAACAATTCCATGGTGACCAAGTATCACTAGCTTCTTGAGGTAGACTGATAAGGTTGACATGCTGCTTCTTGTTTTCTTCATGCGGCACCGTAAGTGCGGACGACAATCCTCTTCTCCTTGCTAACTCTTGAGCAATGACGGCTCGAAAATCCTCTCGCTGACACCGAGTCACAGCGATCACTAATGGATCCAGGGGGCATTGAGCTGGGCAATGATCTCTACCTTCACAAAGATAGCATGTGACGTTGCTCATAGAACATTCTCCAGGTAGATGGCTTCCTTCACAGCTGGAACAATTGATTGCATGTTCATCAGCAGTGTGTCCTATTTCTCCTCAACGAATACATGCACTGTCTTTTGATTTGTTTGGTTGGCAACACTTTAAAGAACAATGCCCAGGTATAGTATCAGGTGTGGAGGTACCATTCTTCCTTGGTCTTACTATGGTTCCACTATCTTCTAACGACAGGAAGTGCTGACGAAAGACGGTGCAAACTCCATCCAAGTGATGGTATGTCCATCCTCAAAGGTGGCATAGAAATCTTTCCACCAGGCTAATGCATTTCCTTCTAACTGGCACGTAGCATAGGGAACTTTTTCTTTATCCTCACATTGCACCAAAGCTAGCTTCTCTTCTATGATGCGAAGCCAAATTTCTGCATCTCTGGAAGTGGCTGATCCATCAAACGTAGGTGGTTTAGTCTTCATGAATAAGGAGAACTTTGGTGGTGGACACGATGTTGTGTCTGCAGTTGTAGGGGTATTGGTTTTAGTACCATTTGCATTCATCTGTTGCATCATCATCTGCATAAGCTTGGTTTGAGCGGTGAATAACTGATCGAAGTACTGATTAGTTATTGCCAGTATGGTAGATAGCTGCTTGTTTGTCTCTGCTTTATCAACGGTAGCAGCAACTGATTGACTTGAACTGCTTCAGAAATGCTGGGGTGGTCGGTCCCTTCCATCTGTTGACACAACAAGGTTTAGCTAAGAGGGGAAAGCAAAGGTAAGGTTCAAGAATCCTAGTGCTAGGGAGCAGGTTTAACCAAAAAACTTATACACAAATTATTAATAACTTGATATGGTTGCTTACAAAAGCCTAAAAGCTATGCAACGCATACTGCACACCCAGCAACCAATGAAAAACCAAATTAACCTAAGCACACAATAATCTAGCGTCTAATTAAAAGGGTAACTCTCCTCTCTTAAGAGACGCGATTCTCACACATGAGTCTCAACCGACTACTAAAGCACTGGTTCTTCAAGCTTCTGAACCACTTCATCGATCCACTTCTCTTCGAGCTCGATGATGCCTTACTTCATGATCTTTAGGGTTGACAGCGACATCCAGTACTTTCTCCTTAAGTGTGAAACATCGTTCATTATTCAGAATGACTTAGGTAAGATTTCCATTTAAACCAGTGGAAAGGATAGAAATTTCAGCAAAGAAGAGAGAATAGAAGAATAAGACAAGTCAAGAACTTATTATTCTTTCAAGTTAAATTTTCTCTTTAGAAAATAATTTTTGAAGCTCCTAAAGACGGCCAATCTATCTAGGGTCAAGACCTACAGTCAGTATGGCTCTGATACCACCTCTGTCGGGACCCAAATCTGCAAATCCGGACCCTCTGTGTATTCTGTACTAGTCCAGGATCACGCTAGTACACACAGTGGTACAGTGGTTGAGTATCACAATCATACACGACGGAAATATAATAAAGTACTTCAAACATTAAATAAACTGGTTACAAGACCTTAAGGTCACCTTACAAATAGTCTGCCACGCAGGGCTTACAATAACAAAAGTAAATAAACAGCAGCGGAATGAAGAACGTTGGTGACTCCCATCAATATGCCAAAGGCAACTGACAAGGTTCAACTCCTAGATAACTGCCTCCTCGTGGAACTTCTCCTTCTTCGAAGTTGTAGTCTTCTCCTCAACTGATGATTGTGTTGAAAGCAAGGGTGAGTATACAACATACTCAGCAAGTCATGCACAGAGGTGCAATCCTATTACTATATGCATGGCTTCTTCCAAAGGAATGGCTTAAGTGGTTGTTTTGCCTCAAACAGCATTTTGCTTTAATTAAATAACCTTAATAGATTCAAAAGTAGTAAAACCATATTATATAGTAAGGTATCAATCTCTTTTTAAACAATTCAGCTCAAAGCCCTAATTTACTATAGCAATTGTCTCTGGCACTCGGCCACCCATTCCCACATTTCATTTTAGAAAAATCTAACCCTTGACTGTAATCCCCGAGCGTTGTCCAGTTCCGTGGACAAGGCTATTCGAATAGATTTTTACACACTCTGCAAAGGTTATGCACTTTACCCACACGATACAGTCAAACACCACGAAGGTGAGTGATAGTAACAAAGCCTTTTGGAAAATGCTAACTATACAAGAGGACCTCTCCGGTTTTTGCCATACACCATCCATTCCCATAGCAGAGGCGAAGTATGGGACCGACATTGGATAGGGTACCTAGCCGTAGCACCGGTACGCTCCCCCGTACAACTACACAAAAGGTGTAGTTGACACCCTAGGGTATCAAATGCAAGTTATTAGCAACCTACTCAACTAGGTCTGCCCCATTACAGACATGTGGTTGCATGATTGGCCCAGTTCAAAGGCTTGCAAGGTTAAGTCCTTAGGGTGACCAGGGCAAGACTACTCGAAGAACCAAAACGACTTTCCCAGTGTCACTCATGGCCCACGCTATCATTCTTGCCACTTGCCCCGGTCTAAATATATTTATCACCCCAGTTTGATTGTTGTGCAACGCATGCCAACAATAATATCAATTACCATGTAGAACCACAAGGGTACCTACACTTCACATCATCACGTGGAAAGATTACACTAATTCCAAAACTCATTCCATATAACATTACTCAATATTATTTTACCATTTGAAGCACATTTCACGTAAGCATAGCTAAGCAACTAATCACGGTCTAGCCTCCCGTGTTAGCACAATATAACATCCAACTATTTAAAGCCAACTTATGGTGACAATGGATACATGGCATACAAATATTAATCATCAAAGGTGGAATTAACAAATAGGTTGATTAGCTATTTTACCCAAATTAAATTGTTCACTTTAATCAATATAGCATGCATAATTTAAATCAGAATACATTTCAAAAACTAGGAGAAATATGGTCAAAGCACAACTTGCCTTCAAAAAGCTGATGATCTTGATCTAGGACTTGAGCTTGGTCTTCAACTCCCGCACTCTCGCACAGTTCAACGTCTACGCGTAGTAAACAACCAATAAACCACACATTCGAAAAAATACTACAAATCAAACTAGCTCGTAATTTCATGAAAATTTCCAGATAATTAGTCAATCATTTTATAAGATTTATAGAATTTATTTCGGAATTTTTGGACATATAGTTTAAGAGGTACAAAATTCGTAATTTGGACTTTCCGCGAATAATTTGATAGTATAAATTCACTTATAAAATTTCATAAAAATTACTGTAGTAAGGTATTAATATTTACTAATTAACAAAAATTGTTGCATACTAGTTTGACTTAAAACGAATTTGTAGCGAAAAAGATAAAATCTGCAATTCTTGGAAAAATGCATGTACAACTAATTTTCTAGCTTTCATGCATGGTACTGTTCATGCGTATATGCATATACTCCTTTGGCTGTATGCATGTGTCTATGGATTGGGCTTTGCTACACAGAAGAGAAGAATGAATAGTTTTACCCAGGCAAAAGCTAGGTGAGCGGCAAGTCAAACAGCATAGGTCGCCGGAACCAGGCGATGGCACAGGTGACACGCGCACAGCGGCGGCGGCAGTAACGGCGGCGGCGACGGCCAGGCGAGCGCAGTCTGCCGGAACTAGTCGGCGGCGGCCAGGCGAACAACACAGGGTGGCGAACGATCGGCCAGATCGATTAAGCGGCAACGGCGACGGGCGCCAACGGCGGCCAAGACGTGATCGAGTACTAGTACCACTTCTTGCATGTATAAGTGTGCTCATGCATGTGGTGTTTCGGCATGAAATTTGGAAGATGCAAAATAACGGAAGATTCGGCTATGGACACGCACGACCGAGTTGGTGTCGGCGGCGGCGCACGCGTGCGGCTAGACACAAAATGGCAGTAGCTCAGCCGGTCAGCTAGACGAAGGCAATGGCACGACGGCCGGAAAGGAAGGAGACACCGAACCAGGAAACCGTTGGAACTTTCCCTCTTAGACTTGAATTGAGTGCACGGCCGGACGTGAATGTGAAAGGCTAGGAGTTGAAACTTCAAGCTAGTAATGCTTCAGATCAAAAACCTTTTTTTACGTGCTGGTGCTCTTCACGGTTTCAGAAAGCTGTTTGGCTGGAGGCCAGAGAGCAGCGCCACGAGGTCTGCGCGCGGAGACGAAGCAAAGACACGGGTATTCGCCTTAGCTAGACTAATTTTCAATAGGATACATGCACATATGTACCATCTGCATGTGCCATGATTTGATCGTCATCACTATAAACGTCCTAATATAAATGCAAACCTTCCTAAAATATACATGTGAATCAGTCGAATACATCTACAAGCATAGACACACACAGACTATATCAATTGATCAACGGAACAGAGCGCGTAAAAGAAAATAAAAAGAAGTACCGGACGAGGCTAAGCGATGGCCTTGAACCGTTGGCGCGAGGAAGAAGGTGGCATGGCGGAAGGTGCGCTATGCGGCGACGGCGATGGCGGCGGCGACGATGTCAACGGCGGGGTGATGACGGCAGCGAAAGGAAGCGCGATCGGCCAGACAAGCAACCACAGCGATCGATCGACCAAGTCGGCAGCGATAACGGCGTCAATGGCAGCGGCGACGGCGATGGCGGCGGCCAAGTCAAGGAAAACGGTAGAGTAGCGTGGATGTAACAGGTGGTGCTTGAGCTTTTTCAGGTGCAAAGAAATGAGATGCGAAGAATGAAATAAAGGAATGGTATGACGTGAAAGGATGGAAAAAATGGCTTCATGAAGATGTTTGCATGCAGTACTAGTAACATGCTTCATCAATGGGAGACGTTTACATTTGAAACAGCCATGCAAGGAATCGCACCAGAAAGAGAACAGCTGGGTTATTGAAGGCAAAGGAAACGGCTGGATAAAAATAAAATACCATATGCATGGAACAGCTGGAATGGATGGAATGCAAACGCATGGAAATAGGAAACGTCCTCATCACGTTACTACATGCAAGAGACAATCAATTTCCATGCATGATGTAATTATTCACGTTACTAGTAATTAACTAAGGGATGGAAGCAACCGGAAATGAGAAACTTACAGGAAAGGCATGGAACGGCTAGAAATGCAAAGGTCCAAGTATTCCTGTATACATGTATATATGCATACACGTTATCAAAGCGTGTTTAGGATAAATTAGCAAAAAGGCTCTAAAAATCTCAAAAAATTCCTCTATAATACTAGGGAATATTTGGAACTTAACGAGGTTGGTTTCACGATTTTTTGACGTATAGATTTTTCGTTAAAAATCTTTTAGTGAATCAGACACCTGTACAGATTTCGGTAAAATCAACGATTTACGTTATATAACATGTTTTTCGAAAATAGTTGAAGATAACACTCTCACCTTCCAATTATCTTTATTTAAACAAAATTTTAGATTTTATGCTTATGTAAAAATGCATGATCTTTATTTAATATAATTAATTTAATAAAGCTTAAATTCAAACTACTCGCGAGGATTCCAAATAAAACTTCAGAAAATACGAGTAATTCCAGAAACACACTAAATATTTTAAGAGCAAATTTTTGGGATGTTACACGGGACAGCTCCGCACGCGCCCTCGAGTTGGCTGGATCACCCCTGCCTCCCGGTGTGGTCCCCGACGTGCCGCTCAGGGCAGGTAGTGGACCTGCGGCTAGTGCAGCCTTCCACACCGGAGGTTCTTCTTCTTCTTCACACCCCGGTGCAGCCTTCCATGCTGGAGTTGCTGGAGGTGTGTGCTGCTTCATGTTTTGCATTCACTTTTCATGCTTTGCACTCACTTTTTGAATGATCTCAACATTTCTTCACTTTCTATAGGTACACGGACACCGTGGTTGCCGCCTGTAGCTGATGACTACGACGGGCGGGGTGATGATCATGAGGACTACGAGGATGACACCGTGTCGAGGTACCTCGTCGATCCACACCCAGTTCAGCTTGGTACCGCATAGCAGCAGTGGGCGCCACGACCGACGCAGTGGCAGACACCACCACCTCCACCGACATAGCCCGGGTCATCGCAGTGGTAGCCTCCACCTCCACCGACGCAGCCTGGGTCATCGCAGTGGCAGCCGCCACCTCCACCGACGTAGCCTGGGTCATCGCAGCAGCAGACACCACCAGCACCGACGCAGCCTGGGTCGTCGCAGCAGCAGCCACCACCACCGGTGCAGCCTGACCAGCCTGTGTACGCCACACCTCCAGCGAGACCACAGAGGGCCCACCGCCCGCCGACGCAGCTGACGTACTCCCGGAGTCAGATTCGGAGGAGGACTACACATCCGCGAGGAGCCGCCCCGAAAAGGGGCCGGCACTAGTTCCTTTTATTTTTCAGTGTTCGTAGTTTGTTTTGTTTTTTATTGTTGGTAGTTATATTGTTTTACCATCTATTTTGTGCACTTTCTCATATGACGTGGTTGATTATATACTTCTGTCATCTTTTGTCATATCAACCTCTTGTCATTATTGTTGTTTCAGCTTTTGTCATATCTACTTTTCCAGCTTTTGTCATATCGACTTTTCTAGCTTTTGTCATATCAACTTTTTTAGCTTTTTTCATATCAACTTTTCCAGCAAGCGAAAATTAAGTCCACCACATGCAAAGCTATGTCCATAGCCAGGCTGATGTCCCATCACATGCAAAGCTACAGAAGAATCCGATGCTCGCGGATTTGAACTCCTCTTAAGTCCGCCACTCTCTCCTTTGGCTGGCCCCTCACCAGCACTATAAAAACCGACCGAGGGAGGGATATGTGCATCACACAGCCAGAACTGCAATTGTGAAATCATGTGCTGAAAAATTGGCTAAGATTTGAACTTGGAAAATGTGTTTTGTGCATGAGTTCGACAATTTGACAAGAAACAGTGAAGTTCTCTTTTGTGCCGGACCAAACTTTCAAGAAACAGTAAGTTTCCCTTGTACGCCGGACCGCTTTTCTTTGGTCCGCCGTGAACGTGTTTTCAAACGATTTTTGAGCCGGACTGAAACTTCCAAAACCAGTAAGTTTAGCGTGTACGACAGACTCTCCCCTCCACAAGCAAGGTGGATTTTTGACGGCTGTTTTCACGTTTGCGCCGGACCGGATTTTTGGTTCGGCGTGAATGGTTTTTTGCTCGATTAGGGTTTTGAGCAATTTTGGAATTGAATTCTGGTTTGAATTTGAGATTATGAAATTTGTGAGAATTTCATGATGCTTGTTTTCAAGCGGACTTTATGCAATGCTCGTGTGAGTATTTGCATGGACTAATGTTGAGTCAAGTCGCGGACTTGTGCTCGGAATCGTTTTGTGGTTTGTTAATGTGCAGGTATTGCTCGAGGGCGAATGTGGTCGATGACGGGACCGGAACTAGGTTCATGGAGGAGGCGAGGTTCGGGACTAGGTTCGGGAGGCGAGGTCTTGGTGGTCAAGGATGTCATGCGGGATGTTCGGGCTAAGAGAATGGTGCACATGAAGAATGGTTAGTCACGTGAGAATGGCAGGAGGTCATTTGCGTGCAAAGTGTTAGTCACGTGAGTATGGTAGGGTTGCCATACGCGTGCAAGAGTTGTACTCAGCCAGGTTGGGCCAAGAGGAGTTGTGTTGAATACATACTCTTTCTAGGATTAGGAGTGGGACTCCTTCTAGGATTAGGAATCCTTATAGGATTAGGACTCCTTCTAGGATTAGGTGTGTTTGCCTTCTTTAAATAGAGGGGTTGCCTCCTGTTGAAGGCAATCAAGCTTTGAGCAAGCTTTAGGGTTGTACTCTTTTGTTTGGAGTATTTTAGACAAAAGAAAGGAGAAATAAAGATCAAGTTCATCAAATCTTTCGGCGAGCTACAATTCTAGTTAGATTTATTCTCGCCATCTTCTGGAACAGTAAGCTTGCGAAGGTCATAACTTTTGATCCGTAAGTTCGATTGAGTTGATTCTTTTTGGGTTTGATTCATATTGGAATCTAGTTTCTTGTGTCCAAATTTCAGATCGATCGGACGGTTGGATCTCCGGGAATTCGCGTTTTACCAAACCTCTATCATTCTGTTTTTTTCGAAAACGAGGCAATTATTTGGTTCTATTTTGGGGTAAACTTTTAATAGATCAAGAATTTGGTTTTAGCTTCCACACAATCATTCACCCCCCCCTCTGATTGCTATATTTGGTCCTACAAAAATTTTGAACAAATTCTCTCTTTTGTACTCTTGATGAATCCATTGTCAAAGGGGGAGAAATTTGGGAATCATTGAAAAGTTTAAGGAAAAAAGGGGAGAAGAAAAAGGGGGAGTTGTGTTTGGAAATTTGAGAATTTTGGGAGAAGTTTGGAGAATTTTGGAATTTTTGGGCACATTGCACATTCACACACATGTTCCTTCTCAGGGGGAGATTTTGTTTTGCTTTTTGGTCAAAGGGGGAATTCTGTGTTTTCTTACTTTGGTCTTTGATCCTTTGGATTTCAAAATCTTTTGTAAAGTGAATGCCAAATGTTCAATTCTAAGTGGTGTTGCCAATGTTTTCATCAAGGGGGAGATTGTGAAATCATGTGCTGAAAAATTGGCTTTGAACTGAAAAATTAACTTAGAATTAGATTTGCAAACTGTAACACCCCGGCATTTAATATGCCCGAATGCTACCAAACATAAGCTAAACAACAACTAAATATCACATTTAAACATAAATTCCAGCAAAGGTACATATGCTAAAAACCGATATTTCGCGACATCTCCTTTGTTTTTCCATGAATTAACACAATATCAATATCATGGCAAGATATATCATAGCACACGACATCTAAAACATCAACATAAATGGATGTATCATCAAACTACGCCAATAATACCACGCTCAACCACTTCATAAACTATAACGAAGCAAATAAGGGATCACAAGCATGCTAGATTAAACCATACATTAACTTTATGGCACAACTCTTAAAATCATGTCTCCAAGTGATTAATCATAGACTATGATGGTGGAGCTACGTGTAGAAGTGTAGCTAAACCCCTTTTTCCCGCATGCCGATCTCAAAGTACCTAAAAACAACATAAAACACAAGCGTGAGTTCGAAACTCAGCAAGCATATGGTAATGGACAACAAGATCATTTACAAGACAATAATACCTCACATCACATATAACATCTCATACTTGAGCACATAACAACATCATCATCATTAAAAAAATGTATTGCAATGCAATGCAATGCAATGTTATGCTCATATCTCCATGGAAACTCATACCGGTATGGTTGAGTACACACCCGTCGGTGTGCACCCTCTCCCCCCTTCCATCCCGAAGATGGAGGGTGCCTACTCCTCGCTTCCATTCACCACGTGAATGGAATCACGATGTAGGTCTTACTCAATGGCGTTCCGGACTAGTCATAACTTTATCACCGGCCTTTCCCGGATTAGTTAATGACTTTCTCACCGCCCTCGCCCCATCTCATGTCATGCATGCAACTATGCCAATTATCATATTTCACATGTACATAAACATATGGCCTCTCATCATGACAAATATTACACATGGCATCGAATCATGATAAGTATAGACACATAGCATCATATCATGATAATCATACTCAATATATCATTGGAAAACAGCAAGCAAGGCAAGTGATCATAGCAAGTATTCAATCTTTCATCCAATATCAACAAGCAACCTACAATCCGCTATACATTACAACACACTTGCCTCAACCGCGGGCGACGGATTTGTGGGACGTAGAGGGCACTCCCGGTGTCACACCACCTGCACATAGGCATCACACACTCACAATAATGCCCGCAAAACAGTACACAAATCCCCATCTAACCCGACATTGCCCACTACTTGCAAACCTAAAAACAGAGGTTCTGTCCCGGCGGGACAGCAGCCTTGCAAAGGCCATAACTTGAGTTCTGGGACTCCAAATCGATTAAACGAGTACACCATCGCGAAGCTTAGGAAATTTCCTACCTTTTTCTAGTTATACGGAAAGACTGATTCGGAATCTAAAATTGTTTAATCTACAGATTACTACGATCTGTTCCAATCGCGTCACAGATTTTAACACGCTCGGTAAAACGGCCATAACTTTCAAACAGCTGATCGGATTTTAACGTACTTTATGTCCACGGAAAGATAATTAAATTATCTACAACTTATTTTAAGTCCGTATGGACAGATTCGGATTCTAAATCAATGAAAACTCGAACCCTAGCCCGACTGCTCAATCTGCCCGAAAACAGAAACGTGGCAACGTCTAGATCTAACCCAAAGAACTCCAATCCAGCACCACCAATTGATCTAAAAACTTGATAATCACCCTAAGAACAGTACCTAGATCAGTTCCAAGGATCCCCATGATCATACCTTTGCCCAACGAACGAATCTCCAATAGATCTCCACGCTCCTCGCTCCTCGCTCCACGCTCCTCGCTCCTCGCTCCAACGGATGGATCCACAAGGTGCAGAGGTGTGGAGACCACCCTAGGGTAGCAAGGGGGTGGAGGAGAGGTGGTGGAGAGGTGGGGAGCAATGGGGCAAAGGGGGAGGTGGAGGCGCACAAGAGGGAGAGGGAGAGGGGGTGGCGGCTAGGGCTTAGGATGGGGAGGTGGGGGCGCCCAAGGGCAGGGGGAGCACGCCCAAAAGGCTGGTGGGGAGCCCTTTTACCAGCCCCCACACCCAATCCTAGTCCGTTACGGAGACCTACTCCATCCCACCAAAGCCCACCAAGGCCCAAACTCCCCCGGGAAGGCCCAAAACCCCTAAACGCCTAAAAGCTATTAACCTCCATATCCTATATTTTTAACCTTAATTCCACATATCATAATGTTATTAACCTTATCATGCACGTTAAATAAGGTTACGAAACTACTTGGCGTCATAAAACTTCAACCGCCCAAAAGCGGAGAAAACCCTAAGCCGAAAGGTTTTATTCTCTAGTTTCACCTTCTATAACGTCACACCAAACCATAGTGTCACATTCTTCCCCCTTCAACAGGATTCGACCTCGAATCAGAAGGGCATCAAAAACAACAACAAAGTCCCCAAGGGACAAAAGGCTTCTCTGCAGCACAAAACATTCGCACAACGACTAGAACCGAAACAAGCGACAAGCGAGTTCCCAAAACCAACACTTAAAGAAAAAAGTGTTGATCTAGCTCAACTAAGGGCAACAGATCACAGTTCAATTTTAAATTCAAATACCAAACAGAATCTGCGTTTCAACCTCGAAGGGCTTCAACAACCTAAAACTCTCGACTCCTCACGACAAACACCTCACCCTTCTATCACAACCTACTGACTACACCTGCAATAAACTCAACATGACATAATCAAAGGAAGTCACAATTCCTTTAACGACCTCTCTTCATTCCCGAAAGTTTCCATCGAGGGAATAACTCATTAAGGCACACTAGCCCTTCCGATACGATCATACTAACATTTTATTCCATCCTTTCCTGTGCAAGACTCAAACCCAAAAACAACTAGTGAAGACAAGCGCTCACGGCAGGCAATTATCACCGATCTACCGTCAACTTCACTTCCACCCATCGCTACTCTTAGTAAAGGTTAAACCCATACATCATCAACCTCCATCACAAACCACCCTTATACCACTAAGGTTCGACACCTAGCCCAAGCTAGGATCGAAAACCTTACCAAACCACAATTGGTTCCTTTCTTAAGAGGGTCTCGCCCTCACACAAAAACACTTAGCTATCAAGCCCAAGTGTACACACAACAACTCAAACCCAAAGCGTTAACAACCATTTTGGAAAGAATTCGGCAACATCCAAGCCAAAACACAAAGGAAGCATAAATCCCCTACATCACAACCAACATACGAGAAATTGTTCATTGCTTCTTTTCATACTAGAAAGCAAGGGAAATCTCGTTTCATGACATAAATGCACACTCTTCAGAGCACTCCGGATTAGTCATATCTCCATATATGACTTTCTCACCGACTGGCTCAACGACTCTTTTATCATTTAACATGTAAAAGCGATGTCATGTTTACTTTTCACCATTCCCTCATCATGTAACCACACTACCGAATAGTCATTCACATGATGACTTACGCCTCGGTATCATATGAATAAATCTCGAATAACATCGAGAGTTGCGCTAATTCATATAAACTATGGCGGCAACATCGTTAATCAACAAAACACCACATCGTGTGAAAACCCATCTTCGATTTAACACTAGCTTTGCAACACCTCGCAAAATCAAACTCAACCCTTTGGAGCAGAACATCGACTCCAAAATCAAACATCTGCAGACACAAGCGCCATAAATTTTTATCAAAAGAGAGGGAAACTCAATCCAAAAGAAAACTCTTCACTAACCAAATTCACTTATGAAACATTCATAAATATCGGACTTGTAAAACACCCGCACAGACACATTTTCCAAATGACTCCAACTCTAGTCAAATTGAGTTACACATCAAGGGCTTAACTCAAAAGTTTCCAACACAACCCTTTATGACCATCTGCTTCCTTTTAAAATTAATTCCAAAGATAAATCGGTGAACGCGAAGGCGCGATCCACTCAAATACTTTTGGATGTAAACTCAAACTCACAACACGAACTAAACAAATTCGCCAAAACCAAAGGTCGACACCAACCACTACGAGTTTTGAGGAAACTCTGAAACTCAACATAAGGAACACCTCAACCGAAAGCATTCAACCGAGATGGCAAACAACCAAACCAGTTTCAAAGGTTTTAGACAACATTTCAGCATGAAAGGAACCATCTCTAGTACTCCACTCGCTTTCCATTAAAGACTTCAATAATCACTATTTACTATCACGAGGAGCCCCAACACAATTCAACCGAAAGTTTCACAACAAATTCTTCCTCTAGTTACTATTCCCAACATTTTTTAATAAGGGTTTATGATGCTTATCAAAAAGGCACCCAACCAAGACTATAATGACATGATCCCCACGGCTCACGAATCATAATACATCTTATTCTAAATTTGAAACATAGTACTTCCACAAATCTTTCAACAAGATCAACCTATAAATTTCATACCACCTATATATTCACGTCTCGACAACCGAACCTTATTCAGTTAAACAACGACTTCAACATGTAAATATTATCTCTACAAGACAAAGTTCATAACTAGGATTCCAAGGCATACATTCATTAAGGATGAAATTGTTCATCATGTTAATTATCCAAAGCTCACTCCATCGCAACATGTTAAAATTTTCCTCTATTTTAACCATGGTTTTCCAACGAATAATCTAAACAGTTACCACAACTACTTAGTCATCAATAACAACAAATGGGCATAATCATCAACCAACAACATTACTTTTAGCTACCCTATACATAGGTGATAACAAAATTACCACCACACAACATACTCCCACTATTTAAAATAGACTGAATACTAGCATTAACACTACCATTAACAACATCATTAACAATAAGTCTTATGTCTTCTCCATTGATATCAATACTAGCATTGTAGTGACACAACTACATACTTCCAAAGATACTAGTAGTTTGCAACAACATAAATAGCAACTCTAATCAACATCCAAATTAAAGTCACTAGTCAACACGATTAAATTTATCTATTAATCCATTAGATTAGAACATCTTTAACAACCAGCAAAGTTTCTTTTACAATAACAGCAGTCTACATCATCTTAATGTTTTAACTATGCATCAAAGTTTAAACTTTTAACATTAACAAGGATCATAAGCACTTTTAAAGCAAGGCAACAGATTCTAAGCATGTACATTAACACATTTAATCATTCTCGCTAAGAGTAAACTGCAACACTAGTAGTCTATTTATTCTCAAGCTAGAGATATTAATCACATTAAATTGATTCAACTCAAAATTTAACTTAGCAACACATCAATCCATAAACCACATTGTTACCTACTACATAACATGCTAAACATCAATTCTTACTAGGGACAAACGATTTCAGTCAAAAGACTACTTTGTTTACTGACATTTTAGTTTTAAAACTCATCCTAAGTTCATAAGGAAAATTTGACTCTCAAAATTGCGATGAGACAAACCCAAACTTGGTCATGCAAAGGAATTCTCCAAAACACTTTTTAAATCTCAAAGACTCCCTCTTGGAGGGAACCAATCGATCAAATATACCTTTGCAAATAAACCCTAACTCCAAACTTTCACAAAATAGGAAGGGTTCTTCAAAGATGATTTTCTTAAACCGGACAAAATAACGAATCAAACACCACTTACTTCTACAAAGACAGAACTTCAGCCACGACAGCCTGTGTCCGGCACAACTCATAATAACTCCTTTAACCTCGAGAGAAAGACAAACACAGGGATAAATTGAATGCTTGTTCCCCATAATGCAATCAACAGGCATCAAAAGCGAAAGGCGCCAAAAGAAACGCAACACTAGTCTCCTCTTCTTCATCTTCAACCAAGGAAGAAAACCACACACCGCATACGAACGATCCGCGAAAACCCAACACTTTTCATTTGATTCAAATCTACTAAAGCCAAGAAAAGCAAAGAACACCGGCCGTCGAGCGGCAAAGAACATACGAAGGAAACCACCATTAACTCTTCTATTTGACTCCAGTCAACTACCCGATCAACGACAGAAAGGATAAGCACTCTTCTCCTACAGGGGTCAATAGTTCTTCGGTGGTGGCGCTAACCGGCCACACCGTCAAACCTCACCCTTACTATGAAATAAGAGAGGTGGCCGAAACCCTTCGGCACCAAAATCCCACTTTTACCTCCACAACAGGAATAATTCAATCATTTATCTCATAGACATAGCAACGTGCTTTATCAATGGAAGCATTCAACATCATAACTTAAATACAACATTTAAGCATAAAGAAACGATACCCATACCCTTTCCTACTGTGCATCCATTGTGTGTCAAATTTTAGATTAGTTATACCACTTTTGCAAGTTTTAATGTTGCTATCCTATAACAAAATTTTAGTTAAGACCTAAGCCATGATTCTAAGTTATTCCACATCATATTTTAGTTTTTCCCTATAGCATGACCCTAAAAATTCACATTCCAAGAACCTACAGCCCGCTCTGATACCAACTGTAACACCCTGGCATTTAATATGCCCGAATGCTACCAAACATAAGCTAAACAACAACTAAATATCACATTTAAACATAAATTCCAGCAAAGGTACATATGCTAAAAACCGATATTTCGGCAGCATCTCCTTTGTTTTTCCATGAATTAACACAATATCAATATCATGGCAAGATATATCATAGCACACGACATCTAAAACATCAACATAAATGGATGTATCATCAAACTACGCCAATAATACCACGCTCAACCACTTCATAAACTATAACGAAGCAAATAAGGGATCACAAGCATGCTAGATTAAACCATACATTAACTTTATGGCACAACTCTTAAAATCATGTCTCCAAGTGATTAATCATAGACTATGATGGTGGAGCTACGTGTAGAAGTGTAGCTAAACCCCTTTTTCCCGCATGCCGATCTCAAAGTACCTAAAAACAACATAAAACACAAGCGTGAGTTCGAAACTCAGCAAGCATATGGTAATGGACAACAAGATCATTTACAAGACAATAATACCTCACATCACATATAACATCTCATACTTGAGCACATAACAACATCATCATCATTAAAAAAAAATGTATTGCAATGCAATGCAATGCAATGTTATGCTCATATCTCCATGGAAACTCATACCGATATGGTTGAGTACACACCCGTCGGTGTGCACCCTCTCCCCCCTTCCATCCCGAAGATGGAGGGTGCCTACTCCTCGCTTCCATTCACCACGTGAATGGAATCACGATGTAGGTCTTACTCAATGGCTTTGCGGACTAGTCATAACTTTCTCACCGGCCTTTCCCGGATTAGTTAATGACTTTCTCACCGCCCTCGCCCCATCTCATGTCATGCATGCAACTATGCCAATTATCATATTTCACATGTACATAAACATATGGCCTCTCATCATGACAAATATTACACATGGCATCGAATCATGATAAGTATAGACACATAGCATCATATCATGATAATCATACTCAATATATCATTGGAAAACAGCAAGCAAGGCAAGTGATCATAGCAAGTATTCAATCTTTCATCCAATATCAACAAGCAACCTACAATCCGCTATACATTACAACACACTTGCCTCAACCGCGGGCGACGGATTTGTGGGACGTAGAGGGCACTCCCGGTGTCACACCACCTGCACATAGGCATCACACACTCACAATAATGCCCGCAAAACAGTACACAAATCCCCATCTAACCCGACATTGCCCACTACTTGCAAACCTAAAAACAGAGGTTCTGTCCCGGCGGGACAGCAGCCTTGCAAAGGCCATAACTTGAGTTCTGGGACTCCAAATCGATTAAACGAGTACACCATCGCGAAGCTTAGGAAATTTCCTACCTTTTTCTAGTTATACGGAAAGACTGATTCGGACTCTAAAATTGTTTAATCTACAGATTACTACGATCTGTTTCAATCGCGTCACAGATTTTAACACGCTCGGTAAAACGGCCATAACTTTCAAACGGCTGATCGGATTTTAACGTACTTTATGTCCACGGAAAGATAATTAAATTATCTACAACTTATTTTAAGTCCGTATGGACAGATTCGGATTCTAAATCAATGAAAACTCGAACCCTAGCCCGACTGCTCAATCTGCCCGAAAACAGAAACGTGGCAACGTCTAGATCTAACCCAAAGAACTCCAATCCAGCACCACCAATTGATCTAAAAACTTGATAATCACCCTAAGAACAGTACCTAGATCAATTCCAAGGATCCCCATGATCATACCTTTGCCCAACGAACGAATCTCCAATAGATCTCCTCGCGGATCGCTCCTCGCTCCACGCTCCTCGCTCCTCGCTCCAACGGATGGATCCACAAGGTGCAGAGGTGTGGAGACCACCCTAGGGCAGCAAGGGGGTGGAGGAGAGGTGGTGGAGAGGTGGGGAGCAATGGGGCAAAGGGGGAGGTGGAGGCGCACAAGAGGGAGAGGGAGAGGGGGTGGCGGCTAGGGCTTAGGAGGGGGAGGTGGGGCGCCCACGGGCAGGGGGAGCACGCCCAAAAGGCTGGTGGGGAGCCCTTTTACCAGCCCCCACACCCAATCCTAGTCCGTTACGGAGACCTACTCCATCCCACCAAAGCCCACCAAGGCCCAAACTCCCCCGGGAAGGCCCAAAACCCCGGAAACGCCCCGGAAAAGCTATTAACCTCCATATCCTATAGTTTTAACCTTAATTCCACATCTCATAATGTTATTAACCTTATCATGCACGTTAAATAAGGTTACGACACTCCGTGGCGACATAACACTTCAACCGGCCCAAAAACGCGAGAAAACCCTACGCCGAAAGGTTTTATTCTCTAGTTTCACCTTCTATAACGTCACACCAAACCATAGTGTCACACAAAATGTGCTTGTTCATGTGTTTGACAATTTGACAAGAAACAGTAAGTTTCGCTTTTGCGCCGGACCAATGTCGGGACCCCGAATTTGCAAATCCGGACCCTCTGTGTATTCAGCACTAGTCCAGGAACGCGCTAGTGCACACAGTCTGAACATCGGTATATATCACAATCATACCAATCGATACTATCAAAGTACTTTATTTAAATAATCAAAGGGTTACTCGACCTTATGGCCAAGTTACAAATATATGCCTTGCAAGGCGAAACTTATTAAAAGAGAAATAACGGCGGAAAATCAAATAAACTTGATGGCGCCATCAGTATACCACAGGCAATGGTGGGGCTCGCATCCCTAAGTAGGCAGTCTTCTTGAGTTCCTCCTCCAAAGCTAGCGTAATCTCCTCTTCAACTGATATTGTGTTGAGGCAAGGGTGAGTACTTGGTACTCGGCAAGTCATCAATGAATGCAAGCTAATATACTATATGCATGGCTTAGTACAAAGGAATAGCTAGAGGTATATTTGCGATGTGAAACAGCTTTTGACAAGTAATATAAGTAGATTAAGCGATAGAAATAAGTCAAGCATAAATAACTTTTCAAGAAGTTTAAATAACATTTTTAAACATCCTAAACCATGTTACCATCGTCTGCCTTGTTAAACAAACCCAACTTGTCAAATCCAAGTTATTTTAGGAAAGTCTACCCCTTGACTGTAATTCGAGCATTGTCGATGCAGTGGACTCGGCTATTCAAATAGATTCTACACTCTGCAGAGGTTATACACTTTACCCACAAGATACAATCCACTCACCACGTCGGTACCCGTGAATGCGCCATACAAGAGTATGCGAATGACGATCATAACAAAGCCTTCCGGAAGCCTCAAACAACACAGGGTGGTCCTCTCAGATGCGTGCTCTACACCATCCTTCCCTTAGCCAAGGCGAAGTATGGGACCAACACACCGTTAGATGGGTACCTGGCCACGGCCACGATCACGCCCCAGTGCACAATCACACAAAAGGTGTAAGCTGACACCTGAGGCTCCACAAGTGAGTCCTTAGCGACTTAGTCAACTAGGGCCGTCCATTCCAGCCATGTGGTTGTAACGTATGGCCCGATTCAAAGGCTTGCAAGGTTAAGTCCTTAGAGTGACCAGGGCAAGACTACCCGAAAAACCAAATCATCATCCCCAATGCCACAACTGGCCCACTGATTACTCTTGCCACATGCCCCGTCAGCGTTTATCAAACCCCAGTTGATTACCATGCACCACGTGCCATCAACATCACATGATACTTTTCCAAAACAGGTTCAATATATCATTAAGTCAATATTAGCATTTGATTATCCAAAATCATGTCATGAGCACGTAGCAGGTCTAAGCAGCATACTACAACGTTCTAAACCCATGTTGGCAATTTAATAATGTCCAACTAGTAAACCACAACTAGGGTGACAAAGGGTCATGGCACATACTTAAGTAATCAAGGTGTCATATATCAAATTGGTATTTATCTAACCCCCAGGTTTAAACCAAAGTATCTTTCTAATTGAACTAGCATGCAATAGTTTAAACCAAAATAGATTTCGAAATGGGATCAATATGGTCACAGCTCAACTTGCCTTCAATAAGCACTTGCACTTGGTCTTGAGTTGGATCCTCGAGTCAATACTTCTCCTTGAAACTCTCCCACTTCAACGTCCTACTTTCGTAAAGCGTGCAAATAGCAAATACACAAATAAACACTATGCAAAAGATCCCAAAACTCCAAATAAAATCCATAAACAGAGAGAACATAATTTTACGGATTTTTAGAAAGCTGGAATCGTCAAATTTGGAGTTAAAAGCACTTAAAAGTTATGATTATTTAAAGTTTAAATAATCAATTAAATAATTTTACAGAGAAAAACTTTAGTCCAAAAATTAAATAAAATTCATATTTAGGTAGATCTCAATTTTATACAAATTTAGAAATTTGAATCGCTCAAATCGGAGTTGAAACGCAAAAGTTATAAGCGTTTGAAGTTTGAATCTAAATTTGAAATCATTATTTGAATTAATAAATCATTTTCTTTTGAAATTAATTATTGCGTCGACATGGACACGTGGCAGCTCTCTCGATTGGCCTGGCGTCACCGGTCCATGGACTTGGTCCACGCTCGGCTTGGGTCTACCGTGGACTCGGTCCACGACTCGTCTCGGTCGACATGTGGCCCTCTCGGGTAGCGTCATCACGGCGCCGTGAGGCTCGACCGCAGTCGACGGTGGGACCTTTCGGACCGCGTCCATGGGTGACGTCGGCGCTTAGGCTGGGTTAGCCAGCGACATGCGGCCCTCGACACCGCGCCAGCGTGTCGGCGTACACGCAGCAGCGTGGGCGGGCGTTAATGCGGCGGTCCATCTTCCCGACACGTGGCGCAATCTCATCCGTTGGTTTGAAAATCAGCGGCGCGGATTAGATCCGGGGTTGCTGCGTTGAAATTACTGCGTTGCTCGTGGCGTTAGCTCGATCTAGTCGGACGGTCGAGATCTAATCCTATATTCGCCTTTGCCATGCTGACGCGTGGCAATTGTGGAACCGTTGGATCTTGATCCAGCGATCCAGATCTAATCGGGTTTGGGAACACGTGAGCTCACCTCAACCGTCCCGATCTGGATCCGGCGGTCCTCAGAGCTTCGCCAGGGACGGCGATGCTTCCGCAGCGGCTTGGCCCAGAGGGCGGCAGCGAGCCCGACGGCGTTGGGGCGTGCTCGGCAGATAAAGCCTCCTTGAGTGCGTCTCGTCGCGGACTCCGGATCTGAGCTCCTTCTCGGCGGAAAACGACGGCAGACGGCGAAGCCGGCGCAAACCGCAGCGGAGGAAAAGAACAACTCCGGCGGCGATTGCGGCTCAACGGTGGCGACTCGGCCCGAGATGGCTCGGAAACGAGTGCGCAGAGATGAGGGCAACCTCGGGGGCGTCTCACGCTTTAAATAGCCTCGGCGTCCGTGCCCTAGGCGGAAACCTAGTTAAGCTACGGCGGGCGCGGCGAAGTCGGCTTTCGGACTCGGCGAAGACGAAATCGTGGCCGTCCGCACGTGGCGCGATCAACGGCCACGATCGGCGGCAGGCGATCGGATCCGGCCGCACGGCTTTCGGCCGTGCACGGTTCTCGAGCCAGTATTGGATCTTGATCCAACGGTTGGGATTGATTAGGAGTTAAAGTGGGTTCGGTCGAGTCAAGCGGCTGGTCGGACTCGGAGTCCGACTTCGGTTCGGATGAACAGTATGCTTGACCCGAGTTGGATTTTCCAGCGATTTAATATTTAAAATAATTCCCGGTAATTCATTTAATTCATTAAAAATAGCAAAAGACTCGAGAAAAATTCAGAAAAAATTCGGAAAATATTTTGGAACATTTTGGACTCGAATAAAATATTTCCAACAAAATTTTATTTGCAAAATTAAATTCTTTAATTATTTCAAATGGAATAAATTCAAATAAATTCCAAATAAATCCAAATAAATTCGAGAAAATTCCAAAAATTCACCAAAGTGCCAAATCACACATGAATTTAAGAAAAGCAAAATTTTGGGGTGTTTACAAACCTCCCCCTTAATAGAATCTAGTCCACAGAGATTAGGGCTTACTAAAGGAATAGGTTTGAAATTCTTTCTTCAAATCCTCTTCAAGGCTCCCAAGTCGCTTTCTTCATGGTTGCTCCTTTGAACTCTACAAAAGCGGGTTGACTTGTTTTCTAGTTTCTCGATCCATTGTGTCTAGAATCCTCACAGGATGTTCCTTATAAGTCAAATCCTCTTGCAACTCAATTGACTCTAGCGGTGTATGCATTCTCAGAACTCGGAGGCACTTCTTTAGCTGGGACACATGGAATACATCATGTACTCACCGCCAACGATCGTGGCAACTCCGGTGATAAGCAACCGCCTCTGCGGCTCAAAATCTTAAATGGTCCAACATAGCAGGGGTGCGAGAGTTTCCCTTTGGCATGGAACCTCTTAACTCCGACGAGGCGTAACTCCGAGGTAAACAAAATCTTCCTCGGTTCAAAACTCAAGTCTCGCGATTTATTGTCGGCATAACTCTTCGCCGAGATTGGGCTATCTTCAACCTTTCCTAATCATGGCGATCTGTTCTTGACCTCTTGAAGAATATCAGGTCCAAAGACACGGCGTCGCCGGTCTCATTTCCAATTCAATGGCGTCCGAAGCGAAGTCGACCATCTGAGTGCCTCAAAGGTGACATCTGTAAACTAGCACGATAACTATTGTTGTAACTAAACTGGCACACGGCAAACTCTTATCCCAAGAGGTAGCATAAGCCAATGCACAAGCTCTCAACATATCTTCCTAATCTGGTTGACTCTTTGGTCTGTCCATCCGTGCAGGATGATAAGGCATGTACTTGAAGTTTAAACGGGTCCCCATGGCTTCATGCAACTTATTCCAAAACCTTGAGGTAAATTGGGTACCTCTGTCGAAGATACAATCCTCTTTGGCACTCCGTGTAAACAAACAATCTGATCATGTACAGATACGGCTAATTTATCTCCGAGTAAGTGGTCTTCACGGGATAAAATGGGCTACTTTAGTCAAGCGATCCACTATAACCCATATGGAGTCATAACCTCCTTGAGTCTTGACAAACCGGTAATGAAATCCATTCCGATTTCCTCCCACTTCCACTCGGGTATTTTCAATTTGTAGTAATCCTGGGGTCTCGATGCATTGCCTTGACTCTCGGCATACGTCGCACAATGCAACATGCTCGGCAACTTCACGTTCATACTCGGCCACCAGAATCTCTCCTTGAGATCTCGACACATCTTAGCTTCGGGATGAATCGAGTACTTAGAGTCATGGGCTTCTTCGGAATCGGAGTTGCTTTAACTCCTTTGTGTTAGGCACACAATGCGATCCTTCATCCATAACGTGCCTTGCCTCGTCTAGCTTGAAATCCTTTGCCTTGCTTTCCTCCATCTTGGACTTAATCCTACGGATCTTGTCATCATCATACATCCTTCGGATCCGGTCCTCTAAAGTAGGCTTTACTTCCAAGGCGGCCAGAATCAGCTAGGTACAACCTCAATCTTCATTTTAAAATCCTCACACATAACTCATCCTGACTTGTGGTTAGCAACGTACTCACGGTATGGCTCTTCCGACTCAGAGCATCGGCTACTACGTTGGCCTTCCCGGGATGGTAATGGATTCCAACATTATAGTCCTTAATCAACTCTAGCCATCTCCTTTGCCTCATATTCAGGATCTGACCGTGAATATTACTTAAGGCTCTTATGATCCGTATACACTTCACATCCGTTTCCAATCAGATAGTGGCGCCATATCTTCAAGGCATGCACTACGGCTAACTCTAGGTCATGTGTCGGATAATTTTCCTCATCGGCCTCAAGCGCCTTGAGGCATAGCGTGACCTTTCCATTACCGCATCGGCACACATCCAAGTCCTTGGCGCGATGCGTCACAATAAATCTCCGAAGCTTTGAGCAACATCCGGTAGAACTAACACCGGTGCTTTGATGTCAATCGCTTCTTGACTCCTGAAATCCTTTCTCACATTCTGGCGTCCATGCAAACTTCTTTTCCTTCTTCAAGAATTGCGTAAGAGGTTTCGCAATGGTGTCGAAAAGCCTTCGGCCGATAACGCGGTAATATCCTGCCATTCCAAGGAAACTCCGCATCTGGTCACGGTCTTTGGTTGTTCCCAATGTAAACCACGCTTCTACTTTGCTTGGATCCAGCGACTTTCCTTCTGCGGTCATCACATGTCCAAGAAACTCCACCTTGTCCTTCCAAAAATCACACTTGCTGAACTTGGCGAAAAGTTGCTGTTCCTCGGCTTTTCCAAAACTTCGCCTTAAGTGTTCGGCATGTTCATCCTCTGTCTTGGAGTAGATTAGGATATCGTCTATGAACACGACGACAAACTTGTCCAAGTATTCCATGAACACCTTATTCATCATATTCATGAAATATCATTGGCGCATTAAATCGACCAAGGATACCTCTTGTAAACTCGTAATGTCCATATCTTAGCCGAGAATGCGGTCTTGAATATCTTACGATCGGATCTTCCAGCTGATGGTATCGATCTCAGGATCAATCTTGGAAAACTCCGGCTCCTCTTAATCGATCAAACAAATCATCAATCCGGGTAGCGGATACTTATTCTTCACGGTGACTTCATTGAGTGCACGGTGAGTCGATGCACATCCTGAAACTCCGCCCTTCTTCTTGACAAACAAAGCGGTGCTCCCCACGGCGACGAACTCTGGCCCCGATAAATCCTTTCTCCATTAACTCTTCCAAATTTGTTTCTTCATTTCTACCAACTCCTCGGTAGACATCCGATAGGGTCTCTTTGCTATCGGTCTTGTGTGCAGATACAAGTTCTATCACAAACTCTATGTCCCTGTCAGCCGGCATAACAAGTAGATCTTCAGGAAAAACATCGGGGAACTCAATCACTACTGGGAAATCATCTATGCTGATTGCCTTGTGCTGGTTAACCATCATTTGTCCATCTCTAAGCTGCGATGGCTTGAAATTCCACTTTCTTCCCACACGGGCTCTCAAGCGAGATAGTCCTTCGTCGCAATCCAATACGGCCTTGTGCTTGGATAACCAATCCATTCCCAATATAACATCTAAAGTGCGGGTCTCCAAAATTATAAGATTTGCTAGGAACTCTATTCCATCTATTAGTATTCTCACCGGAACATCCTACTTCCGTTCGGAGTTCGAACCAGGAGTTTGAACTAAAAGCATGCACTTAAGTCTTGCAATCCTTAAATCATTTCTAGTAGCAAAGCCTTGCGAAACAAGCGAATCACGAAGCTCGAGTCAAACAAAAGCTGTGCAGTGCTGCGTTAACAGTAACTTACCCGATCTGACGTCAGTAGCATTCCGCAGTCGTCTGCGGTGACATGAAGTTGACGGCCTCTCACCACGCAGTGCAGGGTATGGCTCCTGGTGCTTTGGTGTCCTTGGGGTGGTTCTAGATTGAAGCGGCGGGTCGCTCTCAGCTGTCTTCTGGACAATCATTGGCAAAGTGTCCTGGCTCGTTCGGTTATGGCCAGCGTCTCACTTGTTCATTTGCCGACGGGGTAGCGTTTCTAAGCGGGGGCTGGGGTTTGGTAGTTACGATTGGCAGGTCTTGGTCTTGGGGATGGTGTCCCTTGCATTCGTGTGGTTGGAATGAAGAATTGATTTGGTGCAACTCTCGGTATTCGTTCCCCTGACGTGATCCTTGCTTTGCATCCTGCGCTTCTGTTCTCATCGATTTCCTTGCGCTTGTCCTCAAGAATCAGTGCCTTATTCACCAACTCTTGGAAATCTGGAAGGTGTGGGTGATCAACCCTACTTGCAATCTGAGTTAAGTCCCTTCATAAAGCGAGGCATGCGGATTTATGTCGCTACATCCTCGAATGCGTGCGTAGCGTGCTAGCTGTGTGAACTTGTTCGGGTAGTCGACCGGCTGATTACCTTGCTTCGTGCTGAACTCCTCCTTCTTAAGGTCCATAATTCCTTCAGTGCCACGTGATCTTGTCGGAATGCAGTGAACTCCTCCCAAGTGATATCTTGAGGTTCTCTGCGGCATGAAGTTCTCCCACCATTCGTGTTTCCTTCCAACCTGATGAGAAGCGTAAAGTATCTTCTCATTCCCTATGCATTGAGCTATGTGTAGCTTCCTCTCAATTGATCTTAACCAATCATCGGCCTCCAATGGATTGGCATTTCGGAAGAAAGTGGGTGGGTGAGTCCTCATGAACTCTGTGACCTTGTATTACAGCGTGGTCCCCTGATTAACTTGATTAGCGGTGGCCTGGCGCGACGTGCTGCATTTGTTGCATCATAGCATGCATCAGCCAGGTCTGGCGACAGAAATGCTCCAAATTCTGCACATCGGGCGGTGCTGGTGCTCTATCATTGGGGTTTTCTGTTGGGCGAGATCCACTCCCATTGCTTCCAAAAGTTCCCACGGGTGTTCACCATCTCGCCGATTTGCTCTAGGTTTAGAGATGAGGAAACAAGAATAGACAAGTAGTATGGAACTTATGCGGCGAAAAGGGGTAACCTTAAGGTCCATCTTTATTATTAATAACTTGGTATGGCTGCTTACAATGCCTAAGGGCCTTGCAACACATACTTGCACACTCGACAAACAAAGCAAATCCAACCGAACTAACTCACGGAGTCCTAACGCCTAAAGGGTGACTCTTTATTTTATATTGTGACTCGGCGAAGGAGTCTCACTATAGAACCTAAGCTCACTCCAGAAAACCTCCGCGGCCTGGGGTATGGGTGCGCGGCATAGGCGTGAAGCGTCGCCATGTCCGGCGACTATATCATCGTGGTAGTCGAAGAAGCGATGTCCTCATCGAGATCTGACTCCTCCGGATCTGGCTCGTGTAGCTCGATCTTGGCTCTGCAGTCCGCATACAAGTCATTTCCAACTCGTCAATCCTTCGCAGAAGATGTGCCACATATACTCTTGAGCTTCCCGCCATCTGTTCTTCTCTGTATGCCGTGATCTCCTTGCCCAGACAGTAGCTCCTTGCTTGTATTATCTAGTACATCTTCTGGGCGACGACGAATCATTGCCAGCGTATTAACCGTGGCATCCTCATCTGAATCGCCTTGGGTCAAGAAAGGTTATCGGCTGCTGAGATGATAACGGAACAGTGCTCTCAACTCTCTGGCGTGAATACGGGTAATGTGCCGCATTGCTCGTCGTGATACTTCTTGGATACCCATCCGCATTGTAGATCTCCGGTCTGGTGTGTCGAGCGATTACTGGGCCCTTTTCCTAGCAGGTACCTCAATCCTCACGTCACAAGCCTTGATCAATCCCGGCTAAGTCACTTCCACTTGGTATTGGGGCTTCTCAAAATCTCAGAGTGTAGCATATGCCAAAGTTCCGCGGGCGTGACCACTTCCCGAGATCAACGTAGTTGAACTCTTCCTCCATCTGTCACAAGCGTGCTTTACGTAAGAACTTCGAAATTTTTGAATTGTGACAAGGTAAGGAAAAATTTCAGCAATAGACAAGAAAGAGAGAAGGGGATAAGTCGAGATGTCATTTCTTGTCTTCACAAATTTTTAGCTTTAGAAAATAGGTTTTATCCTCACTACGACCATTCTAGCTAGGGTTGAGCCTACAGTCAAGTATGGCTCACGATACCACCTCTGTCGGGACCCTGAATTTGCAAAATCCGGACCCTCGTGTATTCAGCACTAGTCCAGAACGCGCTTAGTGCACACAGTCTGAACATCGGTATATATCACAATCATACCAATCGATACTATCAAAGTACTTTATTTAAATAATCAAAGGGTTACTCGACCTTATGGCCAAGTTACAAATATATGCCTTGCACAAGCGAAACTTATTAAAAGAGAAATAACGGCGGAAAATCAAATAAACTTCGTGGCGCCATCCAAGATACCAGGCAATCGGCGGCTCGCATCCCCTAAGTAGCGGGTCTTCTTGGAGTTCCTCCTCCAAAGTGGGCGTAATCTCCTCTTCAAGCGATATTGTGTTGAGGCAAGGGTGAGTACTTGGTACTCGGCAAGTCATGCACAGAATGCAAGCTAATATACTATATGCATGGCTTAGTACAAAGGAATAGCTCAGGGTATATTTGCGTAAACATGACTTTTGACAAGTAATATAAGTAGATTCGGAAAGCGGTAGAAATAAGTAAAGCATAAATAACTTTTCAAGAAGTTTAAATAACATTTTTCCCATCCTAAACCATGTTTCCATCGTCTTCCTTGTTAAACCAACCCAACTTTTCAAATCCAAGTTATTTTAAAGTCTACCCCTTATTGTAATTCCCGAGCATTGTCGATACCGTGGACTCGGCTATTCAAATAGATTCTACACTCTGCGGAGAGGTTATACACTTTACCCACAAGATACAATCCACTCACCACGTCAGCCGTAGTGAATCGCCATACAAGAGTATGCGAATGAGCGATCATAACAAAGCCTTTGGGAAGCCTCAAACAACAGGTGGTCCTCTCAGACGTGCTCTACACCATCCCTTCCCTTAGCCAAGGCGAGTATGGGACCAACACACCAGTTAGATGGGTACCTGGCCACGCCACGATCGCTCCCGTACAATCACACAAAAGGTGTAGCGACACCCGAGGCTCCACAAGTGAGTCCTTAGCGACTTAGTCAACTAGGGCCGTCCCATTCGGCCATGTGGTTGTACGTATGGCCCCGATTCAAAGGCTTGCAAGGTTAAGTCCTTAGAGTGACCAGGGCAAGACTACCGAAAAACCAAATCATCATCCCCAATGCTGTGGCCCACCTGATTACTCTTGCCACATGCCGGTCGTGTTTATCAAACCGAGTTGATTACCATGCACCGTGCCATCAACATCACATGATACTTTTCCAAACAGGTTCAATATATCATTAAGTCAATATTAGCATTTGATTATCCAAAATCATGTCATGAGCACGTAAGCAGGTCTAGCGTTATACTACAACGTTCTAAACCCATGTTGGCAATTTAATAATGTCCAACTAGTAAACCACAACTAGGGTGACAAAGGGTCATGGCACATACTTAAGTAATCAAGGTGTCATATATCAAATTGGTATTTATCTAACCCCCAGGTTTAAACCAAAGTATCTTTCTAATTGAACTAGCATGCAATAGTTTAAACCAAAATAGATTTCGAAATGGGATCAATATGGTCAAAGCACAACTTGCCTTCAAAAAGCACTTGCTCTTGGTCTTGAGTTGGATCCTGAGTCAATACTTCTCCTTCGAATCCCTCCGGCACTTCAACGTCTACTCGTAAAGCGTGCAAATAGCAAATACACAAATAAACACTATGCAAAAAGATCCCAAAACTCCAAATAAAATCCATAAACAGAGAGAACATAATTTTCTGGATTTTTAGAAACTGGAATCGTCAAATTTGGAGTTAAAGCATAAAAGTTATGATTATTTAAAGTTTAAATAATCAATTTTATATTTTTACAGAGAAAAACTTTAGTCCATAAATTAAATAATATTCATATTTAGGTAGATCTCAATTTTTTACAAATTTAGAAATTTGAATAAACTCAATCGGAGTTGAAGCATAAAAGTTATAAGCGTTTGAAGTTTGAATCTAAATTTGAAATCATTATTTGAATTAATAAATCATTTTCTTTTCGGAAATTAATTATTGCGTCGGCATGGACACGTGGCAGCCTCTGATTGGCCCTTGGCGTCAGCCAGGTCCATGGACTTGGTCCACGCTCGGCTTGGGTCTACCGTGGACTCGGTCCACGACTCACGTGTCGACATGTGGGTATCTCGGGTAGCGTCATCGGTCGGGCTCGGCCACGATGTCTGGCCGAGTGGGACCTTTGTGGACGTCATGGGTGACGCCAGCGCTAGCTGGGTTAGCCAGCGACATGCGGGCCCTCGACACGCGGGCGCGTGTCGGGTCACTGCCTGCCAGCGTGGGCGGCGTTGACGCGGCGGTCCATCTTCCCGACACGTGGCGCAATCTCATCCGCTGGTTTGAAAATCAGCGGCGGATTAGATCCAGGGTTAACACTGCTGAAACTGCGTTGCTCGTGGGCGTTCGATCGATCAGGGCGGTCGAGATCTAATCCTATATTCGCGCCGCTACAAAGACGCGTGGCAATTGTGAACCGTTGGATCTTGATCCAACGATCCGAATCTAATCGGGTTTGGGAACACGTGAGCTCACTCAACCGTCCGTCTGGATCCACGGTCCCTCGAGCTCGCGAAGACAGCGATGGCTTCAGCTTGACGAGAGGCAGGGGCGGCAGCAAGCCCGGCGGCGTTTGGGGCGTCGGTTCGGCGAGATGAAGCCTCCCTTCGAAGTGCGTCTCGTCGCGGGACTCGGATACGGGCCTATTCTCGGCGGAAGACGACAGACGACAGCGGAAAGCGGCGCAAAACCGCAGCGGAGGGAAGAGACAACTCAGGCGGCGATTGCGCGGCTCAACGGTGGCGGCTCGAGATGGCTCGAAGAGGCAGGGTGCGCAAGGATGAGGAGCAACCTCGGGGGCGTCTCACGCTTTAAATAGCTCTCGGCGTCCGTGCCACTGAGCGGAAACCTAGTTCTGGCGCGCGGGCGAGTCCGCTTCGGACTCGCGAAAACGCAGCGAAATCGTGGCCGTCCACGTGGCGCGATCAGCCACCCTGCGATCGCCGCGGCGCGATCGGATCCGCCTTGATTCGGCAGAGCCCAGTGTTCTGGCCGTTGGATCTTGATCAGCGGTTGGGATTGATTAGGGTTAGGAGTGGGTTCGGGTCGAGTCAAGCGGCTCGGGTCGGACTCGAGTCCATTTCGGTCGGATGAAACGACTTGACCCGAGTTTGGATTTTTCCAAATGATTTAATATTTAAAATAATTCGATAATTCATTTAATTCATTAAAAATAGCAAAAGACTCAGAAAAATTCCAGAAAAATTCTGGAAAATATTTTGGAACATTTTGGACTCGAATAAAATATTTCCAACAAAATTTTATTTGCAAAATTAAATTCTTTAATTATTTCAAAATGGAATAAATTCAAATAAATTCCAAATAAATCCAAATAAATTCCAGAAAATTCCAAAAATTCACCAAAGTGCCAAATCACACATGAATTTAAGAAAAGCAAAATTTTGGGGTGTTACAACCAAGCTCTCAAGAAACAGTAAGTTCCCCATCTGCGCCAGATCGTTTTTCGTATGTACGACGGACCAATTTTGTTGGTCTGTTGTAAACATGTTTTTGGCAACTTATTTTTCCCATGTACATCGGACCAAGTTTTTGGGTCTGTCGTGGACGTGCTTTTGAGCTCATGAGCCGAACTCAATTTTCCAAGAAACCAGTAAGTTTTGCATGTACGTCGGACCAATTTCTTTGGTCAGTCGTGAACGGCCTTTTTGAGGATTGATTTCGCATGTACGACGGACTGATTTCTTTTAGTCCGTCATGAACGTGTTTTCGCCGAAATGTTTTCTTCTTGGAACAGAGACTTTCACGTGTATAACGGACCGATTTTGTTAGTCCGTCGTGAATGGTTTTTTGAGTGACTTTTTCTTGTGTACGCCAGACCATATTTTTTGGTCCGTCGTGAATGCGTTTTTGCTCGATTAGGGTTTTGAGCAAAATTGGAATTGTGTTTGATTTGTTTTTGAGATTATGAAATTTGTGAGAATTTCATGATGCTTGAAGTGGACTTTATGCAATGCTCGTGTGAGTATTTGCATGGATTGATGTGAGTCAAGTCGTGGACTTGTGCTCGGAATTGTTTTGTGGTTTGTTCTTGTGCAGGTATTGCTCGAAGATGAACGTGGTCGATGACGGGACCGGAACTAGGTTCATGGAGGAGCTGAGGTTCGGGACTAGGATCAGGGAGGAACTGAGGTCTTGGTGGTCAAGGATGTCATGCGGGACGTTCGGGCTAAGTGAATGGTGCACATGAAGAATGGTTAGTCACGTGAGAATGGCAGGAGGTCATTCGCATGCAAAGTGTTAGTCACGTGAGTATGGCAGGTGACCATACGCGTGCAAAGTGTTAGTCACGTGAGTATGGTAGGGTTGCCATACGCGTGCAAGAGTTGTACTCGGCCAGGTTGGGCCAAGAGGAGTTGTGTTGAATACATACTCTTTCTAGGAATTGTATTCAGAACTCCTTGTGTTTTGCTCCTTTAAATAGGAGGGGTGTCTCCTGTTGAAGGGCATCAATTGGAGCTGAGCGCATTGAGAGCCTCAAGCTCAGTTTTAGGGTTTGTACTCTTTTGATGAGAGTATTTTAGACAAAAGAAATAAAGATCAATTTTTCTAGATCCTTGCATGCTACAGTAACCGCGTTGCTACAGTGTTTCCTGTTTTGGTTCTTGTTTGCATGCTTATTCTTATTCTAGATTGGTTTTTTTTTTTTGAGTTTCTTCGTGATTTGATCAATCCAAAACCTCTCTAGGGATTTGTTTTACAGTTCTTCAAAGTTCTGTAGGTTGATCTTTTTCGTTTCTGTTAAACCTTCAAGTTTACGTTAGATCAATTCTCGTCATCTTCTGTTATAGCAAGCTTGCAAGGTTCATAACTTTTGATCCTTAAGTCCGATCGAGCTGATTCTTTTTGAGTTAGATTCGTATCGGAATCTAGTTTCTTGTGTCCAAATTTCAGATCGTTCCAACGGTTGGATCACCAGTAATTCGTGTTTTACCAAACCTCGATCATTCTGTTTTTGTCGAAAACGAGGCAATTATTTGGTTCTGTTTTGGGGTGAACTTTTAATAGATCAAGAATTTGGTTTTAGCTTCCGCACAATCATTCACCCCCCCTCTGATTGCTATATTCATATACTTCGATCCTACAAGTGGTATCAGAGCAAGGTTTTTCTAATCTTTCTTAACCGGTGATTAGATCAATGGATCGTTATTCGACAAAACCATGTGTGTTCGATGGTGTTGATTTTCAGTTTTGGAAGGCCAAGATGGAGGCGTTCATCCAAGCACAAGGCTTCACAATTTGGGAGAAGGTCTACAAGCCATATGAAGTCCCTGCTAACGACAACGTCAACGACACCAATCGCACACATGTTGAAGCAAACAGCAAGGCGCGCAACTTGATCATCCAAAGGTTTGGGACGCAGCGACTTTGACCATGTGATCCATCTCAAATCCGCATATGAGGTATGGAAATCTCTTTGTGATTACCATGAGGGTTCTAACACTATTAAAGAGGTTCGTCAAGATCTTTACAAAAAAGAATACATGCGATTTGAGATGAAACCCGGTGAGTCGCTAGATGACTTCTTTGCACGTTTCAATAAAATTCTTAGTAATCTTCGTGCTGTTGGAGTTAGCTTTAATGATGCTGCTAATGCTAGACAATTGCTTGGTGCTTTAGACATGTCTATTTGGGAGATGGAAGTTACATCCATTAGAGAATCTACTGTCATGAGTACACTTACATTAGATGTTTTGTATTCTAAGTTGAAAACTCATGAGTTGGATGTTTTTGCCAGAAAGGGTAATGTTAAATCAATTGCTTTGATCTCTAACCCTAACATGTCAAATGCAAATTCTTCTTCTAGTTTTGCCTTGTCCTCCTTGTCTTCTTTAACAGATGAGCAAATAGAAGAATTTCCTGAAGAAGACTTGGCACTACTCTCTTCTCGCTTTAACAAAGCTTTGCAGAATGTGAGAATGAGAAAGAGAGGTGGTCCTCCAAGGTGCTATGAGTGTGGTGATCTCAACCACATGAGATCAAATTGTACAAAGCTTGCAGGTAAAGCATCATGAGAAGAGAAGGACAACGACAGAAGAAAAGAGAAGAAGAAGTTCCCTTCAAGTGATAGAAAGAAGAAGAGCTTCATCAATCGCAAAGTGGTCCACCGAGTTCTTTCCGCTCTTGAACAAGTCAATTTGAGCGATGTGGATTCGGAGAGCAGCGAGGACGATGCAACTCCAAGCAAGCGTGACTTGACGGGGTTGTGTCTCATGGCAAGCAGCAAGGATAGCTTCACCGAGGACGATCACGACAGCGGCTTCAATTAGGTAGACCCTTCCTATGATGAATTAGCTATTGCTGTTGCTCGTCTTGGAAAATTGCTTGACAAACGTGACAAGAAAATTAAGAAAACATGATTTCATTGTTGAATCATTGAAAGCTGAAATTGCTAGACTTAAGACTTTGATCCCTAGTGATGATACTTGCAAATCATGTGACTTAATTTACAATGAGCTCACATTGCTTAGGAAAGAACATGCTCTTCTGTTGCATCTAAATGAGAAAAATGAGAAACATGTTAAACATGCTAGCTGTTCCACTGATGATTTGCATAGTTCATATTCTTGTTCTAAATGCTCAACTCTTGAATTAAAATTGAAAGATGCAAATACTAGGGTTTCTCAATTGATTGATAATCTGCTTTCTCATGAGGTTCTTTCATGCTCAACTTGTCGCAAGCAAAAAGTAAAAGTGGACGCTTCCTGCAATAATTGTTTAACTCTTGCTAAGAAAGTTGATTACTTGCAAAATTCTTTAGAACGGTTCACTAAAGGCAAGAAAAATTTGAACATGATTTTGGATAAATCAAAGGTTAGCTCAAATAAGAAGGGTTTAGGTTTTGATCTTCATGCTTCATTTGGAACTAAACCTTGCACTGCTGTTCATGCTCCTTGCAATGACAAAATTGAAATTCTTAATGAGCCTAAAAAGATTGCTTTTAAATCTGCTGGTTTTCTTTCTTCTACTATGATGAATGCAAAATATGTTTCTACTGTTAAAGCAAAACCTCATGCTAAGTACACTTGCACTCATTGTGGTAGAGATGGACATCTAGTAGATTTTTGCTTTAGACTAGCCAGACAGCAAAGGAAAGAAATGACTAAGGCTAGGTCTAACTTCAGAAAAGCACACTTTACTTCTCACTATGCGCCTAGAGTGTTGAAAACACCTTCTGTTCCTATAAACATGGGAAAAGGAAAATCTGATTACGTGCATAAAAATTCTCGTGTTGTGCCCTCTTGTTGTGCGTCATGTGTCTCGATCTTGGATTCCCAAAAATCTGAGTTCTAACCGCGATCTTGAGACCTCGACATGTTTTGCTATGTAGGCTTCTCGCGCAAGGAAGGAGAACATATGGCTAGTGGATTCGGATGCTCACGCCACATGTCCGGTGATAAAATTGGTTCTCCTCCATCACTCGTGCATCTCGTCTTTGAAAGTGTTACTTTTGGAGATGCTTCTTCCTCTTCTGTTGTGGCAAAGGTACAATAAAGGTAAGTGACAAGTTTATGTTCAAAGATGTGGCTCTTGTTGAAAATTTGAAATATAACTTGCTTTCTGTCTCACAAATGCTTGATGAAGATCTTGAGATAAGCTTTAAGAAAAATGAATGCAAAGTGCTAGATGCTTCAGGTGATCTTGTGTTCAAAATTTCTCATTTTGGAAGAGTATTTAAAGCTGATTTTGATGCATCACCTTCTTCTAAGCATAGGTGTCTAATTGCCAATGTTTCTAAAGATTTATTCTTTTGGCATCGTAGACTTGGTCATGTTGGTTTTGATCATCTTACTTGTATAAGTGGTTTAGATCTCATACGTGGCTTGCCTAAGCTTAAGGGTGATAGCAATCTAGTATGTTCTTCTTGTAGACATGGTAAGATGATTGCAGGTTCACATCCACCTCTTACCATGGTGATGACAAACGCGCTCCAGACAGCTTCTACATCTTGATCTGAGTTGGACCATCTCGAGTTCAATCCTTTGGAGGCAAACGGTATGTGCTTGTGATTGTTGATGATTTTTCTAGATACTCTTGGGTGTATTTTATGGCATCTAAGGATGAGGCTTTTAGTCATTTTAGAAGTCTTGTTCTTAGGCTTTCTGTTGACCATCCAGGAGCTCTCAAAGCTATTAGAAGTGATAATGGAACTGAATTCAAAAATGCTTCCTTTGATCTCTTTTGTGCTGAAAAAGGAATTGATCATCAATTTTCATCTCCTAGAGTGCCTCAACAAAATGGTGTAGTTGAAAGGAAAAATAGAACGTTAGTTGAAATGGCTAGAACTATGCTAGATGAGCATCACACTTCTAGAAATTTTTGGGCTGAAGCGATTTCAACTGCTTGTTATGTTTCAAACCGTGTGTTTCTGAGATCAAAATTGGGTAAGACTCCATATGAGCTTCGGTTTGGGCATAGGCCTACTGTTTCTCACTTTAGGGTTTTTGGATGCAAATGCTTTGTCTTGAAATCTGGAAATCTTGATAAATTTGAAAGCTAGATCAACTGATGGCATTTTTCTTGGATATCCTGCTCATACTCGAGGCTATCGTGTGCTTGTTTCGGAGACTAACAAAATTGTGGAAACTTGTGAAGTTACTTTTGATGAGTCTAGTCCAGGCACTAGTCTAAGTGATGCAGGTACAGGCGCATATGTTCAGGGGGAGAAAATCTTTGAAGATAATGATGATGTTGAAGATGAGGTCTTGACTCTTCCTAATGCACAACAAGCTGTAGCACCTTTGGCACCTACTACTACATCACCTACAGCTAACCATCCTCAAGCTACAACATCATCTGTACATGCTGAAAATGAAGAAGGAGAAGGAGAAGTCTCAAAAGCCAATGCTCCCTTGCACATTCAAAAAATGCATCCATCTGAACAAATGATTGGAGACCTAAATGAGAGAGTCACTCGATCCAGGTTTATTCATTCTGACACTCATGCTCATTCTCGCTTTAGTTGCTTCTTTTGAACCCAAAGATATATCTCATGCATTATCGGCGAATCTTGGATCAATGCCATGCATGAAGAATTAGAGAATTTTGAACGAAATAAAGTTTGGAAACTTGTCTCACCACCTCCTGATTTTAATGTTATTGGAACTAGATGGGTTTTCAAAAATAAACAAAGTGAGGATGGTGTTGTTGTTAGAAACAAAGCTAGATTGGTTGCTCAAGGTTACACTCAAATTGAAGGCTTAGATTTTGATGAAACCTTTGCTCCTGTTGCTAGAATTGAAGCCATTAGAATCCTTTTAGCATTTGCTGCATCCAAAGGTTTCAAATTGTATCAAATGGATGTGAAAAGTGCTTTTCTTAATGGCTACATAAATGAGGAGGTTTTTGTCAAGCAACCACCTGGTTTTGAAAATCCAAAGTTTCCAAATCATGTGTTCAAACTATCAAAAGCTTTGTATGGTTTGAAACAAGCCCCTAGAGCATGGTATGATAGGCTAAAAACATTTTTACTTGAAAGGGGGTTTTCAATGGGAAAGGTTGACAAAACTCTCTTTTTACTCAAGCAAGGCAATGATCAACTATTCGTTCAGATTTATGTTGATGATATTATCTTTGGTGGTTCCTCTCATGTTTTAGTGTCTGAGTTTTCGGAAACAATGAGGAAGGAGTTTGAGATGAGTATGATGGGTGAGTTGACATACTTTTTGGGATTTCAAATCAAGCAAACAAAGGATAGTACTTTTGTGCATCAAAGCAAATACACAAAAGACTTGTTGCATAGATTTGGGATGGAAAACAAAGAAACCGATCATGACACCCATGGAGAGCGCTTGCACACTTGATCCGGATGAAGATGGTGAGCCGGTTGATCAAAAGGAATATAGAAGCATGATAGGTTCACTTTTGTACCTCACTGCATCAAGGCCGGATATACAATTTGCTGTGTGCTTGTGTGCTCGTTTTCAAGCTTCCCCACGTGCTTCACATCGACAAGCTGTCAAGCGAATTTTTAGGTATCTTCATGGAACTCAAGATTTTGGCATTTGGCTTTCTGCTTCCTCATGCATTAGTTTAAGAGCCTTTTCTGATGCTGATTTTGGAGGATGTAGAATTGATAGAAAAAGTACATTTGGTACATGTCATTTCTTGGGCAATTCTCTTATTGCATGGTCATCTAGAAAACAATCTTCTGTTGCACAATCAACTACTGAATCTGAATATGTGGCTCCTGCTAGTTGTTCTCAAATTCTTTGGATAGTAGCTACACTTAAAGATTATGGGGTTAATTTGGATAGTGTTCCTCTTTTGTGTGATAACACTAGTGCAATTTGCATTCCTAAGAACCCCGTGCAACACTCTAGAACAAAACACATTGACATCAGATTTCACTTTCTTAGAGATCATGTTGAAAAAGGCAACATTGTGCTTCATCATGTAGATACTGAACATCAATTGGCAGACATTTTTACAAAACCTTTGTCTTCTTCTCGTTTTGCTTTCATTCGGGGAGAACTTGGGATTGTTCATCCAATGGGTTTGTTTTGAGGGGGAGTTTCCTTGCCAAGTTCTTTCACTTGATGAGCTCACTTTATCATATTTCTTTATATGTTATGTAATTGAGCTAATATATGATAATCTAATTGTCTCACTTGAACTAAAAATGACATTGCGAAATTCCCTGTACTGATTGCCTATAGCTAAATACTCTGTGATATCTTACTCTTCTAGGCTTGATATTGAATCTTCTTGACAAATTTGGGCTATGAAGCAAGTGTGTTTTAGCTTTACTCTTTCATAAGACATTTTAATCACTTTTGCATGTTTATAATCAAAGAAAAATGAAAAGAAAAGGGAATCAATAAAAAAGGGTTGTTAAAAGCAAAAGCCTCAAGTTATGAGCTTCAGGAATGCTTTCCCTAAAAGAAAAGATGTATGCTTCAAGCATGCCATTCCCGCAAAGACAAGATGTATGCTTCAAGCATGCCACTTCAAGGAAATAAAAGAAGTATGCTTCAAGCATGCCACATGCAGTTTACTGTTTTAAAGATTAAATTGGTTTACTAGATTGGAGTTGAAACTACTTGCTCGCCCAGAGTTGTTAGTTGCTTCAATTTTGAGCCTTTGTTTTTCTACTAAAAGTTTTGCTTAGTACTTGGCTATAGTTGACTGAATTGAGGTTGAGATGCATGTCATTCCACAACTTGTTAAAATCACATCAAGATCATGTATTTTGCATATTATGTGATATATAAGGTTATATGATCGAATGAGCTCATCTTTTCCTATCTTGGCACTCCCTTGTTTCTTCTTGTGAAATCATTGCTACAAGAAAAATTTTGAACAAATTCTCTCTTTTGTACTCTTGATGAATCCATTGTCAAAGGGGGAGAAATTTGGGAATCATTGAAAAGTTTAAGGAAAAAGGGGGAGAAGAAAAAGGGGGAGTTGTGTTTGGAAATTTGGGAATTTTGGGAGAAGTTTGGAGAATTTTGGAATTTTTGGGCACATTGCACATTCACACACATGTTCCTTCTCAGGGGGAGATTTTGTTTTGCTTTTTGGTCAAAGGGGGAATTCTGTGTTTTCTTACTTTGGTCTTTGATCCTTTGGATTTCAAAATCTTTTGTAAAGTGAATGCCAAATGTTCAATTCTAAGTGGTGTTGCTAATGTTTTCATCAAGGGGGAGATTGTGAAATCATGTGCTGAAAAATTGGCTTTGAACTGAAAAATTAACTTAGAATTGGATTTGCAAAATGTGCTTGTGCATGTGTTTGACAATTTGACAAGAAACAGTAAGTTTCGCTTTTGCGCCGGACCAAGCTCTCAAGAAACAGTAAGTTCCCCATCTGCGCTAGATCGTTTTTCGTATGTACGACGGACCAATTTTGTTGGTCTGTTGTAAACATGTTTTTGGCAACTTCTTTTTCCCATGTACGTCGGATCAAGTTTTTGGGTCTGTCGTGGACGTGCTTTTGAGCTCATGAGCCGAACTCAATTTTCCAAGAAACCAGTAAGTTTTGCATGTACGTCGGACCAATTTCTTTGGTCAGTCGTGAACGGCCTTTTTGAGGATTGATTTCGCATGTACGACGGACTGATTTCTTTTAGTCCGTCGTGAACGTGTTTTCGCCGAAATGTTTTCTTCTTGGAACAGAGACTTTCACGTGTACAACGGAACGATTTTGTTGGTCCGTCGTGAATGGTTTTTTGAGTGACTTTTTCTTGTGTACGCCGGACCATATTTTTTGGTCCGTCGTGAATGCGTTTTTGCTCGATTAGGATTTTGAGCAAAATTGGAATTGTGTTTGATTTGTTTTTGAGATTATGAAATTTGTGAGAATTTCATGATGCTTGAAGTGGACTTTATGCAATGCTTGTGTGAGTATTTGCATGGATTGATGTGAGTCAAGTCGTGGACTTGTGCTCGGAATTATTTTGTGGTTTGTTCATGTGCAGGTATTGCTCGAAGACGAACGTGGTCGATGACGGGACCGGAACTAGGTTCATGGAGGAGCTGAGGTTCGGGACTAGGTTCAGGGAGGAACTGAGGTCTTGGTGGTCAAGGATGTCATGCGGGACGTTCGGGCTAAGTGAATGGTGCACATGAAGAATGGTTAGTCACGTGAGAATGGCAGGAGGTCATTCACGTGCAAAGTGTTAGTCACGTGAGTATGGCAGGTGACCATACGCGTGCAAAGTGTTAGTCACGTGAGTATGGTAGGGTTGCCATACGCGTGCCAGAGTTGTACTCGGCCAGGTTGGGCCAAGAGGAGTTGTGTTGAATACATACTCTTTCTAGGAATTGTATTCAGAACTCCTTGTGTTTTGCTCCTTTAAATAGGAGGGGTGTCTCCTGTTGAAGGGCATCAATTGGAGTTGAGCGCATTGAGAGCCTCAAGCTCAGTTTTAGGGTTTGTACTCTTTTGATGAGAGTATTTTAGACAAAAGAAATGAAGATCAATTTTTCTAGATCCTTGCGTGCTACAGTAACCGCGTTGCTACAATGTTTCCTGTTTTGGTTCTTGTTTGCATGCTTATTCTTATTCTAGATTGGTTTTTTTTTTTGAGTTTCTTCGTGATTTGATCAATCCAAAACCTCTCTAGGGATTTGTTTTACAGTTCTTCAAAGTTCTGTAGGTTGATCTTTTTCGCTTCTGTTAAACCTTCAAGTTTACGTTAGATCAATTCTCGTCATCTTCTGTTATAGCAAGCTTGCGAGGTTCATAACTTTTGATCCGTAAGTCCGATCGAGCTGATTCTTTTTGAGATAGATTCGTATTGGAATCTAGTTTCTTGTGTCCAAATTTTAGATCGTTCCGACGGTTGGATCTCCGGGAATTCATGTTTTACCAAACCTCTATCATTTTATTTTTGTCGAAAACGAGGCAATTATTTGGTTCTGTTTTGGGGTGAACTTTTAATAGATCAAGAATTTGGTTTTAGCTTCCGCACAATCATTCAACCCCCCTCTGATTGCTATATTCGTATACTTCGATCCTACAGGCTCTTAATGCTAATTCCTCTTCATATGATAATGCTACTAATTCTTCATCATCATATTCCATTACTGCTTTGAGTGCTCTTAGTGATGAACAGCTAGATCAAATACCAGAAGATACACTTGCTCTTCTTTCCAAGCGTGTCAATGCAGCTTACATGAGATCAAGGGAGAGAAGAGGAGCCTCCATCCACTGCTACAACTGCGGCAAGGCAGGGCACATCCGTGCTAACTGTTTCAAGAACAAAGATAGAGAGGAGAAGGAGCAAAGCAACTCCTCCAAGTCCTTCCGGCCAAGAGAGAGCAAGGATAAAAATAAGCAACGGACGAAGAAGATGCTCAACAAAGTCTTCGAGGCAATTGGTCGCTTAGACTTAGCGACATTGATGACTCAATCGAAGATGAGAAGGAAGCGAAGCAAGCGAAGATGAATGAGAAGGATTTCACGGATCTGTGCTTCATGGCAAAAGGGAACACTAGTGATTCTAGTGACAACGACAAAGACCTCCAAATGACGGTGATGACGTAATGCTTTCGTATGATGAGCTTTGTGAAGTTTTAGTCATATTGAGAAAATCTTTAAGAAAATCTTCACTCAAAAATAAAAACTTAGAAAAAGATCTATCCATGCTAAAATCTGAAAACTTTGATCTTAGAAATTCAAATTCTGAAAATATTTGTGATACTTGCTTAGATCTCAAATTTGAAATTAAGTCTCTAAAAGAGGAACATGTGATTAAACTAGAACAAGTTTATGCCGAACAATTGAAAAATGATAAACTTGTGAAAAATATTGGTTGCTCTACTGATAGTTTACATGATCAAATTGCTTGCTCTAAATGTTCAATTGTTGAGTTGAAATTAAAAGATGCAAATTGTAGAGTTACCCAATTAACAAAAGACATGTTCACTCATGAAATTAACTCGTGTTCAAATTGCCAGAAACAGAAAGCTAAAATTGACACTCCATGTGATAATTGTTTAAATCTTACTAAAAAGGTTGACTACTTGCAAGATTCTCTTTCTAGGTTCACTAAAGGGAAGAAAAATTTGAACATGATTTTAGATCAATCTAAAGTGAGCTCCAACAAACAGGGTTTAGGTTTTAACTCTTATGCTTCTACTATCATTAAACCTGTTGAGAGCAAAAATGTGAAAATTGATAATGAGCCTAAAAGAACTTTGTTTAAATCTGCCGGCACTCTATCTCTCACTATTTCAAGTGCAAAAGTTACTTCTAATGCCAAACCATATGTTAAGTACAATTGCACTCATTGTGGGAAAGATGGTCATTTGGTGAATTTCTGGTTTAGACTAGCCAAACAACAAAATAAAGAAAGAACTAAGGCTAGGTCTAATTTCAGACAGGCACGCTTTGTTTCTCATTATGTGCCTAGGGTGATGCAAACACCTTTTGTTGGTAAGAACACGGGAAAAGACAAATCTATCTTTGTGCATAAGAATGCTCGTGTTGTGCCCTCTTGTTGTGCGTCGTGTGTCTCAAGATCGGATTCCTAAACATCTTATTTCTAACCCAAGATCGAGACATCGACACTTTCTGCTTCTATGTAGGCTTCTCACGCGAGGAAGGAGAACATATGGCCAGTGGATTCCGGATGCTCACGCCACATGTCCGATGATAAGAATTGGTTCTCCTCCTTCACTCGTGCATCTCATGCTAAAAGTGTTATTTTTCAAGATGCTTCTTCCACCTCTGTTTTCGCAAAAGGCACTAGTCCAAATAGTGCAGGTACATGTGCATATGTTCAGGGGGAGAGTATCTTTGTTGATGAAGATGATGATGATGCTGTTGAGGATGAGATAATTGGAGTTTGATGTGTGCTTGTGTGCTCGTTTTCAAGCTACCCCGTGTGCTTCACATCGACAAGCTATCAAGAGGATTTTAAGGTATCTCCATGGTACTCAAGATTTTGGCATTTGGCTTTCTGCTTCCTCATGCATTAGTTTAAGAGCTTTCTCTGATGCTGATTTTAGAGGATGTAGAATTGATAAGAAAAGTACATTTGGTTCATGCCACCTCTTGGGTAATCTTCCTTCTTGAGCATATTGACATCAGATTTCACTTTCTTAGAGATCATGTTGAAAAAGGAAATATTGTACTTCACCTTGTGGATACTGAACATCAATTGGCAGACATTTTCACAAAACCTTTGTCTTCTTCTCGTTTTGCTTTCTTTCGGGGAGAACTTGGGATTGTTCATCCAATGGGTTTGTTTTGAGGGGGAGTTTCTTTGCCAAGGTCTTTTACTTGATGAGCTTACTTTATCATATTTCTTTATATATTATGTAATTGTGCTAATATATGATAATCTAAATTGTTCCACTTGAACTAAAAATGACATTGCGGAATTCCCTGGACTGATTGCCTATAGTTAAATACACTGTGATATCTTACTCTTCTAGGCTTGATATTTAATCTTCTTGAAAAATTTGGGCTATGAAGCAAGTGTATTTTCAGCTTTACTCTTTCATAAGACCTTTTAATCACTTTTGCATGTTTACAATCAAAGAAAAAGGGAAGAAAAGGGAATCAATAAAAAGGGCTGTTAAAAGCAAAATCCTCAAGTTATGTCCTTCAGGCATGCTTTCCCTAAAAAGATAAGATGTATGCTTCAAGCATGCCATTCCCTCAAAGACAAGATGTATGCTTCAAGCATGCCACTCCAAGGAAATAAAAGAAGTATGCTTCAAGCATGCCACATGCAGTTCACTGTTTAAAGATTAAATTGGTCTACTAGATTGGAGTTGAAACTACTTGCTCGCCCTGATTTGTTAGTTGCTTCATTTTTTAGCCTGCTTAGTACTTGGCTATAGTTGACTGAATTGAGGTTGAGATGCATGTCATTCCCTAATTTGTTAAAATCACAATAAGATCATGTATTTTGCATATTATGTGATATATAAGGTCATATGATCGAATGAGCTCATCTTTTCCTATCTTGGCACTTCCTTGTTTCTCCTTGTGAAATCATTGTTTCAGAAAAATTTTGAACATGTTCTCTCTTTTGTACTCTTGATAAATCTATTGTCAAAGGGGGAGAAATTTGGGAATCGTTGAAAAGTTTAAGAAAAAGGGGGAGAAGAAAAAGGGGGGTTTGTTTCTGGAATTTTGGGAGAAGTTTGGAGATTTTTGGAATTTTTGGGCACATTGCACATTCATACACATTTTCTTTCTCAGGGGGAGATTTTGTTTTGCATTTTGGTCAAAGGGGGAATTCTGTGTTTTTTCTCTTTTTGGTCATTGATCCTTTTGATTTCAAAATGTTTTTGTCGACGATTGGAGAACGGGCTCCCGTCGAGCTTACTTGTTGAATGGGGGATCAACAGAGCCCCGTCGCACGGATCGAAGAGGGCGTTCGAGCGACGCGAGGTCGGGAGAAGGAGGCCGGAAAAAAGGGGGGACGCGGTGTTTTTTATCCTGGTTCGGGCCTCTCACCGCCGAGATAACGACCCTACTCCAGTGTATTGTGTTCTATCTTTCGTGTGCCCTCCATTACTGAGATCTTGGGGGGTTTAAATACTATGACTAGAGATCACGAAAAGTAATGCGCCTCGGGGATCACGCTATGCATCCATATCCGTGATGCTGCCCTTGATTCCCGCGTTATTTGAATTTGGGTATGATTTCCCTTGATCTCCGGCTGATTGGTTGCCTCCTTCCTTCCTCGCGGCGCTGGGCCCTCCGACCAAGACACCCGAGCAGGTCGTGGCCTCCACGAGCATGCTTGCTCGTGGGGGGTGTGTTTGGTGCTTCTGCGAACGGAGGCGCAAACGCGTATGCTCGGAGGAGAAGGAGGGACGCTCGTTTCGTTCTCCCGAGCATCTTCCCTTAGTGCCGCTTGGTCGGCGGGTTTAGCTTTTCACGGGGGGTACCGTGGTCTTTTGCCAGATAGCCAATCCCCGACAGTTTTGTAAAGTGAATGCCAAATGTTCAATTCTAATTGGTGTTGCCAATGTTTTCATCAAGGGGGAGATTGTAAAATCATGTGCTGAAAATTTGGCTAAGATTTGAACTTGGAAAACGTGTTTTGTGCATGACTTCGACAATTTGACAAGAAACAGTGAAGTTCTCTTTTGTGCCGGACCAAACTTTCAAGAAACAGTAAGTTTCCCTTGTACGCCGGACCGCTTTTCTTTGGTCCATCGTGAACGTGTTTTCAAACGTTTTTGAGCCGGACTGAAACTTCCAAAACCAGTAAGTTTCGCGTGTACGACGGACTCTCCCCTCCACAAGCAAGGTGGATTTTTAACGGCTGTTTTCACGTTTGCGCCGGACCGGATTTTTGGTCCGGCGTGAATGGTTTTTTGCTCGATTAGGGTTTTGAGCAATTTTGGAATTGAATTCTGGTTTGAATTTGAGATTATGAAATTTGTGAGAATTTCATGATGCTTGTTTTCAAGCGGACTTTATGCAATGCTCGTGTGAGTATTTGCATGGACTAATGTTGAGTCAAGTCGCGGACTTGTGCTCGGAATCGTTTTGTGGTTTGTTCATGTACAGGTATTGCTCGAGGGCGAATGTGGTCGATGATGGGACCGGAACTAGGTTCATGGAGGAATTGAGGTTCGGGACTAGGTTCAGGGGGAACTGAGGTCTTGGTGGTCAAGGATGTCATGTGGGGCGTTCGAGCTAAGAGAATGGTGCACATGAAGAATGGTTAGTCACGTGAGAATGGCAGGAGGTCATTCGCGTGCAAAGTGTTAGTCAAGTGAGTATGGTAGGGTTGCCATACGCGTGCAAGAGTTGTACTCGGCCAGGTTGGGCCAAGAGGAGTTGTGTTAAATACATACTCTTTCTAGGATTAGGAGTGGGACTCCTTCTAGGATTAGGAGTAGGAATTGTATTCATGACTCCTTGTGTTTTGCTCCTTTAAATAGGAGGGGTTGTCTCCTGTTGAAGGTCATCAAGCTTTGAGCAAGCTTTAGGGTTGTACTCTTTTGTTTGGAGTACTTTAGACAAAAGAAAGGAGAAATAAAGATCAAGTTCTTCAAATCTTTCGGCGAGCTACAATTCTAGTTTGATCTATTCTCGTCATCTTCTGTCACAGCAAGCTTGCGAGGTTCATAACTTTTGATCCGTAAGTCTGATCGAGCTGATTCTTTCTGGGTTCGATTCGTATTGGAATCTATTTTCTTGTGTCTAAATTTCAGATCGTTCCGACAGTTGGATCTCTGGGAATTCGCGTTTTACCAAACCTCTATCATTCTATTTTTGTCGAATACGAGGCAATTATTTGGTTCTGTTTTGGGGTGAACTCTTTGTAGATCAAGAATTTGGTTTTAGCTTCTGCACAATCATTCACCCCCCTTTGATTGCTATATTCGTGTCTTTTGATCATACAAGTGGTATCAGAGCTTGGCTCTACTAATCCATCTTAACAGGTGATTAGTAAACGGTAAGTTATGGCAACAGAGAAATACTCGAACAAGCAATAAACTTTTAGTAGATCAAGAATTTGGTTTTAGCTTCCGCACAATCATTCACCCTCCCCTCTGATTGCTATATTCGTGTCTTTCGATCCTACAGCAATAAACTTTAGCCGACTTTACACACATTAGGCCACGATGTCGTTCTACCGTCGCCTCTTCAGCAAGCGAAAATTAAGCCCCCCAAATACTCGGATGAGAGTAGCGTTGACGCCCCAGTTTTGTCGGAGATGCCCCGACCGAAATGCGACTGCAACCTTCCGGCGAAGATGATGCAGTCTATCTAGAATCTGACGCCGCGCTCACTACTGTTGTGGCCACGGCTACGAGGTAAACCAATTGGTGTCAATACAAATTAGGGTAACACTACCAATTCATGCATCGTTTTTGTTTTTTTAGCACAATGACCGGTGTTGCTTCTTCCAATGGATCGACGGGCCGGAACGATGTGATTACGAATTTGTCTACAATTGCTACGACGCCTAGCCCACTTCGTCCGAGAACTTCATCCAGTGGGAGAGGCCGCCGGGATATGTCCCCTATATGGATCGTCCAGAGTTAAGGGTCGGTGGCCAAGGGACGAACCAATCGGTGAGTTTCATCCGACATGCTCATGTTTCAGTCACAAAGTAGTCATTATAAATCAGTTCATCGCATACAGGACTTCAAAAAAAAGTTTGCAAAATGGCTCAAGTCAAATCAGGAACATCCTCCTCAAGGACCACCCCAAAGCCCCGAACTGTGCGACCACGGTTTGCAGGCAGTGGTTGATACCTGCCACGAGGATCTAGCAGACCGAAGATTCTACCGGTACCCTTTGCCCGAGGATGAATGGTGCTGGTACTTCAACTGGGTGGACCCAGAGACGTACCACCCACATCTCAAACTTTCCATGTTTGAAAACTGGGGAGAGCAACCCTCGCCATGGTGCTACTACCTCCCAGAAAAGCCAGACCCTGAATACGCATACGGTGTTCTTCAACCACCACAGCGGGCATACTGCATTGACTGCAAGGTACGCTTTCGGCTGTACAACAAGAAGCCCAACACACACCTCCTGCACCATATAGTGGAGTGCGAGCTGAAATAGAGGAGGCGTCTCGGCAAGTCTCCGGAAGGGCAAGAGGGTTCGTCCTCTCGAAGAGAAAGGGATAAAGGGAAGCAGCCGGCCGAGGTCCGCAGTACGCAACAAATCCTTGACGCATTACAAAGACCATCCGGGAACCCGAGTGGTATTAACATAGGGGGCGCCAGAAGTCTGGATGGCATACCCATATGGGAGGGCAGAACTCCACAGAATGCACACAAACAAGTTACTTCTTATACCCCAGAGACGTATGGCATAGGCTACCCCATCGTCAGCAGCTGGGAGCACTGCGCACGGCCATGGAGCTCTTTCATAAGAGAGATTGAGCGGTGTCCAAGAACAAATCGCACAAGATTGATGGGTGATGTAATATGTAGAAAATGTGGTGCATCATTCCCACTCTACAAACATAGGCGGAACGATCACTTGTTCCAGCATGACAATCAGTGTTATCCGCACTTCTTCTAGCAATGTCATCACTGTTGTATTATCCGTGTAATATCATCTGAAATTTCGTTGTATCTGTCCTACTAAGGTTGAGTTTGCGTACTAAGGTTACTGGCTGCATCTACATGCTTTTCACAATGCTTGCAATGATTTAAACACTTTGGCTAAAGTTTTCCTGGGCTAAACTATACATATAATGAGTTGTTGTCGACTAGGTTATTACGATAGTATAATTAGTATGCAAAGAAAGGTGTAAATGAAATATTTTTCCAGAATATAGTACTCCATAGATCAAAGAGCAAACCTACAGTACTGTTGCAAAAAATTACATTTAAACGTGATATTATACGGGCTGCCGAAAAGGGTTAAAAGTTATTGTCGACAATAATACTTAGGGTTATTGCGACAGTCTATTTGTGCAGCAAAGAAAGGTGTAAATGAAATATTTTTCCAGAATATGCTACTCCATAGATCAAAGAGCAAACCTGCAAAACTGTTGCAAAAAATTACATTTAAACGTGATATTTTACGTGCTACCGAAAAGGGTTAAAAGTTATCGTCGACAATAATACTTAGGGTTATTGCGACAGTCTATTTGTGTAGCAAAGAAAGGTGTAAATTAAATATTTTTCCAGAATATGCTACTCCATATATCAAAGAGCAAACCTACAGTACTGTTGCAAAAAATTACATTTAAACATGGTATTTTACAAGCTGCCAAAAATTTATTGCATAATCTGGATCCTTTACTTATAACTTAATATAAATTTACAAATTTATTTCGTTCGATTTGGAGCGTAATAAAACAAAATTGTCAAAATTGTAGTGTCGCCCATTTATTGGGCGACAAGCATTTGTCGCCAATTCATATGGCGACTTTAAGGGCTTGTTTGTTTCAGCTAGGGATTATAGAAAGCAGCTTTTAAAAATTGGATTGTAAAAGCTGGATTGTTAAAAGCTAGGTTGTTAAAAGCTGATAACTGTTTGGTAACACAGATTATAGTGTATTTGGATTGTTGTTTCTGCGTGGCAAAAGTCTGTGGTACCCTCGGCCTGTTTTGTTGCTTTATTTTCATGTTTTCACACTTGTAGCTGATTTATAAAATACGGAAATGCATAATTAAGTAGCAAAAAATTATATCATTCATACAAGCTTGAATTCTTGTCCATACAAAATATTTCCCTACACATGAACTACTCTCTCATAGCAAAATACAAGCTTGAGGTTCACATTGAAACAAAGCAGTGTGAAATAGCTTGTATCAGATTGAGGTTCACATTGAAACAACAAGTAGGAAGGAGCCAGCCGCCGTAGTGGGGAAGGAGGCCGCCGCGCCAGGGAAGGAGCCGGCCGCCACCGCCGAGGAAGGAAGGCAGGCGCTGCGTCAGCGGTAGGGATCAACGCCGTGTCGTCGGACCGCGCGGCGGCGTGGAGAGTCTGCGCCGACAGGAAGAAAACCGCCGCGCGAGGATGGAGTGCGCAGCGCCGGGATCGACGACGCAGCGTCGGGCGCCCGGGGAAATAGGGCGTCGCGTCGGGCCAGCGCGCCGAGGATGGATGGGGCCGCTCCGCCGGGGAAGGAGGTCGCCGCCGGAGCCGCCGCGCCAAAGGGGAAGGAGGGTGCCGCGCCGCCGGAGAGATCCTCCATGGCGGCTAGGGTTGAGAGGGTTGGCCGGGTTCTTTGGAAGGGCTGGCGTGAAGAACAGTGGGCAATCCTTGGTAAATTTGCTAGAAGGTGGAAGGGCATTATGGTCTTTTGCACAAAAAAAAGCTGAGGAAAGCTCCTCAAAGGTGGATTGTGGGATTGTAACAATCTGGCATCTAGATTGTTATAATCCAAATAAGAAGCTGTCTGTTTGTTAACCTTTGAGCTTTTAAAAGCTGCTTTCTATAATCCCTAGCTGAAACAAACAGCCCCTAATACTATCGCCTATTTAAATGGCGACATTATTAAGTTGCCTTTCTGTTGGGCGAGATATTATTTTGTCGCCTGTTGGTTGGACGATAGAGTACTGTCGCTGAACTAACAGGCGACGGATGTACACTCCTGTAATTTCTTTTAACCGACGTTTACTTTTGCAATTTTTATTAAAAAATAGATTATTTAAAAAAGATTTCCTTGAGGCAAGAGGTGCTGATTTCGAATCGCCGTCAAGCGCTACTTTTGGATTCCCTCGTTTTTCTATATGCCTCAAGCATGCACACCTCAACTATAATTACTAGCTTACTCAACGTAAGGAACTATGTAGCTCGGTGGAAGTGCAATAGCCGTTGAAGCCTTAGGTCGTGAGTGGAGTCTCCTCATTCAGCCCATTTATTTTTTCTTTTTGCTCTATTTTAATTTATATATTTTGCTAGAAAGGTTGAAATAAAGTGAAATAAATTTCTAAATTTGTGTTAAGACTTAAGGATTCTGATTATGCAATAAAAACTTATATGTTCCATGTAGATTTAAATTATTTGAATCAAATTTGCTTAAAGTCCTTGTTATGTTCTATGAAACAACAATGCAAACCATGGCTCCAAAAATCATGAAATAAATATCACTTGTTCTTGGGGTCTTAGATGTTCCATTCTTGCAAAAATATTTAGAAATGAACTCAGTTTGAATCAAGAAAATGATTGTAGGAAGCCTCTCGAAAACCTATGCTTACTCATCGAAAACCTATGCTTACTCGACGAAGGAGTCTCAACTACGAAACCTATGCTTACTCATCGAGAAAACCTCCACTACCTCCTTGCGCCGGGTGCGGCGGCATAGGCGCGAAGCGATCGCCATGCCCCACAACAGAGGTAGTCGAAGAAGCGACATCATCCTCAGGCTCAGGCTGTGGTGCTGGCTGGTGCTCCTGCTCTGGTGCTGGTTCCTCCGGGTCTGGGGCGTCCAACTCTAACACTGGCTCCGGGCCCTGCCCATACAATGCGGTCTCCAGCTCTGCGATCCTTTTCGCAGCATAGGCGACGTACTCACGGGCATTTTCTAGGTGCTTTTTCCCTTCCTCGACCTGCTCGGGAGCCTTCATCAATTCTTGGACTGTGTCATCAATAAGCTCCTCCTAGGCGACGACGAATCTGGCTAAGTGTGTGATAGTAGCATTCTCATCTTCTATCGGCTTCCGCTGAACTCTGCTGTTTCGGCGTGGGTGGTGATGGAATACTGTGCCTTCCAACTCCCTGGAGTAAGTGCGAGCAATCTGCTGCATCGCTCGACAAGACACCTCCTGAATTCCCATCTCAAATGTTGACCTCCTAGCGGTGAAGTGAAAAGGGCGACTGAACTTCGTCTTCTCTCGGGCATACACCGTGATCTTGACGTCCCATCCTATGACCAGTCCTGCCTGCACGATTGTAGTCCCTCGGTAGAGCGGTCTCTCAAAACCTCCAAGAAACTGCAACATACGCCACAACTCGGCAGCGTAGCCTCCCTCACGCTCGGCGTAGTTGTTCTTCATCAACATCTGCCAAAGACACTCATGTAAGAACTCAAAAGTTTGAAACCAAGGGATAGCAAGAGAAATTCAGCAAAAAAGGGTATGAAGGGAGAGAAGGGGGTGAGTCGAAATTTCATTCATTATCTTGTCACATTTTAACTTTAGAAAATAGGTTTTATCCTCACTACGACCATTCTATCTATGGGTGAGCCTACAGTCAGTATGGCTCTGATACCACCTCTGTCGAGACCCGAATATGCAAATCCAGACCCTCTGTGTATTCAGCACTAGTCCAGGATCACGCTAGTGCACACAGCCTCAACATTGGTAAATATCACAATCATACACAACGATAGTAATAAAGTACTTTAATTAAAATAACCAAACTGGTTGCTCGACCTTATGGTCAAGTTACAAGGGTACGCCACACAGGGCAAAAACTTATTAAGGAAATAAATTGCAGCGGAATAAAAGCATCAACGTGGCGCCATCCAGTATACCACAGGCAACTGACTGGGCTCGCTCCCTAAGTAGACGGCTCCTCCTGAAGTTCTTCTTCCAAAGCTGGCGTTGTCTCTTCTTCAACTGGTGTTGTATTGTGGCAAGGATGAGTACTTGGTACTCAACAAGTCATGCACGGAATGCAACTAATATACTACATGCATGGCTTAATACAAAGGAATGGCTCATGGTGTATTTGCAGTAAAACAGCATTTGACAAGTAGCGTAAGTAGATTCGAAAGCAGTAAAGATAAAGATTATATCAATAACTTTTTCCAGGAGTTAAGTAAACACTTTTCCTTTCCTAATCCACATTTACATCAACATCATCATTTAACCCAACCAAAATTTTCAAGTCCAAGTTGTTTTCAGGAAAGTCTAGCCCTTGACTGTAATCCCCGAGTAATGTCCAATGCCGCAGACACAGCTATTCGAATAGATTTTACACTGCTGAGGTTATGCACTTTACCCACAAGATACAGCCAAACACCACAAAGGCGAGTGATTGTAACAAAGCCTTTCGGCAACTGCTAACTACACAATTGAACCTTTCCGATTTTTGCCATACACCATCCCTTCCCTTAATAGAGGCGAAGTATGGGACCGACATACCGTTGGACGGGTACCATGCCGTAGCCTTGGTACGCTCCCCGTTCAAGCTACACAAAAGGTGTAGTTGACACCCGAGGTATCACATGCAAGTTATTAGTAACTTACTCAACTAGGACCGTCCCACTCCGGTCATGTGGTTAAACGATTGACTCAGTTGAAATGTTTGCAAGGTTAAGTCCTTAAGGTGACCAGGGCAAGACTACCCGAAGAACCAAATCATCCTTCCCGATGCCACATCTGGCCCACCCGATCATTCTTGCCACATGCCCTGGTCGAAAACTATTTATCAAACCCCCAGTTGATTACCATGCACCACGTGCCATCAACACCATCATCAATAACACATGATACTTTCTCAAAAACACGTTCCATATCTCATTAGGTCAATGTTAACATGTAATTGTCAAATTCATGTCATGTACACGTGGCAGGTCTAAGCATTGTACTATAACGGTCTAAATACCCATGTTGGCAATTTAATAATGTCCAACTATTTAATCCTCAACTAGGGTGACAAGGGGTTCATGGCATACAATTATTTATGTCGAGGTGGCATACAGCAACTAGGCAGTTAACTAATCCCAGAATTAAATAAATTAAATTCTAATTAAATTAGCATGCAATACTTTAAAACAACATAATTTCAAATGAATGGGATCAACATGGTCAAAGCACAACTTGCCTTCAAAGAGTACTTGTTCTTGGTCTTGAGCTGGCTCCTGGGTCAACACTTCACCTTCGAAGCCTTCGGGCACTTCAACGTCTACTCGTAACGCGTGCAAATAGCAATAAATAAATACATGGTAGGCAAAAAGTATTCAAAAATTCAAATAAAGTTCGTAAACAGAGAGAGTACATTTTTATAAATTTTTAGAAACTGGAATCGTCCAAATCGGAGTTGAAATGCAAAAGTTATAATTGTTTAAAGTTTAAAGAATTCATTAAATAAATATAAACAGAGGAAAATTCATATTCAAGAATTAATTAAAATTCATATTTAGGTAGATCTCAATTTTATAAAAATTTAGAAATTTGAACCACTCAAATCGGAGTTAAAACGCAAAAGTTATAAGCGTTTGAAGTTTGAAAATTCAAATAAATCAATAAACCGAATTAATTCATTTATTTTTATACTGAAAAATCCGATTATGACGTCAGCACGGAATTTTAATTTCCACCGAATTATTTTTCTATTGAAAAATCGATTTATTGCGTCAACCAGTCCATGGACTCGGTCCACGGCTCGGCTTGGGTCCACCGTGGACCCGGTCCACGAGCACATGTCTCACTGACATGTGGGACCACACGGATGACGTCATCGATGACGTCATCGCGGCTCAGCCGAGAGCGCCTGACACGCGGGCCCCACCGTGACGTCAGCATGACGTCACGGATGACGCCATCGTGTGGTTTGGCAGCCACTAACACGCGGGTCCCACGCTGATGTCAGCGGCGACCGGGCGTGAGCGCGCTGACCGCGCCGGTCCAACTTCCGGACACGTGGTTTGATCCGGACTGTTGATTTGAAAATCAACGGTCCAAATTGGATCTGGGCCGCGCACGTTGTGGACAACGTGGCTGATCTGGGCCGTTCGATTTGGATCGGACGGTCCAGATCCGATCGGGTTTCACCGCGTCGGGGGAGGGTGACACGGCATGTCCCGGTGGCCGACACGTGGCTAAATCTAAGCCATTTGATTTTGATCGAATGGCCGAGAATGCATCTAACTCTACCACGCGGTTAACACTAACCGTACGATCTAGATCTAACGGCTAACATCTATCCAAGCACGGTGCGGTTACGGGTTACGTGGCTTCATCTAAGCCGTTGGATCTAGATCCAACGGTTGGGATTGAATCTAAAACCGCAACGTGGATTCGCTGCGGGGTGACGTGGACAAACCTGAGCCGCACGATCTTGATCGGACGGTGGAGAGAGCTTGCGAGTTCGGCGATGGCGTGCGGCAGAGCTAGGTCACCGGAGTTGGGGATGACGACCTAGCCAACGGCGTTTCCGTGCGTCTCCGGTGAAGTGGGTGGTACCTCCAGGTGCGCCTTGTCCTTGCGGTTCCAGATCTGGGCTCGACGATGGCGGGGGACGACGGACAACGGCGGAAACGGCATGAAACCGCGGCGGAACGCAAGACCAACTACGGCGAGCGATTGCGGCGCGACCACGTCAGCTTGACCTTGGTGAGTTAGGGCTACGGGTGCGCACAGAAGTGGGCTACACGATGGCGGCGGCGGTTCATTAAATAGGGGCCTCGGCTTCCGTGAAAATCGCGGAGACCGAGGACCACCCGGCTGCGGCGGCGGAATCCGAATCCCAATCGGATTGGGTGACGTGACACAACGTGGGCCGTTGGATCAAGATCCAATGGTCACGTGCGAGGGCTCGGTGCGCACGGCTCGGGCGACGTGGCTTGATCTCGACCGTTGGATCTTGATCCAACGGTCGCGAGGGTTAGGGTTCGGCCCGACTCGGTTTGGCTCGACCGTGGTTTGGGTCGGACTCGGACTTGAGTCCGACTCGGGCTCGGTCGCTTGAACAGTAAAACCCGGTTTGATTTTTCAGCGATTTAAATATTCAAATTAATTTTCAAAAATTATTTAATCCAAGAAAAATAGCAAACTACTCAGAAAAATTCCAAAAAAATTCTAGAAAATATTTTAGGGCATTTGGGACTCAAATAAAATATTTCCACCAAAATTTTATTTACAAAATCAAATTCTTTAATTATTTAAAAAGGAAATAAATTCAAATTAAATCCAAATAAATCCCAAAAAATTCCAAAAATTCTCAAAAATGCCAAATCTCATTTGTATTCATGAAAAGCAAAAATTGGGGTGTTACATAAGACCTAAGGATTCTGACTAATCTATTAAAATCCCTAATGATCTTTTATATGAAAAATGTCACAAATAAAACTGAAACCAACTTTAAAACACTCTTAAATACATCCCCTACTAGTATCTAAAAAATTACTAAGAACTCCTTTAAGGTGTAGCGGCAATCGTAGAATGAAAACTGAATCGTTAATGTGTAGATTTCAGAAATACTTAAGCCTTTTCAGCAACCGGTAAAATATCTTGTCTAAATGAAAATGTTAGGAAAAATGGCCTAGAAATACTCTATGCTATATGTACTACCATATTCTAGAAAAATATTTAATTTACATCTTGCTTTGCATCTAAATCCTGCTTGTGCAATAACCCTAAATATTATGGTCACGAACAACACAATATATGAATAGTAAATCTTAAGAAATCTTTAGTTAAAGTGTTTCTGTCACTAGAATCATCATGAAATTATGTAGATACAGCCACTAGCCTCATTCTATATACCCAACTTATATAAATCAACTTTTGTGCAAAACGTAATAAAGGCTAAGTACTATTCATACCAACACATTGATTAAAGTCTTATTTCTATTAATCTAAGTAATCTTAGCTTCTTGAATTCAAAATTATAAATGCTAAAATACATAAATTTAACTTCTTGAAATCAAAGAAAGAAAATAGTATAAACGTAAAAGAGCCTCACATAATCGAAGTGCGAATAAAACCGTTATGCAAGCAACAATTTGAAAACCCCAAAATCGTCATGTTCTTTTTGGTAAGTTTTAATTTGGTATTTATATCTAATTTATTTTTGCCCTATTTGATTTGTTGTTATTTGCTTTTATCATGGTTCCTGTCGACGATTGGAGAACGGGCTCCCGTCGAGCTTACTTGTTGAATGGGGGATCAACAGAGCCCCGTCGCACGGATCGAAGAGGGCGTTCGGCGGCGAGTCGGGAAGAAGGAGGCCGGAAAAAAAAAAAAGGGGGACGCGGTGTTTTTATCTGGTTCGGGCCTCTCACCGCCGAGATAATGACCCTACTCCAGTGTATTGTGTTCTATCTTTCGTGTGCCCTCCTGTTCTGAGATCTTGAGGGGTTTAAATACTATGACTAGAGATGCGAAAAAGTAATGCGCCTCAGGGATCACGCTATGTATCCATATCCGTGATGCTGCCCTTGATTCAGCGTTATTTGAATTTGGGTATGATTTCCCTTGATCTCCGGTGATTGGTTGCCTCCTTCCTTCCTCACAGCGCTCATTGAGCCCTCAGACCAAAACACCCGGCGGTCGTGGCCTCCACGAGCATGCTTGCTCGTGGGGGTGTGTTTGGTGCTTATGACGGAGGCGCCAAGCGCGTATGCTCGGAGGAGAAGGAGGGATGCTCGTTCGTTCTCCCGAGCATCTTCCCTTAGTGCCGCAGTGGCGGGTTTAGCTTTTCACGAAGTGCAGTGGTCTTTTGCCAGATAGCCAATCCCCGACAGCTAGCCCCCGAGGTTCAAGTGGGGAACCCTCGGGCTTCCCCTTGAGCCTAAGAAGACTTGAGGGGGGATTGAATTTCCTTTGGTCGTGGCTCACGACCATTTTACGTCGGGAGGCGAGCTTCTTTACCAGCGCGTGCTTGCTCTGCGCGGTAGCGTCGTTGGTTGTTCTGCGGTTCCTTCTCAGAAGCCTCCTATGTGATGCGGTAGTTTCGGGAAGCGGCGCTTTTTCCGGCCAGTGTTGCTTTGCGATAGGCGGCGATTTTTATCCGCCTCTTCACTATCCTTTTAACCCTTTCTCTGGAGAGGTCGGAGTCCCATTGCGTCTCTTTGCTCGTCTTCGGCGAAAAATCTTCCAAGAGCCCTAGCGCCCAAGAACCCTTTTCGCTCTCCTTCCTTCTTCGGCCATGGCGCGTTCAAGGTTAGCGGATGACCGAAGGAGGCTCCAGTGCTCACGGACGAAGTGCGTCGACCCAGGCTCGGGTCGAGTGCCGAGGATGATCTTGGCGCCCGGCACGCGAGAGGCGGAGATCGTCTCCTGCGAGTTATGCGCCATCAACGGGCTTAAATGCGCGAGGCGACTTCCTCGCCTCCGTGCTTGCCTTCTGCGGGTGCGAGATCTCTCATCTCCACCCCAACTCCATCCTTTCCCTCGCAATCTTCTCCCACCTTTGCGAGGCTTACGTGGAGTGTAATGCCCACGGCTAGCCTCTTCTTTCACTTCTATTCCCCTTCCGCCGGCCGGGATGGTTCCGCCGTTGCGTTTATCTTCGCCTTGGCCCAACCGACCATCACGAGTACCCCTTCGTTGCTCACGAAGGACTCGGTGTCGGGTTGGGCCGACCTCTAATTCTACCGGAAGAAGGCGGAGGGTCCCGATTGGTCTACAGGGAGGGCGCTCCGCCCTCGCGAGGCAGCGCGCCCGCGTGCAACCCGAGGAAGAGCGGGTGCTCGGGGCGATCGGTGAGCTTGCCCGGATGGGGCTCAGCGGTCGGGATATCGCCGGGACTTTACCTTCAACCGGGTGTCCCCTGAGGCGCGCGAGCATCCCTTCTTCGAGGTGACCGGGTGGCACGACTTCACCGCGAGGACAACGCAGGTATGTTCTGGACCTCTTTCCCGAGCATCATTGCTTTACAGTGAAGCTGCGCTATGCATCAGTATATGCCTTTTGTCTTAGTCTTCGGTTGTGGCGCAGCTCAGGGCCAATTTGGAGTTGGCGATAAGGGTCGCCGAGATGTTCGGCGCCAGAAGAGAAAGGCGGCGCCCAATCGTCGAGGTTCCCAAGAATATTTTTGACGCGGCGGCGCGGTAAGTACATTTTCCCACTTCCGTTCGAGGGCATGTTTTAGAGCTCATTCCTCCCGATTTACATTGGCGGGAGAAGGTCGCCCTTGAGCTTGCGGTGTCGGCGCTGCGGCCGCCATAAGCCAGCACCCGACCAGGGGTTCCGTAGAAGAGGCGGCGGGTCGAGGTCGCCGAGCATCCGCCTCGCCTCCCAGCGCCAAGCGGTCGGCGCCGAGCCGACCAGGACCCCTACCCGCACCTTGAGTACGCCCGACCGCCGGGAGGTAGCGAACTCCGCATTTGGTTCGATGACTTCAAGCGGAGGAAGCCGGGCTGATGAGCCGGCTGGAGCGGCTCGCCGAAGCGGCGAGGAAGGCCGAGAGGATGCGAGGTCTCTCCCGACCAAGGAGGCGGTGGAGAGGCGGATCAAGGCCCTCGAGGACCAGCTCACTCGGGTGGTTGATGCCCCAGGAGGAGGAGGAAGAAGAGGAGGAGGCCGCCTATGCTCTGGTTAGAAGGAGCGGGAGGTCGACCTCTCAAACCGCCTCGGCCATTTGGAAGAGGTCGAGCATGGGCGATGTCGACCGGCGATGGCACGCGCCCGACGCCATGAAGGAAGCGCGCGTGGTCGTGGCCGAGGCCTACGAGGCCAGCGAGCAGTCGCCCGTGGCCCCGCGAGGAGGCCGAGGAGGATGGCGCCGCTTCGCCGAGGCGAAGAATACGTTCTTCATTCTCTTATTCGCTCTTGTCTTGCGACTTTCTTGAGCTAACCCCACCTGTTTGGCGTGGGCGTGATAGCTCGGATGTCGTTTTGGACTTCCGCCCGGATGGTGAGAGATTATCAACTCCGCGATGGGCGCCGAGCTTCGGCCGCGTCGTCGGCCAGGGTGATGGCGAGGCAGGAGGAGCGGTGCTAACCGGACTCGGTGGAGCCCGAGCTTCCTTCGGCGGGACCAGCGCTCCCTTCAGCGGCCGTGGAGCCTATCCCGGCCCGCGGAGGAGCGAGGAGCCGAGGGCCCGAGGACCAAGACGCCTTGGCCTTGGCCCCTGCGAAGAGATGAGTGGGCGAGGCTCAAGCGCCGAGCCGGGGAAGGAGCTTAGTCGCTCCCGACCAACGACCCTTGGCCATGAGCCAAGGAGAGGAGGAAGGAGGAGGTCGTCCCGGCCTAACTCCTTCGGTCCGAGGCACCAGGCGCCCCGGTACGGAGGTGCAAGGGCGGAGGTGATCGTGTGATCAATCGCCTCGGCCGCGGAGCATGGAGTGGCGGCGCTTCGTGGTTGGCGTCTGACCCCAGGCGCGGTGGCGGCTCATGGGGAAAGCGACCACGAGCAGCTTCTTTGTGGGCGAGGATCGGCAGGCGACCGGGGTTGATCGAAGGTGGTGGCGCCGTTGCTCTCTGGGAGCACCGGGTGCTTTCGAGGAGAACAAGACCTTGGCGCGCCGGCCGGGATGACTTGGTCAATCCCTTCTTTTGTGGCGCGACCGGCTGCCAGCCGAGGACAAGCTGGTCGGTAGGGCTCTTACGGTAAGTTTCCATGTTTCTTCTTTTACTGCTGCGAGCGATCTTAGGGAGTGCGCTCGGCTCTTTCCCTTCTCCTTTCTCTTTACGCGAAGTTTGCCGCGAAGGCTATGGAGGATATCGATGCCACCTCGGTCTCGTGGAAAATCTTGAGTCGTACCACCATGAGCAAGGCGCCAAGATCGCCCGATCTTGGCGTCGGAGTCTCCGAGTCTGTGAGCCCGACACAAGCATTTGGAATCGGCGAGAGCCTCATCGCCGGGCTCGGGACCAGCTCTTCCAGGCGAGGCAGCGAAGAGCACTTGAGAGCAGAAGTGCGCCGAGCTTGACGAAGAGCTGGTGAAGCTTGGCGGGACCTTCAGCGAGCTCGGGGCGCGAGGAAGCCAGGCTCAAGGAGCGCGGCGCCTCAGGGAAAAGCGCGGCCGAAGGTCGCGCGGCCAGCGGAAGATCTGGACCTAGGCGGAGTCGACTCTCTTAGGGCGAGCTCGCTGCCCTCCAGGCGGTCGTAGGACTTAGCTCTTTCTTTTTATTTTTATCTTGTGTAAAACCACCTGTAAAAAAACAGCGTTTTGGATTAAATGAGCATATTCGCGGGAGTTTGGTCCTTGCACGCTTTTTTTTTGCTTGAACTCGCTTCGGCATATGCGTATGATCCGGTTCTGCGAGAAAAGAAAGCAAGTTCCTGCATGGAGCGTGAATCTGAGCAAAGAAAACAAGTTCTGCGTAGATCAAATATCATAGACACGAGCAAAGGATCCTTGGTAAGGAGGGGCGGAGCGTTCCTATCATCGTAGCCCCACTGCCATGGACAAAGGTCGTGTCCTCCTTTGTTGCGAGCACGAGTTTGTTCATGGGAGTTTTTAAGGGTCGCTTTGGTCGTAACGATTTTTGAATTACTCGAATAGATCGGTTGTGTTTGAGTGAGCTGTGAGCCTGAAGCGGAGCGAGCTTTAAACCAACAATACGTAGAGCCACCATACAGGTGGTCAGCGAACCAGGGCTTAGAGTGGATGCTCGCGCCCGAGCCATGCATCTGTGAAGAGCTCTTGTGGAAAGTGGGCGATTGGGCGAGCATCCGGCCAGGGGCCAAAGGGAGATGGCGTGCACATACTTGTTGGATAAGTTAAATCTGTAGTCTTTGGTGAGCGGCGATGCTCGTTCGACAAAGCGAGGGCGAAACTTCGAGAAAGAGGAAAATGATTTATTGGAAAGAAACGCAAAGGCGCGAGATAGGAGTACTCGTCTAAGCGTAGAATTTACGCGATTGATCGATGTTCAGTCTTTGGTGAGCTCCGACCATCGGCATCGCGAGGCGAACAGCCCGGGCGTCTTTGTAGACATGACCGTGTAGGGTCCTTCCCACCTTGGGGTCAGCTTGTTGGCCTTCGACGAGGTCTTGAACTCTTCGTAAGACCATGTCGCCCGACTTGTAGGAGCCCTAGGTCGGATTGCCTTGGCTGCATGCCTACGAAGAGCTTGTAGGTAAATTGCAGGCCGAACAGCGCCCGTTCGCGTGTCGCCGGCGAGGTCGGTCGGCGAGGCGCTCAACCTCTTGATCGATGGAATCGATCGGTTTACCTGCTGGGAACCCGGCCACGATTTCGGCGAGCGAGAATGGCCTCCGCACCGTGAAACGAGTTGGAAAGGCGTCTACTTTGTGGCTCGACTTGTCGTGGTGCGGATAGACCAGAAACGGCGGGAAGCTCCTCCACCCACTTCTTGCTTGTCTTTGGTTGAGGGTCTTAAAGACTCTCTTTTTATGCCCTGGACTAGCTGCCCATTTGCTCGCTCGGTGCTCCGTTACTCTGTGGATGTGCCCACGAAGCGAAGCAGACCTTGGTCGGAAACCTCCTCACGATAACTTTGGAGCAGTTCAGCTGGTGGCCCAGGTCCCATTAATGTCTGTGATAAGGCGGTTGGGTATCCCGAACCAGGTTACCACGTTCTTTGCGGAGGAACCTCTTGGCGCTGGGCCGAGATGGTCGAGGCAGGCTCGGCCTCTATCCACTTAGTGAAAGTGTCGATGGCCACGAGCAAATACTTGCGACCTTCGACCTCGGGAAAGGGTCCAGGGCGTCGAGCCCAGTCGAGAATGGCCCGCAGCGGTATGGTTTGTAGGGCATATGCCGGTTGGCGGGTTTTGCGAGCATGGAGCGGCATGCTCGGCGGTCGTCACGATTGACGTAGCGTCCGTCAAGGCCGTCGGCGATAGTAACAATCGGAAGGCTTTGCTCACAAGCGTTACGAAAGGCGAATGAGCTCCGCACATTCCTTCGTGGATATCACGAAGAAGGTGCTTGGCCTTCCTCCTGGGAGGCGCATTTGGAAAGGATTCCTAATGCGCCTTTCGGTATAGGTCGCCTTCGATCGATCTGTCTTGAGAAGATCGCCTTGTTGGCCAGAGCGCTCGGCTTCTTCCTCGGGCAATGTCCCATGCGCAAGGTATTGGATGAATGGCGTCATCAATTTGCGCTTTGCTCGAGAATGAGACCCTACCGCCCGGTCTCTGGTGCCTCCTCTTGAGAGGGAATGGAGGGCTTATGTAGGTGCTCGGCGAGCACCCCGCCGAGCGGCGGTTTGGGAGGAACCGACCTTAGACATTTGGTCGGCCAGGGAATTATCCTTCTGGGGATGTAGATTGCCGAAATTCTTGAAGTATTTCTCCATCTTCCTTACTTCGGCCGGTCTGAGCGCCATTGAGGTATCGAACAACGATACTCCTTGTTGACACAGTTCCACGACCAGCGTGAATCGCCCTTCACGGTGAGCCGTTGGACTCCTAGCGATTTGCATGCCCGAAGTCCGGCCAAAAGGCCTTCGTACTCCGCCCGGCGTTGTTAGTCGCGGCGAAATGTAGTTGGATGGCGTCTTGTAGCTGCTCTCCGTCCGGGAGACCAAGATGACGCCCGACCCAGCGCTCGTATGCTCGGGATCCGTCAAAATACAAGGTCCAGGAGTTTCCCCTCGAATCATTGGTCATTGGCTGGTGGTGCGGGCCGACCGATACGCCACGAAATCAGCCAGGACTTGTGATTTTATCGCCGTGCGGTGAGAATACCGGCTCGAACTCGGCGAGTTCCATTGCCCACTTGGCTATGCGACCCTTTGGCGTCTGATTTTTCAGGATTTCCTGAGTGGGAAGCCGGTCGGCACCACGATCTTGTGTGCTTGAAAGTAGTGGCGCAACTTCCGGAGGCCATCGATGTGAGTCTGATGGTTTACGGACCTCGAGTAACGCTCCTTTGGTCCATGAAGTACTTGGCGTAATAGATAGGTCATTTGGGTACCATCTCTTTCTCTGCCAACAGGAGCTCACGCGTCTTGAGTTGCTGCCAGTATAATAGCAATTCTTCCTGCCGTGGGTGTAGCGAGGGCGGGCGGCTTGGAGAGTCTTGTTTTAGCTCTTTGAGCAGCGATCGGCTTCCTCCGTCCATGTGAAGCCATCGTGTTTGCGGAGGGCTTTAAAGAAAGGTAGTCCTCGCTCCCGGTCGGAGGCGAACCGGCTTAAAGCGGCCATCCTCGATCGAGCTTGTACTTCCTTTACGCATGTGGGCGACCTCATGTTCTCAATGGCTTCGATCTTCTGCAGGTTAGCCCCAACGCCATGTGGCCCGACCATGTAGCCGAGCACCTTGCCCGGCCTTCACGCCCGAATCGCATTTTTACGGATTTAGCTTTATTCGATGCTTATTGAGGTTCTGAAAGTTTCTTCTAAGTCGACAGCGTGACTGAAGTACTCTTGCTCTTGACAACTATGTAAATCGACATATACCTCCAAATTTCGACCTATTTGGTGCAGTGAAAGTCTTACGCATGAGGCGTTGAAAGGTTGCTCCCGCATTTCTCAGGCCGAAAGACATGGTCGTATAGCGGAAAAATGCCGAGCGGGGTGATGAAGGAAGTCTTTCCCTCGTCTTGGCGCGACGGTGATCGATGATAGCCTGAATAGGCGTCTAGGAAGCTCATGGTGCGTGACCCGCCCGTCGCGTCCACCAATTGGTCTATGCGAGGCAGCGGATAGTTGTCTTTTGGGCGCAGCTGCGTTCAAACCCGTGTGGTCGGCGCACATGCGCCACTTGCCTCCTTTCTTCTGACCCGAGGCTGGATTGGCTAGCCACTCGGAGTGCTCAATCTCTGCGATGAAGCCGGCTTTTAGGAGTTTATCAAGTTCCTCCGGATGATTGCTTGTTTTAGGGAAAAGCGTCTAAGTTTCTGTCTCCTTGGTTTTTGTCGGTGAACCGCTAGCTTTGTGCTCGACCACCTCCCTTGGGACCCGGGCATGTCGGATGGTTCCCGAGGCGAACACATCCGACCTTGCTCGGAGGAAAGTAGCGAGCTCGAGTTCCTATTTGGGATCTAGGAAGATCCCAAATGAGCGACCTGGCAGTTCCGACTCGTTGGCGGAACAGCCTTGGTCTCTCCTCCAGGTTGGAGGGCAAGTTTAGGCGGGAATGCTTCGGCTCTTGGTCGAGGCGCGGCGGGCAAGCGACCGACCATATCCAGCGCTCTTTAAATCGCAATTGAGTGCGGACTTGTGGTTCCCTTTGGCGGTTATGACTCCGTTTGGCGGGAATCTTTAGGCAGCGTCTGGCGTGATGCGGCGGCCATGAACTTGGCCAAGGCCGGCCTGCCGAGGATGGCGTTGTAGGCCGACTCGAAGTCTACCACCTCGAAGGTGATTAGCTCCGTTACGAAGTTACTTGGGCCGCGAAACTTACGGGCAAGGCGACCTGCCCCGGAGGTTTGATCGAGGTGCCGGGACTATCCCGAAGAAGGGCACGGCCACACTCTTGATTTTGGAGCGAGGAATGCATCTCGTCCAATACCTTGGCTGCAATAAGGTCCAAAGAGCTCCGGAGTCTATGAGGACCCGGCCAAGCTGACTGATATTCTTGATGGTGGGGTTCACGACCATCGGAAGCCTCTGGGGTTTGGTCATCCCCAAGGGACAATCGTCTCTGGAGAATGTGAGGATACCTCAGGCCATTTCATTTCTTTGCAGGGAGGCTTACCTGGGTAACATGGTGCACTTCCCTTGCAGCCTCCTTTAAGTCCGGCGGGACTTGTAGGCGGAGGAGCCCAGAAGATGACCGCTATGTGATTCCTTGGTTCTTGATATTCCATTTCATCCTCACTTTCCTCGGCGGGCTGTTTTCCTTTGTCGTTTTCACCACTGTGCAGGCGTCGGCATGGGACCCTGCCCATTGTAAAAGCTACTCGAGCGGTAGGTCCACGTTCGGCAATTCCGTGGAGTCGTGCCGTGCGCTGGTGAAGTGGAGCGATGAGAGTCGCCCGTCGGTCCGCTTGGTCGCCTCGTCGGTCCGGCTTGGTCGCCTCGTCCTCGAGGCACAGGTGGTTGTCCTCTTCCCGAGCATTAGGCCTGGTATTGTGGCTGAGTTGCCGGCCGTTGTTGTTCCACTGCGGCTACCATGGCGAGGCGAGGGTTGCTTTTCTTCTTCTTCTTGATCTTCTTGTCTCTGAGTCGAACCCTTTTTGCTAGCTGAGGTCTCTAGACGGTGAGGCGGCGACTTCCCTTCATCCGACATTTTCTTCCATTGGGCGGCTTCATCTGCGTTGGCGTATCGATCGGCCATTCGGAAGAGCTCGTTATTTATTAGATCGGGTGGATCTCCAGGTCTGTGTGAAGCGCCGTCTCGTACCCGAACTTGAAAGCTCGGACGGCGACCTCGTCCGATATGTTCGAGATCGAGTTCCGGACCTGGATGAACCTACGGGCGAATTATCGCGAGGTTTCCCGTCCGTCTGTATCAAAGCGCTCAGTCGCGCTCTTTTCCCGGCGGATGTAGCAGCTCTGGAAATTCGCTCGGAGTGCGGTGAGCTGCCCCAGGACCGTATGGATCCTTCCTTTTGATTGAAAAGCCACGTCACGAGCAGCTCCGTCGGGGCCGTCGGAAGGTAATTTGCCATTACCCCTCATCACCTCCGTGGCGAGGATGGCGGTAGTGTATATCGAGAGGAATTCATCCGGGTTACGGGTCCGTTGAATCTCGGCGTGGCGGGCTTGAACTGTTCGGCCATGCGGCGTCCGGAGGGAGCTTCGTGAAGGCCGGCGGCCGGCTTCGGGGTTTCGCGACGAAAACCTCGATCCGCAGCGGCCTCCACGCGGATCTTCCACCCAACGCCCGTCGCGGCCGAGTCGGAGAAAACCTCATCGTCGGTCGTGCGATGACCGCATGGTTGCGGAGTGCTCGGGCGCTCGTAATCTGAAGCGATTATGCGAGATCTCGCCCGAGGTTGCTCTGTGGTATTCAGGGGCCTTTCCGGATCGGGTCGGCGACTGGGGCGATCTCGAGCATGGCTCCGAGATTCATCTCTGTGCGAGCATGCGAGGAAGCGTTGTGATGGTCTGGGAAACACTCGGGCATCCGGCCATGGGGAGGATCCGAGACTTTTAGCTCGGCGGCAAGCCTCTCCAAATCTTCGGCCACGACCACGCCCATGGCCTCTAAGTCTACTTGCTCGGGAAGCTGCGCGAGTCACGCCGACCGCCGCCAAGGCCTGTAGCCGTTCTGTTTACAGTGAGCTGGCGGCGGCGAGCTTTGACGGCGCTCGGTGCGATCGGGAGTTCGGTACGCGAGAGTTCCTTTCCGTGGGCGCACCTCCCCTTTGCCTGGCGGCGAATGCTCGCATAGCGTCTTTCCCAAGGGCGCCTCAAGTGGCGTCTGGCGCCTCATAGTGGTCGTGCTGGCGGCGTCGAGGATCCCTCTCGGGCTCGCGTGGCTCCCAGCCATGTTGACTCGGCGAGGCGAGGCGAAAGCGATGGGGACATCATTGTATCCCCTTGGGGCGCGGTCTCTCGGTCGAGCTCTAGGTCGTCTGGTATGTCCAGGCCATCGTAGAGCTCGTTGCGGTCATCCTCGGGGTCTCAGGGTAATGTCTGGGAATGGAGGATCTGCCCTCGCATTCCGTGTCAGAGGAAAAGCTCCCGGACTCGGTGTGATCGATAGGATCGGTCACCCTGAGCACGTTGTCGGCGGCGTAGTACACGTCGTCATCCTCAACGTGGTCAAAGACACAAAGGTCCCGAGTGTCTCCCGAGTTTGGCATCCTCGAGGATCTTGATCCATACGGGAATCAAGCGCCTTCCCCACAGACGGCGCCCGGTATCGGCGATTGGAGAAGCGGGCTCCGTCGAGCTTACTTGTTGAATGGGGATCAGCGAGCCGTCGCCTGGATCGAAGAGGCGTTCGGCGGCGAGGTCGGGAGAAGGAGGCCGGAAAAAAAAGAGGACGCGGTGTTTTTATCTGGTTCGGGCCTCTCACCGCCGAGATAATGACCCTACTCCAGTGTATTGTGTTCTATCTTTCGTGTGCCCTCCTGTTCTGAGATCTTGAGGGGTTTAAATACTATGACTAGAGATGCGAAAAAGTAAGCGCCTCAGGGGATCACGCTATGTATCCATATCCGTGATGCTGCCCTTGATTCAGCGTTATTTGAATTTCGGGTATGATTTCCCTTGATCTCCGGTGATTGGTTTGCCTCCTTCCTTCCTCATTGGCGCTCATTGAGCCTCCGACCAAAACACCCGGCGGTCGTGGCCTCCTGAGCATGCTTGCTCGTGGGGGTGTGTTTGGTGCTTCTGCGACGGGCGCCAAGCGCGTATGCTCGGAGGAGAAGGAGGGATGCTCGTTTCGTTCTCCCGAGCATCTTCCCTTAGTGCCGCTTGGTCGGCGGGTTTAGCTTTTCACGGGGGTACCGTGGTCTTTTGCCAGATAGCCAATCCCCGACAGTTCCTGTCGTTTAAAACGTGTAGTTGATGACGTTTCAGAGTTTGTTGATAACGGCCCCGGCTACAACCCCGAAAACAGCCTCGAAGAAGAGCAAACAAGCAAGCACCCTCCTTTGATCATATCGATCCCATATTTTACACTGTCTATTTTGTTTTATCAAATTATTATGCATGCGTGTAATTTCTGTAAAGTAGCTATGTTGTGGGAAATGGTAGTTGTACTCGTAAATTGTGGGATTTCCTTAATTATATTGACATGAGAACCTTGTTGAACCCTATGCTATGTTTAATCATTCTATAAAATGAAACATGGGTATAATCGAGTATTAAATGCATATGCTTAGCCATGCTTTAGCTAATGGGAGGATGGTAGATTTGAGTCCTTATGAAATTTTAAAAGGTTGAATATGACAGTAAAGGATATTGATATGTTAGTAACAATGGAAACAAAAATTATGATTTAGACACGAGAGAGATATATTATAACTGGACGTACAAGGCATGGACTTGTATGGTGCAAGGGATGGACTTGCACGTAGTTAGGGGGAGATCTCGCCTGAGTCAGTTAAGGACCGAACTTGATGCTATCAACTGCAACCACATGTGCTAGTATGATATAGCCTTAACTTAGTACAGTAGTTGGAATTTAGTCTTGCACTTTGGTAGGCCGAAGTAATATGGATGAACTGGGTGTACGGTGTCGTTCGAGGTGTTCCCTTCAACGAGGCGTTGGGACCAAAGCATTCCGATACAACGGTGTATGCCTTGCTATGGAGTAAAAGACGTGATGGGGCGTAAACCATCGTTAGAACTATGTGTTCGGGTCTGGATTAGCGTGATGGGGTATAAACCATCATGAGTAATGTGTGTACGGCCTGGATTTCCACCCATAGCAAGGGTTAGACATCATCGGAGCTGGTGCAAGGCTAGACTCTAGCGAATGGAATGGTTACGTCACAGTTTAGCAAAACGGGTACAATGAGTATCGCGTGGCATGGTTGGCATAATTGCTAGAATGTGTCATGTGGGTAAAGTGTATAGTCTCCTTAGAGATTTAAATCTAATCGATTAGCTGTGCTCAAGGTCATGAGTAGCTTGGGACATAATATCAAGTATAGCTTTTCGATTTTGTTTTTTTGAAAACACTTTGGTAGATGGTGGTATGGTGAGTTGGTTTGTTGGTATGGTGTGTTGGTTGCGATTTACTTGTTATTCATGACCATGGAGGGTCGTGAAATGATGTATACATGCTTTACATACTGTATGTAGTTTCTTATTAAATGCTCTTTTCAATACCGTCGTCATTTGCTAAACTGCATGCTTACAAATAAAATTTGCTTCATGCTGGAAATTGAACCCAGAGTAGAAGCTTTCTTCCATTGAAATAGCCATGCCTGTATAATACTTCGATACACTAAAGTCTTGCGAGTACAACGTGTACTCATTGTTTGCTTTAACTAATATTGATTAGACGAAGGTAACGATGAGCTACCCGACGACTCCTACTTTGCTCTCAAGTCAGACGATTTCACGGATAGATAAACTGGTCCTTTCCCCAGTCGGTTGCCTATGGGTTATAGAAGGCACACCGCTATATCACTTTTGGACTTGTGATTATTTTCGCTGATCTTTACTCTCTTTATGTGATATATTTGGTCGGTCGGCCATAGACATGTAATATTAAGTAGATGTAATAGTTTCTAGTCTACTTTTATGCCATTTACATCTATGTATGTGCGATGAATCATCTCGAATGCTTGATATGTGAGTGCTAGGTGTTGATATTGGGAACTAGCACCGAACACATATCCGAGTACTTGGAATTGTTCCCAACCATTGGTGCATGAACATGAGCGATTGTCATTCCTTAACTATTGCGACGCACACCCCTTGGTGGGTGTGGGCGGTACTAAGGCTCTGAGATGGACATCATGTGTTGTGCCCGAATGGGTTGACCTCAATCCCGATATGGTTTTCGAAAAGTGGTCGGAACTCTCTTGGTTGCATAAGTGTGTACGATAGCAATCAGATGATTCATATTTGTTTGGGTGAGGGCCATTTGATTCACATCCGTGCACAGGACTAATTGAGGACAATGAGCATACACTTAAGTGGAGTACGGGTGTCACTTCTAGTCCAATGAGCAAGTGAAGGTCCGATCCACGCTTCCAGGTGCTCACAAGAGGTCTGATACCACTTGTTAGGTTTAGGGTTTGCACACGCATACGCACACGCACACGCACAAACAAAAGTGGAACACAAGATTTACGTGGAAAACCCTTATGGGAAAAAACCATAGGAGACATAGAAGCACTATGATAGTTCAATGTACATGTACACAGGAGTTGGATTTATATAGCCATCAATTAGAGATAAGGAAGGAGTCCTAGATAAGGAAGGTTAGGATATTGAGTCATATTCCTAACAATATGTGAAGCAATTTGCACGAAAATGATCCAAACGATACAAGGACATTTTCCTCTTGTACATTCATCTAATATTCCAAGTATTATACAGTAGAAATGTTTTTTTTGTTGAAATTTTGACCATGAGCTTTGGCTTACACTTTTAAGAAGCTAATGAGCAACTCAGGGAGTCTTTGGACTCAAACCCAGGCGGGCAGAGGGAACGACGCCCGCTCCTCCCAGCCAAGCTGCACTCAGCTCTCTGCAATAGTTCTTCAATAGATGGTTTCTGTTCACTATTCACATGCTCGTTACATAATGGATCTAAAAGGGCTTTTTTCAATAATCAAAGATTCAAAGGAACAAAGATTTAAGCTAACAATCAAACTTTATCATATACTTGTAAAAAGCAACACTTGGTGCCATTAGATAATTGCTCTTTCACAAGATAATTCCTCTGTAGAGCCATCAGTAATGTCAAGGTTCAAAATTTCGTTTTCGTATCTCGATGAGATCTCGGAATTTCAAACAAAATCCGAATAAAATCCAAAAACCAAATTTGAAATCTGGTTTTTTTCAACTGGAAAATCAGAGATTTCGGCCGAAATCACCGAGATTTCGGTCAACTTGTTTTGACCGAAAAATGGTAAAAAATACATTAAAAAATTTTGAAATTTTTTATGGATAGTCTTGACCCTAAATTCAATCAAATCTGGTTAAGACAAATGAAAATTCAGTAAAAAACATTAAAATTTCGGTCGAAATCACCAAGATCTCGCCGAGATTTGGATGGGTACCGTAGCATTTTGAATTTTTTTTTAATTTTTTTTATCCGGTCGAGATTTAGGATCTCGGAGGGGTCCAAAATTCAAAATCTAGACCGAAATTTTTGAAATCTCACCGGCATTTGAATCCATGAGTAATGTTTCCCAGAGGACTTAAATAAGCACCATCCCCATGATCATTTTTAATAATGCGACGAATGATTGAGGAAATATTGAAGCAACCAGCTCAATACAATTTAGGGAGAGACTCAAGCAGGCCATTGCTTCAAAACATTGACTACCTATTAAATCCGAAAATTCAAATTCCAAATCACAAATTTAAATCCACACTCAATCAAATCCTCTGCAATTCTCGTATTCAATTTAATTTTTGCTGCTTGGAATGGACCGAAGCCCATTTTGTTTTGTCTGCTTGTGCCCTATTTCTTATCCTTAGCCCTCTCTCTCTCTCTCTCTCTCTCTCTCTCTCTCTCTCTCTCTCTCTTCTTTTCCTTCGGCTGAGACCAGCTCGGGCTGGCCTAACTCGGCCCAGCCCAGCCCAGCCCATCTCATCTTTCCCTTCTTCCTGCTCTGCTTGCGGCACGTCCAGGACGCGCCCGCGCGGAGCCCCGTGCGTTTCGCACCAACCAGCCGAGCAACTGCGCGTCGTCATTTGGAAACGCCAGCATTCAAGCAAGCATTGCCGCGCGCCACCACTGCCTCAATCAAGCCAGCTGTTCCCATCGCATCTACGCTAAATTAATTCGCATTCCAAACCCGGCCGCTGTTGATCCCGTCGAGCCTGCGTCCTCACCTCAACCTGCCTTGCTCTATAAATAGGAGCACCAAGACGACCTTGCTCTCCGCTTAATTTTTCCCAAATTGCAGCACCTATCTTGCTGTCTTTCGGCCGTAACGCGCGGCGCCGTCGCCTTCTTCCCCAAGTCCGGCCACCGCGCCCTCGTTCCGATCTCCCTGTCCGGTGAGCTTCTTCCAAAACCGTTAGCGTCTCATTGTATTCCACACGATCGTCTTCTTGACCATGTTAACCCTATTGCTTGTAAATTTATTTTAATATTGTTTGAAAACTATTATGCAATACTATTTGCATAAAATGGTAAATTTTATGTTTAGACATTTTAGTTGATTCCGCTCACATTTATCTTCATTTGTATTGTTATACATGAACCATTGTCACTCTAGTATAGTTGATCCTCTGTAATGTGTATATTATTGGTGGATTAGTTTAGTTCAGTAGAAATGTTAGACATACTATTTCGGTTGATATTATCCTATAGGAGGGAATAACTGAAAATCTTCAAACTTACTGCTTATTCAGATTGTACGGTAAGATGGAAACCTGATTTATACTTGGCGAATGGTAAGTTGAGGCAGGTGTAGATTAGGCATGAGACCTTGTAACATGATAGTTTCGCTCAAGTCAATTAAGGACCATGCTCATGTCTATCTGAACCGACCTATATAGTTCAACCATATGTCTAAGGTGGGATGGACCTAACTGATTAATTTGCAATGACCTAGTTTTGATTTCACTAGGTGGATGAATGTGTGCCATATCAAGACTTTAAGGCCCAGTTCGTTTCAGCTTCTCAATTATGGATTATAGATTATGGAAAAAGCTACTTCTGATTGTGGGAGAATCGGACCGAACCGGCTGCGACTTCTAAGTTCTGGACCGACCTGGCAGAATCAGCAAGAATCAGTGAGAATCAGGTTTCGACCAGATTCTGATTCTATGTAGAAGGCAACTTCTGATTCTCAGAGAAGCTGTCTAATATCCTCCCGTTAGGTAAATAATCTATTTTTTTTAAAAGCAGAAGCTGTCCAGAAGCTGAAACGAACGGGATCTATTTCCCACATGGCACAAGAAGGAACACTCTGATTGGTAGCTAGAACCCTTCAGCAATCAAATCACAGCGGATAGAGTCAAGATAGGTTGGTGCATTATAAAGATCTTATGATAATCACTTAGTCGCACGCCGAAGGATACAATCTTTACAGTGTAAAATTGGATACAATCTTTACTGTATAAAATTGTTCGAACAATCGTGCCCAGAGTCAAGGGTGGGTACGTTTTCACTTGGTAGGTCTTTGGTTTTGTTTTTTAAATAATCTTGGAATCCAGGAGTGGTTAGAACTCTCCAGTGATTATTCTGACAGCTAGAGCTAGTCATGTAGATAGAACCTAACTCGTTGAACCATTGCAGATAAAGCCTTAATACTAATGGTGGTACCTAGTTCCCATTATTGCAACTATTTGTCAATTAGGTTATTTCCAATGCTGCTAGCTCACGTCGTCTGCATGCTGCTAGCTCGCGTCCGGCTCTTCCTTCCAACGCGAGGCGCGAGCGCATCGTGAGCGTGATGGGCCGACGTCGCTGCTTCGCTCCCGCGCGCGGCTGGCTCCTCTCTCTCTCCTCCATGTTGGCCTCTCTCTCCTCTCGCGTTGTCCAAGCGTCTCCCGTTGAAGACAGCCTTAAATGCTTTGGGAAAACTACTATACATATTGAAACTCAAAATGTGGCTTTATGCAAAAGAACACTAACATGCTTTAGTTGTTAAGCCTTGTATATATGTAATTGCATTACTCCTAAGACTGCTGCTGTGTACTGTGCATTCATTGCTCATTTCGTTGTTACTCAATTGATGATAATTACATCGACATCAACCATCATTCGAGAAGTACTACGAGGATTGCGAGAACTAGGTCATACTACTCTAGTGGATTGCCTATGAGCATATGAATGGGTTATTATTCGAGTTGTTTAGCCTAGAAGGGAAGTAATCGTAAAGCTTAGGCCATATCATTAACGTTATAACTGTGCATCAACTTGATCCGAGGCTAATACAGAAATACACAAAAGGTTTGGATTTCGAAATCCAGTCCCGACACTAACTGAGCCTCTATTAAGAAGCATACATTGTCAATGCCAAACAAACCACCGATCAATCATATATCCATACCTAAGGGCATGTACAATGATACAGACAGTTGCTGTCTATAGTACTATGCCATGTCATCTATCGACAACAATAAAGACATATTCTACAATGGGTTGTCTATAGGTTGTCTATATAAATCACCGCATTTGCATTACACTTGGAAACATGGTGATCAATAGAATATGTATAACTTTGTAGTTTGTTGTGTTGCATTCTTGCTAAAACAAAAACAAACATGTGTAAATAATATTATGGATGCCTAACAGCAGCAAAAAAGTAGCGTTTAAGAACATTGGGCAAAGAGAGAATTAAATACATGTTTGCTAACTTTTTTTTAGAAGCATGTTATGCTATGTACCTTTCTTTGGTACAATTATATGTTTAGTAATTGTAAATTTGAGTGAAATATTCAAATTATGATAGAATTTGATCGGAATATAATTTATCAGAATGCGTACATATGAAAATTATGGACCAACAGAAGAAAAAAAACTGCATAATAAGGCTACTCAAATTAGGATGCACTAATTTCACTTATTCCTAAAGTTTCCCATATATGATCGACTAAATCTCTCTTCAGTTGTGTATGTGTTGGACGAGCACGAATTGTTGAATTCCTTCTTAGCACGTTCGCGAAGCAAATGTTAGGGCCATTGTTGACTTCTGGTGGAAGAACAAAAGATGTCCTTGGAATCTCGTTCAAGTCTAAAGGAACCTTTGCCATTTCTCGTTCATCTTCAACAATCATGCAAGCTTCCATGATTTTCCCCACCGCGACCCGTTTCCACAACCGCGTTGGACGCCGAACGATGTTAAAACGAGATTGCAATACCCCAAATGCTCTCTCAACATATTTCCTTGCCCCTTCTCTGTCTAAGGGAGTGGTATAGTCTTCATGAAGACGGCCCATTCAGGGTAAATTCCGTCGGCAAGGTAGTAACCTTTGTCATATTGCCTTCCGTTTACGGTGAACTGCACCCGTGGAGCTCTCTCCCTTTCAATTCTTCAAGGAACAATGGTGACTGATTAAGCACATTGATGTCATTGTTTGGCCCGGCAACACTGAAATAAACATGCCATATCCGAAGGTCATGTGAAGCAACCGCTTCAAAGATCATAGTAGGGACACCATGATCACCACATGTGAATTGGCCCCTCCATGTGATAGAGCAATTCTCCTACTGCCAATGATGCAATCAATGCTCCCTAGCATGCCAGGGAAGCCACGAGACTCACCGATTTGAAGTAAACTCTCCAGTTCGTCACATGTAGGGTGTCGCAAATACTCTTTGCCAAACTTCGCAATCACCCCTTGCGCGAACTTGCCCAAACACTCCAATGTAGTGCTTTGGCCAATCATTAGTACCTCATCAAGTTGGTCGGCAGGGGTGCCATATGCTAACATACGAATTGTAGCCGTACACTTCTGCAAGGGTGAGAGCCCTAGTCTATTAGTGGCATCTACCCTATAAGTGAAATAGGGATCCCACTCTTCCAGGGCACACACGATTCGTTGGAATAAGGGTCTTCTCATTCGAAACCTCATACGAAACATTTCATCGGTGTACAGAGGATGTTCAGAGAAGTAATTTTTAACGAGCTCCTTTTGGGCGGCTTCATGGTCCCTCGATATGTACCTCCTAGTACCACTTCGGCGTCGAGATGATTCAACACTTTGTGACTCTACTTTGGCCTTCAACTCGGCACCGATCTGCATGCCAATTTGGTCCAAGATTTCTTGCTCGGCAATGAAGTCTTCTAACATGTCATCTTCGGTTGGGTCAAAATTGTCAATGCCATCGATATCGTCAGAGCAAGAGGATGAGCTTGATTTGTACGACATCTTGAGTCATACAAGTTCTACACGATCGTTGAAATAATTACAACGTTAGCAATTGTGAACAATACTGTTTGCAAACCTATGCAAAAAATACTAGTAACATGTGACACCACGGAGTGTCGTAACCTCAATTAATGAGCATGATGAGGTCAAAAACATTATGAAATGTGGTTTTGGAGGTTAAAATCATATGGTATGAGGTTTAATCGCGTTTCCGGGCCGTTTCCGGGAGTTTGGGCCTTTCCGGGGGAGTTTGGGCCTAAATGAAGGGGTTGTGGGCTTTGGTGGGATGGAGTATGAGTCTATTTAGGACTAGGATTCATGTATGGGCTGGTTTAAGGGGCTCCCCCTGCCCCCTTGTTGCGCCCCCACACCCCCCTTGTGCGCCCCACCTCTCCCCCTTGAGCCCTAGCCGCCACCCCCCTCTCTCCCCCCCACTTGGTCGTGCGCCTCCCTTCCCCTTGCCCTTTGCTCCCCACCTCTCCACCACCTATCCTCCACCCCTTGCTGCCCTAGGGTAGCCTCCCCACCCCTGCACCTCGAGGATCCATCCGTTGGAGCGAGGAGCGATCCGGGAGGAGATCTATTGGGTTTTCGTGCGTCGGGCGAAGGTATGGCCATGGGACTCCTTGGGGTTGGGCTAGGTACTGTTCTAAGGATCAATATCATGTTTTTATATCAATTGGTGGTGCTGGAATTGAGTAGATTAGATGAATTCTAGAAGTGGTCACGTTCTCTGTTTCGGACAGCATGAGCAGTCGACCTAGGGTTCGGTTTTTAGCCAATTTAGAGTCCTAATTTGGACGTCCGCCTGTTGAAGAAGTTGTAGGTAATTTCAATACCTTTCAGTGGGTATAAAGAATGTTAAATTCTGATTAGCCGTTTGAAAGTTATGGCTGTTTTACCGAGCATGTTAAAATCTGTGATGTGATTGGAACAGATCTCAGTATTTTGTAGATTAAACAACTTTAGAGTCCGAATCAGTCTTTCCATATACTTAGAAAAAGTTAGGAAATTTCCTAAGCTACGCGAGGATGTACTCGTTTAATTGATTCGGAGTCTTAGAACCTGAGTTATGCCTTTTGGAAGGCTGCTGTCCCGGCGGGACAGAACCTCTGTTTTTTGTTATTGCGAGTAGTTGGCAATGTCAGGGTAGATGAGGGTTTGCGTACTGTTTTGTGGACATGATTGTGAGTGTGTGGTACCTATGTGCAGGTGGTGTGACCCCGGGAGTGCCTTCTACTTCCCGCTAATCCGTTGCCCGTGGTTGAGGCAAGTGTATTGTAATGGATAGCGATTTGTAGGTTGCTTGTTGAGACTATATGAAAATGGATTATATGATATGATCACTTGCCATATTTTAATGATTGCCAATGATATGATGAGTATGTTTACTATGTTATGATGCCATGTGTTAATGTACAAGTTAATTATGATGTTGGCATATTTGCATAAATGGCATGTTACATGGCCCGGGCGGTGAGAAAGTCATAACTAGTCCGAGGAAGGTCGGTGAGAAAGTTATGACTAATCCGGAGAGCCAATGAGTAAGTCCTACATCGTGATTCCATCCACCGCGGTGTGGGTAAACGAGGAGTAGGCACCCTCCATCTTCGGGATGGAAGGGGGGAGAGGGTGCACACCGACGGGTGTGTACTCAACCATACCGGTATGAGTTTCCAAGGAGATATGAGCATCGCATCGCATTGCATTGCATACATAATAATGATGATAATGAGTTGTGAACATGAATGAGATGGTTTACATGATGTGAGATGTTATTGCCATGTCATTGTTCTTGTTGTACCGTTGCAATATGCTTGCTGAGTTTTGAACTCACGCTTGTGTTTTCTTGTTGTGTTAGGTACCATGAGACCGGCATGCGGGGAAGGGAAATAGTCACACTTCCGCACGTAGCTTCACTCATTTGATTCCACAAGTCATTCAATTAGTCTTTAATAAACTGCGTGTGATGATTATTGCTTTAAGGTTTAGCTTTGCTATATGAAAGTCTTATTGTTCGTTTGACTCTTGGAGACATTAAGTGCTTGAAACTAGACTTACATTGTTGATAAGTCTTTAATTATTGCTGTTTTAGTTGTCTCTCATATTGCTATATATTGCTATACTGTTGTTGCTCCTTCAAATCATGTTAAAACAAAAGGAGATGCTGCCGAAATCTCGGGTTTTAGCATTTACTCCTTTGCTGTAATTTACCTTAATTCATGGTATTTAGATGTTGTTTAGCTTATGTTGGGTAGCATTCAGGCATATTAAATGTCGGGGTGTTACATAACACAGTGGTAAGCAATGAGTTAATAATAGGACTCACATGGGTGGCGATATCACTTGAAGGTTCCTGATTAGCTGTGTGATGAGGCAAGCACAAAAACATACGCTAACATGGTTGTACTCTTCTGAGTTGGTGTTACTTTTATAATGCAGAATAGCTTGAGTCGGACTGACAGTTCGGCAATTTCATGATCCTAGTCAAATGCCAAAGAATAGGCTGCAGTTTCATGATCCTAGTCATATGCCAAATAATAGGACTTCCACCATGCAGTGTTTGACTAACAAAACAAAACAGATTCTATCTCCATTCAGATATCCACTCCTCACTCCCACCATCTAATAATCCGATAGTATTTACAAAGTATTGTACCAAGAACCAATCAATCAATGAGCTGTGCCCAAATTTTTTTCCTCTGATAAGCAAATCGAAGAGAACTTGCAACCCAAGACTTCACTATCCTACAACCTTTACAATCAGGTGACCTAGATAAATCTTTTGCCAAACATCATATGCATATAGGAAACATTTTCTAGATTTTCCACTGCAACGTATTCTCCCTGATATCCACCTCAAAGATACAAACAAGCAAGTTGCCAATTAACATCATATATCAAATATGATTTGGAAAAATAATTCACTACAGAAAGAAATCTTTAGGAAAAAACTGCAAGCTGAACTACATAATCAGGGAGGAGGGGAAAAAAATCTAAATTGGCTTCTCCAGAAAACAAAACAATGGAAGAATAGAGAATTACCTTTTCCAGGAGTAATTACATCGGCAACATTGTAAGCAGTAATAGTACTAGCTCATTAGTAATGGGCTTCACCTCCATTCTGGCCATGGGCATCCAATTTCTCAGCAGTGGTCAAGTAGGAATACTAATATCTCATTAGTACACCAAGTATCTTCAAGAGTTTGCCAAGGAATAAAACAAAGCAAACTATAAGAAAAATCTCTATATGTGCATCATGAGGATCTTGTTGTAGATATCTCAAGCAAACATCTATAAGACCTGCATTAATACAAGCTTTTTGACCCTTCCTATTTGATCCTAATAAGTTTTAGAGAACTTTAATCGAAGGAGTATCTGTTTAACATGATAGTGCATGCAAATAAACCAAATGACAAATTACACAAGCTTGTGAACAGTGCAGTAACTACACTACGGACTCCGAAGAAGCATCCCCCAATGACTTCTCTAAACATTTCAATATTCTGATCAAATCCATCTATTCCCTGTGCAATAATCAGTTCAATAGTTAGATTATCAATGGCAAAAGTAGAAATCTATATGCAAAACATAGGAGTAGACGAAAAAAACTTACTGAGTGTTGCCAAACAATCTCTCTCCCATAGTCTTAAGTGCCTTGACATGCTCATTCTTCATTTCTTCCGTCATCGCTATTGTATCTTGCATAATCAACGCTCTATACGTTTTCATCATTTCATATTCCTTTTGAAGTTTTTTGGCCTCTTTCTTGTCCTTTGCTGCAAGGGCTGATATCTTTGCTGATTCAAGCTTCTCGGTGGAGAGACGTTGTTGCAATTCTAGCATCCCACTACGATTGTTTTTAGCTTCAGCTTGGGCAGCTATGAACTTGTTGAGCACCTCCATATCCATTGTAGTTGTCTTCGCCTTTCCTTTGCAATTGCATTCAGCCTTTGCTGCTTTTGTTCCTATTGGGCGCGGGATATCATCGATATCTATAGGGGACGATGTATGCTCACCTTTCTCCCATTCTTCTGATACCTTTCTCTTTTTTATTTTCTCTAGCCACTCATTGTATGTCTGCCACTTGGGCTGTTCTCGAACTGACTTCCAACAATTAATGTGTTGAAACTGCCCCACTTTGTAGTCTGCCTCATAGAATGCATGTGCCTTATCCATTAATTGGTCATCAGACTGCCCACTAGCATAAATGTTGAAGGCCTTGGTCCAAGAGCAATGAAACTGGTACACTAGCTTGTTAAGGTTGTGCCAACGGTCCTTAACTTGCTTTGCTAGCCTTCTTCGAGTTTTGGGAGTGGTGCTGTTGAAAACACTAGTAACATCTCCCCAATATCGATCATTCTTCTTGTTATTTCCATTGATTGGGTCATTAGAGTTATTTAACCAGCTCATCTACATTGTGAATAAGTAAGATTAGTTGTTATTTGACATTCTGTATATAAGCCATAATTACTCAGATTGTCAGATTACATTAGAAACTTACCAATCTTAGATCCTCCTCTTTTGTCCATGCAAGCCGCTTGTGGGTCCTAATTTCTCCATCCTAGTCGCCACTGTCAACATTAATGTGAGGCTGGGATTGCAAGTTTTGGTGGTGTAAGTGGAGTGCTCGAATTTGAACAATCTGGCGATGCAATCCCTACGGGAACCGATGGCCTTGGTGCAGGGGTATGAGCATATTGTATAGGACTGCCAACAAAATGGCAATTTTGTGACTGATGGGGAATTTGTCCAAGATTGGGGAATGTAGCTGGATTTTGGAAATAGCTAAGGAAACCACCGGGCGGACAAGAATAATTCCCCCTGGAAAAACAGATAAAAAATCCATGCAAACTTGGTATTGAATATGACAATTTATTATTATTTGGTTTGCCATAAATGTGCACCAGATACTCAATTCAGGTTCCACATCTTCTAGGTTTCTTTTGCATGCAGTCTCAAAATGGTAGTCTTACTACGACCTGCATATTGTTCATGCATGATTTGTATTTATCTTTCTATTTTGGCTAGATAATTTTGACCATTTATCCACTTAGTCCTACAAGTTTCAGTTGTACTGAATGAAAAGTGCAGTTAAATTACTGGAAATTACACCATTTTGGTTGTTATATTTTATTCATTTTACTATTCTATTTGTAACTCAAAATCGTGGAAATACAAGTTGATGACTATTGTTAATTTGCCATTTTTGTTAATTACAGAAACTGGAAAATCAGACAACCACAATGCTCAATATTATAGTTGACCCGAATTGGTTTTATTGTGTTGACAGAACCAAAACATAAAGAACATATACAAGGTGTTTATACCTTACTCGTTCTACTGGTCATAGTTATCAAACATTACAAGATGATAAAAGTGCATTGTCAATTATTCAGTATCTAACTTCCATTGAGAAGTAGTTCGACCACGCAAAGAACAAATGCACGCCATGTTTCTATAACAACAAGCTGCATCATTTCCCTGTTATACAGTTCATAAAATAGCTATAGTGAATCATATATTCATGTTAGTATACTATTTGAGTTAATGAAGAGTCCCAGAAAAAATAGGATGATAACCTGGAAGAGTTTAATCCAGTAATTATTAATTCCATAATGGTATACATAAATTCAGCATTTCTTAGGTTACTTCAAATTATCCTCCCCTCACAAAGAAACACATCTAGACAAGCTTTTCAACTGGCAATAATATCAAAGCCAATGCAAAATTTGTGAAGTCTACTCGTAGCTAATATTCCTCCGAAACAAGGAAAACTTGCAATTAGTATGAAAGAACTCATACCAATGTGCTGGATCTGAGGATGGGGATGAGAGCTCGGGTGCAGCGGCTTGACCTTCATGCTTGTCCCTTGTGACTACTTCGATTCCGCTTGCCCACCCAGTTGCGGCGCTGGAGAGGGTGGCACCATCCACGTGCTCCACAAAAGAGGCTGGAGGAGATCCCCATGGTGACAGCAATGGCAGATCCAACCGTGGCCGTCGGCAAGGGATCTTCCCATCCGTTGGGGCTCGTTGGGGAGGCCCGAGACTGGACGAGGATTGAGTTGAGCTCATGAAGAAGCAAGCAGATTTTGGAGTGGAAGCCAAACTGGCAGCTCGACGGGGTGAGGAAATCGCGCAATAGGATGGATCATGGAGGGAATATCTCGCACGAAGGAGAAGATTGTGCGCGTGTCAGGGCAGGATGAGAAGAAATCCTGCGTGAAGGGGATGATTTCCCGACAGTGCGAGGGGATTTGGTGAAGATAGTCTGGGGCGACGAGGATTTCGCAGTAGCGCGACGGGGGATTTTGGATCGGCACAAAAGATCGATGTCTGGGGCGTCTAGTATACGACTCTCGTACAACCGCATGCAAGTCGTCGATTCGTGGTGCTATCGCCCGTCTGTATACCTACAGATGACCTCCTTCTCTCTCTTTTCTCTTTCATCCAGCTCCTCAAATTTCTTACCTGGCAACTGTTATAGACAGCTAACTAGGCACCATTGTACATGCTCTAAGACAGAAAACAGAACATGTTGATAATCTACTAGTGCTGCGACCGCAGTCGCACAGATGAGAAATAAATTTCCCAGTTTCACTGCTTGCATACTATAGTGACAGGTAAGTAAAAGGGTTGGCTTAGTAACTGCAATGCAAAGCACCAAGCCAGGCCTGAAGAACGCGAGGAACAGATCACCGAACATAAGAATATCCCAAAATTGAGTTCCAATGCACCATGCCACAACTATATCAAGGAGAAACAGTCAGACCAAATACATGTTCATTTCACATTTTTTTTGTTTGTCAACAATTCATTACCTATCACCAAGAATTCAGAAAAGAGGAACCAACCAATCCAACCCAATCAAATCCAGTCCAATGAGTCAGTGGACAGTGAAATGAGAAGAATAAAAAGAATGAATACCATCAATCCAATCTCATCCTCTTTACAATCCACACATCTATCTAAACTCTGTCCGGAGCGAGTAGCTGACCGCCTTCGCCGCCGCACCACCAGCAAGCCCCTTCTGCACCTCCACCGTCGCCACCGTCAGCTCCTCCTTGGCCACCTCCACCTCCGATCCCTCCAGTGGAGGCTGCTGCGGGGCCTCCCACTCGGCAGCCACAGGATCCACAAGGAAGAGGTTGGTGACGTCCCTGAGCGGCACCCGCCTCCATGCCCTGTACACCCGCTTCATCCTGCACTTCTTGACGGCAACGCCATGACGGCGGGCGTCCGCCGCAGCCGGGGCCATCGCAGGTGGCTGGTTCTCCTTGTCGACGCAGTCGACTGCCATCCCGGGTACGAGCTACCGCTCGTCGGCTTGGGACTCGGTGGTGGTGGTACTAGACGGCGAGGTGGCTCGGCTGGAGCCGGGGAGGGGAGAATCCATGGGTATTTGTAACGGAGGTGGGAGGGATGTGTGAGGGAGGGAGATTGCAGGATTTGAGAAATTTGGGAGGAGAGCCGTGGAGGGAGCGGACGGATCGATGAGTTTCGCCGTTTTGGTTCGGAGAGCCGGCGAATTTTGGGATTTTCGCGAAAAGTTTGGAAGAAAAATTGGGATTTGGGCGCGGGGAGGGAAGAGGGAGACGGCCGCTGAAAATTTTCGTGGGAAGCTTGGTTAAAGCTGCTGTGTGCGGGCAGCAAGTTAACATATACCGATTTAGTGTTGGAAATTGAATACCAAATGGTACCGATTTTTATAAAAATTGAGTGAAAATCGTTCAAAACTAAAGGTTTTACAAATCAAACTTGATGGTAAAAACTGACCTTAAAAAACCAAAAAACCAAAAACTAGTCGATTTTCTTGATTTATCGATCGGTTTGCATAATTTATCGAGCGGTTTTTAGGGGAAATCGTGAAAATTGATTACAGAATAAAAAATATGGAAAGTTGTAAGAAAAATATGAAAATTTGCAAAAAAAGAATTATGAAAAAATTGTAAAAAGTTGTAAAGTACATATTTAGCAATACTAGCACTAGAAAAAAATATGAAAAATTTGGGCATGATCTTTGCTATATTTCAAACAATGTGAAGTTGTAAAGTAGGAATTTAGCAATAATATATCAACAAATAATATTTTATTTCAGTATCGTTGACAATTCAATCCAACAAATCCATATTTCAATAATATTCATTTCGATATTATAACTTGATTGTACATGATAGATACTATAACTTGGTTATGTTAGATAGACACCATATCTTTTTCCTTTTCTCGATTAATTAAAATTGTTTTTGTAGTTTATAATTAGTATAGGTAATAGATATTGTTATGATTTTTAAATATTTTTTCAATTTAGCATTTTAATATGGACTCTTTTTTAATCTAAATCGTTATAACTCAGGTATTTTTTATTCTAAATTTTAGTTAATTTGGCTTATAATTGATATGGACTCTTTGTTTTAATCACGTAATTTTTATTTAATTATTATTATAAATTTTAGTTATTATGGATTTACTTTGAAAATAGTATAGAAATCAATTTGCTAATTTTCCTTAATGCATATTCTGAATTTCATAATTTAGATTGTACTTTATATTGACTATTTCTTTTAATATAAGCCGTTGTAACTCGGGTTTTTTTTATTCCAAATTGTAGTTAATAAAAGGCATTACGTTAGGGAATGCTATAAATAAAAATTCTCATAATCCTTGCCTAAATTATTATCTAGCATTTTATGCAACATCATGCTTGAGGATGGCCGGCGGCGGGCGGATCTGGACAGAGACGCCGGCGACTGCAAGGGCTTAGTGTGTGGAGTGTCATAAGTGCAATGAATATGTTCGAAGCTTCACAGAACGGGATGTATAGCGTGTAAACTTTAAGTGTGTTGAACCGGGCCTAATGGGCTGGTACTTTTTCTATATCTTTACCATTTTCAATTATATAAATTCGGTTTTGCGTCAAAAACATCTTAAAATTTTGGTTTTTAAAATCATTTTGATGTAAGACATCATAAATCTATTAATATTACTTTTAGGAAAATTTACTACAAATTTTGCAATTTTTTGAATTTGAATTTGTATTGGACTGGTTTGCCGAACGGTTTCTATTGTCCAACCAACTTGATTTGATCAGTTTTCATGAAATTCGTTGGTTTCATCAACCCTAGCGGGGAGACTCAGAATTTTCTTCCATTTGTGATGGGTGGTTGACATGCCAATGCGAGCGGGCGTGTGTGTTATGAATTGTGACAACGAAAATGGGCAACCGAAAGCCCGCCTTGGAAACTCGTGGGCCTTGGCGGGTCGAGGGCACCTAGCGGCTAAATTGTGATGTTTTGTAGGTCAGAACTAGGGCTCAAATGTTGTACGGTCTAGTGCAACAATTTGCAAGGTTGTATGTAGGGGTGCAAACGAGCCAACCCGAGCCGACTCGAGCCAGGGCTTGAAAAGGCTCATTTGACATGTAGCTCGGCTCAGCTTGGCTTGTTTTGAGAATGAGCCAAAAATAGTATTGTAGGATCGAAGTATACGAATATAGCAATCATAGGGGGGGTGAATGATTGTGCGGAAGCTAAAACCAAATTTTTGATCTACTAAAAGTTCACCCCAAAACAGAACCAAATAATTGCCTCGTATTCGACAAAAACAAAATGACAGAGGTTCGGTAAAACTCGAATTCCCAGAGATCCAACCGTTATATTGATCTAAAATTTGGACGCACGAAAATAGATTCCAATATGAATCGAACCTAAAAAGAATCAGCTCGATCGGACTTACAGATAAAAAGTTATGACCTTCGCAAGCTTACTATTCCAGAACAAAAATAAATCCAATCAAAACTTGTAGATTAATCAAGAACAACAAAAGAATAATTAACAAAACTTTGAGGAACACTAGATCAATACCCTAGAAAGGTTTTTGATGGATCAAATCAAGATAAATCTCAAAGAAAAAAAACCAATCTAGAATTAGAACAAGCATGCAAACAAGAACCAAAACAGAAAATACTGTAGCAACGTGGTTACTGTAGCACGCAAGGGTATGAAGAATTGATCTTTATTTCTTTTATCTAAAGTACTCCCATCAAAAGAGTACAAACCCTAAAACAAAGCTCTAAGCTTTCAATGTCTGGGTTGATGCTCTAAACAGGAGACAACCCCTCCTATTTAAAGGAGCAACCACAAGGAGTCCTGAATACAATTCCTACTCCTAATCCTAGAAGGAGTCCCACTCCTAATCCTAGAAGGAGTATGTATTCAACACAACTCCACTTGGCCCAACTTGGCCGAGTACAACTCTTGCACGCGCATGGCAACCCTACCATACGCACGTGACTAACACTTTGCACGCGTATAGCCACCTGCCATACTCACGTGACTAACCATTCTTCATGTGCACCATTCTCTTAGCTCGAACGTCTCGCATGACATCCTTGACCACCAAGACCTCAGTTCCTCCTGAACCTAGTCCTGAACCTAGTTCCGGTCCCGTCATCGACCACATTCGCCCTCGAGCAATACCGGCACATGAACAAACCACAAAACGATTTCGAGCACAAGTCCGCGACTTGACTCAACATTAGTCCATGCAAATACTCACAAGAGCATTGCATAAATTCCACTTCAAAACAAGCATCATGAAATTCTCACAAATTTCATAATCTCAAATTCAAATCCAAAAATCAATTCCAAATCGCTCAAAACCCTAATTAAACAAAAGCCATTCACGCCGAACCAAAAATTCGGTTCGGCGCACACAGGTCTCAAAACCCTAGAAAAACCATTCACGACGGACCAAAGAAAACGGTCCGGCGTACATGTAAAACTTACTGTTTTTGAAAGAAAACAGTCCAGCAGAAAAACGTCAAAATCACGTTTACGGCGGACGAAAAGAAATGGTTCGACGTACACGTCAAAACCTCGGTTACTTGAAAAACTTGGTTCGATGCAAAAGGCATCAAATACATGTTCACGGCGGACCAAAAAGTTGGTCCGATGCAAACGTCCAACACTCTGTCTCTTCGAGAAATCAGACCAGCAAAAACACGTTCACAACGGACTGAAACACAATCGGTCCGGCATAAACGTCCAACTCTCTGGAACTTGAAAATTAGTCCGGCGCAAAGAGAAACTTACTGTTTCTTGTCAAATTGTCAAACACATGCACAAGCACATTTTGCAAATCCAATTCTAAGTCAGTTCTAAGCCAATTTTTCAGCACATGATTTCACAATCTCCCCCTTGATTAAAACTTTGGCAACACCACTTAGAATTGAACATTTGGCATTCACTTTACAAAAGATTTTGAAATCCAAAGGATCAAAGACCAAAGTAAGAATACATAGAATTCCCCCTTTGACCAAAAAGCAAAACAAAATCTCCCCCTGAGAATGAAAATGTGTGTGAATGTGCAATGTGTCCAAAAGATTCCAAAGTTCTCCAAACTTCTCGCAAATTTCTCAAAACTTCTCCCCCTAAAACTTCTCCCCCTTTTTCTTTGAACTTCTCAAAGATTCCCAAACTTCTCCCCCTTTGACAATGGATTCATCAAGAGTACAAAAGAGAGAATTTGTTCAAAATTTTTCTTGTAGCAATGATTTCACAAGGAGAAACAAGAAGTGCCAAGATAGCAAAAGATGAGCTCATTCGATCATATAACCTTATATATCACATAATATGCAAAATACATGATCATAATGTGATGTTAACAAGTTAGGAAATGACATGCATCTCAACCTCAATTCAGTCAACTATAGCCAAGTACTAAGCAAGACCTTAGTAGAAAAACAAAAGCTCAAAATTGAAGCAACTAACAACTCTGGGCGAGCAAGTAGTTTCAACTCCAATCTAGTAGACCATTTTAATCTTTGAACAATAAATTGCATGTGGCATGCTTGAAGCATACTTCTTTTATTTTCTAGGAGTGGCATGCTTGAAGCATACATCTTATTTTGAGGGAATGGCATGCTTGAAGCATACATCTTATCTTTTTAGGGAAAGCAAGCCTGAAGCACATAAAGTGAAGCTTTTGCTTTTAACAACCCCCTTTTTTATATTGATTCCCTTTTCTTTTTCCTTTTTCTTTGATTGTAAACATGCAAAAGTGATTAAAGGTCTTATGAAAGAGTAAAGTTGAAAACACACTTGCTTCATAGCCCAAATTTGTCAAGAAGATTCAATATCAAGCCTAGAAGAGTAAGATATCACAGAGTATTTAGCTATAGGCAGTCAGACCAAGGAATTCTGCAATGTCATTTTTAGTTCAAGTGAGACAATTTAGATTATCATATATTAGCTCAATTACATAATATATAAAGAAATATGATAAAGTAAGCTCATCAAGTAAAAACTTGGCAAGGAAACTCCCCCTCAAAACAAACCCATTGGATGAACAATCCCAAGTTCTCCCCGAATAAAAGCAAAACGAGAAGAAGACAAAGGTTTTGTGAAAATGTCTGCCAATTGATGTTCAGTATCCACATGGTGAAGCACAATATTCCCTTTTTCCACATGATCTCTGAGAAAGTGAAATCTGATGTCAATATGTTTTGTTCGAGAGTGTTGCACGGGGTTCTTAGCAATGCAAATTGCACTAGTGTTATGACACAAAAGAGGAACACTATCCAAATTAACCCCATAATCTTTAAGTGTAGCTACTATCCAAAGAATTCGAGAACAACTACTAGCAGCAGCTACATATTCAGATTCAGCAGTTGATTGTGCAACAGAAGATTATTTTCTAGATGACCATGCAATAAGAGAATTGCCCAAGAAATGACAAGAACCAGATGTGCTTTTCCTATCAATTCTACATCCTCCAAAATCAGCATCAGAAAAAGCTCTCAAACTAATGCATGAGGAAGCAGAAAGCCAAATGCAAAATCCTTGAGTACCATGGAGATACCTGAAAATTGTTTTGACAGCTTGTCGATGTGAAGCACGTGGGGAAGCTTGAAAACGAGCACACAAGCACACATCAAACTCCGATTATCTCATCCTCAACAGCATCATCATCATCTTCATGAACAAAGATACTCTCCCCTGAACATATGCACCTGTACCTGCACCATTTGGACTAGTGCCTTTAAGTAAAGCAGAGGTGGAAGAAGCATCTTCAAAAGATAACACTTTTAGCACGAGATGCACGAGTAAAGGAGAACCAAATCTTATCACTGAACATATGAAGTGAGCATCCGAAATTCACTAGCCACATGTTCTCCCTCCTCGCGTGAGAAGCCTACATAGAAGCAGAAAGTGTCGAGGTCTCGATCAAGGGTTAGAAATAAGATATTTAGGAATCGATCTTGAGACACACGACGACACTGTGATTGGCACAACACGAGCATTCTTATGCATAAAAGCATATTTGTCTTTTCTCGTGTTCTTAGCAACAAGAGGTGTTTGCATCACCCTAGGCACATAATGAGAAATGAAACGTGCCTGTCTGAAATTAGACCTAGCATTAAACCTTTCTCTCTTTTGTTGTTTAGCTAGTCTAAAGCAAAAGTCTACTAAATGTCCATCTCTACCACAATGAATGCAAGTGTGCTTAACATGATGTTTTGCTTTAACAGTAGAAGCACATTTTGCATTCATCATAGTAGAATATAAAAGACCAGTAGATTTAAAGACAGTTTTCATAGGCTCATTGACAATTTCAAATTTTCCACTTTCAAGTGTTTTGACAACAGTGGGAGCATGTGATTTATGATGAGCGTAAGAATCAAAACCTAAACCTTTGTTCTGAGTGCTGACTTTTGATTGATCCAAAATCATGTTTAGGTTTTTCTTGCTATTAGTGAAACGTTCCAAAGAATTTTGCAAGTAATCAACTTTCTTAGCAAGAGTTAAACAATTATTGCAGGGAACATCCACTTTTTCTTTTTGCTTGCGACAAGTTGAGCATGAAAGAACCTCATGTGTAAGCAAAGCATCTGCCATTTGAGAAACCCTAGCATTTGCATCATTCAACTTCAATTCTAGTGTGGAGCATTTGGAACATGGAGTTGTATCATGCAAATCAATGGTAGAACAACTAGCATGTTTAACAAGTTTCTCGTTTTTCTCATTTTCAGCATTAATTTGCTCTAACAAGGTAACATGTTCTTTCCTAAGTAAAGTAAGCTCATTGCAAATTAAGTCACATGATTTACAAGCATCATCATCAGGAATCAAGGTCTTAAGTCTAGTAATTTCAGCATTAAATGATTCCACAAGAATATCATGTTTCTTAATTTTTCTATCACGTTTTTCAAGCAATTTTCCAAGACGAGCAACAGCAATAGCTAAGTCATCATATGAAGGATCTACCTCATTGAAGTCGCTGACATGATCGTCCTCGGTGAAGCTGTTGCTGCTTTTAGCCATGAGACACAGCCCCGTCAACTCATGCTTACTTGGAGTTGCATCGTCCTCGCTGCTTTCTGAATCCACATCGCTCAAATTGACTTGTTCAAGAGCGGAAAGAACTCGGTGGACAACTTTGCTGTTGATGAAGCTCTTCTTCTTTCTATTACTTGAAGAGAACTTCTTCTCTTTTCTTCTGTCGTTGTCCTTCTCCTCCCTTGATGCTTTACCTGCAAGTTTAGGACAGTTTGGATGAATATGGTCGAGATCACTACACTCATAGCATCTTGGAGGATCACCACCACCTCTCTTTCTCTTCCTCACATTTTGCAAAGCTTTGTTAAAGCGAGAAGAGAGTAGTGATAAGTCTTCTTTTGGGAATTGCTCAATCTGTTCATTGGTTAGTGAAGACAAGAAAGATAGAGCAAAACTTGAAGCAGCACCATTATGAGATATGCTAGATTGAGATGTCAAAGCAATTGATTTATGATCATTCTTTCTAGCAAAAACATCTAATTCATGAGTTTTCAACTTAGAATAAAGAACATCTAAACTAAGTGTACTCATGACAGTGGATTCTTGTATAGATGTTACTTTTATCTCCCACACCGACATGTCCAAAGCACTAAGTAATTGTCTAGCATTGGCCGCATTAGTATAGTTGACTCCAACAGCACGTAGATTACTAAGAATCTTATTAAAGCGTGCAAAGAAGTCATCTACCGACTCACCCGGTTTCATCTCGAATCGCATGTACTCTTTCTTGTAGATGTCTTGGCGGACCTCTTTCACAGTGTTAGAACCCTCATGGTAATCACAAAGAGATTTCCATACCTCATATGCGGATCGAAGATGAACCACACGATCGAAGTCGCTGCGTCCCAAGCCTTGGATGATCAAGTTGCGCGCCTTGCTATTTGCTTCAACATGTGCGCGATTGGTGTCGTTGACGTTGTCGTTTGCAGGGACTTCATATGGCTTGTAGACCTTCTCCCAAATTGTGAAGCCTTGTGCTTGGATGAACGCCTCCATCTTGGCCTTCCAAAACTGAAAATCAACACCATCGAACACAAATGGTTTTGTCGAATAACGACCCATCATTGGTTAAGATAGATTAGAAAAACCTTGCTCTGATACCACTTGTAGGATCGAAGTATACGAATATAGCAATCAGAGGGGGGTGAATGATTGTGTGGAAGCTAAAACCAAATTTTTGATCTACTAAAAGTTCACCCCAAAACAGAACCAAACAATTGCCTCGTATTCGACAAAAACAGAATGATAGAGGTTCGGTAAAACGCAAATTCCTGGAGATCCAACCGTTATATTGATCTTAACTTTGGATACAAGAAACTAGATTCCAGTACGAATCGAACCCAAAAAGAATCAGCTCGATCGGACTTACAGATCAAAAGTTATGACCTTTGCAAGCTTGCTATTCCAGAACTTGACGAAAATAAATCCAATCAAAACTTGTAGATTAATCAAGAACAACAAAAGATTAATCAACAAAACTTTGAGGAACACTAGATCAATACCCTAGAAAGGTTTTTGATGGATCAAATCAAGATAAATCTCAAAAAACAAAAACCAATCTAGAATTAGAACAAGCATGCAAACAAGAACCAAAACAGAAAATACTGTAGCAACGTGGTTCTTGTATCAGAGCACTAAGGGTATGAAGAATTGATCTTTATTTCTTTAGTCTAAAGTACTCCCATCAAAAGAGTACAAACCCTAAAACAAAGCTCTAAGCTTTCAATGTCTGGGTTGATGCTCTAAACAGGAGACAACCCCTCCTATTTAAAGGAGCAACCACAAGGAGTCCTGAATACAATTTCTACTCCTAATCCTAGAAGGAGTCCCACTCCTAATCCTAAAAGGAGTATGTATTCAACACAACTCCACTTGGCCCAACCTGGCCGAGTACAACTCTTGCACGCGCATGGCAACCCTACCATACTCACGTGACTAACACTTTGCACGCGTATAGCCACCTGCCATACTCACGTGACTAACCATTCTTCATGTGCACCATTCTCTTAGCTCGAACGTCTCGCATGACATCCTTGACCACCAAGACCTCAGTTCCTCCTGAACCTAGTCCTGAACCTCAGTTCCTCCATGAACCTAGTTCCGGTCCCGTTATCGACCACATTCGCCCTCGAGCAATACCTTCACATGAAAAAACCACAAAACGATTTCGAGCACAAGTCCGCGACTTGACTCAACATTAGTCCATGCAAATACTCACACGAGCATTGCATAAATTCCACTTCAAAACAAGCATCATGAAATTCTCACAAATTTCATAATCTCAAATTCAAATCCAAAAATCAATTCAAAATTGCTCAAAACCCTAATTAAGCAAAAGCCATTCACGCCGGACCAAAAATTCGGTCCGACGCACACAGGTCTCAAAACCCTAGAAAAACCATTCACGACGGACCAAAGAAAACGGTCCGGCGTACATGTAAAACTTACTGTTTTTGAAAGAAAACAGTCCGGCGGAAAAACGTCAAAATCATGTTTACGACAGACCAAAAGAAATGGTTCGACGTACACGTCAAAACCTCGGTTACTTGAAAAACTTGGTCCGATGCAAAAGGCCTCAAATACATGTTCACGGCGGACCAAAAAGTTGGTCCAATGCAAACGTCCAACACTCTGTCTCTTCGAGAAATCAGACCAGCAAAAACACGTTCACAACGGACTGAAACACAATCGGTCCGGCGTAAACGTCCAACTCTCTAGAACTTGAAAATTAGTCCGGCGCAAAGAGAAACTTACTATTTCTTGTCAAATTGTCAAACACATGCACAAGCACATTTTGCAAATCCAATTCTAAGTCAGTTCTATGCCAATTTTTTAGCACATGATTTCACAAGTACTCGCCTTGGCTTGGTAGGAGTCCCGACCTGGCTCGTAGGCTTGCGACCTAGCTCACCTTGCACAAGACATGTAGGGTGATTGATCCACTCTCTTGACAGATGAGTGCAATACAAGATCCTATTTGCAATACAGATCCACATTGCAACCAACAATGAGGGATTCTCATACCCCAACTACTCCATACTGCAAAAATCAATCAAGAAAAAGAATAGCAACATCAACATGCACATAGACTACACAGTGGCATCAGGGCCTTAGCCCTTGGCGCAGGGGCAACAACCAACAGGCAACAATCATTTGACATGCAACTTGCAAGACAAATCGCAAAATCAAAGGACAAAAGACATCATACAGAACATGTAGTGCAAACATAATTTAGATAACTGGTCACCACACCATAATCTATGTTCTCACAACAACACATTAACAAAATGGTTCTGTAGTGCAAACATAATTTAGATAACTGGTCACCACACCATAATCTATATTCTCACAACAGCACGTTAACAAAACAGACAGACTTTCTCAAAATCTCATAGAAAACTTAACCAGACCACACTCACTGCATCACACCAAGCCACTTCAACAAGCCGTCGAACTTAGCATTGTCAGCTAGCAGCATTGAGAGTTGAGACCTTAGCAACCTCCTCCTACAACAAAAGATCAACATATGTTGTTAACTAGGTCTAGGGGATTACAAATTAAATGTCATACATCATATATGAAGCAACTAGCATCTGGATAAGAGCTCCATGATGGGAAGGACCGAACAAAGGCAACTAAGAAAAGATTACCAAACAAACAAAAGCATGAAGTGAAACCTAGTTGCTCTCTATGACGCTTTGAGGAAATAGAATAGTTTCAACATCGTCCTCATCATCTTCTTCCTGAAAAGAGATGTAAATAATGTAATAATGACATTAAAATTTACCATGATATAATAAAATACAAGAATAGAAATGATATTGGAGTATGGAAGAACATACCACACACATAGGAGGTTTCATATCATTTCGGGCACCTCTTATCCAACTAGAAGCACATACCAAATATTCAACCATAACCGGACGTAGAGAACTACGATAGTCATCTAAAACTGTCGCGCCCGGAATTGGAATTCTGAACACTCTGTGTGACACACCAGTCCAGGACCATGCTGGTTCTCACAAATACAACAGAGATGAATACCATTACACATACACAGCGGAAATAATAATAGTAAAGTATTCAACTCATATAAAAATTGTTAAGACCTTAAGGTCAGCCTTACAATATTAAGCCACGCAGGGCTGAGTTCAGAGTAAACAAATAGCAGCGGAATGAAAATTATCCGTGGCGCCTCAGTTTGCCACAGGCAACTGAGTTGGCTTGCCCCTAGTTGTTCGCCTCATTGTTCTGCTCCTCCTCATTGGCTTGCAGTTCCTCTTCTTCTGTTGTTGTGATTTCGAAAGGGTGAGTACATTGGTACTGAACAAGCTATGCACAGAATGCAACCTAATATACTACATGACATGCTTATTCCAATGGAATGGCTCCCGCTCCTCTTAACTGATATAAAAGATCATCTATCCTGGGCAAAGGATATTTATTCTTTATCGTCACATCATTGAGTGCACGATAGTCTATACACATTCTGAAGCTTCCATCCTTTTTTCTTAACAAACAATACCGGTGCTCCCCATGGGGACGAACTGGGTCTAATAAATCCTTTCTCCATGAGTTCTTCAATCTGCTTTTTCATCTCCACTAGCTCCTCTGTGGACATCCTATAGGGCCTTTTCGCGATCAGAGCTGTGCCCGGCACCAGCTCGATAACAAACTCATTGTCTCTGTTCGGTGGCATACCAGGCAGGTCTTCGGGAAAAACATCCGGAAAGTCTTTCACCACTGGCGTATCTTATAGACTCACAATCTTCATACTATTGACCATAAATTTTCCATTTCGGATGGTGGTTGCTTGAAATTCCACTTTTTCTCCGCCTTGGTTCTATACAGACACTATTCTACGGCCACAGTCCAGAACTGCCTTGTGCTTGGTCAGCCAATCCATTCCAAGGATTACATCCAAGGTTTTGTGAAAGACTGAGATGGCGATCAGAGGGGGGGTGAATGATCCCAAATAAAATTATCCCCTACTCAACGTATTCCAAACAATCCCGCAAAGAAACCTGGTGCTCCTCAAAATCGCAAAACCCGCAAAATCGGGAACGACTAGACAACTATGTGTATCCCTAGCTTACATGGATGAGAACCATGAATCATGTGAGGGATTTTTAAATCACAATCCTGGTTGTCAAGTGTCCAAAGCAAAGAGGGATCAATTCAAATACTTCTTTTTTAAAAGAGATCAAGCCAAAACACAAAAGCCTCTTTTAGAAAAGCAAAAAAAGATTTTTCAGGAATTGTCCTCAATTAGAGCAGGTGGATGGTGGACTTCTGTTGCTCCAATATTTTTGGGAATTTTTTACCCTGTGAACATATGCGTCATGAAGCACTCAACCAAAAATCACAACAAAAATCCTTCTATAAAAATCAGGAAAAATCAAGAACTACGAACACTCAGGATCTTCAATCAGGAAATTTGGGGCTCGGTTTTCACCTCACAGCTCCCAAACGGTGCACCCAGTGGACTCCAAAATTTTTTCACAAATGGATATATGAGTCAAGCACCTTATCCAACAAGAATCAATCAAAAAGGATTTTTCTAGATTTTTGTAAAAATCGAAGACTGACTGCTGTGCGAAGAACAAGTTCAGGACAGATTTACAATCGTGATAGAAACTTTATCTCTAGTCTATCCTAGGGTGCAAGAAAGATGTAAAACCAAATGAGCACCCTCAAGACATCCTTGATAAACAGCATTTATAAGGAGAGGAGCAAATCCAAATTGCGAGAAAGTAAATTGCGAGAATTTACATGCGGGAAAGTAAATTCTGAATTTAAATTGCGTAAAGTAAAGACATAATGTAAATGCGGAATTTAAATTCACAAGAATGTAAAGAAAATCTTTGTATTTTCTGGTTGGAAGGTTTACAAAGCCTCACTTCATGTGGGCAAAGCTCAAAGGAGCAACTCAAGCCTTCAAGTGAGGGAGGACACCCCTCCCCCTCTATTTATACTACTCTAGGGCCACCTACCACCCTTGGATGAGTCCCAAACCCTAGGGCACTCCACCAAGTGCTAGGATTAACCCTCTCATTTCACCCCACATATGGGCTTTACATGGGCCACATTGGCCATACATGGGTTTTAAACACAACCCGATCAACCCGATGCAACGGGCCTTCATCCGCCGGACTTGACCGCTCAGTTTCCTCCTCTTCGAGCCTCCAACCCGAACCAGAAACCTTGAGCCAGCTCAATGTCGGGACCCCGAATTTGCAAATCCGGACCCTCTGTGTATTCAGCACTAGTCCAGGAACACGCTAGTGCACACAGTCTTAACATCGGTAAATATCACAATCATACCACTCGATACTTAATAAAGTACTTTATTTAAATAGTCAAACTGGTTACTCGACCTTATGGTCAAGTTACAAATGTATGCCTCGCAGGGCGAAACTTATTAAGAGAGAAATAGTAGCAGCGAAAAATCAAATAACTTCGTGGCGCCATCCAGTATACCACAGGCAACTGACTGGGCTCGCTCCCTAAGTAGACGGTTCCTCTTGGAGCTCCTCCTCCAAAGCTGGTGTAGTCTCCTCTTCAACTGGTGTTGTATTGTGGCAAGGGTGAGTACTTGGTACTCAGCAAGTCATGCACAGAATGCAGGCTAATATACTATATGCATGGCTTGGTACAAAGGAATAGCTCAAGGTATATTTGCAGAAAACAGCATTTAACAAGTATCATAAGTAGATTCAAAGGCAGGAGAAATAAGTAAAGCATAGATAACTTTTCAAGGAGTTTAATAAACATCTTTCCCATCCTAATCCACATTTCCATCAACATCATTATTAATCCAACCCAACCTTTCAGATCCAAGTTATTTTTGAGAAAATCTAACCCTTGACTGTAATTCCCGAGCGATGTCCAATACCGCGGACACGGCTATTCGAATAGATTCTACACTCTGCAGAGGTTATGCACTTTACCCACAAGATACTGGTCAAACACCACAAAGGCGAGTTCAGTAACAAAGTCTTTCGGAAACTTCTAACAATACAAGTGATCCTCCCGGTTATTGCACACTAACCCTTCCCTTAGCTAAGGCGAAGTTTAGGCCAATCAACCGTTAGATGGGTACTGGCCTCACCCAGACGCTCCCAGTACAACTTACACAAAGGGTGTAGTTGACCTCCGAGGTCCCACAGTGCACGTTATTAGCAACTTAGTCAACTAGGTCCATCCCATTACAGACATGTGGTTGCACGTTAGACCCAGTTCAAAGGCTTGCAAGGTTAAGTCCTTAGGGTGACCAGGGCAAGACTACCCGAAGAACCAAATCAACATCCCCAATGCCACATTGGCCCACTGATTATTCTTGCCACATGCCCCGGTCGAAAAACTATTTATCAAACCCCAGTTGATTACCATGCACCACGTGCCATCAACATCACATGATACCTTTCCAAAACAGGTTCAATATATCATTAAGTCAACATTAACATTTGTTTGCCCAAAATCATGTCATGAGCACGTAGCAGGTCTAAGCAGTTTACTACAACGGTCTAAAACCCATGTTGGCAAGTTAATAATGTCCAACTAGTAAACCACAACTAGGGTGACAAGGGGTCATGGCACATACTTAAGTAATCAAGGTGTCATACAGCAAATTGGTATTTATCTAATTCCCCAAATTTAAATAAAGTATTTTCTAATTGAACTAGCATGCAATAGGTTAAATCAAAATAGATTTCGAAATAGGATCAACATGGTCAAAGCACAACTTGCCTTCAAAAAGTACTTGTTCTTGGTCTTGAGTTGGATCTGAGTCAATACTTCTCCTTCAAATCCTTAGGCACTTCAACGTCTACTCGTAAAGCGTGCAAATAGCAAATACACGAATAAACAATAGGCAAAAAGTGTCCAAACATCCAAATAAAATCCATAAACAGAGAGAACATAATTTTATGAATTTTTAGAAACTGGAATCGTCAAATTTGGAGTTAAAACGCAAAAGTTATGATTATTTAAAGTTTAAATAATCAATTAAATAATTTTACAGAGAAAAACTTTAGACCAAAAATTAAATAAAATTCATATTTAGGTAGGTCTCAATTTTATACAAATTTAGAAATTTGAATCACTCAAATCGGAGTTGAAACGCAAAAGTTATAAGCATTTGAAGTTTGAAACAAAATCTGAAATCATTATTTCGAATTAATAAATCATTTTCTTTTTCGGAAATTAATTATTGCGTCAGCGAAGACACGTGTCGGCCTGTGATTGGCCCACAGTGACCTGCTGACGTCAGCACCGAACGGTCTCCACGATGACGTCAAAGATGACGTCATCATGCCACGTGGCATGCCGGTGTCGCCACGTGTCTCGGTCCATGGATCGGGTTCACGGTGACGCCCGGCCCACGGTGGACGCGGCCTACGGACTCAGAGGCTGACACGCGGTCCCACCCGCCGCTGGAGTCACGTGCACGGTGAGGCTCTCGGGCGAGATCGACATCACGGGCCCCGCATCGGTGACGCTGACACGATCACGCCCAAGCTCGGCCGTTGGCACGCGGGCCCGGCCTGTCAGTGACTCTAAGCACGGCGCGGCGGCGGCTACATGGCATGATCACGGCCGTTGGATCTAGATCCAACGGTCTAGATCTTTCCTAGGTTAACTCCGTTATAATCTATCCGATGATCATGGGCCGTTCGATCTAGATCGGACGGTCCAGATCTATCCCTATGTTAACGCAGCTACGGCACGTGGTGATCGTGGGCCGTTGGATCTTGATCCAACGGTCCGGATCTAGTCTGGGAATCTAGGGTTCGGAGAGAATGTGGGCTCACCTCAGCTGTTCGATCTAGATCCGACGGTTCACCGAGCTCGGGACGGCGATGGCTTTGCGGCGGCGCTGGTTCACCGGTGCCGAGGACGATGACCACGGCAGCGGCGCTTCGGGGCTTCTCCGGCGAAGTGAAAGGCTCCCTCGTGTGCGCCTTGGTCGGACGGTTCTGGAACCGGGCTCAGACGCGGCGGAGGACGGCGGACGGTGGCGAGGCGAGACAAAAACCGTGGCGGCGCTTCACGCAACTACGGCGAGCGATTCCGGCGAACCTACAGCGGCTAGAGCTCGGTGGGTTAGGGCAAAAAGTGCGCGGAGTTACGGCGGACCTCGGGGTACCACCCGGTACTTAAATGCCCTCGGCATGCGCGCACGGGACGGAGCCCTAGTCCCACACGGCGGCGGAATCCGGCGGCGATTCGGACGGAGACGACGATGACGTGGCGCAACGCGGGCCGTTGGATCGAGATCCAACGGTCGGCGTCTTGAGCTCGGGGCGCCGCGGCTCGAGTGACGTGGTCGGATCTCGATCGTTGGATCTTGATCCAATGGTCGAGGGGTTAGGACTCGGGCGACTTGGTTCGGCCCGACCGTGGCCCGGGTCGGACTCAAACTCAAGTCTGACTCGGGCTCGGTCGCTTGAACAGTAACCGACCCGGATTGATTTTCCAGCGATTTAATATTCAAATTAATTTCCAGAAATTCAATTAATTCATTAAAAATAGCAAAATACTCAGAAAAATTCCAGAAAAATTCTGGAAAATATTTTAGGGTATTTGGGACTCAAATAAAATATTTCCAACAAAATTTTATTTGCAAAGTTTAATTCTTTAATTAATTCAAAATGGAATAAATTCAAATAAATTCCAAATAAATCCAAATAAATTCCAGAAAATTCCAAAAATTCACCAAAGTGCCAAATCACACATGAATTTAAGAAAAGCAAAATTTTGGGGTGTTACACTCAAGTCCATTTCCATGACATCCAAGTGATCCTGGTTTGAGCCCAACCATCTCGTCGGCATCCTCGACTGCTCCGGACCTCGGTTCTCCAAACCTAGTCCCGGTACTCACCAACGACCATACCTGCCTCAGGAACCTGTATCACAAGGAACAAACCATTTTGCACATACCACAATGCACATACCTTTTTCTTCCTGCATGTTAGTCCACAATTATCATAAATTCAAACATGCAACACCGAGTCAAATCAAACTCAAACCTAAGCACACCTTGCTCAAATAAAGTCAAATACTCATCACAAATATGGATGGACCTCCACATGGTCCTTCAATCTCCCCCTTGATGAGTATATTGACAAACCACACAAAAGGCATAAATTTGAGTTTGAAAACAAGGGAAGAAAAGCAATTTGATTGCAAAATCTTACTTGGTCCAATTAAAAGCAAAAGAAAGCTCATGACCAAATAGATAAGAAGACTTTTAGAGCTCAACTCTTGAAAGGACAATTTCTCAACAAGAGCTCCAAAAACCAAGAAATCTCTCAAAAAGCTCAATATTACTCATGATCCAAATGCAAGGACAATTGTTCAACATGATCATGAGAAAGCATTTTTTTTAATTCTCTATGATGCCTTTTCTACGTTTTCTCCCCCTTTTGGCAATATAGGCATCAAGAGAACAATTTTTGGATGAAATGCAACCTAGAAGAGCTTTGAGGATTATGCAAGTGACCACTTAGACAAAGTATGACACCAAGCTACTCAAGTTCAGATTATGTCATTCTAAGTCATATCCAATGGCATGTTTCAATTTTTGCTAACTAGCTCAAAAGAAGTTATATTACTTTGGCATGATTTCAACAATAGCAACACTTAGCATAACATCAAGACTAGAAGAAAAGCCAACCAAATGAGCAAATGGATATACTAGAGTTCAACCTAGTCAACACTTTGGGAAACTACAAGTCCATAAGAGAAGCCTCATGCTCAATCATCTCTTTAAATGCAAATTTTTAGATTAAAGCTCATAAAGCGGTATGAGAGAGTTAGGCTTAGTGAAGCACATCCTCGACTAGGAGCCATCGACAAAGGCCTCCTAATCTTCACTCTCCTCCACAAACCTTTCAGGGTTTATAGAGTTTATCCTAGAGAAACACAACCTCGACTAGGAGCCATCGACATAGGTCTCCTAGGCATCACTCTCTTCCTCTAGTTCTTTTTGCATTTTTCGGTGTATTGACTCAAGCCATTAGCAACCATCTCAAGCAAGAAGCTTAAAAGAGTGGTTTTGGTCATACACACTTCATTCCAAGTTCATCCCAAGTGCAATGGGAAGCATTCTCGTGAATGAATAGTGTTGAGTTCAATTTTAGCACCAAAGAGTCAATTTATATTTTCAGCACTTAGATTCATCAGCATTGTTGAGGATTCTAGAATGAAACAATGTAGCTAACCCAAGTTGCTCTAGGGACTCTAGTAGAAACCCACTATTTCAATAAGCATGGCATAAACATCTAGTAAAGAAGTATAGCAAGTAAAAGCCAAGTTTCATCAAGTTTTCAGGAAAGCTCAATTTTAAAATGTTGGCTAGTTTCACAGGATATACCAAATTGGATATGACCTAGATCAGCAAATATCTTTAGAAAAGTAGCTAGGTGCAACATATCTCAATTTTATCAATTGCATAATAGACAAAGCTCGTAAATGAAAAATAAGTCTATATGCAATGCAAAAGAATCAATTCCAAGCTCCCCCTAACAAGTGAGTCGATTAAGCACAAAATCTGATTGAAGTTGAGTTATTAGCAATTTTAGATTCAAAAAGATAAATTGAACTCAACTGAAACCAGAAAGACAGAAATGATGAGAAGGAATCAAGAAACTGACAAATGGGTAGTCTAGGAGCATAGATAACATAAGAGAAACACTAACACTCAGACTCGCTCTCACCTTCCCCATATGACTTATATAGGAAAGCTACATCTCCAACTCCAACCCAGGAGCAAACACAGGCCCTGTCTACCCAGGGGGCCCAACACCTGCTAGACCTAAAAGACTGTGAGTGAGCTCAACCGAGAAGAAGAGAGGAATAGCACCCTAAAGCATAAGGTGAGAGGTCCATGCTGAGGCATGCCAGAAGTCTAGGTGAAGTGGACTCAACCAAATGAAAACCATCCCAAAGATAACCAGAAAGAGGAAATGCTGAATACATATAAACAAATAATACAAACCAGCTCCCCCTCAAGATATGCCATAGGGGCTCATAATCCCAAGCTCTCCTCTCAGGGCAACAAACCTGGAGCTATCCAAAGGCTTGGTGAAAATGTCAGCCAACTGGTGGTCACTCTCTACAAACTGAAGCACTATATCACCATTCTCCACATGGTCTCTAAGGAAGTGAAAGCGATTGTCAATGTGCTCGGTCTGAGAGTGCTGCACTGGGTTCTTAGCAATGTGAATGGCAGACGTGTTATCACAGAAAAGTGGAACACAATCTGCTACTAACCCAAAGTCCCGCAAGGTCGATCTCATCCAGAGAACCTGGCTACAACAACTGGCTGCAGCAACATACTCGGCCTCAGCGGTGGATCAGGCAACACGGATCGCTTCCTAGACGACCAAGAAACAAGAGAAGTGCCAATGAATTGGCAAGTGCCAGAAGTGCTCTTCCTATCTATCCTACAGCCGGCAAAGTCTGCATCGGAGAAGGCTCTTAGAGATAGGCAGGAGGAAGAAGAGTACCAGATACCATAGTCAATGGTAGCTCGAAGGTACCTGAAGATGCGCTTCACCGCCTAACGGTGAGAGACGCGGGGAGAAGCCTGAAACCGAGCACAAAGACATACAGAAAAATGTATGTCAGGTCTCGAGGCAGTGAGGTACAAAAGGGAGCCGATCATGCTCCGAAACTCCTTCTAATCAACTGGCTCACCATCCTCGTCAGGCTTGAGGACAGCAGTGGTGGCCATAGGAGTCATGACTGGCTTTCCATCAGACATGTCAAAGCGCTTCAGGAGGTCTCGAGTATACTTGCCTTGATGCAAGAATGTACCCTCCCGAGTCTGCTTAATTTGGAAGCCAAGGAAGTAGCTCAACTCACCCATCATGCTCATCTCGAACTCAGTACTCATCACATCTGAGAACTGAGTAATGAGCGAATGCGAGGAACCACCGAAAATGATGTCATCGACATAGATTTGGACTAGGAGAAAGTCCGAATCAGAATGTCTGACGAACAGAGTCTTGTCCACTTGACCCATATGAAAACCATGACTCAAGAGGTAGGACTTAAGCCTCTCATACCAAGCTCGTGGAGCTTGCTTAAGTCCATACAAAGCTTTGGAAAGCTTGAAGACATGGTTTGGGTACTTGGGGTTCTCAAATCCTGGAGGTTGTCTGACATACACCTCTTCCTCAATGAAGCCACTGAGGAATGCACTTTTGACATTCATTTGATAAATCTTGAAGCCCTTGGACGCCGCGAATGCAAGCAAGATCCTGATGGCCTCTAGTCTGGCTACAGGGGCAAAAGTCTCCTCGAAGTCGAGGCCCTCGACCTGAGAAAAACCCTGAGCGACTAGCCTAGCCTTGTTTCGAACTACAACCCCATCCTCACTCTGCTTGTTTTTGAACACCCATTTGGTCCCAATGATGTTGTGACCAGAAGGGGGCTCGACAAGCTTCCAAACTTTGTTCCTCTCGAAGTTTTCAAGTTCCTCATGCATAGCATTAATCCAAGATTCACTAGATAGTGCATGAGAAACATCCTTCGGCTCAAAAGAGGCAACAAAGGCAGAGTGGAGGCAGAATGTGGACAGACCTGACTTAGAGCGAGTGACTCACTCAAATAGATCTCTAATGATCTGGTCAGGTGGATGAGCCTGCTGAATGTGACGGGGAGGTCCAGAAGCAGAAGTGACCTCTACTCCTCGCGTGGGAGAGGAAGGAACAGAGCCACTAGCTACTAAAGAGTCTGAGGGTATGGGTGTAACACCCCAAAAATTTGCTTTCCTTAAATTCATGTGTGATTTGGCACTTTGGTGAATTTTTGGAATTTTCTGGAATTTATTTGGATTTATTTGGAATTTATTTGAATTTATTCCATTTTGAAATAATTAAAGAATTAAACTTTGCAAATAAAATTTTGTTGGAAATATTTTATTTGAGTCCAAAATGATCCAAAGTATTTTCCAGAATTTTTCCGAATTTTTCTCGAAGTCTTTTGCTATTTTTAATGAATTAAATGAATTACTGGGAATTATTTTAATTATTAAATCGCTGGAAAATGCGAGTGGGTTTGCACTGTTCATCCGACCGAGCCCGAGTCAGACTCGAGTTCGAGTCCGACCTGAGCCACGTGACTCGACCGAACCCGCTCGCCCGGAACCCTAACCGCGTGACCGTTGGATCCAGATCCAACGGCCACGATTGAGCCACGTCACCGAGCCCGAGCCCGACCGAGCCAGCCAGCTCGCCCGAGTCCGACCCGGACCCAAACTCGCGCACCGTTGGATCTTGATCCAACGGCTGTGCGCGCGTGCCACGTCACCCTAACCGTGTCGCCGCCGGACTCCGCCGCCGCAACGGAGAGGACCTCGGATTCCGCGCGTTTCACGGACGCCGAGGGCCCTATTTATTGCGCCGCCACCCGTGTCGGGATCGCCGTTTCATTGCGCACCCGTAGCTCCAACCCACGCCGCTCAAGCCGCCGTCGGCCGCGAGCTCGCCAGTAGTTGGAGGAGGTGTCCGCCGCGTTTGCGCTGATTTTCGCCGCCGTCCGTCGTCTTCCGCCGAGAAGGAGCCCAGATCCGAATCCCGCCGAGACGCACCGAAGAGACCACCCACTTCGCCGGGCGTGCGAACGCCGTCGGTGTGGTCTTCGTTCTCAACGCCGGCCGCCGGAGCTCCGCCGTGGACATCGCAGACCCGCGAAGCTTCTCCACCGTCGGATCTTCATCGCACGGTCCAGATTCGTCCACGTCACCCACGGTAAAGAATCACGTGTTGATCTCCAGGTCTAATCTCCACCGTTAGATCTAGATCCAACGGCTTAGATTGAACCACGTTCATAGCGGTAGATTGGATCTTGACCGTCCGATCAAGATCGAACGGTCCAGATCAGTGGAGTTGTTTTCCAAGCGCGTTAGCCAGATCTAATCTGGGCCGTTGATTTCCAAATCAACGGCCGAGATTGCGCCACGTGTCGGGAAGCCTGACCGTCGCGGTCAGCGCCGTCCACGCGCGCGTGCGTGTGACGCTGACACGCGGGGCCCGCGTGTCAGAGGGCCCGCCTGTCAGCGGCAAGTGGCCGTGGGCGAGCCCACGGTGGGCCGAGCCGGTGGACCGAGCCGAGACCGCGGCGGTCCGTGGACCCGAGGCCACGCGTCGTCACCCGATTGGTCCACGTGTCCTTGCTGACGCAATAATTAATTTCCGAAAAAGAAAATGATTTATTAATTCGAAATAATGATTTCAGATTTTGATTCAAACTTCAAACGCTTATAACTTTTGCGTTTCAACTCCGATTTGAGTGATTCAAATTTCTAAATTTGTATAAAATTGAGATCTACCTAAATATGAATTTTATTTAATTTTTGGACTAAAGTTTTTCTCTGTAAAATTATTTAATTGATTATTTAAACTTTAAATAATCATAACTTTTGCATTTTAACTCCAAATTTGACGATTCCAGTTTCTAAAAACTCATAAAATTATGTTTTCTCTGTTTATGGATTTTATTTGGATGTTTGGACACTTTTTGCCTATTGTTTATTCGTGTATTTGCTATTTGCACGTTTTACGAGTAGACGTTGAAGTGCCGGAAGGATTCGAAGGAGAAGTATTAACTCAGGATCCAACTCAAGACCAAGAACAAGTACTTTTTGAAGGCAAGTTGTGCTTTGACCATGTTGATCCTATTTTGAAATCTATTTTGATTTAACCTACTGCATGCTAAGTTCAAATAGAAAAATACTTTATTTAAAAATGGGGAATTAGATAAGTACCAATTTGCTGTATGACACCTTGATTATCTAAGTATGTGCCATGACCCCTTGTCACCCTAGTTGTGGTTTACTAGTTGGACATTATTAAGTTGCCAACATGGGTTTTAAACCGTTGTAGTATACTGCTTAGACCTGCTACGTGCTCATGACATGATTTTGGACAATCAAATGATAAAATTAACTTAATCGTATATTTAACATGTTTTGTAAATCTATCATGTGATATTTATGGCACGTGGTGCATGGTAATCAAGCGGGGTTTGATAAATAGTTTTCGGCCGGGGCATGTGGCAAGAGTAATCGGGAGGGCCGGTTGTTGCATTGGGTATGTTGATTTGGTTCTTCGGGTAGTCTTGCGCTGTTCACCCTTAGTACTTAACCTTGGAAGCGTTTGATCTGGGTCTAAAGTGCTACCACATGTCTGTAATGGGACGGACCTAGTTGACTAAGTTGCTAATAACGTGCACTGTGGGACCTCGGGAGGTCAACTACACCCTTTGTGTAAGTTGTGCGGGGAGCGTCTGGAAGTGAGGCCAGGTACCCATCTAACGGTTGATTGGCCTAGACTTCGCCTTAGCTAAGGGAAGGGTTAGTGTGCAATAGCAGGGAGGACCACTTGTATTGTTAGAGGTTTCGAAAGACTTTGTTACTGAACTCGCCTTTGTGGTGTTTGTTGTATCTTGTGGGTAAAGTGCATAACCTCTGCAGAGTGTAGAATCTATTCGAATAGCCGTGTCCGCGGTATTGGACATCGCCGGGAATTACTGATCAAGGGTTAGATTTTCTCAAAAATAACTTGGATTTGAAAGGTTGGGTTGGATTGACAATGATGTTAGAAATGTGGATTAGGATGGGAAAGATGTTTACTAAACTTCTTGAAAAGTTATCTACGCTTTACTTGATTCTACTGCTTTCGAATCTACTTATATTACTTGTCAAATCTTGTTTCATCGCAAATATACCTTGAGCCACTCCTTTGTATTAAGCCATGCATGTAGTATATTAGCTGCATTCTGTGCATGACTTGCTGAGTACCAAGTACTCACCCTTGCCACCCTACAACACCAGTTGAAGAGGAGACTACACCAGCTTTGGAGGAGGAGCTCCAAGAGGAACCGTCTACTTAGGGAAGCGAGCCCAGTCAGTTGCCTGTGGTATACTGGATGGCGCCACGAAGTTATTTGATTTTCCACTGCTACTATTTCTCTCTTAATAAGTTTCGCCCTGCGAGGCGTACATTTGTGACTTGACCATAAGGTCGAGTAACCAGTTTGCTTAATTAAATAAAAGTACTTTATTAGTATCGAGTGGTATGATTGTGATATTTACCGATGTTAAGACTGTGTGCACTAGCGCGTTCCTGGACTAGTGTTGAATACACAGAGGGTCCGGATTTGCAAATTCGGGGTCCCGACAATGGGCTGATCTCCCTGAGGTGCAGATATGGAAATGGGAGGCACCTCGGGAGCAGGAATGGTGACTGGATCAGGCAAGGCGCATTCATCTCCGTCATCAACTTCCTCTGAGAAGATAGACTGAGAAAGAGGAGAAGAGCCTGAAATATCTGGTCTAGCACTGTGACTAGCCTCATCAAAGGTCACCTCACAAGTCTCTATGATCCTACCCAAGTCTACAGCCCAAATCCTGTAGCTACGGGCAGAAGTCGAGTAACCCAGAAAGATTCCGTTAGCTGAGCATGACTCGAACTTATCTAGGTTCCCAGACTTCAAGAAGAAGCACTTGCAGCTGAAAACACGAAAATGAGACACACTGGGCTTTCGCCCATATCTCAACTCATAAGAAGTGCGGTGCAAGTGTGCCCTAAGAAAAACTCAGTTGGCAACATGGCATGCCGTAGCTACAGCCTCAGCCCAAAACTTCCTTGGAGTACTGTACTCGTCTAGCATCGTCCTGGCCATCTCAACCAGGGTCCTATTCTTCCTTTCCACTATGCCATTTTGCTGAGGGACGTAGGGAGAGGAGAACTGATGCTTTAAGCCTAACTCCTCACAGAAGCTACTAAAGTAGGAGTTCTTGAACTCCATGCCATTGTCACTGCAGATCGCTCGTAAGGCACCTGGGAGCTCAACGGACAACCTACGGACCAAACCCCTAAAGTGTGAAAAAGACTCATCCTTCGAGGCCATGAAAAACACCCAAGAGTACCTCGAAAAATCATCGACAATGACAAGAATATACCACTTCCCACCCGATCGCACTCGAGTGGACCAACAGTGTCCATGTGTAGCGGTATCTGGTGCATCAGTCATCACTCGGGTGACTGGAGGATGGGAGGCAGCAACCATCTTGCCATGTTGGCAAGGAGAACATACAACATCTTTGACCATCTTAAGTTTAGGCAGGCCACGAATGAGATCATGGAGAAATCCCGCAAACAAACTCCCTAGAAGAATCGAGGATCCTACGAGAGCTCCTCTTAAAATTGACCTCGAAATCGTCATCAAGAAGCTGAGAGACAGAAAGCAAGTTGAAATGCAGCTTACTGACTAAGGCAACGTCCTTAAGAATGAAATGATCGTTAATGTAGACGGTACCTTTAGCGATGACTCTACCCGACGCAGCATCCCCAAAGGTGATCACCTCATCACTGGGATCTCGGTCCAGGGAAGAAAACCAACGGGAGTCTTCGGTCATGTGGCGAGAACAGTCGGAGTCTATGATCCAAACCTCCCCCTTCCCTGTCCTACGAACCTCCTCCGTGTCGCTGTACAGCTCAGTGTCGGGTACTTCCATGGCATTGGAGTCCATGAAGCACATGCCAGAGAAGTCATCGCCGCCCTTCGCCTTCTCTTGCGGTTCATCCTCGTCCTCGTCGCTCCATGTCTCTGTGTCGGAGAGGTCAAGGTCGTCGAGCGCGGCGAGGATGCGGTGAAAGAGCTTCTTGCCCTTGGCGAACTTGCGGTGTTTCTTCTCTTGCGCCGGCTCGCGAGCTGGAGGCTTCTTGTTGCGGTTCTTGTTGATGTAGTCGTTCTTGCCCGCACCGCCTTGTTCATTATTACCCTTCTCCAGCTTGGGGCAGTTTGCCCAAATGTGGTTGGGGCCACCACACTCAAAGCAAGTGAACTTGCCACTCCTCTTCCTATCTCTCACCCTCTTGTAAATGTTCGAAAATTTTCGAGCAACAAGAGCAAGCTCGTCTTCTGGAAATTGTTCCAGAACGTCATCGCTTACGTCACAAAGAGCGGGGAGAGAAAAACTAGAAGAGAAGTCAAGAGGGGGTCCAGAAGAGGAAGACCCAATGGGATCGGTAACCAATGCCATCGTTTGTGACTTCGTCCTGCGAGCGACGATGTCGAGCTCATGAGTCTTGAGGCGGGAATACAACCCGTCAAGAGTCAAGGTCGACAAGTCCGTATTGTCCGTGATCATGGTTACCTTCATCTCCCAAATCCTCAGATCGAGTGCTCGAAGAAAATGCCTCGCATTCTCCGAATCAGTGTATGAACAACCCACTGACCGAAGATTGCCGAGAATCTTTGCAAAACGAGCAAAGCACTCATCAAGGCTCTCACCAGCGTGCTGCTCAAACTTGTTGTAGTCACGCTTAAATTGATCCTGTCTCACGGACTTGATCTGAGTGGTGCCCTCATGGTAAGCATTGAGGGTCACCCAGATCTCGTGAGCTGATCGTAGGTGAGAGACGCGATCATACTCACTGCGACTAAGTCCCTGTATGAGGAGGTTCTTGGCCTTAGCATTTGCCTCAACGTCATCCATGTTTGCGGCGTTGACGTTCTCATCGGCCAGAACCTCACACGGGTGCTTCACCTTCTGCCATAAAGAAAAGCCCTGGGCAGTGATGTATGTCTCCATCCGAACCTTCCAGAACGGATAATCAACTCCAGCAAAAATTGAAGGCTTAGTTGAGTACTTGTCCGTCGCCATGGCTCTTGAGACCGGTCAAGATCTATGAAAGAGCAAAACCGGTTCTAATACCAATTGAAAGACCGAGATGGCGATCAGGGGGGTGAATGATCCCAAATAAAATTATCCCCTACTCAACGTACTCCAAACAATCCCGCAAAGAAACCCGATGCTCCTCAAAATCGCAAAACCAGTAAAATCAGGAACGACTGGACAACTATGTGTATCCCTAGCTTACATTGATGAGAACCATAAATCATGTGAGGGATTTTTAAATCACAATCCTAGTTGTCAAGTATCCAAAGCAAAGAGGGATCAATTCAAATACTTCTTTTTTAAAAGAGATCAAGCCAAAACACAAAAGCCTCTTTTAGAAAAGCAAAAATAGATTTTCCAGGAATTGTCCTCACTTAGAGCAGGTGGATGGTGGACTTATGTTGCTCCAAAATTTTTGGGAATTTTTAACCCTATGAGAATATGAGTCTTGAAGCATTCCACCAAAAATCACCACAAAAATCCTTTTACAAAAATCAAGAAAAATGAAGAACTACGAACAGTCAGGATCTTCAATTAGGAAATTTGGGGCTCGGTTTTCACCTCACAGCTCCCAAACGGTGCACCCAGTGGACTCTAAAATTTTTCCACAGATGGATATATGAGTCAAGCACCTTATCCAATAAGAATAAATCTAAAAATTATTTTTCTATATTTTTCTAAAAATCGAAGACTGACTGCTGCGCGAAGAACAAGTTCAGGACAGATTTACAATCGTGATAGAAACTTAATCTCTAGTCTATCCTAGGGTGCAATTGTTGGGGTATGGGTAGGCTACGCGAGCATAAAATCAAAATTTCTACCACGAACACCCAAGATCACATGGAAGTAAAGGATCACAGATCGTTACCCTTGTCGCGCAGATCTGTGAAGCAGATTTACGCGCATTGAGGAAGTAGTTGATCACCTCCCGATCGGCACCGATCTCCACCGAGTTGTTGCCGTCCTCGTCCGAGTGGTCGCCGATCTCGTCCGAGTGGTCGCCGACCTCGTCCGAGTGGTCGCCGACCTCGTCCGCGTGGTCGCCGATGAAAGTCGTCGGAGATCCAACAGCGCTGCGCCCACGGATGGCGGCGCCTCTAGCGATATCCACACGTCCGGCGAGGAGAACGCCGTGCGGTGTGCTAGCACCTCGCCGCACAGCCTGGGTTTCGGGAGCGGGAGAGGATGCACGCGGTGAGCGTGGTGAGGGTTCTAATCCGTGCCATGCACTTTGTTCCTGGCCTCCTTTTATAGACACGCTAGTGGGCGAAGCCCGCTAGGTTTCCATCTCCAATGCGGATCCTATCCATGCACAAACCCGTAAACTATTCCAACTCGTTAAGTGTGTGACCCGTTAGGTTCGGTGCAAGTCGGTTATGAATTCGAACCCGTTTCCAATTCATTGATCAACAGGCACCTAGCAAGACGTATTGACCCGGATGCAGAATCAATATTCGGTGAACCTTGATACACTCACATACCGATCCCTTCGCCACACACGACACCGGTCAAGCTCAAGGCGAGATGCATGCCACCCTTGTTGATAGCTCGACCACTTCACTCGGCGATGTGATGGATACAAACCATGACCAACTCTTTAGTCATATTAGCACGGCCGTGCTTTTCCTTATCCATCCACTCGAGGGGCCCAGAGGTATCTCTCGTTATCTAGGAGGGGCAAATCCCATCTTGATCATCACACCCTTGGCAATGTATCGTGGCATACCCAGATTTCATCTTTATGACTACCCTGTTACGGTGTAGCGTTTGATGATACCAAAGCATACAAGTCTACATGCTAGGCATCCATGACAATCTCAGGTCTAAGGACCATATAGGCGTACCACTCGAGACTATACGCTGATGGCACTATAAGAGATAACAACTCACAGCGTCTCGGAGTGGGTCTTGTCCGACTACCCATGTTCTCTAACATGTGTCCACATTATTGGTTTGATATCTCCATATCTATGGTATGCGAAACATTACCATCAACCAATACATGTCTGATCAAATTATCACCGCTCCTCGTAATGATATGGATCAGGGACCCGTTTAGAATAATGTCACTTGACAATGTGTTTCACAATCAGATCGTATCCAATGAACAAAGTCGTAACATATATTCAGGGACCGATAAACAAAGTTATCATTATTACATGAACAAAGACGTATTACAATCATCACCATGATTGATCTAGGGCATATTCCCTTCAATCTCCCACTTGCACTAGAGTCAATCATATAGGTACCGAATACCCATTGCTCTTGTGTGCACCTCATGCTTTGGTTGTGGAAGGGGCTTTGTCAACGGATCAGCCACATTTAGATCCGTGTGCACTTTGCTTATCTTCATATCACCTCTCTCAATGATCTCTTGGATCAGGTGGTATCGCCTGAGTATATGTTTGGATTTTTGGTGAGATCTAGGCTCCTTTGCTTGTGCAATGGCACCACTATTGTCACAATAGAGGTCCACTGGAAAGGATGCACTAGTGACCACTCCCAATTCAGAAATAAATTTCTGATCCAAAGCTGCTTCCTTTGTCGCTTGAAGGCTGCAATGTACTCGGCCTCCGTTGTGGAATCAGCTCTTGTCTCTTGCTTGGAACTTTTCCAGCTCAACGCCCCACCGTTGAGACAGAATACAAACCGGATTGCGATCGCGAATCATCTCTGTCGGTTTGGAAGCTAGCATCGGCGTAACCTTTACGACGAGCTCCTCCTCTCCTCCAAAGACCAAGAACATCTCCTTAGTCCTTCGCAAGTATTTGAGGATGTTCTTACTGACCACCCAGTGACTATCACCAGGATTCGATTGGTACTGCTCGTGACACTCAGAGCATATGACACATCTGGCGCGTACACAACATGGCATACATGATGGATCCAATAGCCGGCGTATGGGATCCGACTCATTCTCTCTTGCTCATCAGTGTCGAAGCACACCGAGTCTTGCTAAGACTTACACCATGTGACATTGGCAAGAAACCTTTCTTGGAATCATGCATGTTAAACCGTTTTAGTATCTTGTCAATGTGCGTACTTTGGCTCAATCCAATTAGCCTTTACGATCTATCTCTATAGATCTTTATGCCCAAAATATATGCTGCATCTCCCAAGTCTTTCATCGAGAAACTCTTTCTCGAGATAAGATTGTGCGACATCCAACATCGAATATCATTTCCGATCAATAGTATGTCATCCACATACAAGACCAGAAATACAAGTGCGCTCCCACTAGCCTTCTTGTAAATACAAGGCTCTTCCTCATTTTTGATGAAGCCAAACTGTTTGATCACTTCATCAAAAACGAAGGTTCCAACTCCGAGATGCTTGCTTCAGTCCATAAATGGACTTCCTAAGCTTGCATACTTTGCGGCATTAGTAGGATCGACAAAACCCTCGGGCTGTACCATGTACACATCCTCGCTTAGGTTTCCATTTAGGAAAGCCGTTTTGACATCCATTTGCCGAATCTCATAATCATGATATGCGGCAATTGCTAGCATGATCCGGATAGATTTTACCATGGCGACTGGCGAATAAGTTTCATCATAGTCCACACCATGAATCTGCTTATACCCTTTTGCCACCAATCGTGCCTTAAAAATGTGAACATTTCCATCGGCGTCTATCTTCTTCTTAAAGACCCATTTGCACTCGATAGTTTTTACACCATCAGGCGAGATCAACCAAGCTCCAAACTTGATTATCATACATGGACTTTAACTCGGATCTCATGGCCTCCACCATTTCTCGTAGTCTGGGCCCACCATAGCTTCCTCATAATCCTTGGGCTCGTCATTTTCCAATAATAACACATCGCGTTGCTCCGTCATGAGGAACATGAACCTCTCAGAGCGCGGCTTGCCTGTGAGGACCTCCGTGGGGTGGCACCTCATCAACGAGTTCAACAACACGTTGCTCATCCTGCTGAGGACTAGCTGGAGCTGAAGCATTTTCAGGTATTTCTCGAACTTCTTCGAGTTGCACCATGCTCCCACTAGCTCTTTTGAAAAACTCATTCTCCAAAAAGACACCAGTCCGGGCGACAAATACTTTGCCTTCTTCCCGGTTATAAAAATAATACCCTTTGGTTTCCTTTGGGTACCCCACAAAGAAGCATTTATCCGACTTGGCGTAAAGCTTATCAGACGTCATACGTTTTACATAAGCCTCACAGCCCCAAATTTTAAGAAAAGACAAGTCAGGATGTTTCCCTTTCCATAACTCATATGGTGTCTTATCAACGGATTTAGATGGAACCCTATTCAGCATGAACGCAGCTGTTTCTAGAGCGTGTCCCCAGAATGACAATGGAAGATCGACTTGACTCATCATAGACCGTACCATGTCCAACAAAGTTCGGTTCCTCCGTTCGGATACCCCATTCCATTGAGGTGTCGGCGTGAGTCAATTGTGGAACAATTCCACAACTCTTTAGATGAGCACTCAACTCTTGGCTCAAATATTCTCCTCCTCGGTCGGACCGTAGAAATTTAATTTTCTTGCCCAAATGATTTTCTACTTCATTATGAAACTCTTTGAATTTTTCAAAAGATTCAGACTTATGCCTCATTAGATAGATATAGCCATATCTACTAAAGTCATCGGTGAAAGTAATGAAATCGATAACCACCTCTGGCAATTGAGCTCATTGGTCCACATACATCGGTATGTATGAGAGCCAACAACTTGCGCATTCTCTCACTTGTGCGATGAAAGGTGCCTTTGTCATCTTGCCAAGTAAACAAGACTCGCATGTTTCAAAAGATTCCAAATCTAATGGACCAAGAAGACCATCTTTATGGAGCTTCTCCATGCGTCTTTTATTTATATGGCCCAAGCGACAATGCCATAAATAAGTGGAATTAGCATCATTTGTTTTGAGTCTTTTAGTATTAACATTGTTTATAGAAGCATTACCAAGATCTAGAACATACAACACATTCACCAATGGGCGGTTACCATAGAGCAAGCCTTTGAAATAAATAGAACAATTCCTGTTCTTTATTACAAAATCATATCCATCTTCCTCTAAACAAGAAGAAGAGATAATGTTCTTACTCAAGGCAGGAATGTAATAACAATTATTCAATTCCATGACTAAACCAGAAGGTAATGACAAGGGATAGACACCAACGGCCTTCGCGACAACCATTGCTCCATTGCCGACGCCGAATTTCCAACTCGCCAATCTTGCAATCTCTAGTCCTTCTTAACCCCTGCAACGATTTGCAAGTAAGAATCATTGATCCGGTATCAAATACCCAAGACTCGGTAGGACAAGTTGCAAGATTAACTTCTATAACATTAATACAAGTAGAAGGAACCTTTCCTTTCTTTCTCGTCTTCCGTACTTTAGACGATTTCTCTTCCAATGCCCACAACCCTTGCGGTAGTGACATTTATCGAAGCATTAGGGCCAAACTTTGGCCTTTCTTTGGCTTTGGTTTTGGGTCTTGGATCTTATCCTCACCACAACTTACAGCCTTGCGCTTCCTTTTCTTATCCTTTTGAATCATCATCACATGATTTGTGCCTTTCTTTATGCTCTCTTCCATTTTCAGCATTCCATGCGATTCGGTCGATTCTTCTCGGTGTTCATATGAAAGTTCAGTAATGAACGGTTCATAGCTTCATGAGGAGCGGCCCGGAGAATCACATCTGTGGCCAACTCATTTTGCAAGGGAAAACCGAAGCTTCTCCAAGCTCTCAATGTAACCAATCAACTTGATTACATGAGGGCTATGAAGCACCCTCACCGGCTTGCACGCAAACAATGCTTTAGATATCGAATATCTTTCAGCCCTTGCTTGGTTCTCAAACATGCCTTTAAGGCCTACAATCATAGTGTAGGCATCGGCGTGCTCATATTGCTTTTGAAGCTCGAGTTCATTGTGGCAAGCATGAGACAGTGACATCTAGGGCGTCGTTAGTGTGCTTCTCATAAGCACGCTTATCGCCAGGCGGATGCATTTTCAGGCAATTCATCGAGGATATGGACCGTCTAGAACATATTCCTTCTTTTCACCTTGAGAACAATTCTCAAGCTTCGATACCAATCCATAAAATTCGTCCCAGAGTTTTTCCCTCTCTAGTATCGATCGCAAGTTAAAACCAGAGTTTGCATTAACAGCGTTTGGTGCCATCTACAACATAAATAAGCAAAGTTTCAGCACTAAGTTCATGTTAATCTCTTATTAAATAATTTTAATAAAAGATGCTTCCATTAAGATCACTTTCCCTCTGGCGATCTCCATGGAACAAGATCCATGGTCACTACGGTTCGGGTAATGACTTGTCAATACCACTTGAACCCGTGACATAGGTAGGCAACACCTTGCCAATCACATCATATGTGACTCTTGCTTGTTGGGGTGGCATCATATGCCCCGGCGCCCAACACTGATGCCCCGAAGTCCCAAATCCTATTTGGATGACTCCGTTAAGCAAACCAATACTATGCTCGTGAGTGCACGGGTTAGGCTACACTCACTCTATTGTACAAGTAAGAGGGTGGCGTTCCTGACTTGTCAAGACCTTATCCACCATCGTACAAGACAGTAGACGCAGCTATTGAAAAAGGGCATCTTACTCTTAATTTTCGAGGAAACTATTCAATCAGATTAACATATTCACCACATATGGCGTGAAAGAATAGCAATGCAAGGTAAATCATCACAGGCAAAGCAAATAGACTGTGAACTAGTATGGCCTATGGCGTGGCGATCTCCATCTTCCACGACCTTCCTTGCACACCCGGCCATCGAATTGAAGCCTCCAAGAACATGTACTAAACTACTACATCTAGCAGCTAGTAGCAAAATTACATGAGGATTCAAGGCATCACATGCCTAAACACGTGAGCCGTTTAATTTTACAATCATGCATCAAATACACAAAGGGTCCATCTTATTCACAACATACCCCACAAAAACAAGTTAGGCTGGATCGATTCTAGCGCGGGAAGTGAACAAGTTTTAATTTATGGACACTATGCTGACTATCACGGCGGTCCCGCTAGCCGGTTAGCGGGCGGGGTTCGAAGGGGCAGGCGCCCATCGAGTGGCAGCGCGTCAGAAAATTTTTGGGGCACGTAGATCGCATCTATGAAAACGCTATGGAAATTCAATCGGATTGATCTCATCAAGCCGATTCCGAGCCATCGAATGTCTCGGTTTCCATAGGATCGATCTTCATCGATCCATCGCGCGAGGTCCCCTTGAGAGGGTGGCGACCACACCGATCTCGATTTGTTGGTTCGATATGTTCGGCACTTGCTACTACCCGATGGTGTTACCAGCCGGTAGGGGTAATGCATGGCACGAATCAAACGAGCACGAACTAATCTTTTTGATCGTGTAGAGCCACCAACTCATACCTCATACTTCCCCAATACCGATTGATCCAATCAACCCGTGATAAACATAACAAAGACATCGACATGTGCGCATGATCCAGATCCAAAACTACACATGATCGGCTCGATACCCTTTGTTGGGGTATGGGTAGGCTACGCGAGCATAAAATCAAAATTTCTACCACGAACACCCAAGATCACATGGAAGTAAAGGATCACGGATCGTTACCCTTGTCGCGCAGATGCAGCGGAAGCGATTCACGCAGCGTTGAGGAAGTAGTTGATCACCTCCCGATCGGCACCGATCTCCACCGAAGTTGTTGCCGTCCTCGTCCGAAGTGGTCGCCCGATCTCGTCCGAAAGTGGTCGCCGACCTCGTCAGTGGTCGCCGACCTCGTCGCGTGGTCGCCGACCTCGTCGCGTGGTCGCCGACCTGCGTCCGCGTGGTCGCCGACCTCGTCGGCGTGGTCGCCGACCTGCGTCGCGTGGTCGCCGATGAAAGTCGTCGGAGATCCAACCGCAGCGGCCCACGGATGGCAGCGCCTCTAATAGTATCCACACGCATCGAGCAGAACGCCGTGCGGGTGTGCTAGCACCTCGCCGCACGGCTTGGGTTTCGGGGAGCAGGAGGGATGCACGGCGGTGAGCGTGGTGAGGGTTCTAATCCGTGCCATGCGCATTCCTGGCCTCCTTTTATAGACACGCTAGTGGGCCGAAGCCCGCTAGGTTTCCATCTCCAATGCGGATCCTATCCATGCACAAACCCGTAAACTATTCCAACTCGTTAAGTGTGTGACCCGTTAGGTTCAGTGCAAGTCGGTTATGAATTCGGAACCCGTTTCCAATTCATTGATCAACAAATGCACCTAGCGATGCGTATTGACCCCCGGATGCACAGAATCAATATTCGGCTGAACCTTGATACACTCACATACCGATCCCTTCGCCACACGATACCAGTCAAGCTCAAGGCGAGATGCATGCCACCCTTGTTGATAGCTCGACCACTTCACTCGACAGTGTGATGGATACAAACCATGACCAACTCTTTAGTCATATTAGCACGGCCGTGCGTTTTCCTTATCCATCCACTCGAGGGGCCCAGAGGTATCTCTCCCGTTATCTAGGAGGGGCAAATCCCATCTTGATCATCACACCCTTGGCAATGTATCGTGGCATACCCAGTATTTCATCTTTATGACTACCCTGTTACGGTGTAGCGTTTGATGATACCAAAGCATACAAGTCTACATGCTAGGCATCCATGACAATCTCAGGTCTAAGGACCATATAGGTGTACCACTCGAGACTATACGCTGATGGCACTATAAGAGATAACAACTCACAGCGTCTCGGAGTGGGTCTTGTCCGACTACCCATGTTCTCTAACATGTGTCCACATTATTGGTTTGATATCTCCATATCTATGGTATGCGAAACATTACCATCAACCAATACATGTGCTGATCAAATTATCACCGCTCCTCGTAATGATATGGATCAGGGACCCGTTTAGAATAATGTCACTTGACAATGTGTTTCACAATCAGATCGTATCCAATGAACAAAGTCGTAACATATATTCAGGGAACCGATAAACAAAGTTATCATTATTACATGAACAAAGACGTATTACAATCATCACCATGATTGATCTAGGGCATATTCCCTTCAGCAATAAAGTTGTAAAACCAAATTAGCACCCTCAAGACATCCTTGATAAACAACATTTAGAAGGAGAGGAGCAAATCCAAATTGCGAGAAAGTAAATTGCGAGAATTTACATGCGGGAAAGTAAATTATGAATTTAAATTGCGTAAAGTAAAGACATAATGTAAATGCGGAATTTAAATTCACAAGAATGTAAAGAAAATCTTGTATTTTCTGGTTGGAAGGTTTACAAAGCCTCACTTCATGTGGGCAACTCTCAAAGGAGCAACTCAAACCTTCATGTGAGGGAGGACACCCCTCCCCGTCTATTTATACTACTCTAGGGCCACCTACCACCCTTGGATGAGTCCCAAACCCTAGGGCACTCCACCAAGGGCTAGGATTAACCCTCTCATTTCATCCCACACATGGGCTTTACATGGGCCACATTGGCCATACATGGGTTTTAAACACAACCCGATCAACCCGATGCAACGGGCCTTCATCCGCCGAACTTGACCGCTCAGTTTCCTCCTCTTCGAGCCTCCAACCCGAACCGGAAACCTTGAGCCACCTCAAGTCCATTTCCATGACATCCAAGTGATCCTTGTTTGAGCCCAACCATCTCGTCGGCATTCTCGACCGCTCCGGACCTCGGTTCTCCCAACCTAGTCCCGGTACTCACCAACGACCATAGCTGCCTCAGGAACCTGTGTCACAAGGAACAAACCATTTTGCACATACCACAACGCACATACCTTTTTCTTCCTGCATGTTAGTCGACAATTATCATAAATTCAAACATGCAATACCGAGTCAAATCAAACTCAAACCTAAGCACACCTTGCTCAAATAAAGTCAAATACTCATCACAATTATGGATGGACCTCCACATGTTCCTTCATTTGGGTATCTAGCACAATTAGATTTGCTAGAAACTCAACCTCGTTTATGAGCAACTTAATTCCCGAACATCCTAGGTTAGATTGAAGTTCCGACCCAGGTGATTGCACTACTAGTGTGCACTTTAGTTTTCTTAATTCCAATCCATTTCCCAGAGCAAAGTCTTGAGAAATGAATGAATGTGTAGCACCTGAATCAAATAAAACTGTGGCAGGTACTGAGTTAACCGAAAACGTACCCAATACAACGTCCGTGGCATCGTGAGCTTCTGCGATCGTGATATGATTCACACGGCCTCGGACGACTGTGGAAGGTGCAGCTCCTGATTGATTGTTTCCACGGCTGGTTGCTGGTGCTCGTGTCTTCGTTGGCGTGGGCCCCAAATTAAAGCGGATTGGGGTCACATTGCCTCTCTTTGGGCATTGATTAACAAAGTGTCCCGGTTCGTTGCAGCTATAGAAGTGCTTCACGGTGCCTTGTTGGTTCGAACCGAGTGTGTTGTTTCCCTGAGCTGGCGTTCTGAAACCCTGGCTCGAAGATCCTGGTGTAGCAGTTGTCTTCTGGCCGGTCAGCTGTGGCTTGAACCTCACAAACTGTTGGGGATTTACCTCAACCTCATCTGGTTTGGACGTCCTCCCTGGCTGGTCATCCGATGCTTGCGGTCCTTGCCTATTTCTTTGCGCTTATCCTCTAGGATCAACGCCTTGTTAACCAATTCCTGAAAATCTGGGAACGTGTGGGTGATTAGTCCCACCTGCAACCCAGAGTTGAGTCCCTCCATGAATCGAGACTGTCTCGCTTTGTTCGTTGCCACATCCTCTGGAGCATAACGGGTCAACTGAGTGAATTTGTTAAGATAATCGGCCACTGGTTGTCCTCCTTGTTTTAGGGAACGGAACTCTTCCTTTTTGAGTTCCATCATTCCTTCCGATACATGATATTGGCGGAAGGCTGCCGTAAATTCCTCCCAAGTAATCTGCTGAGGATGCTTGTGTGATGCGCAAAAGTTCTCCCACCACTCTGCAGTAGTCCCCTCAAGTTGGTGTGAGGCATACAGGACCCTCTCATTGTCTGCACATTGAGAGATGTGTAGTTTCCTCTCAATAGTCCTCAGCCAATCATCCGCTTCTATTGGGTTGGCATCTCCAGAAAATATTGGTGGCCTGGTTCTCATGAAGTCAGACAGTTGGGATTGAAACTGGTTCCCTTGGTGTAAGTTCTGATGATTGTTGTTGTTGGCGACAATTTGATTCTGCATCTTCCTTGCCAACTCATGTCAAGCATTGAATCACTGTGGGGTAAGCTTGCCAAATCTTAAAAACACTAACTAGTGTCAATTCACCAAGTGCTCATGACTGAGAGCGTGGCTAATCGATTAGTTTTTGACTCTGCAGAGTTGTACAGCTTTACCGACAAGATATGTTCTCTCTTTTTGCATATCATTAGCACACTTCCTTTGGTGTGCTGCAGAGAGTTCATAATGAAACCGTTCATTTATCCAAACCTACCTTTGCACCAGCCCGGTGACGTTAGACCCCGACTATGGTAGAAACAAATGACCCCATGGGTCAACGATCTTATATATCACAAATAATCTGAGCTCAATGAAACAATAAACATTTCTTCCCATAGTCAGGCGTACACTATTACACCGAATATGCATTTACCCACAAGACACATGTGGCAGCCCCTTATAAGCATACTCCATAGGATTTAGTGCTTTTGCTACTCCAACCTACCAATGTGCAAAGCTAGTTTCAAATAATTTAATAAGTTAAGGATGTCCCATACCAGCACTTCTGCATGTACAGTTATACTTGGATCATGCAACACTACGTTCGGTCCTTAATGTGACATGGGCGATAATCTCCTCCTATCTACGTGCATTATTAATTGCACTTCTGGTTATTGCCAATAATCACCCACATTAAAGCATAGTTTTATTCTTAGAAAAAGAAAATGTCAATAATCAGAATATTCCAACAAGTTCAAGATTAAAGTTCATCATGTCCAAAATTTTAGTTTATCACGAACAATATAACCAGCTGTTCGTGTTCCCGGTCTAAATCATGCCTAAGCGTTTGTAGTTAATAATCGAATATACCTATTTTCACATTTTCATGTGACAATCCATCATCTGTGTTTATCAAGGTTCACATGTCAATAGTAATCAAGGAAATCCATTAACGAAGGTTATATATACCATTTTCCCATAACACATCAGTGTATACAAAATATAGCGCATGCATGCAAGTTTTAATCAAGATTTTAGTTAATTATGAAAAACTGGGATCAATATGTTCAACGGGGTGCTTGCCTTGCTATTGTTGTCTTTAGCGACGAAGTTGAAGATGTATCTTGAAGTAGTCGACGACGGAATCTGGAACGTCGGATTCCACATGTCGTTCAACAAGAAAGATAGCAAATAGCAGATAACAACTTTCAATAGAGGCAAAAGGAAATCAGATGGAAAATCAAATAAAAATTGCTACACAAAACAAGTGTGGTTTCGATTGACAGCCTGGGGTTGTCGACATAACACTTGTTCTTTGTGAATTATTTTATTTTAGCTTACAAATTCAAGAAGCTAAGATTGTGAACTTTAAATATTTTGAATTCAAGAGGCCAAAATTGGTTGGTTATTTATATTATTATAATTTAGTACATAAAGTATCAGGGATGAAAGCAAGTATAAGTTGCGTGGTTATCTTTCACGAACGCCAGATATTAACAAAGCATATTATAATAAGAAGGTTTCTACATTATAGACAGTCTGGCTTTATGTATATTTTAAGATTGGTCTTTCGAGACATTTTAAGAATATATATATTCTCAATATTTCAAAGACAAAATTATTTGGTTCAAGTTATTTATATCTTTGTTAATTAATTGGTTTCACCGCCGATTGCCTACCACCAGCAAATCGCTGGTCTCTCTCTCCTGGCCGCCTCAGCTCCTCTTTCCTCTACCTCACATGCGCTCGGGCCAGCGCTTTTTGCTCCAGCCACCCACGCTCCCAAGCCGATGCGTCAGTTTCCAGCCCCTGTGACATCATGGGATGCAACATTATAGGAAGTGACACTACGGAATGTGACAATATAGGTTTTGGCTTTACGGTACGACTTTTTATTGTGTTTTTGGGCCGTTTCCGGATGCTTGGGTCTCTCCGGAGGACTTTGGGCCTTGGGGGACCTTATTGGGCCGTAGGTGGGAGTTCCCGGCCCATGTGGGGGAGTTGGGGGCAGCACAACCTGCCCCCATGCACCCCAAACCCTAGCCTCTCTCCCTCCCATGCGCCCCGACCTCCCCTAGCCGCCACCCTCCTCCTCCCATGCGCCTCCACCCCCTCCCCTTGCTCCTCCACCTTCCCACCTCCCCTAGTCGGCCCTAGGAGAGATCCACCCCCACCCCTTACTGCCACACCATTCCATACCATTGTCCTCACCATTGGGAAGCTCCGCGACGAGAGGATCCGGCGGAATTGGCGTGTGGAAGGAGATCGGGCGACCGGGAGTAGTTTTCGTCGGTTCGTCGTTCGTCGGGCTAAGGTATGGTGATGGGAAATCCTTGGGGTGGATTAGGTGCTGTATTAGTGGTGTTTTTGATGTCTTAGATCTATGTTTAGGTGCTGCCTCTAGATGAGATTAGGGGGTTCGCTATGTTGTCCCACGTTCTGTCTCGGGCAGATTGGGTGGCCGACCTAGGGCTTAAGATTTCGTAATTTTATATACGTTTTCTGATAGGCCAGCTGTTAAGGATGTTGTAGATAATTTCAATACCTTTCAATGGACACTAAGAACGTGAAATTCCGATCAGTCGTTTGAAAGTTATAGCTGTTTTACAAAATGTGTTCAAAACTATGACGTGATTGGGACAGATCGGGTTGATATGTAGATTAGGCAATTTTAGAGGCTGAATCAGTTTTTCCCAATACTTAGAAAAAGCTAGGAAATTTCCTAAGATTCAAGAAAATGTACTCGTTTACTTGATTTGGAGTCTTAAAACTAAAGTTATGCTAGTTGGAAGCCCGCTGTCCCGTCGGGACAGATTCTCTGTTTTCGGGTTTTAGGAGTAGTTTGCGAAGTCGGGGTAGATGTTCGTTCTTGTACAGTTTTGTGGGAAAATTTTGAGTGTGTTGAACCTATGTGCAGGTGGTGTGACCACGGGAGTGCCCTCAACCTCTTGCCACTCCATCGCTCACGGTTGAAGGCAAGTGTATTGGGATGGTTGTGTCCATGTGCTATGTTGAATTGCCATGTTGGATTCTCGCATGTTATATGATGGATAGATGTTGAGTTGCCATATTTGATTCTTACATGTTATAAGATGATAGACGTTGGATTGTCATGTTTGACTTGGGCAAGTGCATCGATTGTTGTGTTTCGGAATGATAATTGGGTGCCATGTTAACTTACTCTATAAATTGCTATTGTATGATTTGTTATGTTGGCATCACTAGTATGTGTAGGATATGGTGAGTATCCATGAAAGAAGGAATAAAAAAAGGCATATGAATGGGTTTATTGTTATGATTGTGACCATGATATTGCATAAGATGAATATGATGAGTTTATATGCAACTTATTCATGTTTATGGCATTTATGCATTCATGGCATGAGGACTGGCCAGGATGGTGAGAAAGTCATAACTAGTCCAGTGAGGTCAGTGAGAAAGTTATGACTAATCCGGAGCGCCATTGAGAAAGACCTACCTCGTGATTCCATCTACAGTTATGAATGGAAGCGATTAGTAGGCACCCTCCACGGGATGGAAGGGAAAAGGTGGTGCACACCGACGGGTGTGCACTCGGCAATACCGGTATGTGCTAAACAAAGAGAAATGGTGCATTGCATTGCATTACATGAATGAGAATGTGAATGAGGAAGCATATGAGAATGTGAATGAGAAAGTATATGAGATTGTGAACCAAGAAGTCTTCAAGAATTATTTTCCATGATTGGTGATCGGTATGATGTATATATGTGAATTGTTACTGTTTGTTCCATTACAATACACTTTGCTGAGTGATGAACTCACGTTTGTTGTTTAATGTTTTTTTAGGTACATTGAATGCGGCTTATGGGAAAGGGTGCTAGATACACGCCTTCACTTGGCATTACTTGAACAGACAACTGATATCATTCTATATTTGTGATGGTTTACTTTACTAATCTAGACTTGGTTTATGTCGTATTGTTGGCAATGATTAATTGTTCACCCTATTGGTTCATGGGACGCTTAAGCTTATTATTCTTGGTTTGAACTGTTGTTGAATACCTGTTTTAGATGTCCTCTATCATGCTATCGTATTATGTTGATATTGTTGTTGCTTCAAATCATGGAAAAACAAAGGATATGCTGCCGAAATTTTGGTTAAGCATTTAGCGTAGTTGCTATAATTTAATGTAAAATATGTGATTTGTGTGTTGCTAGTATTGGTTGTGGTGACATTCGCGGCCTACTTGGTGCCGGGGTGTTACAGCCCCGTTGCCCTACCTGGGTCTCCTCCTCTCTGGCTGTCACTGCCTCCAGCTGTCGCGGTGGAAGGGTTCTGCCATCAGGCCGGTGCCTGGGCTCGTGCTCATTTGTGCTTCGGCTCACGCCGCCTAGCTTCGGCCACCGGTCCTTTTCCCCTACTCTGGCTTCCTACTAGATTTGCGCTGCCTCACCCATGGCGCTGCCTCGGCTAGGCCCTGGTTCTAATTAGGGTTTGGTAATCCCTAATTTACCCTCTTCCTTCTCCCCCCTTTTTTTTCTCTAGATGCCGACTCCCTTAGCAGGTGATTAATGGTAGCAAATGATGCTTGTGATCTGCGATTCACACTAGGTAAATTTGCACTGAGGTTATTCTTCTCTGATCCTCTGATCCTGGAGGGCTTAATTTTATTCTTTTAGAAAACGATTGCACTGAGCCAGATGAGGGAGTATGCATTTCTTGATGGCTTAGATTGATATTTGCATAGCATGGTCAAAGATGAATACTTACACTAGGATTTCACTGCCACAATCTGTGACATGTTCGGATAATTAAATGGAGTGCGTCTGCAATTGAGTTAAAAGGGATGGATGTGCTTAGTACATGATAAATCATACTAGGTTATGCTTTGATTGACTTGAATATCCAATGATGGAATACTGACAATGGCTTCAGTATTGATGGATTTACATGGTAGATGATAAATTGATACCATGTTCTGTGAGTGAGCTATTTCTCTTTGGTCTGTGACGATTCGCTAACTAGCGATCCCACCGGTTGGATGATGCCACGACGATGACCTTAACTCGCAATACTCCAGGGGAGTATTGCGTATTGAGGTAACGAGTAGCATAACCCCGGTGGGTTTTATTTTTACTGAGACCAGCTTTTCCTAACAAACTTTCTATCTTGTGTTGGCTTTGCTATTGCTATGCCTAAAACAGAATATGCTTACTCCTTCATTAGATCTATTACGAATCCATGAATGGGATGTCATTAAATCAGTATGCAGTTTTCACTCAAGCTATATGCTCCAATTATTATGCAGTACTAATCTGGCCTAACTACTTTGGTTAACGAATGTTCAACAATTCCTTTTTGATCTGGATCTCAGTGAGCTATTGATACCAGCGTATGAATATAGATTTCTGTCAAGTTGACAATATAGGAAGTCTTGAAATGGTGAATAACATTCGTATCGGTTTCTTTGCATGTTCTCGCTTGAAATGGAGAAGGGCTCAAATTAATCATGATAATGTTATCCTGAGTAGATTCCTTTGGTTATTTTGTTTACCCATTAACTTTGAATTAGTATAATTATGTGACATCTACTCCTGTTTTCTAAAAGAAAGCATCCAATTGAAGTTCCAGTACATTGTGTTTTCTTGATTGCTTCTAAGGCTCCTTGGCCGTGCTTCTCCTATTCTTGCAAACTTGAGTTCTTGATTATGGCCACATTTGTCATGATATCTAATCTTGTGTGGGGTGGTATTCTGGAGGTGTCTTTGTGCTTCTACTTGGTTGTGCTTCCTAGATGGTTGGCTTGCTTGGCTTGCTTAGCATTTATAGCCATAGAAAAGGAAAGACAATAGGGTTTGAATGGGGAACTTGATGGCTTGATTTTTGCAGCTGGATTGATTGCTCAATTAATTCACTTATCAGTGAATTGGTTTTGGTCCTGGCCCAAGTGCTTAGCTAGCTGAGTCTTTGCTCTGGAGGTTTCGGTTGGAGAAATGGCTTGGTGACTTTGCTCATGTGGCTTGATCTTAGCCTTGACCCATGCTTGGCCAGCTGGCTCACTCTGGAGGGTTCGGTTGGGATTTGGTTAATTCTGGAATGTGTTGTACTGCCCCATGTGCACAGTATTGTGGCTTTATCTCTATTTCACTATAGCTTCTAAAATATTTCACTGAAGTGAAATTAGTTTCTACTGCGCGATGTTTCTAAATACGCGCGTCTATGGCTTAACCAGGTTTGTTATTGCCGAATGATGCAATTCTAGTCGCGAGAGGAGCCAAATTGGCGCCCGGATAATTTAGGGTACCTCATTGAGCGATCAAACTTGGCTGACGGCAATTCTCTTCCTTTTTATTTATTGTATCTAGTTTAATGCATTTACTTTATTCTTATTCTTATACGTGTACAATTGAATTTTCAGGTTCATAATAAAGGTTAAGTTAGAACAATAGTTTTAATTTATAGTCTTGTAATCTATTCTTGGGATGTGATCCATGTTCAGAGTTGTAATTTACTTTTGGGGTGTAACTAATTATGTAATTGTGATTGGATATGTAATCGAATAGTTATATGAGTTGTAATCCAAATAATTATTGTATGTCATTATAAAGATTCTTGTATTTCCTATTTGTTGTAAATGTAAACTACGATGTATCGAGTAAGTAACTGAGTGTTGTAATTTAATCTCATGTAATGAATATTTTCTGATCATTAATGGTAATGGTTCACTTTATCTGTTATTGTACTATTCCTAGTAAGTCTCATTAATTAAACTCCTTGTCATAATTCTAATGTGTTCATACTACATTAAAATAGCTCTAGATAATTCTACCAATTTCAATATTATCTCACCACTATTCATTGTCAAGAAAATATAAACTAAATTTCTTCTAAATAGTTAATGAAATAATGATTACTTGGCTAGCCATAAATGCAATCTTAGAAAATTTCTTACTTATCCAATTATTATCCTTAGGTTAAGATTTTTGGCTAGTCAAAGAGTCCTCATGATCAATCTAGAATTCTCAAGATTTATGCTAGAGGATTTTATCTTCTTACCATTATCTATTATCAATTTCCTTTTCCTAAATTCTAAAATTCAATTATCTCTTAGCAAGATATCTATCAAAAGCTTTTATATCACAGGAAAAATAGTAATAAATCAAATTTATAATTTGATATTTTTTTATTGTTTAGTAAATTTTGAGATGTTACAGTAGGATTTCAGGTCATGTGATCCCGGGGCCATATATACAAAAAAATATTTTCAAGGACCAGTGAACATGAGTTATTCAATTTGTTACACTACGGAATACCGAGACTTTATAAAATGTGAAATTAGAAATTGTGGCATTACATAATGCGAATGTTGAGGCCAAAAACTGTATGAAATGTGAAATTAAGGTTAAAACCATAGGGTATGGAGGTTTATAGCGCTTCCGGGGTTTTGGGCCTTTTCGGGGGAGTTTGGCCTAAAAGAGGGGGTTGTGGGCTTTGGTGGGATGGAGTAGGAATCCATTTAGGATTAGGAAAGAGGCTTAGGGCTGGTAAAAGGGGGCTTCCCTGCCCCTTGTGCGCCCACCCCTCCCTCTTTGTGTGCCCCACCCATTCCCCTTGGCCCTAGCCGCCCCATTCCCTCCCCTCCCCTTTGGCCGTGCGCCCCCACTCCCCTTGCCCCTTTAATCTCCACCTCCCCACCACCTCTCCTCCATCCCTTGCTGCCCTAGGGTAGCCTCCCCACCCCTGCACCTCGAGGATCCATCCGTTGGAGCGAGGAACGAGGAACGAGGAGCAAGGAGCGAACCGGGAGGAGATCCTTTCAGTTTTCATGCGTCGGGCAAAGGTATGGCCATGGGAATCCTTGGGATTGGTCTACGTACTGTTCTAAGGGTGTTTATCAAGTTTTTAGATCAATTGGTGGTGCTGGATTTGATTAGATTAGATGGATTCTTGAGTTGGTCACGTTCTCTGTTTCGGACAGCATGAGCAGTCGACATAGGGTTCGGTTTTTCGCCAATTTAAAGTCAGAATTTGGTCATACAGATGTTGAAGAAGTTGTAGATAATTTCATTATCTTTCCGTGGATATAAAGAACGTTAAATTCTGATCATCCATTTGAAAGTAATGGCTGTTTTACCGAGCGTGTTTAAATCTGTGATGTGATTGGAACAGATCACGGTATTTTGTAGATTAAACAACTTTAGAGTCTGAATCAGTCTTTCCCTATACCTAGAAAAAGTTGGGAAATTTCCTAAGCTACGCGAGGATGTACTCGTTTAATTGATTCGGAGTCCCAGAACCCAAGTTATGCCTTTTGGAAGGCTGCTGTCCCGACGGGACAGAACCTCTGTTTTTGGGTTTTGCGAGTGGTTGGCAATGTCGGGGTAGATGAGGGTTTGCCTACTGTTTTGTGGACATGATTGTGAGTGTGTGGTACCTATGTGCAGGTGGTGCGACCCCGGGAGTGCCTTCTACTTCCTGCCAATCCGTTGCTTGTGGTCGAGGCAAGTGTATTGTAACGGATAGCGATTTGTAGGTTGCTTGTTGAGAATGGATGAATTTGACTATATGATATGATCAGTTGCCATGCTTTAATGATTGCCAATGATATGATGAGCATGTTTATTATGTTATGATGCCATGTGTTAATGTACAAGTTGATTATGATGTGGCATATTTGCATACATGGCATTATTACATGGCCTGGGCGGTGAGAAAGTCATAACTAGTCCGGGAAGGTCGGTGAGAAAGTTATGACTAATCCGGAGAGCCAATGAGTAAGTCCTACATCGTGATTCCATTCACCGCGGTGAACAGAAGCGAGGAGTAGGCACCCTCCATCTTTGGGATGGAAGGGGGGAGAGTGTGCACACTGACGGGTGTGTACTCAACCATACCGGTATGAGTTTCCAAGGAGACATGAGCATCGCATTGCACTTCATACATATTGATGATGATGATAATATGTGACCATGAATGAGATGGTTTACATGATGTGAGATATTTTTGCTATGTAATTGTTTATGTTTGTACCATTGCAATATACTTGCTGAGTGATGAACTCACGCTTGTGTTTATGTTGTTTTCTTTTAGGTACCATGAATCCGACATGCGGGAAAGGGAGCTAGTCACACGTCATCACTTAGCATCACACATTTAAACAATGACATGTTCCTTCCCTTATGGTTATGGTTAATTCATTGAACTAAACTATGGTTTCGATGATTCGTTGGTCGTTATGAGTAATTGATTAGTCCATATTTGTCATGTGATGGATAGAATTTATATCCTTAGTGGTATGGTGGCTGTTTTTCCGTTTGATCATGTTATTGCTATCGTTCATTATGCCATATTGACATGTTATTATTGTTGTTGCTTCAATTCATGTTAAAACAAAGGAGATGCTTCCGAAATCTCGGTTTTTAGCATGTGCGCATTTGCTGGAATTTATGTTTAATTATGGTATTTAGATGTTGTTTAGACTTTGTTTGGTAGCATTCAGGCATAGTAAATGCCGGGGTGTAACAGTTGGTATCAGAGCGGGCTGTAGGTCCTTGGAATGTTTATTTTTAGTGACATGCTATAGGGTACAACTAAAATGTGATGTGGAATAACTTAGAAACATGGCTTAGGTCTTAACTAAAATTTTGTCATAGGATAGCAACATTAAAACTTGCAAAAGTGGTATAACTAATCTAAAATTTGACACACACTGGATGCACAGTAGGAAAGGGTATGGGTATCGTTTCTTTACGCTTAAATGTTGTATTTAAGCTTTGATGTTGAATGCTTCATTTGATAATGCATGTTGCTATGACTGAGATAAATGATGGAATTGTTCTTGTTGTTGTGATAAAGTGGGGTTGTGGTGCCGAAGGGTTTCGATCACCTCTTTTTGGTTCATAGTAAGGGTGAGGTTTGACGGTGTGGCTGGTTAGCGCCATCACCGAAGAACTATTAACCCCTGTAGGAGAAGAGTGCTTACCCTTTACGTCAGAATCGGGTAGTTGACTGAAGTCAAATCGAAGAGTTTGGTGGTGGATTCCTTCGGATGTTCTTTATCGTTCTATGGTCATTCTTGGTTGGTTTTCTTGGTTTTAGTTGATGGAAACCAAAAGAAAAGTGTTTGGTATTGGATTTTCGCGGATCGTTCCGTATGCGGTGTGTGGTTTTGTCTCCCTTGGTTGAAGACGAAGAAGAGGAGTCTAGTGTTGCGCTTCTTCTGGGCGCCTTTCCAGTTTTGATGCCTAGTTTGTTGATTGCTTTATGGGGAAGAAGCATTCAATTTATTCCTGTGTGTGTGTCTTTCTCCGAGGTTAAAGGAGTCTTTGCGGAGTTGTGCCAGACCTGGCTGTCAGGGCTGAAGTTCTGTGGCTTGTAGGAGTAAGTGGTGTTTGATTTCGTTATTTTACTGGTTTAAGAAATCATCTTTGAAAGCCCTTCTTGTTTCGTGAAAGTTTGGGGTTTGATGTTAAGGTTTTATTTGAAATGGATTACTTGATCGCTTGGTTTCCTTTAAGAAAATTGTCTTTCAACCATTTTCCTTTATGGGAGTCTTTGAGATTGAAAAGTGTTTTGGAAAATTCCTTTTGCATGACAAAGTTTGGGTTTGTCTCATTGCAATTTTGAGAGTCAAGTTTCCTTATGAATTTGGGATGAGTTTTAAAACTAGAATGCTGCAAACAAAGTAAGTAGTCTTTTGACTGAAATCGTTTGTTCCTAGTAAGAATTGTTGTTTAGCATGTTATGTAGCATGTACCAATGTGGTTTATGGGATGACGTACTGTTAAGTTAATCTGTGAGTTGAAACAATTCAATGCGGTTGTTACCTCTAGCTTGAAAATAAATAGACTACTAGTGTTGTAGTTTGCTCTTAGCGAGAATGATTAAGTGTGTTAATGTACATGCTTAGAATCTGTTGCTTTGTTAAAAAAAATGCTTATGACCCCCGATTATATTTAAAGTTTTAAACCCTGATGCATAGTTGCAACATTAAGATAATGTAGACTACTGTTATTGTTAAAGAAACTTTGCTGGTTGTTTAAAGATGCTCTAATCTAATGGATTAATAGAGAAATTTAATCGTGTTGACTAGTGACTTTAATTTGGAAGTTGATTAGAGTTGCTATTTACGTTATTGCAAACTACTAGTATATTTGGAAGTATGTAGTTGTGTCTCTACAATGCTAGTATTGATATCAATTGAGAAGACATAAGACTTATTGCTAACGAGGTTGTTAAAGGCAGTGTTAATGCTAGTATTCAATCTATTTTAAATAGTGGGAGTATGTTGTGTGGTGGTAATTTTGTTATCACCTTTGTATAGGGTAGCTAAAAGTAATGTTGTTGGCTGATGATTATGCCCTTTTGTTGTTATTGATGACTAAGTAGTGGTGGTAACTGTTTAGATTACTCGTTGGAAAACCATGGTTAAAATAGAGGAAAATTTTAGCATGTTGCGATGGAGTGAGCTTTGGATAATTAACATGATAAATGATCTTATCCTTAATGAAAGTATAACTTAGAGTCTCACTTACGAATTCTTCCTTGTGGAGATAATATTTACATGTTGAAGCCATTGTTTAACTGAATAAGGTTCGGTTGTCGAGACGTGAATATATAGGAGGTATAAATTTATATGTTGATCTTGCTGAAAGATTTGTTGAAGTATTATGTTTCAAATTTAGAATAAGAAGTGTTATGATTCGGTGATCCGTGGGGATCATGTCAGTATAGTCTTGGTTGGGTGCCTTTTTGATATGCATCATAAACCCTAATTAAAAGTGTTGGGATTGGTAACTAGAGGAAGAATTTGTTGTGAAGCTTTTGGTTGATTTGTGTTGGGGCTCCTCAAGGAGTAAATAGTGATTATTGAAGTCTTTAATGGAAAGCGTAGTGGAGTACTAGAGATGGTTCTTTTTATGCTGAGCATGTGTTTAAAAGCTTTTGGACTGGTTTATTTGTTTGCCATTTTGGTTGAATGCCTTCGGTCAAGGTATTCCTTGTATTGTGTTTCCCAAATTTCCCTAGAACCCGTAGCTATTGGTGCCAATCTTTGGTTTTGGCTATTTTGTTTAATTTGTGTTATGAGTATGGATTTACACCCAAAAGATTTTGAGTAGATCGTGCTCCTTCGCGTTCACCCTGAATTATCTTTGGAATAAATTTTAAAAGGAAACAAATGGACATAGAGGGTTATGTTGGAAAACTCACGAGGTTTAATTTGTAATCTTTTCTTTGCTAGAGTTGGAGTTATTTGCAAAAAATCTTTGTAGAGTTTGCAAGTGATTCAAAAGGTGGTTTTTGTGGACGTTTCATCGGCGATGCTGTTAGTGAAGTGTTCTCTTTTGAAAATGAGTTTCCCCTTTCTCCTTGAGAAAAATTATGGCGGTTGTTTGTGCAGATGTTTAACTTTGGAGCCGATGTTCTTTTCCAAAATGTTGACTTTGGTTAGAATGCGATGTTTTGCAAAGTTTAGCTATCTATCGTTGGTGGGTTCTGATATGATGTGGTGCCTTACTGTTAACTATGCTGCCATCATAGTTTATATGAATTAGCGCAACTCTCGATGTTATTCGAGATTTATTCATGTGATACCGAGGAAGAAGTCGTCATGTGAATGACTTTTCGGTAGTGTGGTTACATGATGAAGGAATGGTGAAAAGTAAACATGACATCGTTTTTACATGTTAAATGATAAAAGAGTCGTTGAGCCAGGTCGGTGAGAAAGTCATATATGGAGATATGACTAATCCGGAGTGCTCCTGAAGAGTGTGCATTTATGTCATGAAACGAGATTTCCCTTGCTTTCTAGTATGAAAAGAATCAATGAAGAATTTCTGGTATGTTGGGTGTGATGTAGGGGATTTGCGTTTCCTTTGTGTCTTGGCATAGGAAATTAAAATGTGTGCTCTTTGGATGTTGCCGGATCCTTTCCAAAGTGGTTTTAGCGCTTTGGGGTTTGAGTTGTTGTAGGTGGATCAATTGGGTTCATGATTTTGGTTGAGCTCACTAAATGATTGTACTCTTTATCGTGGTCCATTGAGGGGAAGGTTGTGTTTGACTCAATGCAAACCTTCTTGGAGAATTGTGTCGTTGAGATGTTTCTCGGTAGGGTTGATTAAATTATTAGTGGACCACTTGGTGGTTGCTAGTAATTGTTTTCCTTTTCAGAGTGTATTGGACCTTTCTGTTGCTGAGGTTGAACGAGGTTGTGTCAACCGTAGCGATTTTGTTTGGTTGTTACATTTTCTTGCGAGTTTAAGGACCCTAATTGTAAGGTGGGCCTTTTCCTTTAGGTGGTAGTGTTGGGTATTGGTCTTTTGTAAAAGAGCAATCCGTTGCAAGGTCTTAACCTCGTTTGTTCAAATAGTTGGTGGTCTTGGAGTGTGTGTCTCTCTTGGTTCGTCGTCGTTTTGAATATGGCGAACCACCGTAGAGAGGTTGAGGCGTGAAAACACTTGTGCGTGGGAGATGAAGAGGGTTCTAGAGGCTGGTACCGTGCCCTTCTGGAGAGTAGTTTCGATTAAAGGGATCGGGCACGTTAGTGCCAAGGAGGAATGGATGGAGGAGTGTGAGACCGTTTTCTTTCGTGGTCTATTTGGGAATTGAAGTGAAGATGGAATCGTGAGAGGTTGCACTCTGTTGAGCTAAATCAACACAAGTGTCGGTTTTGGGAGCTCGCTTGTCGTTTGTTCAGGTTTAAGTTTTTGTGTGAATGTTTTTGTTGCAAAGAAGTCCTTTGTCACTTGGGGACTTTGTTGTTGATTTTGGCGTCTTTAGGATTCGAGGTCGAATCCTGTTTAGGGGGGGGGGAGAATGTGACACTACGGAATACCGAGACTTTATAAAATGTGAAATTAGAGATTGTGGCATTACATAATGTGAATATTGAGGCCAAAAACAGTATGCAATGTGAAATTAAGGTTAAAACCATATGGTATGGAGGTTTATAGCGCATCCGGGCCGTTTCCGGGGTTTTGGGCCTTTCCGGGGGAGTTTGGGCCTAAAAGAGGGGGTTGTGGGCTTTGTTGGGATGGAGTAGGAATCCATTTAGGATTAGGAAAGAGGCTTAGGTCTGGTAAAAGGGGGCTTCCCTGCCCCTTGTGCGCCCACCCCTCCCTCTTTGTGCGCCCCACCCCTTCCCCTTGGCCCTAGCCGCCCCATCCCCTCCCCTCCCCTTTGGCCGTGCGCCCCCACTCCCCTTGCCCCTTTGCTCTCCACCTCCCCACCACCTCTCCTCCACCCCTTGCTGCCCTAGGGTAGCCTCCCCACCCCTGCACCTCGAGGATCCATCCGTTGGAGCGAGTAGCGAGGAGCGAGGAGCGAGGAGCGAACCGGGAGGAGATCCTTTCAGTTTTCGTGCGTCGGGCAAAGGTATGGCCATGGGAATCCTTGGGATTGGTCTAGGTACTATTCTAAGGGTGTTTATCAAGTTTTTAGATCAATTGGTGGTGCTGGATTTGATTAGATTAGATGGATTCTTGAGTTTGTCACGTTCTCTGTTTCGGACAACATGAGCAGTCGACCAAGGGTTTGGTTTTTCGCCAATTTAGAGTCCGAATTTGGTCGTATGGATGTTGAAGAAGTTGTAGATAATTTCATTATATTTCCGTGGATATAAAGAACGTTAAATTCCGATCATCCGTTTGAATGTTATGGCTGTTTTACCGAGCGTGTTAAAATCTATGACGTGATTGGAATAGATCACGGTATTTTGTAGATTAAACAACTTTAGAGTCCGAATCAGTCTTTCCCTATACCTAGAAAAAGTTGGGAAATTTCCTAAGCTACGCGAGGATGTACTCGTTAAATTGATTCGGGTCCCAGAACCCAAGTTATGCCTTTTGGAAGGCTGCTGTCCCGACGGGACAGAACCTCTGTTTTTGGGTTTTGCGAGTAGTTGGCAATGTCGGGGTAGATGAGGGTTTGCCTACTGTTTTGTGGACATGATTGTGAGTGTGTGGTACCTATGTACAGGTGGTGCGACCCCGGGAGTGCCTTCTACTTCCCGCCAATCCGTTGCTTGTGGTCGAGGCAAGTGTATTGTAACGGATAGCGATTTGTAGGTTGCTTGTTGAGAATTGATGAATTTGACTATATGATATGATCACTTGCCATGCTTTAATGATTTCCAATGATATGATGAGCATGTTTATTATGTTATGATGCCATGTGTTAATGTACAAGTTGATTATGATGTGGAATATTTGCATACATGGCATTATTACATGGCCCGGGCGGTGAGAAAGTCATAACTAGTCCGGGAAGGTCGGTGAGAAAGTTATGACTAATCCGGAGAGCCAATGAGTAAGTCCTACATCGTGATTCCATTCACCGCGGTGAACGGAAGCGAGGAGTAGGCACCCTCCATCTTCGGGATGGAAGGGGGGGAGGGTGCACACCGACGGGTGTGTACTCAACCATACCGGTATGAGTTTCCAAGGAGACATGAGCATCGCATTGCACTTCATACATATTGATGATGATGATAATATGTGACCATGAATGAGATGGTTTACATGATGTGAGATATTTTTGCTATTTAATTGTTTATGTTTGTACCATTGCAATATACTTGCTGAGTGATGAACTCACGCTTGTGTTTATGTTGTTTTCTTTTAGGTACCATGAATCCGACATGCGGGAAAGGGAGCTAGTCACACGTCATCACTTAGCATCACACATTTAAACAATGACATGTTCCTTCCCTTATGGTTATGGTTAATTCATTGAACTAAACTATGGTTTCGATGATTCGTTGGTTGTTATGAGTAATTGATTAGTCCATATTTGTCATGTGATGGATAGAATTTATATCCTTAGTGGTATGGTGGCTGTTTTTCCGTTTGATCATGTTATTGCTATCGTTCATTATGCCATATTGACATGTTATTATTATTGTTGCTTCAATTCATGTTAAAACAAAGGAGATGCTGCCGAAATCTCGGTTTTTAACATGTGCGCCTTTGCTGGAATTTATGTTTAATTATGGTATTTAGATGTTGTTTAGACTTTGTTTGGTAGCATTCAGGCATAGTAAATGCCGGGGTGTAACACAATTGAGGAGTTCATGCATCAAGATGGAAAATTCCGAAGATTCAAATACAACTAGATTGTTGAGTTGCAAAAAAAAAAAAAATCTATAGAGATGCAGTTGTACACATATTTCTTTTCCCGAAAAATATTAGAGATCGAGTTACAAAACAAATATAGAGATAGATCTATACACACATTTCTTCTGACAAATTTGATTAACACTTTATTATTACTCGGTCAACCTCCTTTTGTCGAGTTTAACACTCAATATGTTAATCAGGTAATAATACATGTTCCGAAAAATATTAGAGATGTCAGCCTTCTTTTGTCGAGTTTAACACTCTATGTGTTAACCGAGTAATAATACATGTTTCGAAAAATACTAGAGATCGAGTTGGAAAAAAAAGTCTAGAGATAAAGTTGCACACATATTTATGTTGACGAAAATATTTTTTCGGAAAAAACGGAGGAAGGACCTGGATGTAAAGAACGAGGACCTATTTGTTATTTTTTTTGACCTAAGCGCTCTATGAAAAAATAGGGAAGCAAAAAAAGTCTAGAGATAAAGCTGCACCGTCTCTGCTCCTTGTACAGTCCAACTTTTCTACCCTCTTTTTCCGGTTGTCTGTAGTACAGGGGAGTTTCTTCCGTCACCTCTTTGTTGAATTAGCACTGTTCAAGAAAACATAAACGTGGTTACATATATTCTTGGCCATCAAGCTAACTGATTAACAAGTTTGACCTACACTGTCTCTGGGTGATGGGACGAAGTTGAATAAAATAGGATGATCTTGTACCATTTAATTCTATTATTTTAGGTGAATGGAATGGTTCAGCATCTATAGGGAATATTTCTCAAATTTGTATTATTTGGTGCAGGATGGGATGGTTCCATTGAAGCAACCAAACACATGAAATACTTTTTTTTTCTTGAACCGTCTCATACATGTACCATACATGTACCACTTGGTACAAGCAACTAAACACACTTTAAATTTTCAGTACAAAAAAAACACACACACACATATAGAGAGAGAAGTGCTTCTATGCTTTTCTTTTTAAAAGTTGCATAAATATTGAATTATGAATGAAGAGTAGATGGTGATTATTTACCACTTTGTTTAATTTAAGATTTATGTAATTTATATCGGGAGGAAAAAATATAAAAGTATAAAAGCACTGCCCAAAAGATATCATGTCTCGTCTGCTAAAGAAACTGTGAGGAAGGTAACGTGTGAGCAGCATATATCCGCTACCAGTTTCAGATCTCAAGTGAAAAGGACAAGAATAACTAAAGAAAACGAACCAGCTCATATTCTACGAAGGTAAATATTACATTATTAAAGATGTAGTCACGGGTTAGGTCAGAGATGACGAATCAACGAGCTTAGTTAACTCTCTTCTGAGTTCTGACTTTACTTCTTGAACCATTTTTTATTGTATTCTTTGCAGCCATGTTTATATAAATCACTCGTTCTTTCATGTTCCGAGCTATGAGGGACCTAGTCATGCACTTACATGCTGCACGGTCTAATCTTGTGCTGATCGTAGCCATTGAAAAGTAGCCATTGATTCGCAGTCGACCTTTCACAGACATGTGCGGCACCGTTCAAGGCAGCAGCCAGCCGTCCAACGGCGCGCCGCCATTCTCATTGTTCATCGCGTCGGCCGTCTTCCTGTCCATCTTCTTTGCCACCTTCCTCCTCGTCGTGGTGCTCGCGACCTGCTGCTGCCGGAGGAGGGACCGCACCGGCCCGGAAAACGGCGGGCGCGGCGGTGGCGCTCTCTCCGTCGAGTGCGGTGACCCGTTCTCCGTGGAGAACCTGCCGACCTTCGTTTATGGTCGTCAGTCTGGTGAGCGAGGTGGGACTGCGGCTGGCGAACACGAATGCGCGGTGTGCCTCGGCGCGGTGCAGGAAGGGGAGATGGTGCGGCGGCTGCCGGTGTGCATGCATGTGTACCACGTCGAGTGCATCGACCGGTGGCTCGCCGCGCACAGAACGTGCCCGTTGTGCCGGTCGGAGCTGGATCCGTGCAAGGTGGCGTCCGAGACACAGCCGTCGTCGCAGGAAGATCCAACTGATGAGTTGCCAGTTTAGCTGGCATTGTACATTAGAAGGACCAGGGATATCTGTAATCTGCAAGTAATAAAACATTGAAGGTGCAGAACCTAGAAGGAAAAATTGCCGGCTAGATTTAGTCCTTTATAGTTCAGATTAGGGCAACATTCCGTAAGGGGGTGAAGGCGTGCTGCTAATCAGGGCAGGGGTGTCCGTTGTTAGGCAAAGCAGCGGACAGGGTGCTTCCTCACCTTCTCTGGCGCCTTCCTCCCTTCTCCTCCCCTCGCTAAAACATTCGATCTGTAAATTTAAACCTTCAAATTAATTTTATGATATCTTTGAACACGTGAATTCAAACATTTAACATGATTTTTTTTCAATTTTTACTAAAAAGTTCCCCACTTTGAAATCACATTTTTTTTGGAATTTTAACTCAAAAATCCCAACCAATCAACTTGATTTCTTACCAAGTTGCAATTCAAAATGTTAACATTTCTAGTCTAAAATTCGGAGAATTTCAATTCTAATTTGGAAATTCCCTGCGGTAGCCCTTATCTCTGGCTCCCAAGCATGCTCTGAGATTCGTGCTTCTCTGTGAAGATTAATAGATTCATTAGCATAAACACTGGTAGGATTGCGGAGAGAAAATGAGATACAATATGTCAGATCTTATGTCATAGTTTTTTAACGCCAAATAGACCAATATTTGAGAATTTGAAATTTGAACTTTTGTCTTGCAATCATGAACAACGATACAAGACTATTAGTTTTCTGCTTGAAGTTTGTTCAATTAGGCTAACATTCATATACATATTGTGCGGGGTTATTTGTTGGATCTCTGGGTTTGATCACATTTCCTCTATGTTTCATTGTCGAAAAGCACTCAAGAATATTGTCTTGCAATCATGAACAACGATACAAGACGATTGTGCGGGGTTATTGTGCGTGAAATTTTGTTAAGTCCTAAAATGTACTTAAAAAATTATAGCATCATCGAAAGAGTGAAACTGCGTCTAAAACTTCTTACCTGTTTCATTTTTTGAAACAACAAGTATCTGTTACGGAGTACTAACATGCAAAAATAAAAGATGGTGCTTATCTATGTTTTCGACAGTGCTAAGAAAAACACGCATCCATCGCATGATTGGAAAATTAAACTTTCAGTCTGCATTACATTACAGGGTAAACAACAAATTTTCCTTCTCGCTTTTAGCTTAGTCTTCATCCTGCCAATCGTCTCACTCCCAGCCACCATCCTTGTGAGCAGTTGAACGTTTCTGTCACTATCCACTCAAGGAATACGGGTAAGTTACACTAGCTTAAATTAAAAATTCTACCACGTAAACCAAGAAGCCAAGCAAATAAGAGATCATAGATCGTTATCACTAGATGTGTAGTGCAACGAAATGAGAGTTGGAGCAACCTGATTCAATGTAGCGCGTCCTCAAGCGGTGGTCGATCGTCCTCAAGCAGTGGTCGAATAGCAGCAACCCCTCTACCGAAGTCCACATGTTGGGGGAAGGAATGATGTACATCAGTGTGCTAGCACTAGCGCGCACAGCAAGGCCTGAGCAGTGATGGCTAGGGTTTTTGGCAGGTGCAGTGGTACAACAGTTACCCCATGTATTCCCTTTATATAGCCCCCTTGGTGGAACCTTATGTTACTGGCCTAACCAAGGTGCAAATCCTACTTGGCCCATCAATGCCGGATCCAATCTGAACCAATATATTGCAATCTATTATGTGTGTGACCCTGTAGGTTCATGCACATTTGGCCATAGCCTGAAAACTCCTTTCAGCATGTAAGTCGGCAGCGGCCCTTAGCAGGGCATAGCAACTTCCAAATATACACAAAGATCGTATCAAATGAACCTATATAGTGCTCATGTACTGATCACTTTCCCTTATCATACCAGATCAAAATCAAGGCGAGAAATATGACATTTATAATAGCTAGATCCTTCACTCATTTTTTAGTAGATTACTCAGTTGCAATTGACTCATTAATCACATTCAGCATGGCCATGCACTTTCTTAATCCAACTACATCAGGGTACCAGAGATATCTATCCCGTTATATAGGAGAGGTAAATTCTATCTTGATTGCTCACATTCCTTCGCATGTTTCATAGTAAACTCGAAAGCTACCCTTATAACTACCCAGTTATAGACTAGCGTTCCCCTAAGTATACTATTAAAATGTAGGAAACTATGATGATCTCAGGTTGTTGGCGCCGAAAAACGTGGCGTCGGGTTCAAGGGTTGCGAGCGTGCCAGCCGATTTGATCCCGCAATCGGCAAGAGACGTGTCTTCAGATGTGACCGCTCAGAAGAACGATCTGAGTCTTGATGGTAAGGTAATCCTTGTTGGCTCGGTGACGAAACAACTTGGATCGGGTAACTGGGTCCAATTGACTCTTTCGAATCAATCAGGAAAAAGGGGTAAAAACCTGGCTTCTTCGAAAAAGGCGATGCGCAACAAGATCGGAAGAAACAAGAGCTTGGCAGGGCGTAATGCAGCAAAGATCAACAACCGGCGATGCGCAACTCGTATTGATTAAAGTGTATTACAAAGGAAAGATTACAATGCTACGAAACTACTCCTAGTGCAGGAAAGATAAAGTATTGGTAGATTGGTTGTTTGTTTGTGTTGATGTCCTCCTCTCTGCAGCATGTTGCCTTTTATAGCCGGTGTAGCCTTGATCGTGATCATCACGGACTCTTCAATCGTATCGGCCTTGATCTTGTCTTTCCATCTTGACCGCAACCATATCATCTAGATTCTACCGGCTTCAGTTTCTTCCCGTCTGTGCCCTATACGACCATGCTCTTTCCGATATGGCTTCCGTCCAATTACTCGTTGCTACTCCGACTCGCGCCATCTTCCTGGCTCGTGCCACGACCGGACCTGTCTCGGTCGATCAAATTTAGGTGTCAACATATGCCCCCCATTTTTGGGATATGTGTGAACATGTCCCAAAAATCATCCATTAGAACTTGAGCGAGTTATCACTTCCATTATCCCTCCTGACTGTCAGTTATATCTTCAAGACGCCGTGTCATAAATCTTCCTATGTTAAATCACCTCGTATTCCACCAGCATTTTGTAACATTCTGAAATTTGTAATTAAGATTAATTAGGATTAACTAAGCTTAATTAAGCTAATTATGTGATTAGTGGTGTGTTGAGTGCAGTTGAATCTTAATTTGGCTCTTAGTTTCGTTTTGGTTGCGTCGGTGTTTCGTCGTTCGAGTCGTTTCGACTGATTTTGACCCGAAACTCCAATTTTTGAGCCGGTCGAAATCTCTCGAAATCGTTAGTGAACCTAGTCCTAAAACCTTCCTTTGAGGTCCCAAAACCCTTCCCTTAAGCTTCCTGAGGTTAAACCCGAAGATTGGAGAAGAAACCGCGAAGAAACCCGGAGTTTTGCTGCAGGAGCGGTAGTACCGCCGGCCAGGGCCGGTACTGCTGGTCGGGCGGCACTACCGCTTGACAGGAGCGGTACTGCCGGCCGAGTTGAGCGGGCAGGAGTTTGGAGTGGCCGTCGCTGCCCGTGCCCGGCCACCTCAGCTCTCTCTCGATCCTTCCTCTCCTCTTTACCCCCAGTCGACCCCTTCTCTCCTCCATCACTTCCTCACTTTCTCCCACTCTCCTGTGCACTCTCCCTCTCCATCTCTCTCGGTTTCTCTCTCTCCCTCCGGTTCCCTCTCTCCCTCTTCCTCCCTGGTGCATGTGGAGCCCAAGGAGCAGCAAGAGGTCAAGCCGCGAGATGTGGAGGATCTTCCTCAAGCCCTGGAGCAACCCCAAGACCGGTGGAATCAATAGATAAATTGATTCTGCAGGTTTTGAGCTAAACCCTAACCCCTCCTTTGTTCTTTTTTATTTTCTCTTTTGGTTTAGCCCTTGGAACCCTAACCCTAGAAGTGCATCGCCGTGTTTCGGAGTTGCTAGATAGGTTGGACTTAGTAGAATTAGTTAGCGCGGACGATTCAATCTGAAAACCCTAATCGACTCTCTGTTGGATTTATTCGCCCAAAAGTCGTTTTCCCGAATTTTTGGAGTTCCTTGGAACCCTAACTCCGAAAATTCAAGAAATTGACCTTCGAATATATCTGACGTTGTCTGAGTTCGTGTGACACTACGGTATGGTGTGACATTATAGAATGTGAAATTAGAGATTAAAATCTTTCGGCTTGAGGTTTACTCGCGTTTTTGGGCCTTTTGAAGTGATGTGTCACCACGGAGTGTCGTAACCTTTTAAATGGTGCATGTTAAGGTCAAAAACTTTATGAAATATGGTATGGGAGGTTAAAACCATAAGGTATGGAGGTTCATAGCGTTTTCGGGCCGTTTCCGGGCCGTTTCAGGGGTTTTGGGCCTTTCCGGGGGAGTTTGGGCCTAAGGGAAAGGTCCATGGGCTTCGGTGGGATGGTGTTCGAGTCCATTTAGGGTAGGAGTCCTGTTTGGGGGGCCTCCTCCTGCCCTTTTGGGCGTCCTCCCCCTGCCCCTTGCGCCCCAAGTGCCCTAGCCGCCTCCCACACCTCCCCACCTCCTCCTCTTCCTTGCGCCCCCTTTGCCCCCATTGCTCTCCACCTCTCCACCACCTCTCCTCCACCCCCTTGCTGCCCTAGGGTGGCCTCCCCACCCCTGCATCCTCATGGATCCATCCGAGGAGCGAGGTGCGAGGAGTGAGGAGCGAGGAGCGAGGAGATCTATTGAAGTTGTCGTGCGTCGGGCAAAGGTATGACCATGGGAAACCTTGGGGTTGATCTAGGTACTGTTCTTAGGGTGTTTATGAAGTTTTTAGATCAATTGGTGGTGCTGGATTGGAGTAATTTGGATTAGATCTAGATGTTGCCACGTTACTGTTTTGGGACAGCATGAGCAGTCGGGCTAGGGTTCGAGTTTTAGTCGATTTAGAATCCGAGTCTGTCCGTACGGATGTTGAAGAAGTTGTACATAATTTAATTATCTTTCCGTGGATATAAAGAAAGTTAAATTCTGCCCATCCGTTTGAAAGTTATGGCTGTTTTACCGAGCGTGCTAAAATCTGTGACGTAATTGGAACAGATCACGGTAATCTGTAGATTAGACAACTTTAGACTCCGAATCAGTCTTTCCATATACCTAGAGAAATTTGGGAAATTTCCTAAGCTACGCGAGGATGTACTCGTTTAATTAATTTGGAGTCCCAGAGCCCAAGTTATGCCTTTTGCAAGGCTGCTGTCCCGACGGGACAGAACCTCTGTTTTTAGGTTTTGCGAGAAATTGGCAATGTCGGGGTAGATGAGGGTTTGCGTACTATTTTTTGGTTATGTTTGTGAGCGTGTGGTACCTATGTGCAGGTGGTGCGACCCCGGGAGTGCCCTCTATTTCCCGCCAATCCGTTGCACGTGGTTGAGGCAAGTGTATTGGAATGGTAGCATGTGGTTTGATTGTTTGCCTTGTTTAAATGCAAACTGCTTCCATGTTATGTGAGCTTGCCATGCTTTAATGATTGCCGTTGGTATGATGAATATGCTCACTATGTTATGATGCCATTTTATCACTTACAAGTTATCTATGTTGTTGGCATATATGCATACATGGCATGACACATGGCCCGAGCGGTGAGAAAGTCATTAACTAATCCGGGAAGGTCGGTGAGAAAGTTATGACTAATCCGGAAAGCCAATAGAGTAAGTCCTACATCGTGATTCCATCTACCGTGGGTTATGGAAGCGAGGAGTAGGCACCCTCCATCTTCGGGATGGAAGGGGGGAAAGGGTGCACACCGACGGGTGTGTACTCAACCATACCGGTATGAGTTTCCAAGGAGATATGAGCATCGCATCGCATTGCATATTTGATGATGATAAAGATATGTGACTATGAATGAGATGATAAACATGTTGTGTGTTGTTGCAATGTAAGTTGTTCTTTTGTTCCATTGCAATATACTTGCTGAGTGATGAACTCACGCTTGTGTTTTATGTGGTTTTTAGGTACTTTGAGATCGGCATGCGGGAAAAAGGGGTTTAGCTACACTTCTACACGTAGCTCCACAATCATAGTCTATGATTAATCACTTGGAGACATGATATTAAAAGTTGTGCCATAAATTTAATGTATGGTTTAATTTAGCATGCTTGTGATTCCTTATTGGCTTCGTTATAGCTTATGAAGTGATTGAGCATGGTATTATTGGCGTAATTTGATGATATATCCATTTATGTTGATGTTTTAGATGTCGTGTGCTATGATATATCTTGCCATGATATTGATATTGTGTTAATTCATGTTAAAACAAAGGAGATGCTGCCGAAATTTCGATTTGTAGCATTTGCTCCTTTGCTGTAATTTATGATAAATTGTGGTATTATGTTGTTGTTTAGTCTATGTTTGGTAGCATTAAGGCATTCTAGATGCCGGGGTGTTACAGTTGGTATCAGAGCGGGCTTCAGGTCCGTGGAATGTGAATGTAGTAATTTACTCTAGAGTAAACTAAAATATTGACTTGGAAAAGTAGAAACATGGCATAGGTCTACTTGTTAAAATTTGGCCTTAGGGCAATAACCTTAAAATTTGAAATTGTTTGGTTAACTAATTTAAAACTTGACACACTCTAATGCACAGTAGGAAAAGGGTATGGGTATCGTTTCCTTACGCTTAAATGTTGTATTTAAGCTTTGATGTTGAATGCTTCATTTGACAATGCATGATGCCATGTCAATGAGATAAATGATTGAATTGTTCCTGTTGTAGTGATAAAAGTGGGGTTTTGGTGCCGAAGGGTTTCGATCACCTCTTTTTGTTCATAGTAAGGGTGAGGTTTGACGGTGTGGCCGGTTAGCGCCATCACCGAAAAACTATTAACCCCTGTAGGAGAAGAAGTGCTTACCCTTTCTGTCGTAAATCGGGTAGTTGACTGGAGTCAAATAGAAGAGTTTGGTGGTGGATTCCTTCGTATGCTCTTTACCGTTCTAAGGGTCGGTTTCGGTTGGTTTTCTTGGTTTTAATTTATTGAAACCAAAAGAAAAGTGTTTGGTGTTGGATTGTCGCGGATCGTTCCGTATGCGGTGTGGTTTTGTCTTCCTTGGTTGAAGACGAAGAAGAGGAGTCTAGTGTTGCGCTTCTTTTGGGCGTCTTTCCAGTTTTGATGCCTAGTTTGTTGATTGCTTTATGGGGAACAAGCATTCAAATTATCCGTGTGTTTGTCTTTCTCCGAGGTTAAAGGAGTTATTGCGGAGTTGTGCCAGACCCGACTGTCAGGGCTGAAGTTCTGTGGCTTTGTAGGAGTAAGTGGTGTTTGATTTCGTTATTTTACTGGTTTAAGAAATCATCGTTGAAAAACCCTTCTTGTTTTGTGAAGGTTTGGGGTTTGGTGTTAAGGTTTTATTTGCAAAGGTTTATTTGATCGGTTGGTTCCCTCCTGTGGGAGTCTTTGAGATTGAAAAGTGTTTTGGAAAATTCCTTTTGCATGACCAAGTTTGGGTTTGTCTCATTGCAATTTTGAGAGTCAAGTTTCCTTATGAATTTGGGATGAGCTTTAAAACTAAAATGTTGCAAACAAAGTAAGTAGTCTTTTGACTGAAATCGTTTGTCTCTAGTAAGAATTGCTGTTTAGCATGTTATGTAGTAGGTAACAATGTGGTTTATGGAATGACGTGTTGCTAAGTCAAATTTTGAGTTGAATCAATTCAATGTGATTATCATCTCTAGCTCGAGAATAAATAGACTACTAGTGTTGTAGTTTACTCTGTAGCGAGAATGATTAAATGGGTTAATGTACATGCTTAGAATCTGTTGCCTTGCTTTAAAAGTGCTTATGATCCTTGTTAATGTTTAAAGTTTTAAACCCTGATGCATAGTTAAAACTTTAAGATGATGTAGACTGCTGTATTTGATAAAGAAACCTTGCTGATTGTTTAAAGATGTTCTAATCTAATGAATTAATAGAGAAATTTAATCGTGTTGCCTAGCGAATTTAATTTGGATGTTGATTAGAGTTGCTATTTACGTTGTTGCAAACTATTAGTATATTTGGAGGTATGCAGTTGTGTCTCTACAATGCTAGTACTGATATCAATTGAGAAGACATAAGACTTATTGTTAATGATGTTGTTAAAGGCAGTGTTAATGCTAGTATTGAATCTATTTTAAATAGTTGGAGTATGTAGTGTGGTGGTAATTTTGTTATCGTCTATGTATAGGGTAGCTAAAAGTAATGTTGTTGGTTGATGGTTATGCCCATTTGTTGATTTTGATGACTAAGTAGTAGTGGTAACTATTTAGATTACTCGTTGGAAAACCATGGTTAAAATAGAGGAAATTTTTAACATGTTGCGATGGAGTGAGCTTTGGATAATTAACATGATGAATGATGTTATCCTTAATGAAAGTATAAATTAGACTCTCCCTTACGAATTCTTCCCTGCAGAGATAATATGTACATGTTGAAGTCGTTGTCTAACTGAATAAGGTTCGGTTGTCGAGACGTGAATATATAGGAGGTATGAAATTTATATGTTGATTTTGCTGAAAGATTTGTTGAAGTCATTTTATTGATTGAACAAGTTTCAATTGTCAAGATTTTGACGTATGGATAGTATAAAATTGGTAGGTTGACCATGCTCAAGTAGCTATTGAAGTATTATGTTTCAAAGTTAGAATAAGAAATATTATGATTCGGTGATCCGTGGGGATCATGTCAATGTAGTCTTGGTTGGGTGCCTTCTTGATAAGCATCATAAACCCTTATTAAAAGTGTTGGGAATGGTAACTAGAGGAAGAATTTGTTGTGAAGCTTTTGGTTGAATTGTGTTGGGGCTCCTCAGGGAGTAAAAAGTGATTATTAAAGTCTTTTAATGGAAAGCGTAGTGGAGTTCTAGAGATGGTTTTTTTTTATGCTGAGCTTGTGTTTAAAAGCTTTTGGACTGGTTTGGTTGTTTGCCATTTTGGTTGAAGGGTTTTCGGTCAAGGTGTTCCTTATGCTGTGTTTTAGAGTTTCCCCAAAACTCGTAATGTTTGGTATCGACCTTTGGTTTTGGCGAATTTGTCTAGTTCGTGTTGTGAGTTTGGATTTACATCCAAAAGTTTTTGAGTCGATCGCGCCCTTTCTCGTTCGCACTGAATTATCTTTGGAAATAATTTTAAAAGGAAGCAGATGGTCATAAAGGGTTGTGTTGGAAACTTTTAAGTTAAGCCCTTGATGTGTAACTCTATTTGGCTAGAGTTGGAGTCATTTGGAAAATGTGTCTGGTGTGCGGGTGTTTCACAAGTCTGGATTTTTATGAATGTTTCATAAGTGAATTTGGCTAGAGAAGAGTTTTCTTTTGGGATTGAGTTTCCCTCTCTTTTGATAAAATTTATGGCAGTTGTTTGTGCAGATGTCTAACTTTGGAGTCAATGTTCTTTTCCAAAACGTTGATTTTGGTTAAAATGCGATGTTTTGCAAAGTTTAGCTATCTATCGTTGGTGGGTTCTGATTTGATGTGGTGCCTTCATCGTTAACTATGCCGTCATAGTTTATATGAATTAGCGCAACTCTCGATGTTATTCGAGATTTATTCATGTGATACCGAGGCAGAAGTCGTCATGTGAATGACTTTTCGGTAGTGTGGTTACATGATGAAGGAATGGTGAAAAGTAAACATGACATCATTTTTACATGTTAAATGATAAAAGAGTCGTTGAGCCAGGTTGGTGAGAAAGTCATATATGGAGATATGACTAATCCGGAGTGCTCCTGAAGAGTGTGCATTTATGTCATGAAACGAGATTTCCCTTGCTTTCTAGTATGAAAAGAAGCAATGAAGAATTTCTAGTATTTTGGTTGTGGTGTAGGGGATTTATGCTTCCTTTATGATTTGGCTTGGATGTTGCCGAATTCTTTCCAAAATGGTTGTTAATGCTTTGGGTTTGAGTTGTTGTGTGTACACTTGGGCTTGATAGCTAAGTGTTTTTGTGTGAGGGCGAGACCCTCTTAAGAAAAGAACCAATTGTCGTTTGGTAAGGTTTTAAGATCCTAGCTTGGGGCTAGGTGTCGAACCTTAGTGGTATAAGGGTGGTTTGTGATGGAGGTTGATGATGTATGGGTTTAACCATTATTAAGAGTAGCGATGGGTGGAAGTGAAGTTGACGGTAGTTCGGTGATATTTGTCCTGCCGTGAGCAATTGTCATCACTAGTTGTTTTTGGATTTGAGTCTTGCCTGGGAGAAGATAGAATGAAATGTTAGCATGATCGTGTATCGGAAGGGCAAGTGTGCCTTATTGAGTTATTCCCCTCGATGGAAATTTTTCGGGAATGTAGAGAGGTCGTTAAAGGAATTGTGACTTGCTTTGATTTTGTCATGTTGAGTTTAATGGAGTGTGGTAGTCAGGTTGGTTGTGTTAGAAGTGTGAAGTGGTTGTCGTGAGGATTCGAGCGTTTGGGTTGTTGGAGCCCTTTGCGGTCGAAACACAGATTCTGTTTGGGAATGGAAGTGAAGGTCGACCTGTGAGAGTTTACCCTTAGTTGAGCTAGATCATTACTTTTCTCGCCAAGTGTTGGTTTTGAGAACTCGCTTGTTGTTGTTCCGGTTTGAGGTTTCGTGCGGTTGATTTGTGCTGCAGAGAAGTCTTTTGTCCATTGGGGATTTTGTTGTTGTTTTATTGGCGTCCTTCGGATTCGAGGTCGAATCCTGTTGAAGGGGGGAAGAATGTGACACTACGGTATGGTGTGACATTATAGAATGTAAAATTAGAGATTAAAATCTTTCGGCTTGAGGTTTACTCGCGTTTTGGGCCTTTTGAAGTGATGTGTCACCACGGAGTGTCGTAACCTTTTAAATGGTGCATGTTAAGGTCAAAAACTTTATGAAATATGTTATGGGAGGTTAAAACCATGAGGTATGGAGGTTCATAGCGTTTCCGGGCCATTTCCGGGCCGTTTCAGGGGTTTTGGGCCTTTCCGGGGGAGTTTGGGCCTAAGGGAAAGGTCCGTGGGCTTCGGTGGGATGGTGTTCGAGTCCATTTAGGGTAGGAGTCCTGTTTGGGGGGCCTCCTCCTGCCCTTTTGGGCGTCCTCCCCCTGCCCCTTGCGCCCCAAGTGCCCTAGCCGCCTCCCACACCTCCCCACCTCCTCCTCTTCCTTGCGCCCCCTTTGCCCCCATTGCTCTCCACCTCTCCACCTCTCCACCACCTCTCCTTCACCCCCTTGCTGCCCTAGGGTGGCCTCCCCACCCCTGCATCCTCATGGATCCATCCGAGGAGCGAGGAGCGAGGAGCGAGGAGATCTATTGAAGTTGTCGTGCGTCGGGCAAAGGTATGACCATGGGAAACCTTGGGGTTGATCTAGGTACTGTTCTTAGGGTGTTTATGAAGTTTTTAGATCAATTGGTGGTGCTGGATTGGAGTAATTTGGATTAGATCTAGATGTTGCCACGTTACTGTTTTGGGACAGCATGAGCAGTCGGGCTAGGGTTTGAGTTTTTGTCGATTTAGAATCCGAGTCTGTCCATACGGATGTTGAAGAAGTTGTAGATAATTTAATTATCTTTCCATGGATATAAATAAAGTTAAATTCCACCCATCCGTTTGAAAGTTATGGCTGTTTTACCGAGCGTGTTAAAATCTGTGACGTAATTGGAACAGATCACGGTAATCTGTAGATTAGACAACTTTAGACTCTGAATCAGTCTTTCCATATACCTAGAGAAAGTTGGGAAATTTCCTAAGCTACGCGAGGATGTACTCGTTTAATTAATTCGGAGTCCCAGAGCCCAAGTTATGCCTTTTGCAAGGCTGCTGTCCCGACGGGACAGAACCTCTGTTTTTAGGTTTTGCGAGAAATTGGCAATGTCGGGGTAGATGAGGGTTTGCGTACTGTTTTTTGGTTATGTTTGTGAGCGTGTGGTACCTATGTGCAGGTGGTGCGACCCCGGGAGTGCCCTCTACTTCCCGCCAATCCGTTGCACGTGGTTGAGGCAAGTGTATTGGAATGGTAGCATGTGGTTTGATTGTTTGCCTTGTTTAAATGCAAACTGTTTCCATGTTATGTGAGCTTGCCATGCTTTAATGATTGCCGTTGGTATGATGAATATGCTCACTATGTTATGATGCCATGTTATCACTTACAAGTTATCTATGTTGTTGGCATATATGCATACATGGCATGACGCATGGCCCGGGCGGTGAGAAAGTCATTAACTAATCCGGGAAGGTCGGTGAGAAAGTTATGACTAATCCAGAGAGCCAATAGAGTAAGTCCTACATCGTGATTCCATCTACCGTGGGTTGTGGAAGCGAGGAGTAGGCACCCTCCATCTTCGGGATGGAAGGGGGGAAAGGGTGCACACCGACGGGTGTGTACTCAACCATACCGGTATGAGTTTCCAAGGAGATATGAGCATCGCATCGCATTGCATATTTGATGATGATAAAGATATGTGATTATGAATGAGATGATAAACATGTTGTGTGTTGTTGCAATGTAAGTTGTTCTTTTGTTCCATTGCAATATACTTGCTGAGTGATGAACTCACGCTTGTGTTTTATGTGGTTTTTAGGTACTTTGAGATCGGCATTCGGGAAAAAGGGGTTTAGCTACACTTCTACACGTAGCTCCACAATCATAGTCTATGATTAATCACTTGGAGACATGATATTAAGAGTTGTGCCATAAATTTAATGTATGGTTTAATTTAGCATGCTTGTGATTCCTTATTGGCTTTGTTATAGCTTATGAAGTGATTGAGCATGGTATTATTGGCGTAATTTGATGATATATCCATTTTTGTTGATGTTTTAGATGTCGTGTGCTATGATATATCTTGCCATGATATTGATATTGTGTTAATTCATGTTAAAACAAAGGAGATGCTGCCGAAATTTCGATTTGTAGCATTTGCTCCTTTGCTGTAATTTATGATAAATTGTGGTATTATGTTGTTGTTTAGTCTATGTTTGGTAGCATTAAGGCATTCTAGATGCCGGGGTGTTACAGTTCGATTCCTGCGAAAAGATTTGAGTTTGAACTCAATCCGGATCCGGAATCGAATTTAGTTCCAATTGAGTGTTTTGAGTTCGGATAGTTCGATCGTCGTGCGAAGAGTTTCTGAGCACGAGTTAGACCCTGTGGAACCCTTACATGCAAAAAGAATTAATACGTTAGTCACAAATCCTTCATTTCGATTCGATTTGCGAAAAGTGCATTATCGTGATTCTTAGAAAATCTTCGAGTTCCGAAGCTCCAAAAATCCCGAGAGTGACCCGTATTGGTTCCTAGTGCCCTAACGGTTCTAGTTCTGGAAAAAGGTCGAGTAGAAAACCCTGATTCGGAGTTTCTCGAATTTGTTCGCTAACGGAGTCAAATTCTCGAGTTTTGGAGTTTTCCTTGAACCTTAGCTCCAAAAGCTGAGGATACGACTCTAGAATATATCCGATGATGTAAGAAGTCTACTCTCGTGAAAAGAATCAAGTTTGAACTTGATTTGGATAGAAAGTCGAATTCTAACGGTAATTAGGGTTATCGAGTTCAAAAAAGTGGAAATTAGGTTAAACGAACTCGAAACTTGGTGAGACCTGCATGGATGGGTCCCTGGCATCACTAGTGTAACGTCCCAAAATTTGCTTAAAATATATTTAAGGTATTTTTTTAATTTAATTGGAGTCGTCGGGAATTTTTATGGAATTTTTGGAGTTAAGTCGTCGACTTTATAAAAATTTGTACAGTTGTCTGATTCGCTAAAAAAAAGAAAGAATTTTTGCGGAAAATCTACCCGACGAAAAATCGCGAAACCAACTCCGTTAAGTTCTAACTGATCCCTAGTATTTGAGAGGTTTTTTTTCCCAAAATGTTTAGAACCTCTCTCCTATTTTTTTTAATTAATCTGTTCTGGAGGCGAGTACGCGTGTGTAGATATATATGAGTATATGTAGTGTATATATGTGTGTGTGGTGGGCACGTTCATGCATGAGGCGTTTCGCATGCGTGAGAGCATCTCCCAGTCGTGCTAGTGTTTGAGTGCATGTGTGAGTTGGTTGCCGTTTTCAAATTCCAGCCGATCCACATGTCCAGCCATTTCCACATTTCAGCTATTCAAGCGCATGCATGCAGTGCTAGTGTGCAGCTAATACCTTTATTAGTCCCATGGATGCACTAATTGAGTTGTATGGCTGCCGTGCATGAACTTATTTGGTAGTGGCTGCCGTTTCTAGCTTTTGCTCAGCCGTTCCATGTATGTAGTATTAACCCCACGTGAGCCATTTCCATTCCTTAGTTCATTGCTGATAATGGGATCCCCAATGACATGGGTAGCAACGTCGACCTTGTGTGCTAGCTAATCAAGCAAGCTGCGGTGGGACTTTAATCCAGCCGTTCTTACGTTTCCTTGCATGGTAACGTTTCCATTTTCTTTAGTAATGCCATGCACTGTGGTTTTATCTTTGCTAGCATGCATATCTTCTATCTCTCCCACACGCACATGCATTTTGTAGCCATACCTTCCTTCAACTAGCACCATTTCTTCATTCCTTCCAATAACATTTCCATCTCTCTACCCACCTGTTGCATCGTCGGCACTGCCGCTGCTGGAGTGGTCGACGCCGCCGCCACCGTGGTCGCCGACGCCGTGGTCGCCGACGCCGCCACTGTGGTCGCCGCCGCCGTCTGCACCGCAAGCGCATCTTCCGGCCACGCTGCCTTCTTCCTACGCCCGACGTTCTGCGCCGCTGCTTAGCACCGTCCGGTACTTTTCTTTATTTTCTCTTTTGCGCGCACTCTGTTCCGTTGATCAGAAGATCTAGTTTTTGTGTATTGATGCATGTATAATATTTTATATGCATATTTATATACTTGGTCGATTCGCGTGTAGATATAGTCGCGCGTAGATATGTTCGGTTGTTAGGCATGTACATGTATATGTGTTAGTTTGTGCGCGTATACAATAGTCGCATGCTTTGTTAGTGATAGTCGTCGTATGTTTATCGTATACATGCTATTCTGCACGTAGGTAAGCGCTTGTTTATAATCGGTTGATTCACGTGTGTAACTATCTATAAGCTTGGGTACGTCCGCATGCGAGTAAATTCATATATATTTTCTACATATACCAACCCGTATTAGTATACATGCGCGCGCGCACGAGTCCAAACCATAACCGAACAGTGCCATGCACGAACAGTATGTCCATGCATGAGAAAGCTAGGAAACTAGTTGTACATGCATTTTTCTGCAATTTGCGAAATTTGTTATTTTCTCTACGAATTCGTTTCAAGTCCAAACTTACGATTCTTGTATCTCTTAAACTACATATCCAAAAATGTCGAAATAAATTTCATAAATCTTAAAAAATACCAAATATTTATCTGGAAGTTTCCGTGAAATTACGCATTAGTTTGTTTTGCGGCATTTCCTGGATGTGTGTTTATTTGGTTGTCTGCTACGCGTAGACGTTGATCTGAGCGGTAGTGCGGAAGTTGAAGACCAAGCTCAAGCCTTAGATCAGGATCATCAGCTGTTCGAAGGCAAGTCGTGCTTTCACCATATTATTCCCATTTTTTTGAAATAATTTTGATTCAAATTATGCATGTTATGTTGATTAAAATGAATAGTTAGATTTGGGATAACTAGTTAATCAACCTAATTGTTAATTTCCACCTTTGTTAATATTATTTGTATGCCATATGTTCCATTGTCACCTTAAGTTGGGATTAAATTGTTGGATGATATGATTGTGCCAACACGGGAGGCTAGACCGTGACTAGTTGCTTAGCTATGCTTGCGCGAAATATATTTCAAATAGCAAAATAATATTGACTAATGACAAATGGAATGATTTTGGAAGTTAAGTGTGATATTGTCACGTGATGATGTGAAGTGTAGGTACCTTTGTGGTTCTACATGGTAACTGATATTATTGTTAGCATGTGTTGCACAATAATCAAACTGGGGTGGGAAATGATTTAGTCTGGGGCAAGTGGTAAGATGGCTTCGAGCCAGGTGGGCCTTCATGGCACAGGTTTTGAGATAACAGCCTTTGCGGCATTGGGAAGAGTGATGTGTGAGGCTTTGGATCAGGGTTTGTGAGAAGGATGTCTTGGCCTAGACAGTTAAGGACTTAACCTTGCAAGTCTTTGAACTGGGCCTTTCATACAACCACATGGCTGGAGTGGGACGGTCTTAGTTTAGTAGGATTCTGAAGTCTTACCTTTGATACCTCAGGGTGGCAGTTACGTCGGGGTAACTGTGTGGGGGAGCGTACCTGTGCTACGGCTTGGTACCCTATCCAACGGTGTTCGTCGGTCCTACACTTCGACCCTTTGTGGGGGAAGTAGTAGTGAAGGCTATACCGGAGAGGGTCATAGGTGTAGATGGAAGATTCTGAAAAACTTTGTTATGGTTGATCGCCTTTGTGGTGTGAGACCATATCATGTGGGGAAAGTGTACAACCTCTGCAGAGTGCATCAAAACTATTCGAATAGTCGAGTCCACGGTACTGGACAAAGCTCAGGGATTACAGTCAAGGGATAGACTTTCTAAAAGTAAAACGTGGGAATGGGAGGCTTTGTGCCAATGAAGATGAGTTAGGGCTTTGGGCCGCAATGTTGCAAAGAGATTGACAACTTATTATGTAATATGGTTTTTAATGTTTCAAATCTATTATGATCTAAGCAAAATGCTGCTTGTTGCAAAATAGCCAATTAATCCTTTCCTTTGGAATAAGCCCTGCATATAGTAATAGGATTGCACATCTGTGCATGACTTGTTGAGTATGTTGTATACTCACCCCCTTGCTTAAACAAAAACCATCAGAAGATGAGTCTACCCCAGCTTGGGAGGAAGAGTACATTGATGACCAGGAGAACTAAGGAGCAACCCTCGTCAGATGCCTGTGGAGTGTTGGAGCTTCCACGACGTTGATTATCCGCTGTTTACTTATGTTTGTTTACTTATCTTATCTGAGTAAGCCCTGCGTGGCTGAATTATGTAAGGTGACCATAAGGTTGTGCAACAGTTTATTTTAATATATGAAGTACTTTACTTACATTTCCGCTGTGTATGGATGTGATATTCAACCCTGTTTAACTGTGTGTACTGGCGTGATCCTGGACTAGTACAGAATGGACAGAGGGTCCGGATTTGCAGATTCGGGTCTCGACAGAGTTGGTATCAGAGCCATACTGATTGTAGGATTGCCTTAGTTAGATTGGTCGCTAGAAGGACAAAACTATTTTCTAAAAGTTAAAAAGTTGCTAAGAAAATAAATGGACTCCTGACTCATTCCCTCTCCTCTAATTCTTGCCTTATGCTGAAATTTCTTTATTCCTACCTTGTTTATAAAACGTTGTGTTCTTACGAGTTTCGTGCTGGCAGATGATGATGAGGAACACCACCGGAGAGCGCCTTGGAGGGTACGCTGCTGAGATGTGGCGCATGATGCAAGTATTGGGAGGTTACGACCGTCCGATTTACACGGGAACCACCATCGATGAAGCAGGACAGGTGCAGTTTTGGAAGACCAAGTTGATGGTTTATGCCAGAGATGGAGTTAGGGCCAGTCGCCCTATGTACTTCACTGTCAGGAGAGCTACCTTCGAGGCTGGGATATAGGAGACTTCGCCTGGCAATGAGGAAGATTGCTCACATGTATTCCAGGGAGCTGCGAGGCACAGTTTTTCGCCATCATCCGCGTCGGGACACTCGAGCCAATCGGGAGCCGATCGAGGATGAGGATGTCACTATTACTCACCTGGCCAGGTTTGTGATTGCCCAGGAGGAGGCCATGGAGGAGACAGTGGAGGAGCTTCAGAGGGCTCGAGATGAGGCCACGGGGTTGAAGACTCAACTGCGCGAGGCCCAGGAGATCGCAGCCCACTCCCTTACAAGGGTTCATGAGCTGGAGGAGGCTCTGTATGGACAGGGGCCAGAGCCAGTTTTAGAGTTGCACGAGCCAGATACAGAGGAGCCGGAAGAGGATCCAGAGGAGGTGCAGGAGGCACCAGTTCAGGAGGAGGCGCCAGTGCAGGAAGCACCCGCACAGGAGCCAGAGCCACTGGTCCAGGAGCAGGCTGCCTCGGGACTTGACGAGTCGGTTGGGTCTGTTGTTCCGATGGTAGTTGGGCATGGGGATTAGTTTGCTCCGATGCTAGCTCATCCACCGGTTTATCCACCAGGAGGGCCGCAGCCGGGTTTTCTCGACGAGTGAGAGTGTCATTGGTTCGAGTTGAGACTCAGTTGTTGGAGTCACGTCTTTATTGTTCTCAGGAGTCGCCTTAGGCGTGAGTCGTTGTGTGGGGGGTTGTCTTGTGTCGGGTTGTCTGGTGTTATGTTGCTTGTGTCGGAATGTGTTGCATTGCCTTAGGCACTTGTAAACAACCATACTAATATTAATAATAAGTTGCCGATTTCGAGTGGTGTTACACCTGTTTTCCCCCGCATAAGTTTTCTTTACTTGCCTATTCTTTTTCCCTCTCTTCTCTAAACTATTGGAGTAATCAGCAGATGGTGAACACTCGTGGTAATGCTGGAGCTGGAGGAAGTGGATCTCGCTAGGGAGGAAACCAGAATGATGCAGCCAATGCACCGCCGGTTGATATGCAGAATCTGGGAGCTTCCTTGCTGCCCAGACACAACTGATGCAGACCATGATGCAAACTGTGTAGCAGATAGCCAACCAGGCTGCCAACAATGTCAATCCAGCAATCAATCAGGGGCCTCAGCACCAGACCAGGCTGTCAGAGTTCATGAGAACCCGCCCACCGACCTTTTCAGGCAATGCCAACCCTTTGGAGGCTGACGATTGGCTTAGGTCAATCGAAAGGAAATTACACATTACCCAGTGCCATGGGAATGAGAGGGTACTGTACGCTTCGCATCAGCTTGAAGGCACAGCAGCAGAATGGTGAGAAAACCATCTGTGCATGACTTGTTGAGTATTACTATACACCCTGCATATAGTAATAGGATTGCACATCTGTGCATGACTTGTTGAGTATGTTGTATACTCACCCCCTTTCTTAAACAAAAACCATCAGAAGATGAGTCTACCCCAGCTTGGGAGGAAGAGTACATTGATGACCAGGAGAACTAAGGAGCAACCCTCGTCAGATGCCTGTGGAGTGTTGGAGCTTCCACGACGTTGATTATCCGCTGTTTACTTATGTTTGTTTACTTATCTTATCTGAGTAAGCCCTGCGTGGCTGAATTATGTAAGGTGACCATAAGGTCGTGCAACAGTTTATTTTAATATATGAAGTACTTTACTTACATTTCCGCTGTGTATGGATGTGATATTAAACCCTGTTTAACTGTGTGTACTAGCGTGATCCTGGACTAGTACAGAATGAACAGAGGGTCCGGATTTGCAGATTCGGGTCCCGACAACTAGGAACATAACCATGCGATAGTCGTGAAGTTTCGAATCCATTTGCGAAAATCCCATTTTGCGAAACCCTAATTTCTCCCTGAGGCCGGCACAACCGACGTTATGGGGCCAGTACTGCCGCCCAAGCGGCACTACCATAACCACAACGCCGGTAGTTATTTTCCCGTGGACTACTCCTTCGGTGTCTGGAAATCCGGTACTACTAGAGTTGGAGTCTGGTACTGCCGCCCCTGCGGTAGTACCGTATCTAGCATGCTGGTACCCTTTTGCCAGAGAGCACCCTTTTGGGTCGTCGGCCGCCGGCACTACCGTGCCCCGAGGCCGGTACTACCGGGCTTGAGGGGCGGCACTACCGCTGCCTAGCCGCCGGTACTGCTGACTTCACTGGCCAAATTAAGTCTCCTTTAGTCCCTTTTTTCCGTTGTTTCTCGGGTTCATTTAGTTATTGCTTGCTTCTTAATTGTCTTATTTATTTCTCATTCGCCCTATTTATTCTGAGCTTGATCATTTTGTTGTCGTTTTGTTGTCGCTCATTTGCGTAGACGTTGATGTGGTGGTCGACGCCTGCGCAGATTCCAATCGCATTCCCGGAAGGCATAATCAGTACAAAGCAAACAGGCAAGTACCTCCTTTGACCATATTGAACCCATATTTGCAAATGTATGTTGATTGTTCCAAAACTATTGTGCATGCATATGATTTGGTACAAACGATAAATTGTGACACCACGGTGTGTCATAATCATATAAAATGTGAATGTTGAGGTCAAAACATTATAAAATATGAAATCGGAGGTTAAAACTATACGCTGTGAGGTTTATTCGCATTTCCGGGCTGTTTTCGGGAGTTTGGGCCTCTCCGGGGGAGTTCGGGCCCAAGGGGGATGTGTCGTGGGCCTTGGTGGGAGGATTTTTGGGCCCATGAGGGAGGGGGAGGCAGGATAACCTGCCTTGGGGGCGTCCTCCCCCTGCCCACATGCGCCCCACAACCCTAGCAGCCACTCCACCTCCTCCCACCACCCAAGCCGCCACCCCCCACTTTGGGCGCCTCCTCTCCCCCTTGCGCCATCCCCTCCCCTCTCCACCACCCCTTGCTGCCCTAGGGAGGCCTCTCCACCACCCCTTGCTTCCCTAAGGGAGTTCTCCACCTCACCATCCCGAAGATCCATCCATTGGAGTGCTCCGCGACGAGGAGATCCGGTGGATTTGGAGCGAGGAAGGAGATTGCGCGAACCAGGAGGAGATCCATTGGGTTTTCATTCGTCGGGCGAAAGTATGGCCACGGGGATCCTTGGGGTTTGTCTTGGATCTATTCTAAGCATTAATATCATGTTTTTAGATCAATTGGTGGTGCTGTAATTGTAACACCCCAATTTTTGCTTTTCATGAAATTAAAATATTATTTTGCACATTTGTGAATTTTTGGAATTTTCTGGAATTGATTTGGATTTATTTGGATTTAATTTGAATTTATTCCATATTGAAATAATTAAAGAAATTAAATTTTCAAATAAAGTTTTGTTGGAAATATTTTATTTGAGTCCAAAATGTTTCAAAATATTTTCCAGAATTTTTCTGGAATTTTTCTGAGTCTTTTGCTATTTTTAATGAATTAAATGAATTACTGGGAATTATTTTAAATATTAAATCGCTGGAAAATCGAGTCGGGTCAAGTACTGTTCATCCGACCGGACCCGAGTCCGAGTCAGACTCGAGTCCGACCCGAGCCACGTGACTCGACCGAACCCGGTTCTAACCCTAATCGATCCGACCGTTGGATCGAGATCCAACGGTCCGAATCAAGCCGCACCGATCCGATCGGATCCGATCCGCACCGTTCACGCCGCGGCGATCGGCCGTTGATCCGGACACGTGGACGATCGTGCGTCGTCGTCTCCGTCCGAATCGCCGCCGGACTCCGCCGTCGTGTGGGACTAGGGCTCCGTCCCGTGTGCGCATGCCGAGGGCATTTAAGTACCGGGTGGTACCCTGAGGACCGCCGTGACCCCGCGCACTTTTTGCCCTAACCCACCGAGCTCTAGCCGCCGTAGGTTCGCCGGAATCGCTCACCGTAGTTGCGTGAAGCGCTGCCACGGTTTTTGTCTCGCCTCGCCGCCGTCCGCCGCATCCGAGCCCAGCCCCGAGTTCCCCAGGCCAAGGCGCACCCGTAGGCACAATCCATCTCGCCGGAGTAGCCCGCAAATGCCGACGGGTTCGTCGCCGTCTTCGCGTCCGGTAAGACAGCGCCGCCGCACCGCCATCGTTGCCCTCGAGCTCTCACCGCCGTCCGATCAAGATCCGAAGGTCCAGACGCGTCCACGTCATCCCGCCGGTGAGATCCCGTCCAAAATCCCAGATCCAATCTCGACCGTTGGATCTAGATCCAACGGTCCAGATCAAACGCGTTAACCCAAACGCGTGAGTCCAGATCTAATCTGGGCCGTCGATTTTCAAATCAACGGCCGAGATTGCGCCACGTGTCGGGAAGCCTGACCGCCATCGGCCGCACTCGCGTGTGACGCCGACACGCCGCCCGTGTCGGGCCGACGCGTGACCAAACCGCACCATGACGTCACGCTGACGTCATGGCGGGCCCGCACGTCAGCGGCCACCCCAGCCGTGTAGTGACGTTAGCGATGACGTCACCAGCGGGTCCCACCCGCCAAAGACTGGTGGTGAGCCTACCGACGCCAAGAATGACGTCACCCGAGGGGACCCACCTGTCAGTGACACGTGGAGCCGTGGACCGAGTCCACGGTAGACCCGAGCCGAGCGTGGACCGAGTCCATGAACCGGCTGACGTCAGCAGGCCAATCAGAAGCTGCCACGTGTCCTCGCTGGCGCAATAATTAATTTCCGAAAAAGAAAATGATTTATTAATTCGAAATAATGATTTTAGATTTTGATTCAAACTTCAAACGCTTATAACTTTTGCGTTTCAACTCCGATTTGAGTGATTCAAATTTCTAAATTTGTATAAAATTGAGATCTACCTAATTATGAATTTTATTTAATTTTTGGACTAAAGTTTTTCTCTGTAAAATTATTTAATTGATTATTTAAATTTCAAAATGCTATAACTTTTGCATTTTAACTCCGAATTTGACGATTCCAGTTTCTAAAAATTCATAAAATTATGCTCTCTCTGTTTATGGACTTTATTTGGATGTTTGGATGTTTTTGTCTACTGTTTTATTCATTGGTTGCTATTTGCACGCTTTACGAGTAGACGTTGAAGTGCCGGAAGGATTCGAAGGAGAAGTGTTGACTCAGGATCCAACTCAAGACCAAGAACAAGTACTTTTTGAAGGCAAGTTGCGCTTTGAACATGTTAATCCTATTTTGAAACCTATTTTGATTTAACCTATTGCATGCTAGTTCAATTAGAAAATAATTTATTTAAATATGGGGAATTAGATAAATACCAAATTGCTGTATGACACCTTGATTACTTAAGTATGTGCCATGACCCCTTGTCACCCTAGTGTGGATTACTAGTTGGACATTACTAAAATTGCCAACATGGGTTTATAGATCGTTGTAGTATATGGCTTAGACCTGCTACGTGCTCATGACATGATTTTGGACAATCAAATGTTAATATTGACTTAATGATATATTGAACCTGTTTTGGAAAGGTATCATGTGATGTTGATGGCACGTGGTGCATGGTAATCAACTGGGGTTTGATAAATAGTTTTTCGACCGGGGCATGTGGCAAGAATAATCAGGTGGGCCAGTTGTGGCATTGGGAATGTTGGTTTGGTTCTTCGGGTAGTCTTGCCCTGGTCACCCTAAGGACTTCACCTTGCAAGCCTTTGAACTGGGTCTAACGTGCAACCACATGTCCAGAATGGGACGGACCTAGTTGACTAAGTTGCTAATAACGCACTGTGGGACCTCGGAGGTCAACTACACCCTTTGTGTAAGTTGTGCGGGGAGCGCATCGGGCCGAGGCCAGTACCCATCTAACAGTTGATTGGCCTAAACTTCGCCTTAGCTAAGGGAAGGGTTAGTGTGCAATAGCAGGGAGGCTCACTTGTATTGTTAGAAGTTTCAAAGACTTTGTTACGGAACTCGCCTTTGTGGTGTTTGACTGTATCTTGTGGGTAAAGTGCATAACCTCTGCAGAGTGAAAAATCTATTCGAATAGCCGTGTCCGCGGTATTGGACATCGCCGGGAATTACAAATCAAGGGTTAGATTTTCTCAAAAATAACTTGGACTTGAAAGGTTGGGTTGGACTAATAATGATGTTGATGGAATTGTGGATTAGGATGGGAAAGATGTTTATTAAACTCCTTGAAAAGTTATCTATGCTATATTTGTTTCTACTGCTTTCGAATCTACTTATGCTACTTGTCAAATGCTGTTTTACTGCAAATATACCTTGAGCCATTCCTTTGTATCAAGCCATGCATATAGTCTATTAGCTTGCATTCTGTGCATGACTTACTGAGTACCAAGTACTCACCCTTGCCACAATACAACACCAGTTGAAGAGGAGACTACACCAGCTTTGGAGGAGGAGCTCCAAGAGGAACCGTCTACTTAGGGAGCGAGCCCAGTCAGTTGCCTGTGGTATACTAGATGGCACCACGAAGTTATCTTATTTTTTTCCGCTGCTATTATTTCTCTCTTAATAAGTTTCGCCCTGCGAGGCGTATATTTGTAACTTGACCATAAGGTCGAGCAACCAGTTTGACTATTTAATTAAAGTACTTTATTAGTATCGAGTGGTATGATTGTGATATTTACCGATGTTAAGGTTGTGTGCACTAGCGCGTTCCTGGACTAGTGCTGAATACACAGAGGGTCCGGATTTGCAAATTCGGGTCCCGATAGAGGTGGTATCAGAGCCATACTAACCGTAGGCTCAACCCTAGCTAGAATGGTCGTAGAGAGGTTAAAACCTATTTTCTAAAAGCTAAAAGTTCGTCAAGATAAGAAATGATATCTCGACTTATCCCCTTCTCTCTTTTCTTGTCTCTTGCTGAATTTTTCCTTACCTTGTCACGATCTAAAAATTCCGAGTTCTTATATGAGCACTCTTGTGACAGATGGAAGGAGAGTTCAACTACGTCGACCTGGAGGTTGGTCACGCCGCAGAACTTTGGCATATGCTACAGACTCTCGGAGATTTTGAGAAGCCGCAATACCAAGTGGAAGTGATCAGACAAGCAGGATTGATCAAGGCTTGTGACGTGAAGATTGTGGTACCTGCTAGGAAGAAGAGCCCAGGCAATCGCCCGATACACTGCACTGCCAGGAGGTCTACAATGCAGATGGGTACCAGGAGGTGTCGCGACGAGCAATGCGGCACATTACCCGTATCTACGCCAGAGAGTTGGAGAGCACGGTGTTCCGATATCATCCGCGCAGCAATAACCTTCTTGACCCGAAGGCGATTCAGGATGAGAATGCCATGGTTACACAGTTGGCATGACTTGTTATCGCCCAGGAGGATGTACTCGATGATACAAGCAAGGAGCTACAGAAGGCCCGCAAGGAGATCACAACAGAGAAGAACAGATGGCGGGAAGCTCAAGAGTATGTGTCACACCTTCTGCAAAGGATTGGAGAGTTAGAGACGGCATTGTACGCACCCGAGCCGGAGCCAATGCTCGAGTTGCACGAGCCAGACCCGGAGGAGCCGGAGCTTGAGGAGGACACTGCTTCTTCGACTACCACAGATGACACGATTCTTTGGACATGGCAATCGTTTCGCGCCTATGCCGCAAAGATCCGTACTCGTGCCGTGGAGGTTTTCTCGATGAGTGAGCGTAGGTTTTATAGTGAGACTCCTTCGCGAGTCGCGTCATAGAATAAAGAGTCACCCTTTAGGCGTTAGACTCGGTGTTAGTTCGATTTGGATTTTCATTGTTTGCTGAGTGTGCAGTATGTGTTGCAGGCCTTTAGGCATTGTAAGCAACCATACCAAGTTATTGATATCATTAATAAAGTTGGACCTTAAAGCTACACCTTTCGCCCCGCATAAGTTCCATATTACTTGTCTATTCTTGTTTCCCTCTCATCTCTAAAACCTAGAGCAAATCGACAGATGGTGAACACCCGCGGAAACTTTGGAGGCAATGGGAGTGGTTCTCGCCCTGCAGAAAACCCCAATGATGGAGCACCAGCACCGCCACTAGATATGCAGAATTTTGGAGCATTTCTTGCTGCTCAGACTCAGTTGATGCATGCTATGATGCAACAGATGCAAAACGTCATCGCTCGTGCCATCGCTAATCAAGTTAATCAGGGACAACGCCGAATACTGCATCGTCAGAGTTCATGAGGACTCACCCACCCACTTTTTCTGGGAATGCCAATCCGTTGGAGGCTGATGATTGGTTAAGGTCAATTGAGAGGAAGCTACACATTGCTCAATGCATAGGAAATGAGAAGGTACTTCACGCTTCTCATCAGTTGGAAGGAACAAACCGAATGGTGGGAGAACTTCGTGCACGCAAGAGAACCCTCAGGACATCACTTGGGAAGAGTTCACAGCTGCATTTCGTCAGTATCATGTGCCTGAAGGAATCATGGATCTCAAGAAGGAAGAGTTCAGAGCACTGAAGCAAGGTAATCACCAAAGGGCCGAATACGAATAAGTTCACACAGCTTGCACGCTACGCTTTGAGGATGTAGCGACAGATAAAGCCGCACAGCCTCGCTTCATGAAGGGACTTAACTCAGGACTACAGTGGGACTGATCACCCACACCTTCCAGATTTCCAAAAGTTAGTGAATAAGGCGCTTATTCTTGAGGACAAGCGCAAGGAACTGGATGAGAACAGAAGCGCAGGATGCAACAGCAGGATCACGCTGTGGAACGCAATGGCGTCGAGAGTTGCACCAAATCAATTTTGATTCCACCACAGAATGCAACCAGGACACCGTCACGCACCAAGACCCGTCAATCGAACTATCGACCCACCACGGCTAGAAACGCCGCTCGAGCGATCGGAAGGAACAAAGTGAGACGCTGCTACAACTGCAACGAACTAGGACACTTTGCCAACAGTTGCCCAAAGAAGACAGCAGGAGTGACCCCAGTCCGCTTCAACCTGGATCCACACCAGCTAGGACGCCAACACCAGGAGCCACATCCTGCATCGCGTGGTGAGAGGCCGAGTTAACCATGTCACCGCGGATGCACCGCGAGAATGCTACGGACGTCAGATCGGGTAAGTTGCTAGTCAACTTCGATACACACAGATTTTGTTTGATTCTCGAGCTTCAAGATTCGTTTGTTTCACAAGGCTTTGCTGCTAAAAATGATTTGGAGATTGCAAGGCTTAAATGCATGCTTTTAGTTCAAACCCCTGGTTCGAACTCCGAACGAAAGTAGGATGTTCTGGGGTGAGAATACTAATAGATGGGATAGAGTTCCTAGCAAACCTTATAATTTTGGTGTACCAGACCTTAGTTTTTATTTTGTGAATGTATTGTTTATCCTAGCACAAGGCCGTATTGGATTTTGGTCGAAGGACTATCTCAGTTGAGAGCCCGTGTGGAAAGAAAGTGGAATTTCAAGCCACTGCAATTAGAGATGAACAGATGATGGTTAACAGCACCAAGGCAATCAGCATAGAAGATGTCTCGGTAGTGAATGAGTACCCAGATGTTTTTCCGGAAGATCTACAGGTATGCCACGGACAGGGATATAGAGTTTGTGATAGAGCTTGTACAATGCACGATAGCAAAGAGACCTTATCGGATGTCCACCAAGAATTGGTAGAGATGAAAAAGCAACTTGAAGAGTTAATGGAGAAAGGATTTATCGACCGAGTTCGCCGTGGGGAGCACCAGTTTTGTTCGTCAAGAAAAAGGACGGAAGTTTCAGGATGTGCATTGACTACCGTGCACTCAATGAAGTTACTGTGAAGAATAAGTACCCGCTACCCAGGATCGATGATTTGTTTGACCAGCTAAGAGGAGCTGGAGTATTCTCCAAGATTGATCTAAGATCGGGATACCATCAGTTGAAGATCCGATCAGAAGATATCCCAAAGACCGCATTTTCGTCAAGATATGGACATTATGAGTTTACAGTTATGTCCTTTGGTCTGACGAATGCGCCTGCATATTTCATGAATATGATAAATAAGGTGTTCATGGAATATTTGGACAAGTTTGTTGTTGTGTTCATAGACGATATCCTAATGTACTCCAAGACAGAGGATGAACATGCATAGCACTTGAGGCGAGTTTTGGAAAAGCTGAGGGAACAGCAACTCTTCGCCAAGTTCAGTAAGTGTGATTTTTGGAAGGACAAGGTGGAGTTCCTCGGACATGTAATGACCGCAGAAGGAGTTGCCGTTGATCCAAGTAAAGTAGAAGCTGTGTTACACTGGGAGCAGCCGAAGACCGTAACCCAGATCAGAAGTTTCCTTGGAATGGCAGGTTACTATCGCCGTTTCATTGAAGGCTTTTCGACAATTGCGAGACCTCTTACGCAATTGCTGAAAAAGGAGAAGAAGTTCGCATGGACGCTAGAGTGCGAGAAAGGTTTTCAAGAACTGAAGAAACGATTGACATCAGCGCCGGTGTTAGTCCTACCGGATGTTAATCAAAGCTTTGATATCTATTGTGATGCATCGCGTCAAGGACTTGGATGTGTGCTGATGCAGAAGAGAAAGGTTGTTGCTTATGCATCAAGGCAGTTGAGGCCGCATGAGGAGAATTACCCGACACATGACCTAGAATTAGCTGCCGTAGTGCATGCCTTGAAGATATGGCGTCACTATCTGGTCGGGAACAGATGTGAGGTGTACACGGATCATAAGAGCCTTAAGTACATATTCACCCAATCAGACCTGAACATGAGGCAGAGGAGATGGTTAGAGTTTATCAAGGACTACAATGTTGGAATCCATTACCATCCAGGAAAGGCAAACGTAGTTGCCGATGCTCTGAGCCGGAAAAGCCATACCGTGAGTATGTTGCTGGTCACAAGTCAGGATGAGCTATGTGAGGATTTCCAGAGAATGCAGATTGAAGTCGTACCAGAAGGATTCATGGCGGCATTGGAAGTGAAGCCCACCCTAGAAGATCAGATTCGAGAAGGACAGAAGGATGACGACAAGATCCGCAGGATTAAGTCCAAAATGGAGGAGGGCAAGGCAAAGGACTTCAAGCTAGATGAGCAGGGCACGTCATGGATAAAGAATCGGATTTGTGTGCCCAACAAGAAGGAAAAAAAACAGCTGATTTTGGAGGAAGCCCATGACTCCAAGTATTCAATTCATCCTGGAAGTGCCAAGATGTATCAGGATTTGAAGGAGAGATTCTGGTGGCCGAGCATGAAGCGTGAAGTTGCCGAGCATGTTGCATTGTGCGACGTATGCCAGAGAGTCAAGGCAATGCATCAGAGACCAGCAGGATTGTTGCAACCGCTGAAAATACCTGAGTGGAAGTGGGAGGAAATTGGAATGGATTTCATTACCGGTTTGCCTAAGACTCAAGGAGGTTATGACTCCATATGGGTTATAGTGGATCGCTTGACCAAGGTCGCCCATTTTATCCCCGTAAAGACCACTTACTCGGGAGATAAGTTAGCAGAGTTGTATTTGGTCAGGATCGTCTGTTTGCACGGAGTGCCAAAGAGGATTGTATCGGACAGAGGTACCCAATTTACCTCAAGGTTCTGGAATAAGTTGCATGAAGCCATGGGAACCCGTTTGAACTTCAGTACAGCCTATCATCCACAGACGGATGGACAGACCGAAAGAGTCAATCAGATTCTGGAGGGTATGCTAAGAGCGTGTGCATTGGCTTATGCTACCTCTTGGGATAAGAATTTGCCGTATGCCGAGTTCAGTTACAATAATAGTTACCAGGCTAGTTTACAGATATCACCATTTGAGGCACTGTATGGTCGACCCTGTCGGACGCCATTAAACTGGAATGAGACCGGCGAGCGCCGCGTCTTTGGGCCTGATATTCTTCAAGAAGCTGAAGAGCAGATTGCCATGATTAGGGAAAGGTTGAAGATAGCCCAATCACGACAGAAGAGTTATGCTGACAATCGTCGCCGGGATTTGAGTTTTGAACCGGAAGACTTTGTATACCTCAGAGTTACGCCTCTCAGGGGAGTTAAGAGGTTCCATGCCAAGGGAAAACTCGCACCCCGTTACGTTGGACCATTTAAGATTTTGAACCGTAGAGGCGAAGTTGCTTACCAGCTGGAGTTGCCACAATCATTAGCAGGAGTACATGACGTGTTCCACGTGTCCCAGTTGAAGAAGTGTCTTCGAGTACCTAAGGAACAGACACCGCTAGAGTCAATTGAGTTGCAGGAAGATTTGACTTACAAGGAGCACCCCGTGAAGATTCTGGACACAATGGATCGAGAGACGAGGAACAAGTCAACCCGATTCTGTAGAGTTCAGTGGAGCAACCACGCGGAGAGTGAAGCAACTTGGGAGCGCGAAGAGGAATTGAAGAAAGAGTTTCCGAACCTATTCCTTTAGTAAGCCCTGAATCTCGGGGACGAGATTCTATTAAGGGGGGAGGTTTGTAACACCCCAATTTTTGCTTTTCATGAAATTAAAATATTACTTTGCACATTTGTGAATTTTTGGAATTTTCTGGAATTGATTTGGATTTATTTGGATTTAATTTGAATTTATTCCATATTGAAATAATTAAAGAAATTAAATTTTCAAATAAAGTTTTGTTGGAAATATTTTATTTGAGTCCAAAATGTTTCAAAATATTTTCCAGAATTTTTCTGGAATTTTTCTGAGTCTTTTGCTATTTTTAATGAATTAAATGAATTACTGGGAATTTTTTTTAAAATATTAAATCGCTGGAAAATCGAGTCGGGTCAAGTACTGTTCATCCGACCGGACCCGAGTCCGAGTCAGACTCGAGTCCGACCCGAGCCACGTGACTCGACCGAACCCGGTTCTAACCCTAATCGATCCGACCGTTGGATCGAGATCCAACGGTCCGATTCAAGCCGCACCGATCCGATCGGATCCGATCCAGACCCGTTCACGCCGTGCGATCCCAGCCGTTGATCCGGACACGTGGACGGTCGTGCGTCGTCATCTCCGTCCGAATCGCCGCCGGACTCCGCCTCCGTGTGGGACTAGGGCTCCGTCCCGTGCGCGCATGCCGAGGGCATTTAAGTACCGGGTGGTACCCCGAGGACCGCCGTGACCCCGCGCACTTTTTGCCCTAACCCACCGAGCTCTAGCCGCCGTAGGTTCGCCGGAATCGCTCACCGTAGTTGCGTGAAGCGCTGCCACGGTTTTTGTCTCGCCTCGCCGCCGTCCGCGCAGATCCGAGCCCGGCCGAGTTCCCCAGGCCAAGGCGCACCCGTAGGCACAATCCATCTCGCCGGAGTAGCCCGCAAATGCCGACGGGTTCGTCGCCGTCTTCGCGTCCGGTAAGACAGCGCCGCCGCACCGCCATCGTTGCCCTCGAGCTCTCACCGCCGTCCGATCAAGATCCGAAGGTCCAGACGCGTCCACGTCATCCCGCCGGTGAGATCCCGTCCAAAATCCCAGATCCAATCTCGACCGTTGGATCTAGATCCAACGGTCCAGATCAAACGCGTTAACCCAAACGCGTGAGTCCAGATCTAATCTGGGCCGTCGATTTTCAAATCAACGGCCGAGATTGCGCCACGTGTCGGGAAGCCTGACCGCCGCGTGAAGCACCCGCGCGCGGTGACGCCGACACGCCGCCCGCGTGTCGGTCGGCGTGACTAAACCGCACCATGACGCCACGCCGACGCCATGGCGGCCCGCACGCCGCCGCCACCCCAGCCGTGTAGTGGCGTTAGCGATGACGCGTCACCGGCGGGTCCCACTGTCGACTGCGGTGAGCCCGCCGACGCCAAGAATGACGTCACCCGAGGGGACCCACCTGTCAGTGACACGTGGAGCCGTGGACCGAGTCCACGGTAGACCCGAGCCGAGCGTGGACCGAGTCCATGAACCGGCTGACGTCAGCAGGCCAATCAGAAGCTGCCACGTGTCCTCGCTGACGCAATAATTAATTTCCGAAAAAGAAAATGATTTATTAATTCGAAATAATGATTTCAGATTTTGATTCAAACTTCAAACGCTTATAACTTTTGCGTTTCAACTCCGATTTGAGTGATTCAAATTTCTAAATTTGTATAAAATTGAGATCTACCTAATTATGAATTTTATTTAATTTTTGGACTAAAGTTTTTCTCTGTAAAATTATTTAATTGATTATTTAAATTTCAAAATGCTATAACTTTTGCATTTTAACTCCGAATTTGACGATTCCAGTTTCTAAAAATTCATAAAATTATGCTCTCTCTGTTTATGGACTTTATTTGGATGTTTGGATGTTTTTGTCTACTGTTTTATTCATTGGTTGCTATTTGCACGCTTTACGAGTAGACGTTGAAGTGCCGGAAGGATTCGAAGGAGAAGTGTTGACTCAGGATCCAACTCAAGACCAAGAACAAGTACTTTTTGAAGGCAAGTTGCGCTTTGAACATGTTAATCCTATTTTGAAACCTATTTTGATTTAACCTATTGCATGCTAGTTCAATTAGAAAATAATTTATTTAAATATGGGGAATTAGATAAATACCAAATTGCTGTATGACACCTTGATTACTTAAGTATGTGCCATGACCCCTTGTCACCCTAGTGTGGATTACTAGTTGGACATTACTAAAATTGCCAACATGGGTTTATAGATCGTTGTAGTATATGGCTTAGAGCACGCTACGTGCTCATGACATGATTTTGGACAATCAAATGTTAATATTGACTTAATGATATATTGAACCTGTTTTGGAAAGGTATCATGTGATGTTGATGGCACGTGGTGCATGGTAATCAAGCGGGTTTGATAAATAGTTTTTCGACCGGGCATGTGGCAAGAATAATCAGTGGGCCATTGTGGCATTGGGAATGTTGGTTTGGTTCTTCGGGTAGTCTTGCCCTGGTCACCCTAAGGACTTCACCTTGCAAGCCTTTGAACTGGTCTAACGTGGCAACCACATGTCACGTAATGGGACGGACCTAGTTGACTAAGTTGCTAATAACGCACACTGTGGGACCTCGGGAGGTCAACTACACCCTTTGTGTAAGTTGTACGGGGAGCGCATCGGCCGAGGCCAGTACCCATCTAACGGTTGATTGGCCTAAACTTCGCCTTAGCTAAGGGAAGGGTTAGTGTGCAATAACCGGGGAGGCTCACTTGTATTGTTAGAAGTTTCCGAAAGACTTTGTTACGGGAACTCGCCTTTGTGGTGTTTGTGTATCTTGTGGGTAAAGTGCATAACCTCTGCAGAGTGAAAAATCTATTCGAATAGCCGTGTCCGCGGTATTGGACATCGCTCGGGAATTACAGTCAAGGGTTAGATTTTCTCAAAAATAACTTGGACTTGAAAGGTTGGGTTGGACTAATAATGATGTTGATGGAATTGTGGATTAGGATGGGAAAGATGTTTATTAAACTCCTTGAAAAGTTATCTATGCTATATTTGTTTCTACTGCTTTCGAATCTACTTATGCTACTTGTCAAATGCTGTTTTACTGCAAATATACCTTGAGCCATTCCTTTGTATCAAGCCATGCATATAGTCTATTAGCTTGCATTCTGCATGACTTACCGAGTACCAAGTACTCACCCTTGCCACAATACAACACAGTTGAAGAGGAGACTACACCGGCTTTGGAGGAGGAGCTCCAAGAGGAACCGTCTACTTAGGAGCGAGCCCAACACTTGTCGTGGTATACTAGATGGCACCACGAAGTTATCTTATTTTTTTCCGCCGCTATTATTTCTCTCTTAATAAGTTTAGCCTCATGAGGCGATATTTGTAACTTGACCATAAGGTCGAGCAACCGCTTGACTATTTAATTAAAGTACTTTATTAGTATCGAGTGGTATGATTGTGATATTTACCGATGTTAAGGTTGTGTGCACTAAGCGCTGCTCTGGACTAGTGCTTTGAATACACAGAGGGTCGGATTTGCAAATTCGGGTCCCGATAGAGGTGGTATCGAGCCATACTAACCGTGAGGCTCAACCCTAGCTAGAATGGTCGTAGAGAGGTTAAAACCTATTTTCTAAAAGCTAAAAGTTCGTCAAGATAAGAAATGATATCTCGACTTATCCCTTCTCTCTTTTCTTGTCTCTTGCTGAATTTTTCCTTACCTTGTCACGATCTAAAAATTCCGAGTTCTTATATGAGCACTCTTGTGACAGATGGAAGGAGAGTTCAACTACGTCGACCTGGAGGTTGGTCACGCCGCAGAACTTTGGCATATGCTACAGACTCTCGGAGATTTTGAGAAGCCGCAATACCAAGTGGAAGTGATCAGACAAGCAGGATTGATCAAGGCTTGTGACGTGAAGATTGTGGTACCTGCTAGGAAGAAGGGCCCAGGCAATCGCCCGATACACTGCACTGCCAGGAGGTCTACAATGCAGATGGGTACCAGGAGGTGTCGCGACGAGCAATGCGGCACATTACCCGTATCTACGCCAGAGAGTTGGAGAGCACGGTGTTCCGATATCATCCGCGCAGCAATAACCTTCTTGACCCGAAGGCGATTCAGGATGAGAATGCCATGGTTACACAGTTGGCATGACTTGTTATCGCCCAGGAGGATGTACTCGATGATACAAGCAAGGAGCTACAGAAGGCCCGCAAGGAGATCACAACAGAGAAGAACAGATGGCGGGAAGCTCAAGAGTATGTGTCACACCTTACGCAAAGGATTGGAGAGTTAGAGAGCGGCATTATGCGCACCGAGCCGAGCCAATGCTCGAGTTGCACGAGCCAGACCGGAGGAGCCGGAGCTTGAGGAGGACATCGCTTCTTCGACTACCACAGATGACACGATTCTTTGGACATGGCAATCGTTTCGCGCCTATGCCGCAGCATCCGTACCCAGGCCGTGGAGGTTTTCTCGATGAGTGAGCGTAGGTTTTATAGTGAGACTCCTTCGCCGAGTCGCGTCATAGAATAAAGAGTCACCCTTTAGGCGTTAGACTCCAGTGTTAGTTCGATTTGGATTTTCATTGTTTGCTGAGTGTGCAGTATGTGTTGCAGGCCTTTAGGCATTGTAAGCAACCATACCAAGTTATTGATATCATTAATAAAGTTGGACCTTAAAGCTACACCTTTCGCCCCGCATAAGTTCCATATTACTTGTCTATTCTTGTTTCCCTCTCATCTCTAAAACCTAGAGCAAATCGACAGATGGTGAACACCCGCGGAAACTTTGGAGGCAATGGGAGTGGTTCTCGCCCTGCAGAAAACCCCAATGATGGAGCACCAGCACCGCCACTAGATATGCAGAATTTTGGAGCATTTCTTGCTGCTCAGACTCAGTTGATGCATGCTATGATGCAACAGATGCAAAACGTCCTTTGCTCAGGCCACTTTGCTAATCAAGTTAATCGGGGACAACGCGAGAATACCCAGGTCGTCGAGAGTTCATGAGGACTCACCCACCCACTTTTTCTGGGAATGCCAATCCGTTGGAGGCTGATGATTGGTTAAGGTCAATTGAGAGGAAGCTACACATTGCTCAATGCATAGGAAATGAGAAGGTACTCTACGCTTCTCATCAGTTGGAAGGAACAAATCACGAATGGTGGGAGAACCACGTGCCACGCAAGAGAACCCTCAGGACATCACTTGGGAAGAGTTCACAGTGCATTTCGTCAAGATCATGTGCTGAAGGAATCATGGATCTCAAGAAGGAAGAGTTCAGAGCCTTTGAAGCAAGGTAATCGACCAGTGGCCGAATACGAATAAGTTCACACAGCTTGCACGCCACGCTTTGAGGATGTAGCGGCAGATAAAGCCGAACAGTCTCGCTTCATGAAGGGACTTAACTCAGGACTACAGTGGGGTGATCACCCACACCTTTCCAGATTTCCAAAAGTTAGTGAATAAGGCGCTTATTCTTGAGGACAAGCGCAAGGAACCGGATGAGAACAGAAGCGCAGGATGCAACAAAGAGGATCACGCCAGGAACGCAATGGCGTCGAGAGTTGCACCAAATCAATTTTGATTCGACCCACGAGAATGCAACCAGGACACCGTCACCGGCACCAAGACCCGTCAATCGTAACTATCGGACCCAGCCACGGCTAGAAACGCCGCTCAGGCGATCGGCAAGAACAGTGAGAGACGCTGCTACAACTGCAACGAACTAGGACACTTTGCCAACAGTTGCCCAAAGAAGACAGCAGGAGTGACCCCAGTCCGCTTCAACCTGGGATCCACACCAGCTAGGACGCCAACACCAGGAGCCACATCCCAGACTGTGGTGAGAGGCCGAGTTAACCATGTCACCGCGGATACCGCGAGAATGCTACTGACGTCGTCTTGGGTAAGTTGCTAGTCAACTCGATTACACTGCTTGATTTTGTTTGATTCTGGAGCTTCGCATTCGTTTGTTTCACAAGGCTTTGCTGCTAAAAATGATTTGGAGATTGCAAGGCTTAAATGCATGCTTTTAGTTCAAACCCCTGGTTCCGAACTCCGAACGAAAGTAGGATGTTCTGGGGTGAGAATACTAATAGATGGGATAGAGTTCCTAGCAAACCTTATAATTTTGGAGACCCAGACCTTAGATGTTATTTTGGGAATGGATTGGTTATCCAAGCACAAGGCCGTATTGGATTGTGGACGAAGGACTATCTCAGTTGAGAGCCCGTGTGGAAAGAAAGTGGAATTTCAAGCCACTGCAATTAGAGATGAACAGATGATGGTTAACAGCACCAAGGCAATCAGCATAGAAGATGTCTCGGTAGTGAATGAGTACCCAGATGTTTTTCCGGAAGATCTACCTGGTATGCCACCGGACAGGGATATAGAGTTTGTGATAGAGCTTGTACTGCACAGTACGATAGCAAAGAGACCTTATCGGATGTCCACCGAAGAATTGGTAGAGATGAAAAAGCAACTTGAAGAGTTAATGGAGAAAGGATTTATCAGACCGAGTTCGTCGCCGTGGGGAGCACCAGTTTTGTTCGTCAAGAAAAAGGACGGAAGTTTCAGGATGTGCATTGACTACCGTGCACTCAATGAAGTTACTGTGAAGAATAAGTACCCGCTACCCAGGATCGATGATTTGTTTGACCAGCTAAGAGGAGCTGGAGTATTCTCCAAGATTGATCTAAGATCGGGATACCATCAGTTGAAGATCCGATCAGAAGATATCCCAAAGACCGCATTTTCGTCAAGATATGGACATTATGAGTTCTGATTATGTCCTTTGGTCTGACGAATGCGCCTGCATATTTCATGAATATGATAAATAAGGTGTTCATGGAATATTTGGACAAGTTTGTTGTTGTGTTCATAGACGATATCCTAATGTACTCCAAGACAGAGGATGAACATGCATAGCACTTGAGGCGAGTTTTGGAAAAGTCGAGGAACGACAACTCTTCGCCAAGTTCAAGAAGTGTGATTTTTGGAAGGACAAGGTGGAGTTCCTCGGACATGTAATGACCGCGAAGGAGTTGCCGTTGATCCAAGTAAAGTAGAAGGCGTGTTACCTTGGGAGGCGTAGAAGACCGTAACCCAGATCGAAGTTTCCTTGGAATGGCAGGTTACTATCGCCGTTTCATTGAAGGCTTTTCGACAATTGCGAGACCTCTTACGCAATTGCTTTGAAAAAGGAGAAGAAGTTCGCATGGACGCTAGAGTGCGAAAGGTTTTCAAGAACTGAAGAAACGATTGACATCAGCGCCGTGTTAGTCCTACCCGGATGTTAATCAAAGCTTTGATATCTATTGTGATGCATCGCGTCAAGGACTTGGATGTGTGCTGATGCAGAAGAGAAAGGTTGTTGCTTATGCATCAAGGCAGTTGAGGCCGCATGAGGAGAATTACCCGACACATGACCTAGAATTAGCTGCCGTAGTGCATGCCTTGAAGATATGGCGTCACTATCTGGTCGGGAACAGATGTGAGGTGTACACGGATCATAAGAGCCTTAAGTACATATTCACCCAATCAGACCTGAACATGAGGCAGAGGAGATGGTTAGAGTTTATCAAGGACTACAATGTTGGAATCCATTACCATCCAGGAAAGGCAAACGTAGTTGCCGATGCTCTGAGCCGGAAAAGCCATACCGTGAGTATGTTCTGGTCACAAGTCGGGATGAGCTATTTGAGGATTTCCAGTGTATGCAGATTGAAGTCGTACGGAAGGATTCATGGCGGCATTGGAAGTGAAGCCCACCCTAGAAGATCGATTCGAGAAGGGCGAAGGATGACGACAAGATCCGCAGGATTAAGTCCAAAATGGAGGAGGGCAAGGCAAAGGACTTCAAGCTAGATGAGCAGGCACGTCATGGATAAAGAATCGGATTTGTGTGCCCAACAAGAAGGAAAAAAAGCTTGATTTTGGAGGAAGCCCATGACTCCAAGTATTCAATTCATCCTGGAAGTGCCAAGATGTATCAGGATTTGAAGGAGAGATTCTGGTGGCCGAGCATGAAGCGTGAAGTTGCCGAGCATGTTGCATTGTGCGACGTATGCCAGAGAGTCAAGGCAATGCATCAGAGACCAGCAGGATTGTTGCAACCGCTGAAAATACCTGAGTGGAAGTGGGAGGAAATTGGAATGGATTTCATTACCGGTTTGCCTAAGACTCAAGGAGGTTATGACTCCATATGGGTTATAGTGGATCGCTTGACCAAGGTCGCCCATTTTATCCCCGTAAAGACCACTTACTCGGGAGATAAGTTAGCAGAGTTGTATTTGGTCAGGATCGTCTGTTTGCACGGAGTGCCAAAGAGGATTGTATCGGATGCAGGTACCCAATTTACCTCAAGGTTACGGAATAAGTTGCATGAAGCCATGGGAACCCGTTTGAACTTCAAGATGACCTATCATCCAGCAGGCGGATGGGCCAGACCGAAAGAGTCAATCGATTCGGAGGGTATGCTAAGAGCGTGTGCATTGGCTTATGCTACCTCTTGGGATAAGAATTTGCCGTATGCCGAGTTCGATTACAATAATAGTTACCAGGCTAGTTTACGAGATATCACCATTTGAGGCCTTTGTATGGTCGACTTCGCCGGACGCCATTAAATCGGAATGAGACCGTGGCGCCGCGATCTTTGGGCCTGATATTCTTCAAGAAGTGAAGAAGCAGATTGCCATGATTAGGGAAAGGTTGAAGATAGCCCAATCACGGCAGAAGAGTTATGCCGACAATCGTCGCCGGATTTGAGTTTTGAACCTAAGACTTTGTATACCTCGAGTTACGCCTCTCGGGGGAGTTAAGAGGTTCCATGCCAAGGGAAAACTTCGCACCCGTTACGTTGGACCATTTAAGATTTTGAACCAGAGAGGCGAAGTTGCTTACCACCGGAGTTGCCACAATCATTAGCAGGAGTACATGACGTGTTCCACGTGTCCCGATTGAAGAAGTGTCTTCGAGTACCTAAGGAACAGACACCGCTAGAGTCAATTGAGTTGCGAGGAAGATTTGACTTACAAGGAGCACCCGTGAAGATTCGGACACAATGGATCGAGGCGAGGAACAAGTCAACCCGATTCTCAGAGTTCAAGTGGAGCAACCACGCGGAGAGTGAAGCAACTTGGGAGCGAAGAGGAATTGAAGAAAGAGTTTCGAACCTATTCCTTTAGTAAGCCACGAATCTCGGGACGAGATTCTATTAAGGGGAGGTTTGTAACACCCCAATTTTTGCTTTTCATGAAATTAAAATATTACTTTGCACATTTGTGAAATTTTGGAATTTTCTGGAATTGATTTGGATTTATTTGGATTTAATTTGAATTTATTCCATATTGAAATAATTAAAGAAATTAAATTTTCAAATAAAGTTTTGTTGGAAATATTTTATTTGAGTCCAAAATGTTTCAAAATATTTTCCAGAATTTTTCTGGAATTTTTCTAAGTCTTTTGCTATTTTTAATGAATTAAATGAATTACTGGGAATTTTTTTTAAATATTAAATCGCTGGAAAATCGAGTCGGGTCAAGTACTGTTCATCCGACTGGACCCGAGTCCGAGTCAGACTCGAGTCCGACCCGAGCCACGTGACTCGACCGAACCCGGTTCTAACCCTAATCGATCCGACCGTTGGATCGAGATCCAACGGTCCGAATCAAGCCGCACCGATCCGATCGGATCCCATCCAGACCCGTTCACGCCGTGCGATCCCAGCCGTTGATCCGGACACGTGGACGGTCGTGCGTCGTCGTCTCCGTCCGAATCGCCGCCGGACTCCGCCGCCGTGTGGGACTAGGGCTCCGTCCCGTGCGCGCATGCCGAGGGCATTTAAGTACCGGGTGGTACCCCGAGGACCGCCGTGACCCCGCGCACTTTTTGCCCTAACCCACCGAGCTCTAGCCGCGAGGTTCGCCGGAATCGCTCACCGTAGTTGCGTGAAGCGCTGCCACGGTTTTTGTCTCGCCTCGCCGCCGTCCGCCGCATCCGAGCCCAGCCCCGAGTTCCCCAGGCCAAGGCGCACCCGTAGGCACAATCCATCTCGCCGGAGTAGCCCGCAAATGCCGACGGGTTCGTCGCCGTCTTCGCGTCCGGTAAGACAGCGCCGCCGCACCGCCATCGTTGCCCTCGAGCTCTCACCGCCGTCCGATCAAGATCCGAAGGTCCAGACGCGTCCACGTCATCCCGCCGGTGAGATCCCGTCCAAAATCCCAGATCCAATCTCGACCGTTGGATCTAGATCCAACGGTCCAGATCAAACGCGTTAACCCAAACGCGTGAGTCCAGATCTAATCTGGGCCGTCGATTTTCAAATCAACGGCCGAGATTGCGCCACGTGTCGGGAAGCCTGACCGCCGCGGTCAGCGCACCCGTGCGTGTGACGCTGACACGCCGGGCCCGCGTGTCAGCGACGTGACCAAACCGCACCATGACGTCACGCTGACGTCATGGCGGGCCCGCACGTCAGCGGCCACCCCAGCCGTGTAGTGACGTCAGCGATGACGTCACCAGCGGGTCCCACCACAAGACTGGTGAGCCCCGCTGACGTCAGCAATGACGTCACCCGAGGGGACCCACCTGTCAGTGACACGTGGAGCCGTGGACCGAGTCCACGGTAGACCCGAGCCGAGCGTGGACCGAGTCCATGAACCGGCTGACGTCAGCAGGCCAATCAGAAGCTGCCACGTGTCCTCGCTGGCGCAATAATTAATTTCCGAAAAAGAAAATGATTTATTAATTCGAAATAATGATTTTAGATTTTGATTCAAACTTCAAACGCTTATAACTTTTGCGTTTCAACTCCGATTTGAGTGATTCAAATTTCTAAATTTGTATAAAATTGAGATCTACCTAATTATGAATTTTATTTAATTTTTGGACTAAAGTTTTTCTCTGTAAAATTATTTAATTGATTATTTAAATTTCAAAATGCTATAACTTTTGCATTTTAACTCCGAATTTGACGATTCCAGTTTCTAAAAATTCATAAAATTATGCTCTCTCTGTTTATGGACTTTATTTGGATGTTTGGATGTTTTTGTCTACTGTTTTATTCATTGGTTGCTATTTGCACGCTTTACGAGTAGACGTTGAAGTGCCGGAAGGATTCGAAGGAGAAGTGTTGACTCAGGATCCAACTCAAGACCAAGAACAAGTACTTTTTGAAGGCAAGTTGCGCTTTGAACATGTTAATCCTATTTTGAAACCTATTTTGATTTAACCTATTGCATGCTAGTTCAATTAGAAAATAATTTATTTAAATATGGGGAATTAGATAAATACCAAATTGCTGTATGACACCTTGATTACTTAAGTATGTGCCATGACCCCTTGTCACCCTAGTGTGGATTACTAGTTGGACATTACTAAAATTGCCAACATGGGTTTATAGATCGTTGTAGTATATGGCTTAGACCTGCTACGTGCTCATGACATGATTTTGGACAATCAAATGTTAATATTGACTTAATGATATATTGAACCTGTTTTGGAAAGGTATCATGTGATGTTGATGGCACGTGGTGCATGGTAATCAACTGGGGTTTGATAAATAGTTTTCGACCGGGGCATGTGGCAAGAATAATCAGGTGGGCCAGTTGTGGCATTGGGAATGTTGGTTTGGTTCTTCGGGTAGTCTTGCCCTGGTCACCCTAAGGACTTCACCTTGCAAGCCTTTGAACTGGGTCTAACGTGCAACCACATGTCTGTAATGGGACGGACCTAGTTGACTAAGTTGCTAATAACGTACCTGTGGGACCTCAGGAGGTCAACTACACCCTTTGTGTAAGTTGTGCGGGAGCGCATCGGCCGAGGCCAGTACCCATCTAACGGTTGATTGGCCTAAACTTCGCCTTAGCTAAGGGAAGGGTTAGTGTGCAATAACCGGGGAGGCTCACTTGTATTGTTAGAAGTTTCCGAAAGACTTTGTTACGGGAACTCGCCTTTGTGGTGTTTGACTGTATCTTGTGGGTAAAGTGCATAACCTCTGCAGAGTGAAAAATCTATTCGAATAGCCGTGTCCGCGGTATTGGACATCGCTCGGGAATTACAGTCAAGGGTTAGATTTTCTCAAAAATAACTTGGACTTGAAAGGTTGGGTTGGACTAATAATGATGTTGATGGAATTGTGGATTAGGATGGGAAAGATGTTTATTAAACTCCTTGAAAAGTTATCTATGCTATACTTGTTTCTACTGCTTTCGAATCTACTTATGCTACTTGTCAAATGCTGTTTTACTGCAAATATACCTTGAGCCATTCCTTTGTATCAAGCCATGCATATAGTCTATTAGCTTGCATTCTGTGCATGACTTGCTGAGTACCAAGTACTCACCCTTGCCACAATACAACACCAGTTGAAGAGGAGACTACACCAGCTTTGGAGGAGGAGCTCCAAGAGGAACCGTCTACTTAGGGAGCGAGCCCAGTCAGTTGCCTGTGGTATACTAGATGGCGCCACGAAGTTATCTTATTTTTTTCCGCTGCTATTATTTCTCTCTTAATAAGTTTCGCCCTGCGAGGCGTATATTTGTAACTTGACCATAAGGTCGAGCAAACTACTTGACTATTTAATTAAAGTACTTTATTAGTATCGAGTGGTATGATTGTGATATTTACCGATGTTAAGGTTGTGTGCACTAGCGCGTTCCTGGACTAGTGCTGAATACACAGAGGGTCCGGATTTGCAAATTCGGGTCCCGACAGTAATTGGGTAGATTAGATGAAATCTAGAGTTTGCCACGTTCTCTGTTTCGGGCAGCATGAGCAGTCGACCTAGGGTTTGGGTTTTCGCCAATTTAGATTCGGAATTTGGTCGGCCACCTTTTGAAGAAGTTGTAGGTGACTTCAATATCTTTCAGTGGGTATAAAGAACGTCCAATTCCGCCCAGCCGTTTGAAATTTATGCTCGTTTTACCGAACGTGTTAAAAACTGTGACGGGATTGTAACAGATCACAGTATTCTGTAGATTAAACCACTTTAGATTCCGAATAAGTCTTTCCATATACTTAGAAAAAGTTAGGAAATTTCCTAAGCTACGTGAGGATGTACTCATTTAATCGATTCGGAGTCTTAGATCCCGAGTTATGCTCATTGCAAGTCTGCTGTCCCGGCGGGACAGAACCTCTGTTTTTGGATTGTGCGAGTAGTTTGCGAAGTCGGGGTACAAGAGTGTTTGTGTATTGTTTTGTGGGCATGATTTTGAGTGTGTGGTGCCTTTGTGCAGGTGGTGTGACCCCGGGGGTGCCCTCTACTTCTCGCCAATCCGTCGCTCGTGGTTGAGGCAAGTGTATTGGAATGGGTAGCGGGTTGTGGTTTGCTAGATTGGTTGAGATTGAAATTGAATATATGATATGTTCACATGCCATGCTTTAATGTTTGCCATTGATATGATGAATATGCTTATTATGTTATGATGCCATGTGTTAATGTACAAGTTATTTATGATGTTGGCATGTTTGCATACATGGCATGATACATGGCCCGGGCGATCAGAAAGTCATAACTAGTCCGGGGAAGGTCGGTGAGAAAGTTATGACTAATCCGGAGAGCCAATGAGTAAGTCCTACATCGTGATTCCATCCACCACGGTGTATGGAAGCGAGGAGTAGGCACCCTCCATCTTCGGGATGGAAGGGGGGAGAGGGTGCACTCCGACGGGTGTGTACTCAACCATACCGGTATGAGTTTCCAGAAGACATGTGCATCGCATCGCATTGCATACATGATGATGATGATAATGATATGTGATCATGAATGAGATGATAGACATGATGTGAGTTGTTGTGGCCATGTAATTGTTCTGTTGTACCATTGCAATATACTTGCTGAGAGTTGAACTCACGCTTGTACTTTCTTGTTGTTTTAGGTACCATGAAACCGGCATACAGGGAAGGGCATTAGATGCACATCTACACGTAGCTCCACACTTATAGACAATTTATTCATCTTGGTCATGATATTAAGAGTAGTGCCTTGTAACTTGGTGCAATGGTTAATCTGTGTGCTTGATTTCCTCATTTACTTCGTTTGGCTCATGAGATGGTTGGAATCTTTATTCTAGGCTTTTAATGCTGCTAGAACCCTTGTTATTGATGATTTAGATGTCATTCTTTATACTATATCCTGTGATCATATTGTTGTTGCTTCAATTCATGGAAAAACAAAGAAGATGCTGCCGAAATTTTCGGTTTTAGCATTTACTCATTTGCCGTAATTTATCTTAATTTATGTTATTTAGATGTTGTTTAGCCTATGTTTGGTAGCATTCAGGCATACTAGATGCCGGGGTGTTATAGTTTGTATCAGAGCCAGGCTCAGGTCCGTGGAGTATGAACTTAGTGGAATACCATAGGATTAACTAAAATTTTGATGTGGAGTAACCTAGAAACATGGCTTAGGTTACACTTAAAATTTTGTCATAGGATAGCAACATTAAAACTTGCACAAGTGGTATAACTAATCTAAAATTTGACACATGTGGATGCACAGTAGGAAAGGGTATGGGTATCGTTTCTTTACGGTTAAATGTTGTATTTAAGCTCTGATGTTGAATGCTTCATTTGATAATGCATGTTGCTATGTCAATGAGATAAATGATTGAATTGTTCTTGTTGTTGTGATAGAGTGGGGTTGTGGTGCCAAAGGGTTTTGGTCACCTCTTTTTGTTCATAGTAAGGGTGTGGTTTGACAGTGTGGCCAGTTAGCGCCATCACCGAAGAACTATTAACCCCTGTGGGAGAAGAGTGCTTATCCTTTCTGTCTAAGACCGGGTAGTTGGCTGGAGTTGAATAGAAGAGTTCGTGGTGGATTCTTTCAGTTGCTCTTTACCATTCTAACGGTCGGTTTCAGTTGGTTTTCTTGGCTCTGGTTGATTGAAATCAAAAGAAAAGTGTTTGGAATTGGATTTTCGCGGAGTGTCCCTTCGGTGTTTCTTGGTTTTGTCTTCTTTGGGTGAAGATAAAGAAGAAGAGTTTTGTGTTGCGCGTCTTTTGGTCGCCTTTGGCTTTGACACCAGTTTTGTTGGTTGCCTTGCAAAGAAAAGTATAGTTTTTGTTCTTGTGTGTCTTACTCTGAGTTTAAAAGAAGTTATCGAAGCGCGTGCAAAAAGTTAAGTTGTGTCGATTTATGTTTTGTGCCTTTGTCCGTAAAGGTTTACTTGATCGCTTGGTTCCCTCTTGTGGGAGTCTTTAAGATTGAAATATGTTTTGGAGTCATGTCCCATTGCAACTTTAAGAGTCAAGCTTCTTTGTGAGTTTTGATTGAGTATTAAAAGAAAAATGCTGCAAATAAAGTAAGTATTCGTTTGACTGAAATTACTTGTCAAAAGTGAAAATTGTTGTTTAACATGTTATGTAGTATGTAACAATGTGGTTTATGGAAATGATGTACACCTTAGTTAATTTGCGAGTTGAATCAATTAAATGTAATTGTTACCTTTAGCTTAAGATTAAATGAACCTCTAGTGATGTAGAGTACCCCATAGTGGGAATGATTAAATGTGTTAATGTACATGTTTAGAATCTGTTGCCTTGCTTTAAAAGTGCTTATGATCCTCGTTAATGTTAAAAGTTTAAACCTTGATGCATAGTTAGAACATTAAGATGATGTAAATTAATGATACTGTTAAAGAAACCTTGCCGGTTGCTTAAAGATGTTCTAATCTAACGGGTTAATAGAGAAATTTAATCATGTTGACTAGTGGCTTTAATTTGGAAGCTGATTAGAGTTGCTATTTATGTTGTTGCAAACTACTAGTATATTTGGAAGTATGCAATTGTGTCTCTACAATGCTAGTATTGATATCAATTGAGAAGACATAACACTTATTGTTAATGATGTTGTTAAGGGCAGTGTTAATGCTAGTATTCAATCTATTTTAAATAGTTGGAGTATGTTGTGTGGTGGTAATTTTGTTATAACCTATGTATATGGTAGCTAAAAGTAATGTTGTTGGTTGATGATTATGCCGATTATTGATATTGATGACTTAGTAGTGGTGGTAATTGTGTAGATTACTTGTTGGAAACCATTGTTAAAATGGAGATTATTGTAACATGTTGTGATGGAGTGAACCATGGATAATTAACATGAAGTAGAATTTTATCCTTAATGAATGTATGTCTTAGAATCATAGTTATGAACTCTTTCTTGTAGAGATAATATTTACATGTTGAAAGTCATTGATTAATTGAATCAGTTTCGATTGTCGAAAAGTTGATGAATGGATGGTATAAAAAAATTATAGGTTGATCATGCTGAAAGATTTGTTGAAATACTATGTTTCAAACTTGGAATAAGATGTATTATGAGTTGGTGATCCGTGGGGATCATGTCAATGTAGTCTTGGTTGGGTGCCTTTTTAATAAGCATCATAAACCTTAATTAAAGGTGTTGGGAATGGTAACTAGAGAAAGAAACTGTTATGTAAATTTTGTTAAATCTGGTTGGACTTTCTCAATGAGTAAGTAGTGAATTTTGAAGTCTTTAATGGAAAGCGTAATGGAATACTAGAGATGATTGCATTTATGCTAAGCTGGTGTTTAAAAACCTTCTGGACTGGTTTGGTTGTTTGCTATCTTGGTTGAATGCTTTTGGTCAAAGTGTTCCTTATGTTGAGTTTTAGAGTTTTTCCTAAAACTCGTAGAAATTGGTGCCAATCTCTGGTTTTGGCGAATTTGTTTAGTTTGTGCTATGAGTATGGATTTTTTTTACACCAAAAAATTGTTGAGTGGATCGCGCTTCTTCGGCGTCAGACCGAATTATCTTTGGAATCAGTATTTTAAAGGAAGCAGATGGACATAGTGGGTTGTATTGGAAACTCTTGAGATTTAATTTGTAACTCTTTTTTACTAGAGTTGGATTTATTTGCATAATGTGTGTGATGTTTGCGAGTGCTTCAAAAAGGTGGATTTTATAAATGTTTTATAAAGTGATTTTGTTAGTGAGGTGTTCCCTTTTGGAAATGAATTTCCCTCTCCTTGAGAAAATTTGTGACGGTTGTGGGAGCAGATGCTTGACTTGAAATTTTGATGTTCTCTTCCAAAATGTTGAATTTGGTTGAAATGCAATATTTTGCAAGTTCAGTTTTCAATTGATGTGGGATGGGATGTGACGTGGTGTTTTACTGTTAACTATGCTGCCATCATAGTCTATATGAGTTACCACAACCTTCTATGTTAATTGTGTTTCAATTATGTGATACTGAGGAAGAAGTCATTTGGTGAATGACTATTCGGTACTGTTGTTACATGATGAATGAATGGTGAAAAGGAAAACGAGACATTGTTTATGCATAATTAATCATAAAGGAGTCATTCAGCCAGGTCGGTGAGAAATTCATATATGGATATATGACTAATCCGGAGTGCTCTTGAAAAGTTTGCATTCATGTCATAAATTGAGATGTCCATTTCTTTCTAGTATGAAAAGAAAGAATGAAGAATTTCTGGTATTTTGGTTGTGGTAAGAACGAAGAATTTCTGGTATTTTGGTTGTGGTGTAGGGGATTTGTGCTTCCTTTGCGATTTTTCTTGGAAAAAAATGATGAATGCTCCTTAGATGTTGCCGAATTCTTTCCAAAGTGGTTGTTAACGCTTTGGATTTGAGTTGTCGTATGTGGTCCACTTGGGTTCAAAAGAATTGTACTCTTTTGCTCTATAGATGGGAGTGAGGATATGAATGTTCTTGGTTTATGGTTGAGTATGCGAAATATGTGTACACTTGGGCTTGATTACTAAGTGTTATTGTGTGAGGGCGAGACCCTCTTAAGAAAGGAGGCAATTGTGGTTTGGTAAGGTTTTACGATCCTAGCTTGGGGCTAGGTGTCGAACCTTAGTGGTATAAGGGTGGTTTGTGATGGAGGTTGATGATGTATGGGTTTAACCTTTATCAAGAGTATCGATGGGTGGAAGTGAAGTTGACGGTAGTTCGGTGATAATTATCCTGCCGTGAGCAATTGTCTTAACTAGTTGTCTCTGGGTTTGAGACTTTCCTGGGAGAGGATGGAATGAAATGTTAGCATGATCGTGTATCGGAAGGGCAAATGTGCCTTAATGAGTTATTCCTCTCGATGGAAATTCTCGGGAATGTAGAGAGGCCGTTAGACGAATTGTGACCCGCTTTGATTGTGTCCTGTTGAGTTTAATGAAGTGTGGTAGTCAGGTTGGTTGTGATAGTAGTGTGAAGTGTTTGTTGTGAGGATTCGGGCGTTTTCGGATGATGGAGCCCTTTGTGGTTGAAACACAGATTCTGTTTGGGAATTGAAGTAAAGGTGGAACCGTGAGAGGATTGCACTCTGTTGAGCTAAATCAACATTTTCTCACCAAGTGTTGGTTTTGAGAACTCTCTTGTCTTTTGTTCCGGTTTAAGTCTTTGTTTGAATGTTTTGGTGTTGCAAAGAAGTCTTTTGTCCCTTGGGGACTTTGTTGTTGATTTTGGCGTTCTTCGGATTCGAGGTCGAATCCTGTTTAAGGGGGAGAATGTGACACCACGGAGTGTCGTAATCTTATAAAATGTGAATGTTGAGGTCAAAACATTATAAAATATGAAATCGAAGGTTAAAACTATACGCTGTGAGGTTTATTCGCATTTCCGGGCTGTTTTCGAGAGTTTGGGCCTCTCCGGAGGAGTTCGGGCCCAAGGGGGATGTGTCATGGGCCTTGGTGGGAGGATTTTTGGGCCCATGAGGGAGGGGGAGGCAGGATAACCTACCTTGGGGGCGTCCTCCCCCTGCCCACATGCGCCCCACAACCCTAGCCGCCACTCCACCTCCTCCTCCCACCACCCCCGACTTTGGGCGCCTCCTATCCCCCTTGCACCATCCCCTCCCCTCTCCACCACCCCTTGCTGCCCTAGGGAAGCCTCTCCACCACCCCTTGCTGCCCTAAGGGAGTTCTCCACCTCACCATCCCAAAGATCCGTCCATTGGAGCCCACCGCGACAAGGAGATCCGGTGGATTTGGAGCGAGGTAGGAGATTGCGCGAACTGGGAGGAGATCCATTGGGTCTTCGTTCGTCGGGCGAAGGTATGGCCACGGGGATCCTTGCGGTTGGTCTAGGATCTGTTCTAAGGGTTAATATCATGTTTTTAGATCAATTGGTGGTGCTGTAATTGGGTAGATTAAATGAAATCTAGAGTTTGCCACGTTCTCTTTTTCGGGCAGCATGAGCAGTCGACCTAGGGTTTGGGTTTGCGCCGATTTAGATTCAGAATTTGGTCGGCCGCCTGTTGAAGAAGTTGTATGTGACTTCAATACCTTTCAGTGGGTATAAAGAACGTCCAATTATGCTCATCTGTTTGAAAGTTATGCTCATTTTACCGAACGTGTTAAAAACTGTGACGTGATTGGAACAGATCACAGTATTCTGTAGATTAAACCACTTTAGATTCCGAATCAGTCTTTCCATATACTTTGAAAAATTTAGGAAATTTCCTAAGCTACGCAAGGATGTACTCTTTTAATTGATTCGGAGTCTTAGATCCCAAGTTATGCTCGTTGCAACTCTGCTGTCCCAGCTGGACAGAACCTCTGTTTTTGGATTGTGCGAGTAGTTTGCGAAGTCGGGGTACAAGAGTGTTTGCGAATTGTTTTGTGGGCATGATTTTGTGTGTGTTGTTCCTTTGTGCAGGTGGTGTGACCCCGGGGGTGCCCTCTACTTCTCGCCAATCCGTCGCCCGTGGTTGAGGCAAGTGTATTGGAATGGGTAGCGGGTTGTGGTTTGCTAGATTGGTTGAGATTGAAATTGAATATATGATATGTTCACATGCCATGCTTTAATGTTTGCCATTGATATGATGAATATGCTTATTATGTTATGATGCCATGTGTTAATGTACAAGTTATTTATGATGTTGGCATGTTTGCATACATGGCATGATACATGGCCCGGGCAGTGAGAAAGTCATAACTAGTCCGGGGAAGGTCGGTGAGAAAGTTATGACTAATCCGGAGAGCCAATGAGTAAGTCCTACATCGTGATTCCATCCACCGTGGTGTATGGAAGCGAGGAGTAGGCACCCTCCATCTTCGGGATGGAAAGGGGGAGAGGGTGCACACCGACGAGTGTGTACTCAACCATACCGGTATGATTTTCCAGGAGACATGTGCATCGCATCGCATTGCATACATGATGATGATGATAATGATATGTGATCATGAATGAGATGATAGACATGATGTGAGTTGTTGTGGCCATGTAATTGTTATTTTGTACCATTGCAATATACTTGCTGAGTGTTGAACTCACGCTTGTGCTTTCTTGCTGTTTTAGGTACCATGAAACCGGCATACGGGGAAGGGCATTAGCTGCACATCTACACGTAGCTCCACACTTATAGACAATTTGTTCATCTTGGTCATGATATTAAGAGTAGTGCCTTGCAACTTGGTGCAATGGTTAATCTGTGTGCTTGATTTCCTCATTTACTTCGTTTGGCTCATGAGATGGTTGGAATCTCTATTCTAGGCTTTTAATGCTGCTAGAACCCTTGTTATTGATGATTTAGTTGTCATTCTTTATACTATATCCTGTGATCATATTGTTGTTGCTTCAATTCATTGAAAAACAAAGGAGATGCTGCCTAAATTTTCGGTTTTAGCATTTACTCCTTTGCTGTAATTTATCTTAATTTATGTTATTTAGATGTTGTTTAGCCTATGTTTGGTAGGATTCAGGCATACTAGATGCCGGGGTGTTACATAAATTGTGGGCATTGGTAGTTAAACCTGGATTGAATGGTTTTCCACAATTATCAGTTGCGCAGAGACCCTTGTTAATCCCTAGGTTTATGGTAGACACCGTACTAAGTGTCAACTGAGGTTATATGTCTAATAAATGCATACGCTTAGCCCAGTGTTAGTATAATCGGTGGACTGAGTCAATCAAAATCTTCCGGAAATTAAAATAGGATTTTGAATTTGTGGTTTTGGTGGAAAAAGTTATGTTGGTAAGAAGAGAAAAAGGAAAAAGGTGAAAGGTGGTTTTATGCCGGACGAACGGGTGGAGGTCTCGTCTGTGCAGCCCTAAGGACCGAACTTGATGATGTTAACTGAGTCAAATCATACAACCACATGTGTTTGTAACACCCCAGCTTCTACTAAGCCCAGAATGTCACCAACATAGACCATACAACAATTAATACCATGATTAAATGGGAAATTTCAGCAGCATCTCCTTTGTTTTAGCATAAATTTGAACATCACAATATCATATCAATATATCTATCAATCAGGATATCAATATGCATCGACAACAATAGATGAGCATCAACTAGAATAACAGCAAGCAATGATAATCATGGAATAAGCATCAACTAAGACGAGGATGATAAAACAAATCGCTCCAAAGACCCACATGACACACATGAGGGAAACCAACACACATAATATCCATACACCAAAATCCACATAACTTATTGCCATGTTTCCATAGAAATGGGTGAATTATCTAGATTATGAGTGCTACGTGAGGAAGTGTAGCTAATTTCCCTTCCGCGCCCGATTTCATTGTACCTAAATAAACAAACAATATAAAACACAAGCGTGAGTTCATCACTCAAAGAAAGTGTAATGTAATGAAAAACAGGGTGCAAGACAACAAACCATCATCCCAGTCTCCACAGTTATATCACAACACATCATATTTAACATTATATTCATCCTTTAAAACAACATGATAATCATCTCATGAGCATCTCATGAGTACTCTCATCATCATCTCATAAACATTTTCATTTATGTATATCATTCATGCAATGCAATGCACATGTCTCCTGGAATTCTCATACCGGTATGGTTGAGTGCACACCCGTCGGCATGCACCCTTTTCCCCCTTCCATCCCGAAGATGGAGGGTGCCTATCACTCGCTTCCATTCACCTCGGTGATGGAATCACGATGTAGGACTTACTCAAAAGAATAGCCCCGGACTAGTCATAACTGTTCTCACCGACCCTACCGGAATAGTTATGACTTATCTCACCGGCCGGCCATGAAAATATGCCATGTATGCACAATGGACAGCAACGTACTTAAATACGTCTTGCATATTGTCTCATGGCATCACATCAAGATAGCTCAAAACACATACCAACGGCAACCTTCTCAAGCATGGCATGAGGACATCATAACAACAACAAGCATTTAAATCATGGCATGAGGACATCATAACAACAGCAAGCATTTAAATCATGGCATGAGGACATCATATCGATGATAACATATAAAGCATGGCATAAGTACTCAACATAAATTCCATTGCATCTCATCATCAAACACCCTACAACTCTCTACTCATTCCATTACACTTGCCTCAACCGCGGGGGACGGAGTGGCGGTACGTAGAGGGTACTCCCGGAGGCACACCACCTGCAAATACGTGCCATACACTCAAATCGAGTCCACAAAACAGCACACATATAAATCCCACTACCCGACTTCGCGTACAACTCCTAAAATCAGAAAACAGCAAATCTGTCCCTTCGGGACAGCAGCCTTCCAATGGGCATAACTTCGGTTCTAGGACTCCAAATTGAATAAACGAGTACATCTCCGCGTAGCTTAGGAAATTTCCTAACTTTTTCTAGTTATAGGGAAAGACTAATTCGGACTCTAATGTTGTTTAATCTAACGTTGAACACGAACTATCCCAATCTCGTCACAGATTTGACAGCGCTCGGTAAAACGGCCATATCTCCCAAACGGCTGGGCGGATTTTAATGTTCTTTATATGCACGGAAAGATAAGGAAATTATCTACAACTTCCTAAAAGTCCATACGGTCAGATTAAAAGTCAAAATTGGCGAAAATGCCTGCCCTAGTTCGGGTTCCCAATCTGCCCGAACCAAAATGTGAGTACAACTCTAGTTTTTCATCAATTCTACCCCATGGCAGCACCTCCCTTGATCTAAAAACATGGTAATCCCCCTCTATAGCAGCAAGAGATCTACCCCACAGGATCCCCCCATTACCTTCTTGACGATCCACGAATCAACCGCTTCTCTTCGCGCGATCTCCACCCGATCTCTTCTTCCCACCGGATCTCCTCATCGCGGATCCTCCCACCGGTGAAGGCAGCACCGTGGCAAGGCGTGGCAGTGAGGGGGACGCAGCAAGGGCACGTGGTGGTGGGGGAGGAGGCGCAAGGAGGAGGGGTGGTGCGGCTTGGGGGTGTGGAGGAAGAGGAGGAGGGGCTAGAGAGGGAGGAGGAGATGGGGAAAGGGGGGCTGCGCATGGGGGTGGGGAGAGCAAGGGCAGCAGTGTTTTCTGCCCCCCCTCACCCCCACATGGGCCAATGGAGTCCCACCATCCGGCCCAGGAAGTTTCCCTCAAGCCCAACACCTCCCCGGAGCGGCCCAAACGCCCGAAAACGGCCCGAAACGCGTTAAAACGTGAAATCTCAGGGTTTTAGTTGCAAAATCCCCAACTTAACCCATTTTACCACATTTTATAACCTATTATCACAAATTATAAAGTCTCGACATTCCGTAGTATCACAGTGTTAGTATGCGATGACCTGAACGTAGTACAGGAGTGAGTGACTGGTCTTGCGCCGTGGTAGGTCGAAATAGTTAGATAGTCACTGACGTACTGGTGCTGTCTTAGGGTCTCCCTCACGTCGCACAGGTGTTGGAGTGTACCGTCCCAATACGGTACCGTTACAACGGTGAAGGCCTTGCTATTGGTTGTGAGGCGATGGACGGTAATCGTAAACTATCGCAAAGTTGGTAATTGTTTCTGTGTGTGGGGCTGATCACCTACCATAGCAAGGGGTGTACTTCACCGGGGCTAACACAAGACTGGAAACTCGCGAGTGGAACAGTTCCGTCACAGTCTAGCAAAACGGGTACGTTTCGTATTGCGTGGCATGGCTGACATGATTGCTAGAGTGTGTCATGTGGGTAAAGTGTATAATCTCTGCAGAGAATAAATCTAATCGATTAGCCGTGCTCACGGTCACGAGCAGCTTGGGTAATTGTTGTCAAGTATAGCGTTTTTTGTTTGCTTTTGAAAATTGTTTTGAAACCGAAAATCCTTTTTGGGTTGAGTTGGATGAAATTTGGTGGTGAATTGATTGAATAAATGTGACTTGACGAATTGCTGGATGGTGATTTGAATATTTTCGGTGAGATGTTTCTCGGATTGATTGTGAGATGGAATAGGAAGGTGGTGAATGTGGATACTGGATGAACTATACAATTATGTACTGAATTACATTCTTTATCAAATGCATTTGTAACATGTGCAGTGTTTGAATCTACTTTTCTATTGCAAATAAATTCAGCTTTATGCAACTCTAAACTAGATTAGTAGCCTTTTTCATTGATTAACCTGCATCCTTATTATACTTGCAAACACTAAAGTCTTGCGAGTACATACGTGTACTCACCGTTTGCTTTAAAACTGATTATCAAGCTCAGAAGGTGGAATCAAAAGAGAAGAAGGCGAGCTAGACGAGGATCGCTTTGATTCAGAGATCGACGGGTTTTGAAGCTATAGATTAGGTTTTCTCTCGGTCGCAACTCAGCTGCTGCCTTTGGGTTTGGGGAAGGCACTTTGCTGCCATTGTTGTACTCTAAGTTTCTCTGTTTAGCTTTTGTAGCCATTTGGCATAATTTCTTTCATGTATTACTATCTCGATGTAATCAAACATGTACTACTGTAACCATTTTGTTAATATAAGTGTTTGGGTGCTAGGCTACTGATCCAGGGAACTAGTACTAGGCACATATCTGGGGAAGCTCGGGTTGGAATCAATCATTTGGCATATGACCACGAGCCGAGTGTGTAGTGCCGATTGATTGGCCTCAATCCGGGTACGATTTGTATTTGGGGTTCGGTTTACTGACAGGTTGTGTTAATTACTGTCTAACGCAATAGTGAGTACCCGAATCACTGTTACAAAGACCGGAGCCCCCACAAGAGGTGATATCAGAGCAGATTCGAGTTGTCGACTGTAGGGAAGGCTTAGATAGATGGGTCGATTAGACTAACGACATTTTTCTCTCTGAAAAATTATGTTTGCTATAAAACTCTTAATTGCGAAAATGTAGATTGCTGATCTTATCCGTCTGTAGCTCCTTATCTTATTTACTCTTCAAAATGATTAGGACATACCTTAAATTTTAAACAGTGATTTCTCTAGAAAAAGAATAGAGGTCTGGAAATGAGTTATTCAATTCCTTTCGTTATTCCAAATTGGGGATAACTTTTGAAACCTGAGGCATTTTGACAAAAGAAAAGTTAAAACCTGAAGGGTTGAGGATTGGTTTAAAGGTTTTGTTTCTTATCTTCTCGGAACAATCTCCCTGCGAGATAAATTTTGGAAGACTTTTCCACTTTCAAATGCTAGATACGTATTGAATAGAAGTTAGGGTAAGAACATAGGAGTTGGTGTGTTTGGCGTGTTTGTTCGAGTGTTTGGTTGTTGCTTTTGGTTTCTTCTGAGGATTGGTTGAATCTCATCCATATAAGGTCTTGCTAACTGTGGCCTTTCTTTAATCTTAGATGTCAGGTAGCTGGGAGCCGTGCTATTTTACCAGCGCGATTTTGGAGGGTTCCGTTCAAGCAGCCATCTGGGAGATGATACAGCTTGCCAGTTTTTCAGAGCAGCCGAAGTATCTGATCTCTCGCACTGGAACCAGCCCAGCTTCTTCGCTATTTGCAGCGGAAGTGTCTATCCATGGTCGCCATGGTGGGGAGCCGACTCATCGTTATGTCGGATTGGCTTCCAGTCCGCTAGCTGCAGTGTTTGACGGAGCCTACGTTGCCATTTTTCATCTCCGTCATGATCTTCCATAAATGGCTCAGCTGTTTCCCAACTGTCCCTCTCTTGAGTCAGACAGCTCGAAGAGCACCTATGTGACGTTGGATGCGTCGATGGACCCTGCGTCTGCCTAACAGATCAGGCTAGTGGGGCCCCTTGACCAATATCTTCGATGTCTCCAGGATAAGCTATTGTCTGCTCGTCGCCGTAACTTTGTGCTTGAAAGCCATATGGCGCCACTCCTCAATCACGGCTTCTTCACGACAGAGATCGTGTACGGGGAGCATGATGCCCTTGAGCCAGCAGAAGAACTCCCGCAGCCATATGGTAATTACCGTCGGGTTGCTCATCGCACTCGGACGTCGTGGGAAAGCAGTGGGTCTCGCTCTACGACGACTTATCCCAGTGCACCCTCGAGTGCAAATCGCGGGCGGAACATCATCTTCGAGAACCAGGAGTATTTGTTGATGATGCCAGTTGATTCAGCTTCGCCGCCTGTTCCTCCGCATTCTTCTCCTCAAGTGGCTCAGTTGCATAGTCGCAAAAGAAAAACTTCCAAAGCCCGGGGCCGAGCTGCTTCAGTTACTTGCTATGCCTACTGTCATAAGGGGCATATTGCTAGAGACTGTCCGTCTGTTGCTCGATCCTGAGTCTAAAGAGCCAGTTCAACCCCAATGTTCATTATGAGGGAAAGTAGCTTTAGTGCTCATTTTGTTGTAAATTTGAGCTAGTTGCCTCTGTACTTTCGCCTTGTAAAGAACCTAATGGGATTGTGCGATGGTTGTGGATGCAATTGTAAATTAAACCTGCTGTAGTACGTTAGGTTGTACTAAGTTTTCATCTTTAAAATCTATCGCAATGGTAAATCTATCCTTGTAATTGCATTCTCAAATTGCTTTTGTTTTGAATGCAAGTCCTTTGTGCAGATTTGATTCTGCTTTGCCTTGGAGCTTGGTCATTTGGTTGCGAATGATGGTTTAGCACCTGTGTGCAACGAGATGCCAAGAGTGTGTCGTTGGCTCGTGGCCCTGTTCTAGGACGCCACGATCGAGCTGCTAATGTGTCGAATCCGGTGCGTTTTGTTTTGCCGCACTCAGGAGTCGCAAACTTTGAAGCTCAGTATTTTAGCGCGCCAGTGAGTGGTCCCAGTGGACCGCAAGTTTGACAAGAAGTGCCGGAAGGAGAATTGAAGTCTTCTCTGTCCCTACCACAAGTCCTAACCACACAAACTTTCTGCTGGAAAGGCTGGTGCCAACTGCAGAGAGTTCCAGTGCTGCAATTTTTGAGAATTGGCAGCTATGCATTCAAGATCTCATCTGTTGGAGTTCCAGCGAACTTCTCCGCTGAGTTTTTCGTCAGCAACCAATCCTTTAGATGCTGATGATTGGCTTCACGGCATTGAGTCCAAACTCGATCTCGTGAAGTACACAAACGATGAGAAAGTGCGATTTGATGTATTCTATCCTCAAGGTGTTGCTGCTGCATAGTAGAATAGCCTTAAAACTATTTGTCCACCTAGCCAAGTCGTTACTTGGAAAGACTTCAATGGAGCCTTTTGCGCAGTACACATCCCTTCTAGCTTGTTGGAGATTAAAGAGCAAGAGTTTTATTCTCAAGGAAGAGTCAATGTCAGTTATGGATCATCTCCACAAGTTCAATCACCTAGTCCGCTATGTCGCAATTGAGGTTCCGAGTGAAGCCCGGAAAGCCTTTCTCTTTTGGGAAAATCTCAATGAGGAGATCAAGTTTTCACTCGCAGCTCCCGAAATCCCCAACATGCAAGTGTTGGCCGAAAAAGCGATTCGCGTTGAAGACAGCGCAAGGGCAGTCCAGGAAAGCCGTAAGCGAAGGTGGTTGGCTTAGAAGTCTGTGAGCACCGATCTTTCCAAGTCGCATGCGAAACCAGCCGCTAACGCTCGGTCGGTTATTTCTCCACGTTCAAGATCCTGAGGGAATGTTTCTTGACCTTCCCTATCTGCAAGTTAGTCCTCTAATCGCGAAAGGTGATCTCGTGGGAGACAAGACCAGATGGCTAAACTAACTGGTTATGCTTGTCGTGAGAAAGGTCATCTTGTCAAAGACTGTCCGAACCTACGACCAGCGATAACCCGTGTTTAAGACCAGAGTGCCCTAGATTGTCCGCAAAGTTCCGTCAGTGGACGCAAAGGACGTCGAAGTGGTTGCTCAAGTCTTATTTCAGCCCAGAGTCTTAATCGTTGTCGGCCTAGCTTTGTGACAGCTGAAGATACAAATTATGCGTCTGGTGTAGTACCTGGTATGTTCCCGTATGTTCAGCTTTCGCAATGGCTTTGGTTGAATCTAGAGCTTCTGAATCGTTCTTGTTCTCGAAGTTTTGTGCAAACGGAAGTTTAAGACTTATTAACTGAGTAATGAGATGTAAATCTGATTGCTTAGAGCCGTTTTGGAACTTAGCACCTTTGCCTAGGAGGAATTCTTGTCATTCATCAGGGAAGTTAATTCCCATAGCGAATGATTTGAATGGATACCTAGGGTTCGATGTAATCCTTGGTATGAACCAACGTTCAAGGACCAGGAGAGCATCGATTGTGCTAATTGTTCTAATCTCTGAATCGGTTCGGTGGTCAGTCAATTGATCACTCCTCCGGCAATCGTCGCCGCGAATTGAACATCGAACTTGACGCTTTTGTCTACTTGGAGATCTGAACTTGTGTGGCGTCTGGCGATTGTGAGTTCGTGGGATGATGGCATTGTAATGCGTCGGATCATACCAAATTTTCCTTTTCGAAGATACCCCCTTGATCTTCGAAGGTACTTGGTGTATTCCGTGTGCCATTTTTGAAGAAGTATCTTTAGAATCCCGTTGACCTAACTCTGTTGGACGTGACGGATCCTTAGTCGGATCTATCTTTTGCGAACGTCATGTTTACATCCTTGATGATGTGGTGCGCTATATCCGCAGTCACATCATCAAGTTGACCAAAGTCCAATGGAGCAGCCACGCCCAGGACGAAACCACCTGGGAGCGTGAAGATTTCTCGGGGTGAATTTCCTTCCTCCTTTGCCAACTCTAGCAAATCTCGAGGACGAGATTTTTATAAGGGGGTGGAACTGTAACATCCTGAAATTTGTAATTAAGATTAATCAGGATTAACTAAGCTTAATTAAGCTAATTATGTGATTAGTAGTGTGTTGAGTGCAGTTGAATCTTAATTTGGCTCTTAGTTTCATTTTGGTTCCGTCGGTGTTTCGTCGTTCGAGTCGTTTCGACTGATTTTGACCCGAAACTCCAATTCTCGAGCCGGTCGAAATCACTCGAAATCGTTAGTGAACCTAGTCCTAAAACCTTCCTTCGATGTCCCAAAACCCTTCCCTTAAGCTTTCTGAGGTTAAACCCGAAGATTGGAGAAGAAACTGCGAAGAAACCCGGAATTTTGCTGTAGGAGCGCCAGTACCGCCGGCCAGGGCCGGTACTACCGGTCAGGCAGCACTACTGCTCGACAGGAGTGGTACTGCTGGCCGAGTCGAGCGGGCAGGAGTTTAGAGCGGCCGTCGCTGCCCGTGCCCGGCCACCTCAGCTCTCTCTCTCTCTCTCTATCCTTCCTCTCCTCTTTACCCCCAGCCGACCCCTTCTCTCCTCACTCACTTCCTCACTCTCTCCCACTCTCCCATGCACTCTCCCTCTCCATCTCTCTCGGTTTCTCTCTCTCTACCTCCGGTTCCCTCTCTCCCTCTTCCTCCCTGGTGTATGTGGAGCCCAAGGAGCAGCAAGAGGTCAAGCCGCGAGACGTGGAGGATCTTCCTCAAGACCTGGAGCAACCCCAAGACCGGTGGAATCAACAGATAAATTGATTCTGCAGGTTTTGAGCTAAACCCTAACCCCTCCTTTGTTCTTTTTTATTTTCTCTTTAGGTTTAGCCCTTGGAACCCTAAACCTAGAAGTGCATCGCCGTGTTTCGGAGTTGCTTAACCAAGGTTGGACTCAGTAGAATTAGTTAGCGCGGACGATTCGATTTGAAAACCCTAATCGGCTCTCTGTTGGATTTATTCGCCCATAAGTCGTTTTCCCGAATTTTTGGAGTTCCTTTGAACCCTAACTCCGGTAAGTCGAGAAATTGACCTTCGAATATATCTGACGTTGTCTGAGTTCGATTCCTGCGAAAAGATTTGAGTTTGAATTCAATCCGGATCCGGAATCGAATTTAGTTTCAATTAAGTGTTTTCAGTTCGGAGTTCGATCGTCGTGCGAAGAGTTTCTGAGCGTGAGTTAGACCCTGTGGAACCCTTACATGCAAAAAGAATTAATACGTTAGTCACAAATCCTTCATTTCGATTCGATTTACGAAAAGGTCATTATCATGATTCTTAGAGAATCCTCGAGTTCCGAAGCTCCAAAAATCCCGAGAGTGACCCGTATTGGTTCTTAGTGCCCTAACGGTTCTAGTTCTGGAAAAAGGTCGAGTAGAAAACCCTGATTCAGAGTTTATCGGATTTGTTCCCTAACGGAGTCAAACTCTCGAGTTTTGGAGTTTTCCTTAAACCTTAGCTTCAAAAGCCGAGGATATGACTCTAGAATATATCCGATGATGTAAGAAGTCGACTCTCGCGAAAAGAATCAGGTTCGAATTTGATTTGGATCGAAAGTTGAATTCTAACGGTAATTAGGGTTATCTAGTTCGAAAAAGTGGAAATTAGGTTAAATGAACTCGAAACTTGGTGAGACCTGCATGGATGGGTCCCTGGCATCACTAGGAACATAACCATGCGATAGTCGTGAAGTTCCGAATCCGTTTGCGCAAAATCCCATTTTGCGAAACCCTAATTTCTACCTGAGGCCGACACAACCGACGTTATGGGGTTGGTACTGCTGCCCAAGCTGCACTACCATAACCACAACGCCGGTAGTTATTTTCCAGTGGACTACTCCTTTTGTAACACCCCGGCATCTAGTATGCCCGAATGCTACCAAACATAGACTAAACATCAACTAAATACCATACATGAAGACAAATTTCAGCAAAGGCACAAATGCTAAACACCGAAATTTCGGCAGCATCTCCTTTGTTTTATCATGATTTGAACAATAGCAATATCATAGCAAAATATTTCATAACATAAGACATCTAAAGCAGTAATATATAATGGATAAAACATCATCATAAACAATTAAACCAAAACCAACCACACAAACATCTATAGCTAAGCAAAGAGGATCAACAGCACATTAAAATTAATCCATACACCTAGTTCAGGGCACTATTATTCTGATAATGACTCAAGGTTTGTAAATGTTAATGGAACTACGTGAAGATGTGTAGCTAATGCCCTTTCCCACATGCCGGTGTCATGGTACCTAAAAAAACAACATAAACACAAGCGTGAGTTCATCACTCAGCAAGTATATTGCAATGGAACAAGAAAACACATTCCAATACCTTCATCACCACTTTTCACACACAACATCATACACATCTCATAATCATAGTGTAAGCATATCATCGACATCATCATAAATCATCCTCATATAACATCCTCATATAATGCAATGCAATGTAATGCAATGCGATGCACATATCTCCTGGAAACTCATACCGGTATGGTTGAGTACACACCCGTCGGTGTGCACCCTCTCCCCCCTTCCATCCCGAAGATGGAGGGTGCCTACTCCTCGCTTCCATTCACCACGGTGAATGGAATCACGATGTAGGACTTACTCATTGGCTCTCCGGATTAGTCATAACTTTCTCACCGACCTTCCCAGACTAGTTATGACTTTCTCACCGCCCGGGCCATGTAACATGCCATGTATGCATTTATGCCAACATCATATTTAACTTGTACATTAACACATGGCATCATCACATAATAAACATACTCATCATATCAATGGCAAACATTAAAGCATGGCATGTGAACATATCATATATTCAAACTTCAATCTCAATCAATCAAACAACCTACAATCGCTATCCATTACAATACACTTGCCTCAACCACGGGCGACGGATTGGCGAGAAGTAGAAGGCCCTCCCGGGGTCACACCACCTGCACATAGGGACCACACACTCACAATCATGCCCACAAAACAGTACGCAAACCCTCATCTACCCCGACATTGCCAACTACTCGCAAAACCCAAAAACAGCGGTTCTGTCCCGTCGGGACAGCAGCCTTCCAAAAGGCATAACTTGAGTTCTAAGACTCCGAATCAATTAAACGAGTACATCCTCGTGTAGATTAGGAAATTTCCCAACTTTTTCTAGGTATAGGGAAAGACTGATTCGGACTCTAAAGTTGTTTAATCTACAAAATACGGTGATCTGTTCCAATCACGTCACAGATTTTAACACGCTCGGTAAAACAGCCATAACTTTCAAACGGCTGATCGGAATTTAACGTTCTTTATATCCACTGAAAGATACTGAAATTATCTACAACTTCTTCAACATCCGTATGACCAGATTCCGATTCTAAATTGGCGAACAACTGAACCCTAGGTTGACTGCTCATGCTGTCCCAAAACAGAAACGTGGCAACATCTAGATCTAATCCAATCTACTCAATTCCAGCACCACCAATTGATCTAAAAACTTGATAAATACCCTTAGAACAGTACCTAGACCAATCCCAAGGAGTCCCATGGCCATACCTTCGCCCGACGCACGAAAACCCAATAGATCTCCCGGTTCGCGCGATCCTTTTCCTCGCTCCAAATCCACCGGATCTCCCCGTCGCGGAGCGCTCCAATGGATGGATCTTCGAGGTGCTGAGGTGAGGATCTCCCCTAGGGGCAGCAAGGGAGGTGGAGAGGGGAGGAGAGGGGTAGTGGCGCCATGGGGGAAGATGGAGAGGAAGGGGAAGGGTGGAGGCGCATGGGGGGGCTAGGGGGTGGCGGCTAGGGATGGGAGAGGGAGTTTGGGGCGCACCAAGGGGTGGGGGCCAGATTTGGCTGCCCAAAAGTCCCCCCCTTGGGCCCAAACCCTTCCACCGGAGGCCCAACTCAACCCCCAAGGCCCAAAGTCCCCCGGAGAGGCCCAAAACACCCGAAAACGGCCCAAAAACACGCTATAAACGGCATAACATAAAGTTTTAACCTCCATTTACATATTTTATAATGTTTTGACCTCAACATCCACATTTTATAAGATTACGACACTCCGTGGTGACACATCACTTCATAAGGCCCAAAAACGCGAGTAAACCTCAAGCCGTAAGGTTTTATTCTCTAATTTCACATTTTATAATGTCACACCATACCGTAGTGTCACACCTTTGGTCTCTGGAAATCCGGCACTGCCGGTAGTCATTTTGTTGTCGCTCATTTGCGTAGACGTTGACGTGGTGGTGGACGCCTGTGCAGATTCCAATCGCATTCCCGGAAGGCATAATCAGTACAAAGCAAACAGGCAAGCACCTCGTTTGACCATATTGAACCCATATTTGCAAATGTATGTTGATTGTTCCAAAACTATTGTGCATGCATATGATTTGGTACAAACGATAAATTGTGGGCATTGGTAGTTAAACCTGGATTGAATGGTTTTCCTCAATTATCAGTTGCGCAGAGACCCTTGTTAATCCCTAGGTTGATGGTAGACACCGTACTAAGTGTCAACTGAGGTTATGTGTCTAATAAATGCATACGCTTAGCCCAGCGTTAGTATAATTGATTGTTGATCGATGGACTCAGTCAATCAAAATCTTCTGGAAATTAAAATAGGATTTTGAATTGGTGGTTTTGGTGGAAAAAGCTATGTTGGTAAGAAGAGAAAAAGGAAAAAGGTGAAAGGTGGTTTTATGCCGGACGAACGGGTGGTCTCGTCTGTGCAACCCTAAGGACTGAACTTGATGATGTTAACTAAGTCAAATCGTACAACCACATGTGTTAGTATGGGATGACCTGAACGTAGTACAGGAGTGAGTGACTGGTCTTGCGCCGTGGTAGGTCGAAGTAGATGGACAGTCACCGATGTACTGGTGCTGTCTTAGGGTCTCCCTCACGTCGCACAGGTGTTGGAGTATACCGTCCCAATACGGTACCGTTACAACGGTGAAGGCCTTGCTATGGGTTGTGATGCGATGGACGGTAATCGTAAACCATCGCAAAGTTTGTAATTGTTTATGTGTGTGGGGCTGATCACCTGCCATAGCAAGGGGTGCACTTCACCGGGGCTGACGCAAGACTGGAAACTCACGAGTGGAACAGTTCCGTCAGAGTCTAGCAAAACGGGTACATTTCGTATCGTGTGGCATGGCTGACATGATTGCTAGAGTGTGTCATGTGGGTAAAGTGTACAATCTCTGCAGAGAATAAATCTAATCGATTAGCCGTGCTCATGGTCACGAGCAGCTTGGGTAATTGTTGTCAAGTATAGCGTTTTTGGTTTGCTTTTGAAAATGGTTTTGAAACTGAAAATCCTTTTTGGGTTGAGTTGGATGAAATTTGGTGGTGAATTGATTGAATCAATGTGACTTGAGGAATTGCTGGATGGTGATTTGAATATTTTCAGTGAGATGTTTCTCGGATTGATTGGTAGATGGAATAGGAAGGTGGTGAATGTGGATACTGGATGAACTATACAATTATGTACTGAATTACATTCTTTATCAAATGCATTTGTAACATGTGCAGTGTTTGAATCTACTTTTCTATTGCAAATAAATTCAGCTTTATGCAACTCTAAACAAGATTAGTAGCCTTTTTCATTGATTAACCTGCATTCTTATTATACTTGCAAACAATAAAGTCTTGCGAGTAAATACGTGTACTCACCGTTTGCTTTAAAACTGATTATCAAGCTCAGAAGGCGGAATCAAAAGAGAAGAAGGCGAGCCAGACGAGGATCGCTTCGATTCAGAGATCGTGGGTTTTGAAGCTGTAGATTTGGTTTTCTCTCGGTCGCAACTCAGCTGCTGCCTTTGGGTTTGGGGAAGGCACTCTGCTGCCGTTGTTGTACTCTAAGTTTCTCTCTTTAGCTTTTGTAGACATTTGGCAGAATTTCTTTCATATATTACTATCTCGATGTAATCAAACCTACACAACTGTAACCATTTTGTTAATATAAGTGTTTTGATTCAACTTATTGTGGAAATATGTGGGTGCTAGGCTACTGATCCAAGGAAATAGCACTAGGCACATATGTCGGGGAAGCTCAGGTTGGAATCAATCATTTGGCATATGACCATGAGCCGAGTGTGTCGTGCCGATTGATTGACCTCTATCCGGGTACGGTTTGTAATTGGGGTTCGGTTTACTGACGGGTTGTGTTAATTACTATCTGACGCAACAGTGAGTACCCAAATCACTGTTACAAAAACTGGAGCCCCTACACATTTGCTTTAAAAGACGCTTCATTTCCCATGCTATGGCGATTCGTCTGCTCATTTTGCTCTAATATCAGGTGAACTGTTATTCACCACATTATCTTGAAGTAATTTTCACAATCTGCGCCATATCTTCTTCCTCTTCCAACTCTTCCTCTGGTTACTATTCGTCATTGGACGATGACTCGGCCATCGCCTCGGCCCTTCAGGAAGAATTATCGATCGAGGTCCGCGCCGAAGAAGAGGTTGCCGACGATGAAGCCATCGCCCGTGCCCTTCAGGAAGAGCTCGACGCCGAAGCCGTCGAAGATCCTGCAGCGGCCGCCCCTCTTCCCGCAGAAGCTGGGGTACCTGATGCCAGCGCAGACGCTGCTCCTGCGGAGGCTGCTCCGGAGGCCGTTGCTCCCCCATCAGCTGATAACAGCCGAGCGCTTCCACCAACACCCGCTTCCAATGTTGCCCTCCATGAGTCATCAGACTCCAGCAGCAGTTCCAGCGCAGGTGATGTTCCTAGCGAGAAGCATCGTCGAATCCATTAGGAATAGGGATTTTTTATTTCTTATGTAGGGATGGCACCTTCCCCCTTCTTTTCTTCTCCTTAAGGTGACCACAATCCCTAAGCACTTTGCTTGGGTGTTGTGGTACTTCTTCTCTTTCCAGTCCCTTTTGCTTCTTTTTTTAGTCTTTGTTTTCTATATATGCCGCGAGACTTCTGTGCATCCCTTAGCCGACTCATGTAACCGCTTGTTTGCTTCACTAGCTGATCATGTAAACGGCCTCTAATGAAATGTGTTCACATTTTTGTACATTTACTCTCCATCGGCTTTATTATGCATCTGCCGTTTTGTTTTTCTTGTCAGCCTGTGATGCCTTAGTGTGGGATGAACTGTAATGTATAATCTTGGTAGCATATCTAGCTTCATAGTGTATCGGCCAAGCATACTTATTCATCGGCCGATAGGATTTCGGATGGTACGGTTGGGTTGTTTCTTCCATCATACGCTACTTAGCATACGTGCTCATTTTTCTCTATCCTTATTAGTTGCCCTGCAGCCTTTACGTCACGTACTGCCACTCCTTGCTTAGTGGGCTGTGACTTGGGGTACGATTCTCGGCGCTGTTTTGAACGAAACGTACTCTTTCCTTACTTTTCCTGCTCCTTATGTACTGTCGTCTTCTTCCTTTGAGCATATCGCCTCTTTAGCTAACCCATTTGAGCAGTAAAATTCCCCTGTTTTGGCTCGGCTTCTCCCCATTGCTTTCTTAGCGATTCGCCTTGTAGCTTTCTTCTTCTTCTTGCGTTCAATCGCTAGCCTCTTGCTTTTCATTTGACTCCTCCCTTTACCAATGGCCGACTATCGATCCATGATCTTGATTCCAGTGCCTGATTCAGCTGGCCATTTTCTTCTTGGACCAGAGGGGGACGAGGACCCGACGGATTACATTAATAAGGAGGTCATGCGGATCCCTCTGAACACCATCAGCCACAAACTCTCAGGGTCGGTGAACAGCTTCCGAGCTTGGCCTACCGATACTGCTGGCTAGATAAATTGGTACAACCGCGTAGCTGCTCGCAAGAAGGAAGACTTGGGAGATAGCCAATTGCATCGCTCTTTCTTTATCGGGTATGTGCCGAGACGAATCCTTAATTGCCGCCGCCTCTTATTTTTGGTCGGACGCTTTCTCTTTTTAGCCTGGCTTTCTTGGTCCAACTCTCTTAGATGTGTTGGTGTTGACTGGTCTCAAGCCGACGGGGCAACAGTTTCATGCCTTCGATAAGACCCATTCTCATCGGCTGCCCACCAAGACCAATTGGTTCTTCTACCTCAACGAATTCAGCCAGTCATCGGGTCCGGTGGAGCCTCGCGAGCATATTGTATTCTTGACCATGTGGTTGGAGAAGTTCCTCTTCTGCGGCGCCACAGTGGGACCTACCGCCAATTTCCAAGGTCTATCAGAGGCTCTGGTTGCTGGCAAGGACATAGCCATGGGGAAACTACTCTTGGGAACAGTTTTTCGGACGATGCACCTCATCACTTCGAAGCTAAATAGCGCAGCTAAATCTCACATTATCGGGCATCTGGGAGGCCCCCTTTGGTTCATCCAACTATGGTTGATGGCCCAGTTTCAAACGCCATTTGGATTCACCCCTTCATCAGACCTTCGTTTTTCGTGTGAGGATGCATCGGAGGAGTAGATGGCAATCACAGAACCTCCTCTCAGGCGCTACCGATCATACGAAGAGGCTCTGTCCCAAACCCTTTTGGGCGACTACAAGCTGGATATGGCGGCCTTTGCCGCGTACTTCACTTACTTCTACTCCACGGAGCACCTCTCCATTATGGATTTCCTTCCGTACCGGCAAATCGACTCTTTGGAGTACGAGCGTCCTGGCCTTTGGTGACCGGACTGTCCTGACGCTGAGTGCCTTTGGCATTTTATTTTTCCAGGCGTCTTTTTGGTTGGCCTTAGTTCTTCAAGTCGTACCCAGAAACCGTCATACGAATATTATCATCCGGCGGTCTGCGCTATGCAATTGGGGTTTGGACAGGTTCCCCCTCAGCTGGTACTCTTTGACAGGCTTCGGGAATGGGAAGTACTGGAGGATCTTCTCGATGTAAACATTCATTGGACCAGAGTGGAGAGTTGTTGGTTGACTTTGCTTCTGGGATCCTTATGGCGTCTCGATCTTGAGAGACTTTCAATCGTTGGTGGGACGGATGGAGTCATCAACTGTTCTTCGCTTCGCTGGACGAGATGCTCCATCGTTTCGATGAATCTCACCCACTGCCCCCTTCGCCCCAGGTATTCTCTGATGCACTGCTTCCTTCTGCTGAGTGTCCATTGTTGATCTTCCTTTACCGTTCTCGTACTTTTAGGATGCTGCAGGTATGTGGCCGACGTTGTCGGCCAACAGCAACACTATTGAATTTTATGCCAACATTGCCGGTCGCACAAATGTTGGCCTTACTTCCCCAACTCTGAAGGATGTCAAGAAAAAGGGACGCGGACGGGCGTCGGCCCGGCCTTGGCCGAAAAGGAAGCCGGTCGATACATCTAGGAACCAATCTTCCCCAGGAACTGGGACGATTGGTGAAATGCAGCCAGCATCTTCTCAGACTGGTGCGGCTTCTGTCAAGCGTGGTGAGTACACATTTTTTCTATCAATCTGTGAGATTTGTGTATCACTCATGGACTTGGTTTCCTTATTTGGTTCCTGTAACACCCCAAAATTTTGCTATTCCTAAATTCATGTGTGATTTGGCACTTTGGTAAATTTTTGGAATTTTCTGGAATTTATTTGGATTTATTTGAATTTATTCCATTTTGAAATAATTAAAGAATTTGACTTTGCAAATAAAATTTTGTTGGAAATATTTTATTTGAGTCCAAAATGTTCCAAAGTATTTTCCAGAATTTTTCTGGAATTTTTCTGAGTATTTTACTATTTTTCTTGAATTAAATGAATTACTGGAAATTATTTTAATTATTAAATCGCTGGAAAATAGAGTCAGGTCAAGTACTGTTCATCCGACTCGACCGAACCCGAAGTCGACTCGAGTCCGACCGAGCCACGTGATCCGGTCAAACCTCGATTGATCCGGACCGTTGGATCGAAATCCAACGGCCGAATTGGGCCGCACCGATCAAACCGCATCCGGCTGGACCCGCTGCGCCGCGGCGATCTCGGCCGTGGATCGGGCCACGTGGACGGCCACGATTTCGTCGTCTTCCCGAGTCCCGCCGGACTGCGCCGCCAGAGTCGCCGTGGTTCGTTAGGGTTTTGCGATTTGGCGCGCACGCCGAGGCACTATTTAAAGCCCCGAGGCCACCCCGTTGAAGCTCTTTGCCGCGGCGCACCTTTCCCCTCAAGTTTCGAGCCCTAGCCGCCGTCTAGCCGCAAAAGCTCGCCGTAGTTGCTTCTCTCTTCCACCGTTCCTTTGCCGATTCCGCCGACGCCCGTTCTCCGCCGCTGAAGGCAGATTTGGAATCCCTGCGACGAGGCGCACCCGTGCATACCACCCATCTCGCCGGAGAAGCCCTCGAGCGCCGTTGGTCGTGTCGTCTTCCCCAGCTCCGGTCCGCTCCCTCCGCCGCGTGGCCATCGACGTCTTCGAGCACCCTCAACCGTCCGATCAAGATCCGACGGCTACGGTAAGCCACGTGCATCTCAAACCCGTCAACCTAGATCAGACCTGGACCGTTGGATCTAGATCCAACGGCCCACGATCACCGTGTAGTTTGTAACGGTGTTAGCCTAGGGTAGATCTGGACCGTCCGATCTAGATCGAACGGCCCAGATCGACCGTGTAGTTTTCAACGCGTCAACCTTAGATCTAATCACGGCCGTTGATTTTCAAATCAATGGACACGATTGTGCCACATGTGCCCTAGCCGCGCCGTGCGCACACGAGCGCTTGTCTCTAACACGCGGGGCCCGCGTGTCAGCGGGTCAGCCGAACCGCACCGTGACGCCACCCCTGACGTCACGGTGGGGCCCGCTTGTCAGTAGCATCGTCGAGCGTGGTGACGTCAGTGCTGACGTCATCCAATGGGTCCCACCTGTCAGTGGCACACGCGCCGTGGACCGAGTCAAGCCGTGGGCTGAGCCCATGAGCCGGCTGACGTAAGCCAGCCAATCAGGAGCCGACGCGTGTCACCCATGACGCAATAAATAATTTCCGAAAAAGAGAATGATTTAATAATTCGGTTTAATAATTGATTTTAATTTCAAAAGTTCAAACGCTTATAACTTTTGCGTTTCAACTCCGATTTGAACGATTCAAATTTCTAAAAATTCATAAAATTCAGATCTACTCAAATATGAATTTTATTTAATTTTTGGACTAAAATTTTTCTCTGTAATATTATTTAATTGATTATTTAAACTTTAAATAATCATAACTTTTGTGTTTTAACTCCGATTTGAGCGATTCCAGTTCCTAAAAATTCATAAAATTATGTTCTCTCTGTTTATGAACTTTATTTGGATGTTTGGACACTTTTTGTCTACTGTTTTATTCATTTGTTGCTATTTGCACGCGTTACGAGTAGACGTTGAAGTGCTGGAAGGATTCGAAGGAGAAATATTGACCCAGGAGCCAGCTCAGGACCAAGAACAAGTGCTATTTGAAGGCAAGTTGTGCTTTGACCATGTTGATCCTATTTTGAAACCTATTTTGATTTAATTTATTGCATGCTAGTTCAATTAGAAAATACTTTATTTAAATATGGGAAATTAGATAAATGCCAAATTGCTGTATGACACCTTGGTTAATTATATATATGTGCCATGACCCTTGTCACCCTAGTTGTGGTTTACTAGCTGGACATTATTAAATTGCCAACATGGGAATTTAGACCGTTGTAGTATATTGCTTAGACCTGCTACGTGCTCATGACATGGTTTTTGGACAATCAAATGTTAATATTGACTTAATGATATATTGAACCTGTTTTGGAAAGGTATCATGTGTTGTGATGTTGATGGCACGTGGTGCATGGTAATCAACTGGGGTTTGATAAATAGCTTTTGACCGGGGCATGAGGCAAGAATGATCGGGTGGGCCAGTTGTGGCACCGAAAACGTTGGTTTGGTTCTTCGGGTAGTCTTGCCTTGGTCACCCTAAGGACTTGACCTTGCAAGCCTTTGAACTGGGTCAATCGTGCAACCACATGTCTGTTATGGGACGGACCTAGTTGAATAAGTTGCTAATAACATACCTGTGGGAACTCAGGTTGTCAACTACACCGTTTGTGTAAGTTGTACGGGGGAGCGTACCAGGGCTGCGGCCAGGTACCCATCTAACGGTGGATTGACCTAAACTTCGCCTTAGCTAAGGGAAGGGTTAGTGTGCAACACCGGAGAGGACCACTTGTATTGTTAGAAGTTTCTGAAAGACTTTGTTACGGGAACTCACCTTTGTGGTGTTTGACTGTATCTTGTGGGTAAAGTGCATAACCTCTGCAGAGTGTAAAATCTATTCGAATAGCCGTGTCCGCGGTATTGGACATCGCTCGGGAATTACAGTCAAGGGTTAGACTTTCTTGAAAATAACTTGGACTTGAAAGGTTGGGTTTGGTTTATTAATGATGTTGATGGAAATGTGGATTAGGAATGGGAAAGATGTTGATTAAACTCCTGGAAAAGTTATTGATGTTATACTTGTTTCTACTTCTTTCGAATCTACTTATGATACTTGTTAAATGCTCTTACTGCAAATATACCTTGAGCCACTCCTTTGTATTAAGCCATGCATGTAGTATATTAGCTGCATTCTGTGCATGACTTGCTGAGTACCAAGTACTCACCCTTGCCGCAATACAACACCAGTTGAGGAGGAGACTACACCAGCTTTGGAGGAGGAGCTCCAAGAGGAACCGTCTACTTAGGGAGCGAGCCCAGTCAATTGCATGTGGTATACTGGATGGCGCCACGATGTTATCTTATTTTCCGCTGCTATTATTTCTCTCTTAATAAGTTTCGCCCTACGTGGCGTATATTGTAACTTGACCATAAGGTCGAGCAACCAGTTTGACTATTTAATTAAAGTACTTTGTTAGTATCGAGTGGTATGATTGTGATATTTACCGATGTTAAGACTGTGTGCACTAGCGCGTTCCTGGACTATTGCTGAATACACAGAGAGTCCGGATTTGCAAATTCGGGTCCCAACAGTTCCAGCGCGGCACAAGCAGCTTGCTGGCCGTAAGAGATTTGCCAAGGTCCTTAACCCTTCTCCGCCTGCTTCGCCATTTCCTCAGGTATTTCTATTTTGCTTTTGACTTCCTGATCTGATGGTCTCTGAGCTCTATGTCTTTGCATAGCCGATTGGAAGAGACACTCTGTTAGGGACTTCTGTGATAGTCCCATGTGCACTTACGGTCTTCAGTTGTGGGTTCCCCGAGAGGAATTACTACTGACATTGCTCCTGAGGACACCACTTTGGAGACCATAGCGGCCGTTGTGGCGGACATCGATAAGGTCACTGTCATGGCTGATGCAAGAAGGAGTGTCCATACTGCTTTTGTGGAGCTTGTTATGGAAGAGGTAGCGGTGGAAACCAACGTGATCACTTCCGTGGGAGTTGCCACGGTAGTGGTAGTCCAGCCCCATGTGACCGACCCAACGGAACCGGCCGATGCCCCTTCCATTATTGAGCCCTCGGGTGATGTCCTTCCTCTGAATTCCTCCTCCAGTGGAGAGGTATCCCCCCAGCTTTCTGCTTTTGTTGCCTTTACCATAAGCGTTCCAATCATTCGGCTATCATTTTGCTTTTCAGCTGCTGACGAGCACCCTTCTTGTATTCACCCCGGGAGGGCTTGGCTGTCGGGACTCGAATGTACAAATCCGAACCCTCTGTGTATTCAGCACTAGTCCATGATCACGCTAGTGCACACAGTCTCAACATAGATGAATATCACAATCATACACAGCGGAATAATAAAAATAACTCAATTATAAAATATAAACTAGTGTACGACCTTAAGGTCAACCTTACATTTGTGAAGCCTTGACGGCTTCAACTCCAAATAAGCAGCAGTGGAACAAAGAACATCGGTGAATCCCATCAATACGCCACAGGCAACTGACAGGGTCCAACTCCTAGATAATCGCCTTCTCACGGAACTTCTTCTTCGACGATGTAGACTTCTGCTCACTGGTGATTGTTTGTTTGCAAGGGGTGAGTACATAAAGCACTCAGCAAGTCATGCACAGAATGCAAGTCTAATAACTATATCCATGGCTTATTCCAAGTAACAGGCTGAATGGTTATTTTGCAAAAAAGCAACATTCAAAAATAAACATAATAGATTGTAAAGTGGTAAAACAAATAACAATAGTAATAAATTTCACAGTTGTTTCACAAGTAAAACATTCCACATCCTAAACCAATCATCACTTTTCCACAGGCAACCTGCCTCCAAGCCCAAGTTCATTTTCATGAAAATCTAATCCTTGACTATAATCCCCGAGCATTGTCTAGTACCGCGGACACGGCTATTCGAATAGATTTTACACTCTGCAGAGGTTATACACTTTACCCACAAGATACAATCAACTCACCATGTCAGCCGTGAATCGCCATACAAGAGTATGCGAATGAGTGATCATAACAAAGCCTTTCGGAAACTTCTAACTATACAAGTGAACCTCTCCGGTTTTTGCCATACACCATCCCTTCCCTTAACCAAGGCGAAGTATGGGACAGACATACCGTTGGACGGGTACCATGCCGCAACCCTGGTACGCTCCCCCTTCAAGCTACACAAAGGATGTAATTGACACCCCGAGGTACCACATGCAAGTTATTAGTAACTTACTCAACTAGGACCGTCCCACTCCAGTCATGTGGTTGTATGGTTGACTCAGTTCAAAGGCTTGCAAGGTTAAGTCCTTAGGGCGGCCAGGGCAAGACTACCCGAAGAACCAAATCAACCTTCCCGGTTCCACACCTGGCCCACCCGATCATAATCTTGCCACTTGCCCTGGTCTAAATCATTTTTATCACCCCAGTTGATTATTGCGCAACACAATGCCAACAACAACTCAACATCCTTGAAGAAGTACGAAGACCTCCACATATCAACTTCATCGTGTCGGCAACACGTCACACCGTTCCAAAATACATTGCATATTCCATTAGTCAATATTGAGCTTTTGTATTTCCAAAATGATGTCAATGGTACGTTGCATGGCTAAGCAAACTACTGACGGTCTAAATAACCCATGTTGGCAAAGTAATTAGCTACCAACTATTAATCAACAACCCTAGGGTGACAAATGAATCATGGCATACAATCATTATAGGCAAGGTGGCGATAACAAGTAGGTTGATTATCTAATCCCAAATTAATTGAAATCCGTTTAACTCAAAATAGAATGCAATAATTTGAAATAACATAAGTTTCAAAAATGGGATCAACAGGGTCAAAGCACAACTTGCCTGGCCCTTGCAACTTTTACTTTTCTTTACACTTTATCTTTGATTCTTGGTCCTCGATCTTCAACTTCCACTTTCTCGATCTTTAGCTCCGTAGAACGACTTCCGGACGACGTATCTAACAATTAAAGAAGAAGCAAATACAAACCAACCAAAAGATAAATCAAGTAAACTCCAAATTAAGAACGAATAGCATTGGGCACAACAGCTTGGATGAAATTAGGAACTTGAAAGGATTGGATCAAAGATTGGACAAGAGAGGACAGGCTTTCGGAAGACACCGAAAAGGGAAAGATTAATAACTGGGAAAGAAAGAATAATATTCCGAAGAATATTTCTTCTGAAGTTATTATCTTGATTGGACAGACAAGGACATATGGGCTCTCGATCTTTAGACCGGGTCCATAAAGATATGTTAGTTCACGGTGAACTAAGCTGAGGCTCAAGGTTGACTTTTGTTGACTGAACGAAACACGGTCAAACAAAAGAGAGACGGATAGATCGGGCACAAGGGTATGACAGATGGCCAATGGTCTATCGACCAAGTCCACGAATGAATTCTCGATTAATGGCAGATTAGATTTTTAGGGTTAAGACAAGGACAAGTGTCTTACCACAATTGAAACAACGTGAAAGATTGCAAAGATAACAACGCGGCTCACGATGAACTTAGTTCATCGAACCGTTCTTAGGTTAGGGTTTTGATTCAGCTTTGAAGATGATATGACATGAGGCTAGGCTCACATCATGATGATAGAATAGATGAGGACATCGCACTAGGGCTCTTACATGAATGCACGCATACGATGACAACGAAGCGATGAGAGCCAAGCGTTAACGATGAAGCGTTAATGGTGGAACGTTAACGACGAAACGTTAACGGCGGAGCGTTAACAACAGAGCATTTACGGTGAAACGTTAACGGCGGAGCGTTAATGGTGAAACGTTAACGGAGGAACGTTAACGACGAAGCGTTAACGGCGGAGCAAAGCGATGACGGGATGCTCATGAAACAAGGTATCAACCGTCGGTGCAACGACATGGCCGCGACAAAATGCTACCAAGGACGGCTAACCGAAACGCAAACCGGTAACAACGGCTAGGTTGAAAGACGACGGTTTTAGGCCGGAATCGGGCTTCGACGGCAAACGGAGAGCAAAAGAACTTCAAGGATGGTCCAAAACAGTACACAATGATCCACCGGACACGACAACACGGCCGGAGAGACCTAAAATAGCCGGCGTCAAAAGACGGTGCGCGGTGGCGGCAAAAGACGGCCTAATTATAAAAAAATTTTCGGAGGATGGGATGGCAAAGGGGGAATGTCCACCACGTAGAACGTGGTGAGAGAAAATCAATGGTATAGGCGGATTTTGCGGTGACGCCCTGGATTGATCACAAACAACCGATTAACGAGTTTCGGACCCAAACTTCAGACGGACATAACTTCTAGAATAATGATCGGAACTTAACGAAATTTGACTGAGAAATATATGGGACCAAGAGGAACACCGTGACATAGGTGGCTTGGAGTTTTACTTTTTGGATCAGCGGGGAACACGCGAGGATGATTGTCGCTGTTTGAAACGCAGTCTGATCGGAGAAAAGAATTTTCTGCGCAAAATCCTATGGCAAGACCATGGGACAGGATGTGCATCATGTAGAGGACATCACAAGGAGTCTACACAAACAATTTCACGGTCAAAATCGAACAATTGAGGGAGATATGGCCTCGGCAAAATTCGAGATTGAAACGGCCATAACTTTTGATTCCATGGGCCAAATTGGATGAAATTTGGAGGGTAGACATATGGGACATCATGGCTCACCATGGCTAAGACGGATCTCGAAACGAGTCGACGAGCTGACGGCAGTCGTGCTCTAAAGTTCGGGCGACGTCCGGAGGACTCGACGGCGGTTTCGGAGTTTTCGAAAATTGATCTGAGGTATAGGGGGCGTGGGAGAGGCCATGGGAGGTCTACCAAGAGTTGGGGTGGCGGCTAGGTCAAGAAAAATAAAGTTTGGACGCGTTTGGAGGAAAAACTGGTCAAATAGGCATTTAATCGAGCATGTGGCCTGCGGATCGGACACGAGGGCGACGTGGCCGCTTGCTGGCGGTTGGATCAGCATCAGGCAGCTCCGGGTGAGGCGGGGACATGGCCGGTTGGCACACGGGCGCGGCGCCCGGCCTGAAGGCCGGGCGCGAGCTGGTCAAGGGGGCGAGGCTGTGGTGGCGGCGTGGGCCGGCGGGAGAGAGAAAGGGAGATTAGGCCCAAGTGCAAAAATCCAATTTTTCAGCCTTTTTCCAATTAAAACAATTCCACAAATCCAATTAAATTATTTGAGGCAATAAAAATACCAGAAAAATTCTAGAAAATATTTTGAGACATTTTGAACTCAAATAAAATATTTTCAAGAAAATTTTATATAAACTTTTCAAATAATTAATTAATTTAAAGAAGAAGCTCAAGTTCATATTAATTCCAAATAAATCCAATAAATAGCGAACGAGCTTCGAAATATCTCAGAAAATACAGAAAAATTCCTTGGAGCACAAGGAACCCAAATAAAACTAAATTTCTTTTATTTGAAGTATAAAATAATCAAATTAAATTATTTTAGCTTTTAGAAAATTCAAATCAAGCTTTATAAACGCGAGAAAATCAACGAAAATTTTTGGGAAGCTAAACTAAACCAAAAATTTTTGAAAACCCAAATTTTGGGATGTTACATAGGCTCTTCTTCTGATGACACACCCATTGTTGATCAATCAATTTAAGCAGCTTCATCGGCTGTTGGTGCGATTAGGGCCAATGGTGTTGGACTCGTATCACTCGGTCTCCACTTTACTGGCCGAAGTTGTTTCTTGTCTCCCACCATCGTCTAAAGATGCGTTCGGCCGTTTGCACAGTTTATTTTTAAACAGAGACGCCATCCGAGCGGCCCAGGAGCGGCATCGGCAACGGGAGGAGGTTGCTCAGGAACATGCAGAGATTGTTTTTCAGGCGGCTGCTGTGAAAACGGAGAAGGTCGCATTTGATGCTACAGTCGCTTCAGCTCAAGCTTTAGTGCCGTCAACGGCAGAGCTGGTCAATGAGATAGCTCGCCTGAAGCAGGCATTAGCCGAAGCCGAGACCCGCCTTTCCGATATGGATCATGAGGCCACCTCGGTAAAGGCCGACATACAAGCACGTTGAGCCGGTCTACTGGAATCCTTTAAGAGGATTGACACTAGAGTCAAAGCTATCATTCGGGTTCCGGGTGATGTGTCAGATGACGAAGCTTTGATCTCGAGCGTGGGTCGGGCTGCACAGGAAGCTGCTGATAGCATCATTCACCTCATCTAGATGATGCAATGAAATATTCTTAATCGTGCACCGTCTTTTGTCTTGTAATGCTTTGACTTGCAACCGAATCTAATTTATACCGAACTTGGTTCGGCTATCGGTGATTTCCTCTCTAGGCCCCAACCCATATACTAGGGCAGTACTTCTGGTATTTTCTATTGATGGCCTTGGCGTATGCTTCCCCTTCCAAAGTTTCAAGTATGTACGAGTTTCCTAGTACCAGCCGATTAACGTTGCATGGCCCTTCCCACGTGGGTGACCATTTTCCGTATTTGCTATCTCTTGTTCCGACTGGTAGGATAGTTTTCCATACTAAATCGCCTTCCTCGAATGACTTAGGCATGACCTTTTTATTGTATGCCCTGGCCACCCTAGCTTTGTTCTTCTGAATGTACTCGAGCGTTTTTAACCTCAACTCTGTTAGATCCTCCAAGTTATCGGCTAATGCATTCCTGTAATCTTCAGCCGATAGAATATCTTGCTTGGTAGTTTTGAGCGAACTTATGCCTATTTCTATTGGCAGCACCGCCTCTTTCCCATACACCAATTGGTACGGTGATACCTTGGTGACTCCGTGGCCTGACATCCTGTATGCCCACAGTGCGTCGGCTAATGTTGTGTGCCACCCTTTAGGCTTATCGGCTATTTTCCTTTTAATCAGTTTTATCAATGTCTTGTTCGATGACTTGACCTACCCGTTGGCCTGAGCGTAGTATGGTGGAGAGTTTAACAATCTGATCCCTGTTTCCTATGTCTATTTCTTCCAACGGATCTGCTGAAGTAAATCCTTGTCCGAGTCTTTCATCGTCTTCAAGATCCCCGATAGCCTCGGAGCTATCGGCCATGTACTGGTAGCCTCTGCCTTTTTCTTGCAAGTACCTTGTATTCAGGAAAGTTTCCATCGTCGTAGGATTTTATTTGTCCGATAAACTGTGCTGGGACTTATGTTGATCGGACTTATCTTTGCATCATTGATGCAAACGAAGTCACAGTCTTCTAGCGTTTTGCCCGAGATGCACCTGGCTCCTTCGTGCGACCAATTTTCATCGGGACTAGCCATAGCGATATGAGCCGATGTGTCAGCATCTACGATCTCTACAGCATCTCTGTCGGTGTATTCTACTCCAGGGTGCCCACGTCACTTTAGTCAAAGCCGCCGCTAGCGGACATGTGGCATCCAGGTCACGCCACTGGCGGTCGGAGAGGTCGCCGTCCAGCGAACAGGTGGCGGCCAGGCCACGTCGCTGGCGGCTAGCGGTGATCGCCAACGAGAAGGTGGCGACTAGGCCACGCCTTTGGCGGTCAGCTGAGTGATCGCCAGTAGGAAGGTGGCGACCAGGCCACGCCTTTGGCGGTCAGCTGAGTGATCGCCAACAGGGAAGGTGGCGACCAGGCCACGCCTGTGGCTGTCAGCTGGGTGATCGCCAGCGGGAAGGTGGCGACCAGGCCATGCCTCTGGCGGTCAGCTGGGTGATCGCCAGCGGGAAGGTGGCAACCAGGCCACGCCTCTGGTGGTCAGCTCCGTGGTCGCCCAGCGGACAGGTGGCGATCAGGCCATGCTGCTGGTGCCCAGTTCCCGAGGCCATTTAATGGCCTGAGAGGCCATTCGAGAGGTCAAAGACATTTAATGCATGTCGTGCGCATTAAATGGGGGTAATGAAGGCCACAGTATGGCGGCGTGTGTTCCCAACGCGCGCCATAATGGTGAGCGACATCAGGGTGCAATTCCCCACCCCGGTGGAGCGGACGAAGCCGGCAGGCATGACGCTCAAGGGCGGGGGGGGGAGGATGTCTGCACCAGCGCATTAAATGTGTTGCAGGGGCATTTAGTGCCATAGAGCAGGGTAATGAGATAGCTTGCTGTATACGCTTCCCATGCGCCCCCGCCAGCTCGAGTATAAAAGGGAGTTGGGGTGCATGGGAGTAGGGGTTCGATTATTTTAGCTCAGATCAGACTTTCCGCTCCGGGTGGGTTGGTCTGAGCTCCTTTGGGCTGCTGTTCATCCTCCAGTTCTCCCCAAAGGCACTGATAATACTAGAAGACAGGAGTAGGGCTATTACTCTCAGGAGGGCCTGAACCTGACAAAACTCCAGGGTCTCCTTGCATGCTTCGCCCCTGATTCTTTCTTTCCTGAGCAATCTCCACGAAAGCCCCGGTTAGAACTTAGTACACCCCTCGCCGGAAGGGGTCTGTTGGCTCATACGCCGACAATCTCCATTCCATTGCATCAAATTTTTATGCATGGTAGACGGGATGCAGCAGTTAGCATGAATCCAATCCCTTCCTAACAGCACACTGTAACTACCTTTAGCGTCCACCACAAAGAGGCAGTCGGCAAAGTTTTGCTGTCGACAGTCAATTCGGTGACCATGACACCTCTGGCTTCTATGGGATCTCCGGTGAAGTCATTGAGAACCATATTGGTTTTAATGAGATCTTCGTCGGATTTCCCCAGCTTCTTGCATGCTAAATACGGCATCAAGTTGACAGTTGCGCCTCCGTCCAAGTCTTTCATCGTCTTCAAGATCCCCGATAGCCTCGGAGCTATCGGCCATGTACTGGTAGCCTCTGGCCTTTTCTTACAAGTACCTTGTATTCAGGAGAGTTTCCATCGTCGCAAGATTTCATTTGTCCGATCAACTGTGCGGGGGCTTATGTTGATCGGACTTATCTTTGCATCATTGATGCTAACAAAGTCACAGTCTTCCAGCCTTCTGCCTGAGATGCACCTGGCTCCTTTGTGCGACCAATTTGCATCGGGACTAGCCATAGCGATATGAGCCGATGTGTCGGCATCTACGATCTCTACAGCATCTCCGTTCCATTGCATCAGTTTTTGATGCATGGTAGACGGGATGCATCAGTTAGCATGAATCCAATCCCTTCCTAGCAGCACACTGTAACTACCTTTGGCGTCCACCACAAAGAAGGCAGTCGGCAAAGTTTTGCTGCCGACAGTCAATTCGGTGACCATGACGCCTCTGGCTTCTGTGGGATCTCCGGTGAAGTCATTGAGAACCATATTGGTTTTAATGAGATCTTTGTCAGATTTCCCAAGCTTCTTGCATGTTGAATACGACATCAAGTTGACAGTTGCGCCTCCGTCCACCAGCATTCTAGATATTGGTTTACCATTGATGTATCCCTTTAGGTATAACGGCTTCAAATGCTGGTGATCTTCCTGTGGTTTCTCAAAAATTGCTTCTTGGGACCCTAGGCGCAACTGTGCGCATGATTCTAGGGCCGTGGTAGCCTGAGTCTTGAACTCGGCCGGCAAAGCGAACACCATGTTGATACTTATCGTAGAGGACGCGTTGCTTGGTGCCGTTGGTGGTCTACCGTCGTCTGATGTAGAATCGTCTGTGTTTTTGGGCGTAAGTGTGTCCGAACTCCTGGCCATAGATGTCTCTGTCCCTTCGGTCTCAAGCATTTCCTCGTATTTAACCATGAAGGCTTCTATGTCTTCGTCTGTGGGTGTTTCTACATCCTTAGCCGTAGGTGTGTCCACATCTCCAGCTATGGCTGGACTAGCTAGGATGATCTCTTTCCTACGCCACTCTTTCCTGGGAATCTTTACAGGGCGCGGTTTATCAACAGCATCGTCTTTCTATTTTTCTTCCTCATCCCTCCTGGATTCTAGCATCTTGAGGCGCTCAAGCCGCCGTTTCTGTGATTTTGTGAGACCAGCGGGACACCAACGTGGTTTCGGCTCCACGGGTTGGTGGATCTTATCGGCTAACTTAGTCGCATCATTCTATCCTGTTGGAACTTCTTTCTTAGAATCTCCGTTTTTAGCCGATTCTAACTGATTGGCCCTGCGTTTTCCCCCAATGATTGGCTGATTTTTCCTTGGCCACGTGATCCTTTCATGGACAGATTTCCTCTAACCTCTTTGCTGGGCCGATCTCTGTAACACCCCGGCATCTAGTATGCCCTGGATGTCACCAAACATGATAGACACAGCATCTAAATGGCACAAATAAAGGTAAATTACAGCAAAGGTGGAAATGCTAAAACCGAAAATTTCGGCACATCTCCTTTGTTTTTCCATGATTTGAAGCAACAGCAATAATATGGCAATGTATAGCATAACATGAGACATCTAAAATAGCAATAACAATTGATATGGCAACATCTTACGTATAGAATAATGAATCCAACCACTCCAAAATTATAACGAAGCAAAAGATGAACTTAAGCACACAATCAAGCCATACTGCAAGTTTCATGGCACTAATCTTATTATTATGTCTCCAAATGATAAAAACTGTCTATATGTGAGGAGCTATGTGTAGAAGTGTAGCTAAACTCCTTTCCCGCATGCCGGTTTCACGGTACCTAAAAACAACATAAGACACAAGCGTGAGTTCATCACTCAGCAAGTATATTGCAATGGAACAAAACGAACAGTTCAATGCTAATATCTCTATATATCATGCTTAACATCATAACCATGTTCAAAACTCATTGTACGCATCTCATTATCATCATCATGTATGCAATGCAATGCACATGTCTCCTCGAAGCACATACCGGTATTGCCGAGTGCACACCCGTCGGCGTGCACCCTCTTTCCCCTTCCATCCCGTAGATGGAGGGTGCCTACTCCTCGCTTCCATTCACAACTGTGGATGGAATCACGAGGTAGGTCTTATTCAATGGTGCTCCGGATTAGTCATAACTTTCTCACCGATCTTACCGGACTAGTTATGACTTTCTCACCGACCTGGCCAGTTCTCATGCCATGTATGCAAATATGTCATAAACATAAACAACTTGCACATAAACTCAACTAATCATTGCATAGCCTCATAATAAACCATTTTCATCATGTTGCAAGCAAGAGTCAATCATGGCATCATATCTGTAAACCATCTCATTATCAAACATTACGGCTCCCTAAGCTGCAACCACTACAATACACTTGCCTTCAACCGCGGGCGACGGATTGGCGAGAGGATGAGGGCACTCCCGGGGTCACACCACCTGCACATAGGTACCACACACTCAAAACATGCCTACAAAACAGTACATGAACGATCCCCTAACCCGACTCCGCAAACCACCCCTAAAACCCGAAAATAGAGAATCTGTCCCGCCGGGACAGCGGGCTTCCAACTAGCATAACTTGAGCTCTAGAACTCCAAATTAAATAAACGAGTACATTTTCTCATATATTAGGAAATTTCCTAGCTTTTTCTAATATTGGGAAAAACTGATTCGGCCTCTAAAATTGACTAATCTACAGATCAACACGATCTGTCCCAATCACGTCACAGTTTTGAACACGTTCGGTAAAACAGCCATAAATGTCAAACGGCTGATCGGAATTTCGCGTTCTTGGTGTCCACTGAAAGGTATTGAAATTACCTACAACTTTCTCAACAAGCGGAAGACCAGATTCTGAATCTAAAATAAAACTTAAGCCCTAGGTCGGGGTGCAAATCTGCCCGAGGACAGAACGTGGGACAACAATGCAATCTCCCTAATTTCATCTAGGAACAACACCTAAACACCAAATTTAACCATGGAATTACATATCTAACAGCACCTAGACCACCCTGAACAAGACCCCAAATCCGTACCTCTTCTTGATGGATCACCCGGTCGATGAACACCTCCTCCTTGCGACCCGATCTCTCCTCCAATCGCCGGGAACGCCGGAATCGCCAAGAACACCGGATCCTCTTGGACGGAGAGCTCCCGGACAGCAAGATCGTGTGGAGGGAGAGGCTCTAGGGCCAGCTAGAGGAGGGGAGGGAGGTGGAGAGGAAGGGGGAGGGGTGGAGGCGCAAGGGGGTGGTAGGGGGTGGCGGCTAGGGTTAGGGAAGGAGGGGGCGCACATAGGGCAGGGCTGGTGCATGGGAGGGCCTTTTGGCAGGAAATTTCCCCCCTTAGGCACCAAACACTCCCCCACTAAAGGCCCACTACATCCCCGTAAGGCCCAACTAGCTCCCACTAGGCCCAAACTTCCCCGAAAGGCCCAAATTCTCCCCCGAAGAGGCCCAAACTCACAGGGAAGGCCCAAATACATGATACAAAAATCGTACCTTATAGCCGACATCGAAAAAGTCTCATACCATCATTCCGTGGTGTCACATTCTCCCCCCCCCTAAACAGGATTCGACCCCGAATCCGAGACACACAACTACGCAAACGAACAATACAAAGAGAATCAAACTTCACGTTTCATACCTAAGGCAAAAAGCCCTGGGTATCGCTCACGCACGCGAGGGTTCAATCTCCTAGGTCACTTTGTCTCTAACTAAAACCACTAGAACTACACTGATCGAGACTCGATGACAAGACGCGTAGGTTCGAAGACCAATGGCTCCAACGATAACTCACATTCAAAACTTGCAAGAACTTTACTCAACATTGAAACATAAAGCACTCACACAAGGCCTCAGCACGACCCAAGCGATAGGATAAATTCTCAAACAGACCATGAAAGAAAACGGTCTCACATTCCTCATTCCATACATTCCTTGGCATTAAAGTGCCCGATCCCTTTAATCAAAACTACTCTCCAGAAGAACACGATACCAATATCTAGAACCCTCTTCAGCTCCCACGTACAAACGTGTTTTCACACCTCAACTTCTCTACTGAGGTTCGTCGTATTCAAGACGACGCGAACCAAGTGAGACACAACACTCCAAGACTATCAACCGCTTGAACAATCGGGGTTAAAACCTTGAAAAAGATTGATCTTTTACAAAAAGACCAATACCCACCATTACCACCGAAAGGAAAAGCCTACTTTATGACCCGGGTCCTTAAAACCCGCAAAGATAATAACAACCGAACAAACCACTTCGGTTGACCCAACTCGCTCATAACCCAGCGACAAAAAAAGAGTCCAATACACTTTGAAAAGGAAAAGCAATTACAAGCAACCACCAAGTGGTCCACTTAATAATTTGATTAATCCTACCGAGGGACACATCAACGACATAATTCTCCAAGAGGGTTTGGATTGAGTCATACACAACCTTCCTTTACTTTTCACTTTTAAACTATTTACGATCAACTACTAGCCACACCAGATTTCTCTTACTAAAAAGGTCTTGCCCTCACATTCTTCCACTCGAAGGACCAAGACAAAGAGTACAATCATTGAGCGAGCTCAACCATAAACCATGGACCCAATGGATCCCCATGCATCAATTTGAATCCAATGCACTAACATTCCCTTTAGAAAAAATTTGACAACATCCAAAGAGCCCACATTTTATTTTCCTAAGCCAAAATGCAAAGAAAACTCAAATCTCTTACGCCACAGCCAAAATACCATAATTTATTCATTATTTCTTTCCATGCTAGAAGGCACTGGAAATCTCGATTCATGGCATGATTCCAAACTTTTCAAGAGCACTCCGGATTAGTCATATATCCATATATGACTTTCTCACCGACCTGGCTCATCAACTCATTTATGATTAATTATACATAAACGATGTCATGTTTCCTTTTCACCATTCATACATCATGTAACAACAGAATCGAATAATCATTTGCAAAGAGACTACATTCCCCTTATTACATGATTGAAACACAAATAAAATCGATGGTGGCGACAATTCATATAGACTATGATGGTAACACCGTTAATAGGAAAACACCACATCATATCATAACCCACCAACAATTGGAAGCTAACTTTGCAACCTCTCATTCTAACCAAAATCAACATTTTGGAAGAAAAAAAACATCGACTCCAAAGTCAAACATCTGCACACACAACCGGCACAAATTTTCTCAAAGAGAAAGGGAAGCTCATTTCCAAAAGGAAACAGTTCACTAACAAAATCACTTATGAAACATTCCAAATAACTCCAACTCTAGCCAAAAAGCGTTACAAATTAAATGCTCAGCTCAAGAGTTTCCAACACAACCCACTATGACCATCTGCTTCCATTTAAACATTTATTCCAAAGGTAATTTAGTGTGAACACGAAAGAGCGCGACCCACTCAAAAACTATTGGGTGTAAATCCATACTCATAGCATAAACTAAACAAATTAGCCAAACCAAAGGTTTGCACCAATCACTACAAGTTTAGGGAAACTCTGAAACGAAACATAAGCAACACCTTGATTTGATTTTTTGACATATATTCTTTACCTCTTAATTTGATTTTCTTTGTTCACAGTGTCATCAATAGGAGTGCGTGTCGGGACCCGAATTTGGAAATTCGGACCCTCTGTGTATTCAGCACTAGTCCAAGATCATGCTAGTGCACATAGTCTCAACATCGGTAAATATCACACTCATACACATCGATGGTAATATAGTACTTTAATTAAGATAACCAAACTGGTTGCTCGACCTTATGGTCAAGTTACAAGAGTACGCCACACAGGGCGAAAACTTATTAAGGAAATAAATTGCAGCGGAATAAAAGCATCAACGTAGCGCCATCCAGTATACCACAGGTAACCGACTGGGCTCGCTCCCTAGGTAGACGGCTCCTCTTGAAGTTCTTCCTCCAAAGCCGGCGTCGCTTCTCCTTCAACTGATGTTGTATTGTGGCAAGGGTGAGTACTTGGTACTCAGCAAGTCATGCACAGAATGCAGCTAATATTCCATATGCATGGCTTATTACAAAGGATAGGCTAACAGGTACTTTTGCAGTAAAACAGCAATTAACAAGTAGCATAAGTAGATTCGAAAGCAGTAAATGTAAAGGATTATATCAATAACTTTTCCAGGAGTTAAGTAAACACTTTTCCTTTCCTAATCCACATTTCCATCAACGTCATCATTTAACCCAACCAAACTTTCCAAGTCCAAGTTGTTTTCATGAAAGTCTAACCCTTGACTGTAATCCCCGAGCAATGTCCAGTACCGTGGACACGACTATTCGAATAGATTTTACACTCTGCAGAGGTTATGCACTTTACCCACAAGATACAGTCAAACACCACAAAGGTGAGTGATCGTAACAAGGCATTTCAGAGACCGCAAATTATACAAGTGAACCTCTCCGACTTTTGTCATACACCATCCCTTCCCTTAACAGAGGCGAAGTATGGGACCGACATACCGTTGGACGGGTGCCATGCCATAGCACTGGTATGCTCCCCTTTCAAGCTACACAAAAGGTGTAGTTGACACCCCGAGGTATCACAGGCAAGTTATTAGTAACTTACTCAACTAGGTCCGTCCCATTGCGAACATGTGGTTGCACGTTTGACTCAGATCAAAGGCTTGCAAGGTTAAGTCCTTAGGATGACCAGGGCAAGACTACCCGAAGAACCAAAATGACATCCCCGGTGCCACTCATGGCCCACCATATCATTCTTGCCACTTGCCCCGGTCCAAATCTATTTATCAAACCCAGTTGATTACCATGCACCACGTGCCATTGACACCAACACAACACATGATACTTCTCCAAAACAGGTTCAATATCTCATTAAGTCAAGATTAACATTTGATTGTTCAAAATCATGTCATGTGCACGTAGTAGGTCTAAACAATATACTACAACGGTCTAAATACCCATGTTGGCAATTCAATAGTGTCCAACTAAATATTCCACAACTAGGGTGACAAGGGTTCATGGCACATAATTAAATAGTCAAGGTGTCATACTGCAATTTGGCATTTATCTAATTCCCAGAAATAATTTAAACAATTTTCTAGTTAAATTAGCATGCAATAGTTTAAATTAAATTAATTTCAAAAGTTGGATCAAAATGGTCAAAGCATAACTTGCCTTCAAAAAGTACTTGTTCTTGATCTTGAGCTGGCTCCTGGGTCAACACTTCACCTTCGAAGCCCTCAGGTACTTCAACGTCTACTCATAACGCGTGCAAATAGCAATAAATAAATAAAACAGTACATGCACATTGTTCAAAAATTCAAATAAAGTCCATAAATAGAAAGGGCAAAATTTTACAAATTTTTTAGAAATTTGAATCGCCCAAATCAGAGTTAAAACGCAAAAGTTATAATTGTTTAAAGTTTAAAGAATCTACTAATTAAATATAAATATTGAAAATTTCATATTTAAAAATTAATTAAAATTCATATTTAAGTAGATCTCAATTTTATAAAAATTTAGAAATTGGAATCGCTCAAATCAGAGTTAAAACGCAAAAGTTATAAGCGTTTGAAGTTTGAAAATTCAAATAAAAGAATAAACCGAATTAATTCATTTATTTTTATACTGAAAAATCTCATTTATGACGTCAGCATGACGTCAGCGTGGATTTTGAATTTCCACCGAATTATTTTTCTATTGAAAAATCGAATTATGACGTCAGCGGGTCCATGGACTAGGTCCACGGTTTTGGTTCGGTTCACCGTGGACCCAGCCCACGGGTACATGTCCTACTAACATGTGGGACCCCTCGGATGACGTCAGCGCTGACGCCATCACGCTCGGCCACACGGTACTGACACGCGGGCCCCACCATGACATCAGTGTGACGTCACAGATGACGTCACCGCACTGTGGGCAAAGCCACTGACATGCGGGGCCCCGGCTGACGTCAGCGGCGATCGGGCGATGCCCGCGCTGACCGCCAGTTCGGCTACCGGACACGTGGCGCAAGCTGGGCCGTTGGATTGAAATCCAACGGTCCAGATCAGATCTAATTCCGCACATTGCGGTGCAACGCGGTTGATCTGGACCGTACGATTTAGATCGGACGGTCGAGATTCGATCGGGTTTCACTGCATCAAGGGGCGACGTGGCATGTCCTGGGCGGCGACGCGTGGCTCAACCTACACCGTTCGATCTTGATCGAACGGTTGAGACCACACCTAACGCTACAACGCGGTTAACGCTAACCGTACGATCTAGATCTAATCTAGGCACGGTGCAGTTCACGGCTACGTGGCTTAATCTAAGCCGTTGGATCTAGATCCAACGGTTGGGATTAGATCTAAAAACCGAAACATAAAATCGCACGGGGTGACATGGATGAACCTGGGCTGTGCGATGAAGATCTAACGGCGGAGAGGCTTCGCGGGCTCGGCGATGTCCACAGCGGAGCTTGGTGAAGACGATGACGAGCCCGACGGCGTTGCGGGCGTGTTCCAGCGAAGTGGATGGTACCCTCCGACGTGTCTCGCCACAACGGTTCTGAATCTGGGCTTGTTCCCAGCGGAGAACGGCGGAGACGGCGGGAAACGGCGAAAAACCGCGGCGGTGCGTACAACCAACTACGGCGAGCGATTGCGGGTGGGAGGCGGCGGCTTGAGCACGGTGACCTAGGGCTACGGGTGCACACGGAAGAGGAGAACACGTTGGCAGCGGCGACGCAATAAATAGGGGTCTCGGCTTTCGTTAAATCCACGGAAACCGAGGCCCACTCGGCGGTGGCGGCGGAATCCAACAGGGTTTCGGACTGGGCGACGTGGCGCAATCGTGACCGTTGGATCAAGATCCGATGGTCACGCGCATTAGGGTTCGGCTGGCTCGGTCGGGCTTGAGTCCGGTTCGAGTCAGACTCGAGTCAGACTCGGGTCGGACCCGGTCGGATGAACAGTACTAACCCACTCGACAATTTTCCAGCGATTTAATATTTGAAAACAATTCTAGTAATTCAAATAATTCAAGGACAATAGCAAAATAATCAGAAAAATTTTGGAAAATACTTTGAGACATTTTGGACACAAATAAAATATTTCCAACAAAATTTTATTCATAAATTTTATTTATTTATTTATTTCAAAAGGGAATAAATGCAAATTAAATCCAAATAAATCCCAGAAAATTCCAAAAATTCTCAAAAGTGTGAAATTCCAATTAAATTCATGAAAAGCAAAAATTGGGGTGTTACAGTGCGATGACCTATACGGCTTGTACGTCATGCGTCATATGCTGATCCCGGTTGGCCGCTCATGTATAATACACCCAGCCTTTTACAAACAAATTTTAAAACATGAATTAGTGCACTCATTTCTATTTTGCAGAAGATTGATAACCCCAGCAAGTGCTTAGAAAACAAAGATCTAAATAAATTAGGAGACCACATGTGCTAGTGGTACTAGAAAGAGGTTATATTGGAGGACGGTAGATATAAAGACTAGACAGGCTCCTACTAGTCCATATATATGTTGTAAATAATATTATATCATGTGAATGTGATATGTGTATTGTTAATGTGATATATTTGCATTGTGATTGTTATGTGCTATGTATTGTGAATGTATGTGTACTGTGATTTGTATTGTGAATGCATATATATACTGTGAATTTGGAATTGCTTTTGAATCGTGTACAGTTATGAAATGGTCATCACAATCGGTTCTGAGATGGAACCAATTGTGATGAGGGTGTTCATCACAATCGGTTCTATCTCAGAACTGATTATGATAAGGTATATGTCGGAACCCTCCCTTTAATGGCGTGGAATACCAAGAGGGATTCCTATGTGCCAACAGTACTAGTCCCATGATCAGTGGCTAGCACGCACATTTACAACATTGTCATCACATCCATACAAGTTCATATTACATTGATAGAAATAAAGTCATACATCATGACCTATTGGCCGAATTTAAAAGTTTGCAGCGGAAGATACATTGCTTGGCAGTATGCCTTCTACCCAAAATACCACAGGCAACTGACAAGGGTAAAACCTTAGAAAGACTCGTTAGCAAAGTCCCCGTATTCTGCGTCGGGATCGGGGTACTCATTTTCTTCATTCTCTGAATATCAACAATAGCAAGGTTGAGTACACGTATGTACTCGCAAGACTTGTAGTGTATCACAAATGTATATAGTAAATGCAGGCTATGTCATGGGTAAGCTACTAAGTTGTTTTTGTATAAAGCGAAATTGAATTGTAAATACAGAATAATAGATTGCAAGCGTAATTTGTAAAGCAATTGACAGATATGTAAATAACAAGTATGTATAAGAATAGTAACAACCTCACAATCCTCCATGATTGTGGGTAGAATATCGTCCATTCCCATTTCATTGCCAACAACATATTAACAAGACTTTTTCCAACCATCATTGAGTTTCCGAACCATTTTTATAAAAATGCCAAAACTCTAACTTACTGTGAGCGCACCAAGATTCCCATAACCGTGGGAACGGCTTTTCGAAAAGTTTAGACTCTGCAGAGTTGTACAACCTTACCCACAAATAATGACCTTCCCTTTTTGCAATCGATATTTAACACACTTCCTTTGGTGTGCCGCGAGGAAAATCATACACTACTGTTACATTATTTAACCCTGACTTTACACTAGCCCGGTGCCGACAAACCCCTACTATGGCGGCAGAAATGTAAGTTAGCAAGGATCATTTAGAACTCAAGGTAACCCATTTCCCCCCATAGCAGGGCGTAGACCGTTGCATTGGTATGTGTCTAACCCACACCCGCGTGTGGACACCCCTACGGGAAATTCACACAAGAACGACACGTGCTACTACGGCCTTCCAAAGTGTAAAGCCAGTTTTAAACAACTTAATAGGTTGAGTCTACCCCATAAATAGCATTGTGGTTGTACGATAATTCTTGGATTTAACAACACTATGTTCGGTCCTTAAAATTAACCCAGGTGGAAACTCCCCCTACACTACGTGTAAGTTAAAGCTTACACACCCGGCTATTGCCATAATCCACCTGTGTCAAAACATAGTTTTATTTTCATTTTTATCAAACTACCAGTATCCTTTACTGTCATAACCAATATTTCCAATTTATGAGACAACACCTGTCTCTTTCAAAACGTGTCTATTCTCCTTGATTATTATGAACAGTGTAACCATCCATTCATGATCCCATTACTAGAGCATACTAAGCATGTGCAAATAATAACCGAGTATACCCAATTGACATTATCTTTGTCTAACCATAACTGTCGGGACCCGAATTTGCAAATCCGGACCATCTGTGTATTCAGCACTAGTCCAGGAACGCGCTAGTGCACATAGTCTTAACATCGGTAAATATCACAATCATACCACTCGATACTAATAAAGTATTTTAATTAAATAGTCAAACTGGTTGCTCGACCTTATGGTCAAGTTACAAATATACGCCTCGCAGGGCGAAACTTATTAAGAGAGAAATAATAGCAGCGGAAAATAAGATAACATCGTGGCGCCATCCAGTATACCACAGGAAACTGACTGGGCTCGCTCCCTAAGTAGACGGTTCCTCTTGGAGCTCCTCCTCCAAAGCTGGTGTAGTCTCTTCTTCAACTGGTGTTGTATTGCGGCAAGGGTGAGTACTTGGTACTCAGCAAGTCATGCACAGAATGCAAGCTAATATACTATATGCATGGCTTGATACAAAGGAATAGCTCAAGGTATATTTGCAGTAAACAGCATTTGACAAGTAGCATAAGTAGATTCGAAAGCAGTAGAAACAAGTATAACATCAATAACTTTTCCAAGAGTTTAATCAACATCTTTCCCATTCCTAATCCACATTTCCATTGACAACATTATTTTAACCTAACCCAACCTTTCAAGTCCAAGTTATTTTCAAGAAAGTCTAACCCTTGACTGTAATTCCCGAGCGATGTCCAATACCGCGGACACGGCTATTCGAATAGATTGTACACTCTGCAGAGGTTATGCACTTTACCCACAAGATACAGTCAAACACCACAAAGGCGAGTTCCCGTAACAAAGTCTTTCGGAAACTTCTAACAATACAAGTGAGCCTCCCCGGTTATTGCACACTAACCCTTCCCTTAGCGAAGGCGAAGTTTAGGCCAATCAACCGTTAGATGGGTACCTGGCCGCACCCCCGGTACGCTCCCCCGTACAACTTACACAAAGGGTGTAGTTGACCTCCTGAGGTCCCACAGGTACGTTATTAGCAACTTAATCAACTAGGTCCGTCCCATTACAGACATGTGGTTGCAAGATTAACTCAGTTCAAAGGCTTGCAAGGTGATGTCCTTAGGGTGACCAGGGCAAGACTACCCGAAGAACCAAACCAACATTCCCAATGCCTCAACTGGCCCACCTGATCATTCTTGCCACATGCCCCGGTCGAAAACTATTTATCAAACCCCAGTTGATTACCATGCACCACGTGCCATCAACATCACATGATACCTTTCCAAAATAGGTTCAATATGTCATTAAGTCAATATTAACGTTTGATTGTCCAAAATCATGTCATGAGTAATGAAAGGTGTCTAAGCAATATACTACAACGTTCTACAAACCCATGTTGGCAATTTAGTAATGTCCAACTAGTAATCCTCACTAGGGTGACAAGGGGGTCATGGCACATACTTAAGTAATCAAGGTGTCATACAGCAATTTGGCCTTTATCTAATTTCCCATATTTAAATAAAGTATTTTCTAATTGAACTAGCATGTAATAATTTGAACCAAAATAGATTTTCAAAATGGGATCAATATGGTCAAAGCATAACTTGCCTTCAAAAAGTACTTGTTCTTGGTCTTGAGTTGGATCCTGAGTCAATACTTCTCCTTCGAATCCCTCCGGCACTTCAACGTCTACTCGTAAAGCGTGCAAATAGCAATACACGAATAAACAATAGGCAAAAAGTGTCCAAACATCCAAATAAAATCCATAAACAGAGAGAACATAATTTTATGAATTTTTAGGAACTGGAATCGTCAAATTCGGAGTTAAAATGCAAAAGTTATGATTATTTAAAGTTTAAATAATCAATTAAATAATTTTACAGAGAAAAAATTTAGTCCAAAAATTAAATAAAATTCATAATTAGGTAGATCTCAATTTTATACAAATTTAGAAATTTGAATCACTCAAATCGGAGTTGAAACGCAAAAGTTATAAGCGTTTGAAGTTTGAATCAAAATCTGAAATCATTATTTCGAAATAATAAATCATTTTCTTATTCGGAAATTAATTATTATCGGCCAAGACACGTGGCAGCCTCTGATTGGTCTGGCCGACGTCACCGGTTCATGGGCGTGGTCCATGGTTTGGCTTCGGTCTCACCGTGGACCCGGCCCACGGCTCACGTGAGATCGACAGGTGGGACCACTCGGGTAGCGTCATTCTTGGCGTCGGCGAGGCTCGACCACGGTGGCGGCAGTGGGACCCACTGTGGCGTCATGGGTGATATCCTTTGCACGCGGTTGGGGTGGTGGCCCGACATGCGGGCCCGCCATGACGTCAGCGTGACGTCATGGTGCAGTGTGGCTGGGCCGCTGACATGTGGGCCCCGCGTGTCAGCATCACACGCACGCGCGCGTGGACGGCGCTGACCGCGGTGGTCAATCTCCCGCACACGTGGCTAGATCTCGGCCGTTGATTTGAAAATCAACGGCCCAGATTGGATCTGGACTCACGCGTTTGGGGTGAACACGTTTGATCTGGACCGTTGGATCTAGATCCAACGGTCGAGATTGGATCTGGGATTTTGGACGGGATCTCACCGTGAGATGACGTGGCGTGATCTGGGACGTTGGATCTGGATCGGACGGCTGAGGGAGCTCGAAGTCCGGCGATGGCGAAGCGACGGCGCTGGTCACCGCGCAGGGACGATGACTCAGCCGACGGCGTTTGACGCGCCTTTCGGCGGCGTGGGTGGTGCTCACCGACGCGCTTGCTCTCACGGTTCCGGATCTGGGGTCAACGGCGACGGAGGACGACGGAGACGGCGGCTATCGGCAAAAAACCGCGGCGGCACCTTCTCCTAACTCCGGCGAGCTCTAGCGGCGCAACCACGGCGGCTCAGGCGAGGTGAGTTAGGGCTACACGATGGCGGCGACGGCGCAATAAATAGGGGCCTCGGCTTCCGTGTATCGCGCGGAGACCGAGGTCGACACGGCTGCGGCGGCGGAGTCCGAATCCCTTTCGGATTGGGTGACGTGGATCAACGTGAACCGTTGGATCTCAATCCAACGGTCACGGGCTAGGGTTCGGTGGCTATTGCGGTTGATCTCAGCCGTTGGATCTTGATCCAACGGTTGAGTTTCGGCGCGGTGACCGGGTTCGACCGAGTCGCATGGCTCGGGTCGGACTCGAACTCGAGTCTGTCTCGGGCTCGGTCGAATGAACAGTAACCGACCCGGTTTGGATTTCTTAGCGATTAAATATTCCAAATAATTCCCAATAATTCATTTAATTTATTAAAAATAGCAAATGACTCAGAAAAATTCCAGAAAAATTCTGGAAAATATTTTGGATCATTTTGGACTCAAATAAAATATTTTCAACAAAATTTTATTTGCAAAGTTAAATTCTTTAATTGTTTTTGTGGGATGTCAGAGCGGCAAGAGGGGCCTACACCCGACTGGGCCTGACAGGCGGAATAGAAAGCCCAAAGCCCAGAAGCACCACGACGGGCCCAGAGGAGACCTTCGACTTGCTCCCCAAGACAACTCCTGATCCTTCAAGGAAGCTTCGCGCCCCGCCCTAACAACCCGCCAGGAACAAAGCATGCAGTCTGACATCGCCAGAGCCTGCGGATGCTGGAACCTGACAAGGCGGCAGGCGTGGGTCGGAGAAAGCATAACCACCTCTCCAGGACGTAGAGCGTGAAGGCGGATAAGGACAAGGGACATGTCGTCCAGGCCACCATGTTCAGGGCCCGGTGGCACCCATCTATCATGTATTCTTCCCCCAGTATATAAGGGGAGGAGGGAGAAACAAGAAAAAGAGAGGACACACACGATATATCCAAGAACACAGGACTAGGGTATTATCTCCTCCGAGAGAGCCCGAACCTGTCTAAAACAGATTGCCCCCGCATCCTGTGTTACCATCAAGCTCAGATCCCGCACAAATCCCCTAGAATCACAAATCTTATTGCCGGCGAAACAAATCGTCGACAGTTTGCGCGCCAGGTAGGGGCCTTGTGTCAAGATCTTCGTCCAAGCTTGATGGTCGCGACAGCGAAGTCTCCACAGTCTTCTTCCGGCCAGGTCTTCCGCTTTAAGCCTGACCTTCAGCTCCCACGACCTCGGAAGCCCTTCTCTCACTAAGGGAACCGTGCTGCAGCGCGGTGAGGTTTCCGGCGATCCATCGTCACGACTTCCGCGCCGATCGGAAGGTCCCCCTGTCTCGTACCCTAAAGTACCGAGGGGATCCGAAGACCCGTTCAGTGAGTCGGGCTCGAGGACGCCGAGGCACGAGGGGTGGGGTTCTCACCGCCAAGCCACTCGGCACCTCGAGCGCCTAGGTTTATCTTCTCGGACTCACCCACCTCGGCCGAGTCGAAGAAAGCCTAGAGAGCTGCTGGAATTTCCGTGAAGTGCAGTATGTCGAAGGCTCGCGGCAGATTCGCAGCGGTAACCGACACCTCGATCGCCGCCCGATTTGGAAGGAGGCCGAGTGATCGAGCCTGACGCGCTGGGCACAGACTCCGGACCGCGCCCGGCTGTCAATGAAGACATTCGCAAGCCAAGATGGGGACCAGTGCTGTTTTTCGTACCCCACGAGAATATCGCCGCCTCCAAGACACTCCTGGATACCACGACCCTATCTTGGGGCGGATGATCGATTGCCCGATCATGGCCCAAGTAAAGGCCATGGTGACGGCGGTACCGCCCAAAGATGCCCAAACCGACCCGGCCGAAGGAGTCATCACGTGGTCCGGCGAGGACCAGGCTGACCAATGGCCAGGTCGGTCGAAGCCCGCCAGACACATCATGTTCTACCTCGCGGAGACGACTTGCGACACGCATCACCGCGACCTCCGTTCAGACCTCGGCGCCAGCGCCGCGATCGAGAAAGGGAGGAACAACGCCGTCAAGCCGGCGAATATGAGCGCCACGGCATCCTTCCGTGAGGCCGCTGGCACGCCAAGCGCGATCCCTCCGCGTCGATCACCTCCCGGGGTATCGCGAGGTCATCGAAGGGGTTCGTGCGTTTACCCCTCACCTACGCCGAGTGGTTTGGCACGATGGATTTAATCCTAAAGGCATCACTAGGTTCGACGGTGAGAGGGACCGGAGGCTTGGCTACAAGTATACGCTCTGGCGGTCGGGGCCGCAGAGGATCAGAAAGTAATGGCAAACTACTTGCCGGTTACCCTCTCGCCTGGCCCAAGCATGGCTCACCGGACTTCCAAATGAACTCTATAGATTCCTGGGGAGATCTGTGTGAGCGATTCATCTCAAATTTCCAAGGCACTTACGAGCGCCAGTGCACCCTTGGGACCTATACCAGCTACACCAAAGGAGGAACGAATCCCTCCAGGAGTTCGTCAAGCGCTTCATGAACAGGAAAAGCACCGTTCGGGGCGTCACAGATGCGATTGTGATAGCTGCCTTCGAGAAAGGAGTCGGCGACCCGACCTCATCAAGAAGATGTCGGAAGCCACCCACGTCGGTCCGGAGCTGTTCGCCCTAGCGGACCGTTATGCTTCAGCCTCCGAGGCTCTGGCGAACGGTGTGATGAGGGAAGGATCGATCTGAACCCCTCGGCGGAAAGAAAAGAAAGCGCAAGGGCGAAGAGCTCGTGGCGATCGCTGCACCAACTCATCCTCGCTCTCAAAGAGGATGGATATGATAAGGTTATGAACTCACCCTGCCCTTTCCATCCGAAGGGGAGGCATGCCGCCAAGGATCGCTTCACCCTAAAGAGGTTCGCTCGCGAGAGCAAGAGGCAGGTGGACAAGGTCCGAGTGGTCACGCCGCCCGGCAAACCGCCTCTCCACTGGCCGAGGAAGACTATCAGGAAGTCGACCTCGAGCTTAACTACATATTCGGGGGTTCGGCCGCATATGAGTCCAAGCGGAAGCAAAAGCTCACCGCTCGGGACATCTATGCAGTAGAGCCGGAGACCCCCCGATATGTCCGGTGGTCCGAGGTCGCAATAACTTACGACCGCACGGATCACCCAGATCGCGTCCCATTCCCGTGAGATACCGCCGGTCTTGGCGCCGGTTGTCCGCGGCATCAAGCTCAAAAGGGTGTTGATTGACGGTGGGAGTGGGCTCAACGTCCTCTTCGTGAAGACACTCGATGATATGGGGATCCCGCGGTCTGACCTCAAACGCGGGTCGTCGCCTTTTCATGGAGTGATACCTTAACGTCGGCGATACCACTCGGACAAATCACTCTACCACCACGTTCGGCGCAAGGGACAACTACCGGATCGAGCCTTAGCTTCGAGGTGGCGGACTTCGCGGCGGCGTATCACGCCATCTTGGGGAGACCAGCTGGCCAAGTTCATGGCGGTGCCCCACTACGCGTATCTGATGCTGAAAATGCCGGGTCCGAGTGGTATTATCACACTACGCGGCGATGTTAAGCAGTCTTTCTCTTGCGACAGGGAGAGCTGCGAAATGGCCGAGTCTCTGGAGGCGCTGGCGGGTCGGGAAAGGATTCGTCAAGAGGCGGATTTCGACAAGCCGGAAGGCAGTATCCCTACCCGCAAGCCGCAGAACTCCGGGATCGGCCCCGAGGAAGGCACCAAAAGGATTCTCCTCGACCCGTCCGATCCGGCGCGAGCCGTCTCGATCGGGACAAGGCTCGGGGATGAATAGGAAGACGCGCTCGTCACCTTTCTGCGGGCAAACCAAGACGTCTTTGCCTGGAAGCCGTCCGACATGCCCGGGGTCCCCAGGGAGGTGATCGAGCACGGCGAATGTAAACCAATCCGCCAGGCCCGTCAAGCAAAGGATTCTGACGGTTCGCTCAAGATCGTCGAGAAGCCATCGAGAGGAGATCACAAAGCTGCTAGCCGCAGCTTCATCAAAGAAGTGTATCATCCCGGTGGTTGGCGAACCTGTACTAAATCGGAGAAGAAGAATAAAAGCTGGCGCATGTGTGTTGATTACACCGACCTCAACAAGGCTTGTCAGAAAGATCCCTTTAGTCTCCTCGTATTGATCGGTGGTAGACTCCATCGCCGGATCTCGGCTACTCGACTTTACGGGCGCCTATTCAGGCTATCATCAAATTCGGCTTCGAGAGGAAGACTGCGAGAAGACTTCGTTTATCACTCCATTCGGAGCATATTGCTATATCACCATGCCGTTCGGGCTCAAGAATGCCGGCGCAACGTACCAGCGCGCCGTGCAGCGGTGTTTTCACCATCAGCTCGGGCGCAATGTGGAAGCTTATGTGGATGATGTGGTAGTTAAAACGCAGACACAAGATAGCCTTATCTCCGACCTGGCCGAGACGTTCGTAAGTCTAAGGGCGTTCCGGATGAGGCTAAACCCCGAGAAATGTGTTTTCGGAGTTTCTTCCGGGAAACTACTCGGGTTCATCGTCTCCCATCGTGGGATCGAGCCGAACCCGGAGAAAATTGGAGCCATCATGAAAATGGCCCCGCCTACCAGCCAAAAGGAGGTCCAAAAGCTCACCGGATGCATGGTAGCGCTTGGCAGGTTTATCTCACGGTTGGGAGTCCGGGGAATGCCTTTCTTCAAGCTCCTTAAGAAGCAAGATCGCTTTGATTGGACGGCAGAGGCACAGCAGGCCTTCGAAGAACTCAAGGTGTTTCTCTCCACTCCCCCAGTCTTAGTCTCGCCGGCGCCAGGTGAACCTCTTCTGCTCTACATAGCGGCAACATCTCATGTAGTAAGTGCCGTGATAGTTGTGGAGCGGGAGGAATCTGGACACCGCTACGGCGTGCAACGCCCAGTTTATTTTGTCAGTAATCTTGGCGAATCCAAGACAAGATATCCTCAAATCCGAAGGCCAGACGCCATTTTGATCTCGTCATGGAAGTGAAGCATTATTTCCAAGGACATTCGATTTGATAGTCACTTCTTTCCCCGTGGGAGAGGTCCTCCGTAATCGGGAAGCTACTGGAAGAATTTCAAAGTGGGCAGCCGAGCTTGGAGCTTTCGACATCTCGTTCAAGCCGCGCACCGCCGTCAAGTCCCAGGCTTTGGCCGACTTCACGGCCGAGTGGACCGAATCCCAGACTCCCTGCACGGAAGAAGAGCCAGAGTATTGGGTCATGCACTTCGACGGATCTCTCATGCTTGGGGGAGCAGGGGTGGGAATCCTCCTTATCTCGCCTAAGGGCGACAGGTTGAAGTATGTCCTTCGGATTCACTTCCCGGCCTCCAACAATGCCGCGGAGTACGAGGCCCTCATCCATGGGCTTCGTATCGCCACATCACTCGGAATCCGATGGCTGGCGGTTCGAGGCGACTCCCAGTTGGTGGTGAATCAAGTACAGAAGGACTGGTCGTGCGTGGATCAGAACATGGCGGCATACTGCCAAAGAAGTCCGAGAATTGGGAGGCAAGTTTGACGGTCTGGAGGCTGGTTCATGTCCTCCGCCGCAATAATGAGGCAATTAGACGAGTGGCTAAGATGGGAGCCACTCGAGGCAGATGTCCCGAGTGATATCTTCGTCTGAGGATCTTCACGAGCCAACCGTTACAAAGCGGCAAAAGCCAAGCGAGGGTCACAGGAACCGGTCCTGCTCATCGATCCAGACCGGACTACCCGTGCACCTTGATTACCTCTGAAGGACCAACTCCGGAAACCACCACTCTGGCAGAGCGCGTCTCGACAAGCCAAATCCTACGTGGTGGTGGGTGACGAGCTCTTAGAAAAAGTGCCTCGGGTGTCCTCGGGCGGTGCATTTCGGGACAAGTGGGAAGAGAGCTGCTCCAAGAAATCCATTCGGGATGTGTGGCCATCACGGCATCAAGCGCCTTGGTTGGGAAAGCCTACCGACAGGGTTTCTTCGCCAAGCAGCGGTAACGATGCCAAGGAGATAGTTCGAACCTGCGAGGGCTGCCAATTCTATGCAAGACAGACGCACTTGCCGGCGCAGGAGCTACAGACTATACCCATTTCTTGGCCTTTCGCAGTCTGGGGGCTCGACTTAGTGGGCCCGCTCAAGAAGGCTCAAGGCGGTTTCGCTTACCTCTTCTTGGCAATAGACAAGTTCACCAAGTGGATCGAAGCCAAGCCGGGTCGTCACTATCAACTGCGATTAAGGCCAAGGAGTTCTTCCAGGATATTGTGGTCAGATTCGAGTGCCCAACCGGATCATCACGGACAACGGCACCCAATTCAGGAGTGAAGAATTCCAAGAATGGTGCGAAGGCGTCGGGATCAAGATGCCTTCGCCTCGGTGGCTCACCCACGAAGCAATGGGCAGGTTGAAGCGAGCTAGCAGTGCAGTCCTCCAAGGCCTCAAGGCCGGGATCTTCGACCGCCTCAAACCATACGCTGCTCGATGGGTGAAGGAGCTACCGTCGGTACTCTGGGGACTCAGAACCACTCCCGGTGAGCGTGGCCAAACCCCTTTTCCTGGTCTATGGCGCAGAGGCGGTTCTGCGGCCGAGCTGGGATTCGAATCCCCGAGGGTTCAGAAATACAACGAAGCCGAGTCCGAGGGAAGCCGAATGATGGAGCTTGATCAACTCGAGGAGGCTCGGAACGTTGCGGCCATCCAGTCGGCTAAGTACCTCCAGGGACTTCGGCGTTACCACTCTATAGCGTCAGAAGTAGAACCTTTTCAGAAGGAGATCTGGTCCTGAGGAGGAACCAGAAGAGCGAGCACAAGCTCTCTCCAATTTGGGAAGGTCCATACATTGTGCAGAAGACAATCCGGCCGGGTGCTTATCGACTCAGACGAGAAGACGGCGAGGTTTTGGCGAATACTTGGAACGCCGAACAGCTCCGTCGCTTCTACGCATGAGTTATGTACCCGACTCTCACACATTAAATAAAATAGTGGTCCGTCTTATTTCCTGAAGTTCTGTGTAATGCTAGCCCCGAGTGGTTATTACCCGACTGGTGTAGCGCCTAACCCTGGTCGTGCCAATATAGAGTGCACGGAAATAACAAGCCGCGATGAGCACAAAGCCTCGGCGGTTTATACCAGCGCGCACAACGGAACGGGTAGAAAGCACTAACCACTCGGGGACTGCAATTCGCAGCACCAGAATCTAACCGAGATTCGCCTGATCGCGAATTTCTAACCGTCAAAAGCTCGAGCATGGCGCCTCGTTCGTAATCGAGCAACCGACTAGAATGAGTTGATCAGGCGGAACTACTAAACTCGGATTAAATATGATAGGCGCGGGCTGGATAAAATTTCGCATTGCATTCCGTAATGTTAATAATTTACATTACTGACTTTCTTTTTTTCCTTTTCTCGTGCTAAAAAAAAATAATCTGGTCTTGCGGTGCTCCTGCGCTCTCGGTCTTGGTCTTTAGTCTTCTTGGTCTTGATTCTTTGGGAGGCCGGGCCGAGATCGCTGAGGTTAGACGCGACCCACGCGACCCAAAGCCGCCAGAATCTCCTCGTCAACCACCCACAAGGGGGGTATAAGGCGGACGAGGGCCCTAACGGCAAGGTCGTCGCGGCGATCGCGACCAACCATCTCGAGGATGATCTCCGCCACCTCGTGGAGCCCCGGTGCGGCCTCCAGCAAGGTGGCCACGGCGGCGGCGTCCCTCGCCGCTCCTTCCTCCTCCTCCGCCTCCAGTGTGGCAAAGTCGAGGTCTTCCCAAGACTCCGCCTCCTCCCAGTTGTGCAACATCCCGAAGAATCGCTGGCGAAACAATGCCGCGTAGGGACCAACGAACCTCCCCGTAATAGACATGGAAGGAAACTGGAAGAGGAAGAAGAAGGACAAGGCAAGAAGAAACGGGCGATCGCTCATTAGCGGTGACGCCCCATTTATAAGCCACCCCAGCCCCGGAAATCGAAGCGTCTCAAAGGCAATCAAACGCGCCACCTCACAATCAATGAAGCGCGAAAAACAAAGCGGCAGTGCAAATACCGAAGAAGATCAGCGCATTGAACAAAATCAAGGAGAATTTCACCAGACACGTGTCGTAAGCAGTTCAAGCTCGTTCGGCTTTCTCGCTTAATTATACCAAATTAAGCGCAAAAGCCCGGGGGCTGGAGAGCTAGCAAGCGATGCAAGCCTGGGGACTAAACCACTCAGCCAGGTGGCCACAACGTAAGTCCCGACGCTCGAGAGCTGCACGCCAGCCTCTCGGAAAAGCGTGTCTGGGGCAAGAAAGCCACGGGCCAAGGCCCTGGCGTTTGGAAGCCATACCAGTCGGCTGAAACTCACCCGGAAAGGCGCAACAGGATCCAAAAGGCTACGGGCCTATATTCAGGTCTGAAGACCACTCAGCGGAAGACAATACAGGCAAATCATGTTGAAGTAAGAAGACACAATATTTCAAACAAGGAGGGCGAGCACTCGGCATCAAGGCCTGCATCGAAGTCAGAATTCTAGATTCTCCAACAAGGCCTGCGATGCACCGGACACCTCTTCGAGGAGCGCGTTGGCCTTGTCTTCATCACAGGCAAAACCTTCTTTCACAGCTTCGAGGTCAACCCTCGGATAATGAGACTTGACCACCGCCAATGCCTGGTTCGCACTCATTGCTGCGGACTCTTTGGCGTAAGCTCTGATCCTGTCGGCTCCTCCCGAGAGAAGTGGAACAGCATCGTCCCCCTGGCCCGGCGTGACTCCTTCAATGCGCAGAAGGTGCAGGACTGGCTCGCAGGCGACGCGCAGTTTAGTCTGCCCCTGTTCGGCAGCGGCCATCTTCTCCTTGCACTCTGCAACAAAGTCAAACGGCCATCAAGAGCACACCCGACGCCAAGTACGTTCAACCCAAGTCAAATAAATTTACCCTTCAGCTCCCGCTGCATCCTTTCCAAGCTGACTCGAGCTTCGAGGCCAGAGTTCTCTGAAGCTTCGGTCGGGCCTCACCAAGACAGCGCCGAGTCGCGCTCTGAAACACGAGTGTCATCATCCTCTCCAACCATCCAAAAAGACATCCAAACCGAATCCAGGGGAGAATCTCACCTTCGAGCATATTCTCAAGCCGTCTTCTCCTCCGGGATCATCATACACTCGCCCCAAGCCCGTGGACTTCTTTCCACTGTCCGCTGATCTCGTTGAGCTTGTCCTGGTACTGCTTCTGCTCCTTGAGCTTCGGGAGCACCTTCTGGAAAAACCGCGATCTTTGCTCCGAGCGCTCCCCCATGTCCTAAGTAGCAGGGCAGAATCTCAGGGAGAAGTCAGCAGGCAACAGATTAAAGACAAGAAACTCACCCTGACGAGCGTGCTACACCTGACGGTGAGCTCATAAAGCTCCGTCCGAGCCGCTCTTTCCATCTCGTCGTCCTCTTCCATTCCTTTCCAGTCGGAACCCCCTTCCCACCATACGGTCCGGTTCGGGGGCTTCGGCAGAGGGCCGAGCGGCGGTGGCTCTCGAGGCACTTCCTCCACGCCGGGAGACGGTGCCGGGTCGATCTCGTCGACGGACGGACCATCCGATGGTTCGACCGTTGGCCCGCCGGCGCCCGGTGGCGACGCCCCGGCAGTCGGCGGCAACGGCGACCTAGCCTCCGCCTGGGGCTCCTTTTCAGGAGACCTCTCCGCCGGGACGTCCGTAGTAGGAGTCCTGCATCAGCAAAAAGAGAAACACCTCAGCACAGGCAGTAGCAAAAAGACAAGGATCGCCCAAAAGAATACCTTTTGGATTTCTTGAATTTCATCCCAGGTCTCATCCGAGACCCAGCACCACTCGGAGGGAAGTTAGCGCCTGCACTGGCTGCCCTCGGGACAGAAGGCTGTGGCCCAGCTTTGCGATCCGGTGCACCAGAGGTCGAAGGTCCGGCCGATTTAAAGACCGGCGACCTCCTCCGCCGACTCCCGGCGCAGCTCGTCGACCGAGGTGTCAGCCACTCGCTTCGCCTGAGCGTGTCTCAGCCGAGAGAGGCTGACAACTGGAGCGTCAGAAAGGAAGGACGCGCGTTCCTGAAAAAAGGAATGATCGCACCATGTTTGAATCACACATCAGTCAAAGAAATCATGGAACAGCCTTTCGAGAGAATAGTGCACTCACAGGAGGGGGAGGCCTTGCCGTCGAAAATTTATGAGGGCAGCCCCTGTTGGTGATTATTGTACCAGGCACGAAGAGATCAACTACCCGAGCTGCCAGCGCCTCCATCGACAGGGCCACGTCCGACTCCCGCGTGGGGTCCAGAGGCCCGTTGTATTGGAACCCCAAATGGACTCTCTCCTTCAAGGGCTGCACTCGGCGCTTCACAAAACTGATCGCGATCCCGGACCCGTCGACCCTCGGTTCTTCAGATCGTCAATCAATGCCGAGCTCAGGGATTTGCGCCAAACCTCCTCCGTCTGGGGCGTCGCTCCAGCATCGGGAAGCTTTAGGAGCACGGCCGGCAAAGGGGGCGAGGAAAGGATCAACATTGGCACAATAGAACCACTCCCGCCTCCAACCTTTGAGGGAGGTCTTGAGAGGAACGACAAAATACTGCTTCTTCGAGCCCTCCCGCAGCTGGAGCCCGGCGCCCCCAATGACGTTGGGAGCGGCCCGGTTCGGGTGAGGCTTCAGCCAGAAAAAGGAGCGGAACAAATCCAAATGAGGACGTATCCCAAGATACGCCTCGCAGAGCTGGACGAAGATGGCAACGTGAAGGATCGAGTTGGGGTTCAAATTGATCAACTCGATTTCGTAGAAGTGGAGGAGTCCCCGGAAGAAGGCGCTCCCAGGAATGCTAAATCCCCGCCAGAAGAAGGACTCAAACACCACAATCTCATTCTCTAGAGGTGTGGGGTAAGGGTCACCTGCGGCGGGGCGGGCGGAGATCAACTCCAGTGGAGGGAGGACGCCGGCGGCGACCATCCCCTCCAAGCGGGACGTCGTCGTGATGGAAGTCTCCCACCCTGCCGCCGCAGGGTCGGTGCTACCCTCCGATGACGAGGAAGAAGACATTGCGAAGAAGAAGACCTGGTGGGAAGAACCGCCGCAAGCCAAGGGCGCGAAACCAGAAACCCTAAATCGCCAAAGGAGGTTTGAAGGTTTCGCAGCCGTGGTGGGGAAGGTGCAAGGAGACTGTTGCTCCAACAAGGATCCTTCCGACTTATAAGAAATGGGCCCCAATTTCCGCCTCGCGGTGGGAAGAAACGAGGGCCCTCCTGTTCAATTCTGGGCCAGATCCAGGGCACGCCCCATGATGGGCCAATAGCTGCACAAGCAAAACGCCAGGTGTCAAATCTGGTCCAAAGTTTGGGATAAAGTCGCCCCACGATGGGCTCCGAGCGCCGCCGCCACTAAGCTTGGGGCTGGGCACTTTCCGAACATCCTCCCACGGCACACCCCATAATTTGGGGTCAATTGCTGGTCGCTGTCTCACAATGCGATTGGGTGTCGCGGGAGGATCTACAACCAACACGGTCTTGAGAATGCGCCCCATGAGGGTCTAAAGCAGTGCGCCGTAAGCGGGCACAGGCATTACTCTGTATGACCAAGGTATGCCCCATGAGGGTCAGCCGAGCGACAAGCCGGCTGTCACAAGATCAGAACGTGGCGCTGGTACCGCCCGCCCCGAGCCAAAAGACCAAGGTATGCCCCATGAGGGTCACCGAGCGACAAGCCGGTTGCCGCAAGATCAGAACGGGCGCGGTACCACTCGCCCCGAGCCAAAAGACCAAGGTATGCCCCATGAGGGTCACCGAGCGACAAGCCGGCTGTCACAAGATCAGTAAACGGGCGCGGGTACCACTCGGCCCCGAGCCAAAAAGACCAAGGTATGCCCCATGAGGGTCAGCCGAGCGACAAGCCGGTTGTCACAAGACCAGAACGGGCGCGGTACCACTCGCCCCGAGCCAAAGACCAAGGTATGCCCCATGAGGGTCACCGAGCGACAAGCGGCTGTCACAAGATCAGAATCCAAGCGCGGTACCACTCGCCCCGAGCCAAAAGACCAAGGTATGCCCCATGAGGGTCAGCCGAGCGACGAGTTGCGGCCGCAAGACCGTAAACGGGGCGCGGGTACCACTCGGCCACGAGCTAACCAACCACGGTGGCTTCATACTACAAGTTCTTTATGATCTCTCTCCCGCATAATCCTCATGACAGGGTAAGGGACGGAAAGTCGATCCTAAAGCACTTGGGGGCTGCTGTGGGATGTCAGAGACAGGGGTCCCGCAAGAGGGGCCTACACCCGACTGGGCCTGACAGGCGGAATAGAAAGCCCAAAGCCCAGAAGCACCACGACGGGCCCAGAGGAGACCTTCGACTTGCTCCCCAAGACAACTCCTGATCCTTCAAGGAAGCTTCGCGCCCCGCCCTAACAACCCGCCAGGAACAAAGCATGCGATCGACATCGCGAGAGCTGCGGATCTTTGGAACCTGACAAGGCGGCAGGCGTGGGTCGGAGAAAGCATAACCACCTCTCCAGGACGTAGAGCGTGAAGGCGGATAAGGACAAGGGACATGCCGTCCAGGCCACCATGTTCAGGGCCCGGTGGCGCCCATCTATCATGTATTCTTCCCCCAGTATATAAGGGGAGGAGGGAGAAACAAGAAAAAGAGAGGACACACACGATATATCCAAGAACACAGGACTAGGGTATTATCTCCTCCGAGAGAGCCCGAACCTGTCTAAAACAGATTGCCCCCGCATCCTGTGTTACCATCAAGCTCAGATCCCGCACAAATCCCCTAGAATCACAAATCTCATTGCCGGCGAAACAGATCGTCGACAGTTTTAAAATGGAATAAATTCAAATAAATTCCAGAAAATTCCAAAAATTCACCAAAGTGCCAAATCACACATAAATTTAAGAAAAGCAAAATTTTGGGGTGTTACAATAACCTAGGGTTTCCAATGTTCTCATGTCAACAAATAATTGAGGTAATCCCACAATCTAGGTTTAGTTCTATCACATCCCACAATATAGCAAGTTTAAGGAACATAGCGCATGTATAATAATTTTGACAAACAAAGTAAACTATCTTAAAATAGTGGGTTCAATATGGTCAAAGGAGGGTGCTTGCCTTGCTCAGTGATTTCTTGCGTGAAGTCGGGGTTGTCGACGAAAGTATCCGGAGTATCGGTGTCTACACGCCGTATCATAAAAAGCGAAGCAACATCCAAATCCAGAAAAGAACAAACGAGAAGTAAACACACAACACATGTGGCAAAAGAAGTCGAATCATTACAATTAGAATCATTCACGAAAACAAGCATGATTGTGTGTTTTGGCGAAGGTTAGGGCTAGAGGTTAAACCTACATGATTACAAGATGATTCTAGCAATGTGAAACAATTTACTTTAGGTCCAATAGGTCCAACTACTCAATTATTACAACATTAATAAACATAAAACTTAGCTACTTGAGCTAATGAGATTCAGATGCGAAGCAAGTTATTAATTAAATATTTCTCCATAAAATGGTAGTATAAACATTGTACAATAGTTTTTAGACATTTTTCCTTCATTTTTCATTTAGACGAGATAATCTACGGGTGACCGAAAAGGCTAAAAAGTCACAATTTTACATAGTTGACGGTGTCATTTTCCTTTCTACAATGTGACTTTACCTTAACAAATTATGTAATGATATTCTAGGTACTGCCAGGGGATGTTTAAACTAGTGTTCCTAAGTTGGTTTTACTAGGTTCCAAACATTATTTGTGATGCCATTCAATCAATTAATAGGGCTTCTTTTAACCATGGTGTCCTATGTTGCATGAATATAACCAAACCTAAAACATGTAAAAACAGTAAGCATAATCCAATTAAACTTTTATAACAGTAAGGCCATGATAACCTAAGGTCCTAGGAACAATTCTAATCTCATTCGGGTTAAAGTTGTACATCTACATCATATACATGCTACATGAAACGATCCTATAACATGTTTCAAAATTAACCATAGGTTAAACCTAAACATTCTCACATAGACAGAAGGAGTTACCAAAATAAAGAGTTTAGGGACCATATTCACATATTTTAAAGTGTATTTGCATTATTCCTATATATCTCAATTTCAAATGCAATTAAACTAACTTATTTATAAACTTGATACAACCTAAGTCCAAAGTTAAATGTTTTTACATATTGGGAATCCTAATATCATCAGGAATACAATAAAACAGGTTTCATAAACTGTGGAGGTTATTTGCACAAATTTTACATTAGGCTAAGTTTCGGCCGAAAGTGCATATTTGAATTTTAAACAGTTCTCATTAAATGGATTTGGAATATTTTTACATATTTAGAAACTAGATGATTTACCAAATTTCTAGAAACTGGTTTGGCCTCTTTTGGACTTGTATTTCAAAATTTATGGGTATTTGAATTGGCTCGGTTTGGAAAAATCGGATTTAAATGGAAAATGCGCTTTCATATTGTGAAAGCGTATTTCGGCTCGGCTGGCACTGTGTTAGGGCGCGTGCACACTGACAGGGTGGTCCCATGCGACAGCGACCCAGAGCAGGGCCGGAGGCGGCTGGGCAAGGGCACGACAAGCATCAGCAGGCCTAGGGGAACCTAGGGAATAGCTCCAACGGGTCAGGGCATAACCGGAGGAGGCTGGCGACGGTGAGGGGCGGCGGCGCTAATGGCGGCTGGCCGCGACGACTCTAGGGCAGCGTCGAAGCTAGCTTGAGTGTTCGGTGGGCATCTAGGGTCCCTAGAGGTGCGGCTCGATACCTTGGATTGGAGGAAGAGTGGTCGAGTCGGGCTGGCACCGTGCGCTGGAGTTGAGGAAGAAGAAGCTCGGTGCGGCGGCGTTCCGGTACTCCAAGCTGCAAATTGAAGTGAGGGAGAGGATGAGGAGGTCAGTGCGATGTTGTAACCAAAGGGGATTGGACAATGGAGCAGGGAAGGGCAGCATTCGCAAGTTTATCCCCTTGCGGCTCACCTTCAGTCCAGATGCTCCAATGGCGAGGCTCACTGTCCACTATGGTCGGGGAAGAAGTGGATAGGAGCAAAGGGCTAAGGGGATACCAATTGAACTTAAATAGTGGGGAATGGGGGCCTAATTTGGAAATGCCCGTGAGGTGAGGTTTGGCGACAATGGCGGAAGGACAACGGTGATCAGGCTTTTCAGCAAGTTTTTGGGCAGGCGAGTGATGATGGTCAGCCAGCTCAAGTTGGGTCAGCGTCAAGCTGACACAGGCGGAGGACGGATTGGCCGGGGCAACGGTGCTGTAGAGGCGGCAGAGCGCCCTGCGCGAGGGGGAGACAGAAGGGAGAGGGGAGAAGAGAGAAAGGGAGAGGGCCAGGGCGACGCCTTGAGGTGGAGGAACGGCGCACCGAGCCGGGCGCAGCATCGGCGTACGGGCGGAGGCGTGAGATGGAAATGGCGGCAACGGAGTCCACTGACGGAGCTCGGTCCAGTCTTCAGGCTCCCCGCTCGAGTACTGTAGCAGATCTGACATTTGCTCCATCTCTTTGGTTGGTTCAGGGAGACATCATGTTCAGGCATTGCATTGGTGCAAAGAAATCTGTAAATCTCTGGTTGGACTGCATTTGATCTGCCCCATGAGCTCTTACAGATCTTTAGGCTAGTAGGTACTCAAGTGAGGTTTGGATACACATATATTTTGGTTGCAGTATACCTTCCTTAGGTTGGTTCAGTGAATTGTGGAATGCACTACGTTGTTGCATCCTTAGCAGAGAAAAGATTAGCTTATTTTGTAGGATCGAAGTATACGAATATAGCAATCAGAGGGGGGGTGAATGATTATGCGGAAGCTAAAACAAAATTTTCGATCTACTGGAAGAACACCCCAACTCGGATTCAAAAGATTGCCTCGAAATCAACAAAAACAGATTGACAGACGCTTGGTAAAATGAGAATTCCTGGAGATCCAACCGTCGAAACGATTTGAAATTTGGACACAAGAAACTAGATTCCAATAAGAATCAAACCCAAGAAGAATCAGCTCGATCGGACTTATGGATCAAAAGTTATGAGCTTCGCAAGCTTGCTGATCCAGAACTTGACGAGAATTGATCTAACGTAAACTTGAAAGTTTTAACAGAACCGACAAGAGTTTAATCAACTAGACTTTGAGGAACTCTAAATCAATACCCTAGAAAGGTTTTTGATGGATCAAATCAAGATGACACTCAAGGATCAAAAACCAATCTAGATTTAGAGCAAGCATGCAAACAAGAACCAAGACAGAAAAACACTGTAGCAACGTGGTTACTGTAGCACGTAAAAATCTTGAAAGAATTGATCTTTATTTCTTTTGTCTAAAGTACTCTCATCAAAAGAGTACAAACCCTAAAACTTGCTCAAGGCTTTATGCGCCTAGCTCTCCTCAATTCGATGCTCTTCAACAGGAGACAACCCCTCCTATTTAAAGCACCAACCCACAAGGAGTTCTGAATACGATTCCTATTCCCTAGAAGGAATCTGTATCCAACACAACTCTACTTGGCCCAACCTGGCCGAGTACAACTCTTGCACGCGTATGGCAACCCTACCATACTCACATGACTAACACTTTGCACGCGTATGGCCACCTGCCATACTCACGTGACTAACACTTTGCACGCGAATGACCTCCTGCCATTCTCACGTGACTAACCATTCTTCATGTGCACCATTCTCTTAGCCCAAACGTCCCGCATGACATCCTTGACCACCAAGACCTCAGTTCCTCCCTGAACCTAGTCCTGAACCTCAGCTCCTTCATGAACCTAGTTCCGGTCCCGTCATCGACCACGTTCGTGTTCGAGCAATACCTGCACATGAACAAACCACAAAACAATTCCGAGCACAAGTCCACGACTTGACTCACATCAATCCATGCAAATACTCACACGAGCATTGCATAAAGTCCACTTCAAAAGAAGCATCATGAAATTCTCACAAATTTCATAATCCCAAAAATGAATCAAACACAATTCCAATTTTGCTCAAAACCCTAATCGAGCAAAAACGCATTCACGACGGACAAGGAAATATGGTCCGGCGTACACATGAAAAAGCACTCAAACCATTCACAACGGACAAACAAAATCGGTCCGTTGTACAAGTGAAAGTTTCGGTTCCAAGAAGAAATCATTCCGGCTGAAACACGTTCACGACGGACAAACAAAATCGGTCCGTCGTACATGCAAATCAAACCTCAAAAAGCCATTCACGATCGACCAAAGAAGTTTGTCCGCCATACATGCAAAACTTACTGGTTTCTTGGAAGATTGAGTTCGACTCATGAGCTCAAAGACACGCTCACGATGCACTCCAAAAACTTTGTCCGTCGTACATGGGAAAATGAGGTTGCCAAAGCATGTTTACCATAGACCAACAAACTTTGTCCGTCAGAGATGGGAAACTTATCGCTTTTCTTTAAGTTTGGTCCGCGCCAAAGCGAAACTTACTGTTTCTTGTCAAATTGTCAAACACATGCACAAGCACATTTTGCAAAACCAATTCTAAGTTAATTTTTCAGTTCAAAAGCCAATTTTTCAGCACATGATTTCACAATCTCCCCCTTGATGAAAACATTGGCAACACCACTTAGAATTGAACATTTGGCATTCACTTTACAAAAGATTTTGAAATCCAAAGGATCAAAGACCAAAGTAAGAAAACACAGAATTCCCCCTTTGACCAAAATGCAAAGCAAAATCTCCCCCTGAGAAGGAAAATATGTGTGAATGTGCAATGTGCCCAAAAATTTCAAAATTCTCCAAACTTCTCAAATTTCCAAACACTTTTCCCCCTTTTTTCAACTTCTCCCCAAACTTCTCAAAACTTCTCCCCCTTTGACAATGGATTCATCAAGAGTACAAAAGAGAGAACATGTTCAAAATTTTTCTGAAACAATGATTTCACAAGGAGAAACAAGGGAGTGCCAAGATAGGAAAAGATGAGCTCATTCGATCATATAACCTTATATATCACATAATATGTAAAATACATGATCTTGATGTGATTTTAACAAGTTAGGGAATGACATGCATCTCAACCTCAATTTAGTCAACTATAGCCAAGTACTAAGCAAGATCTTAGCAGAAAAAGCAAGGCTTTAAAAATTGAAGCAACTAACAACTTAGGGCGAGCAAGTAGTTTCAACTCCAATCTAGTACACCAATTTAATCTTTAAACAATAAATTGCATGTGGCATGCTTGAAGCATACTTCTTTTATTTTCTAGGAGTGGCATGCTTGAAGCATACATCTTATTTTTTTTAAGGAAAGCATGCCTGAAGCATACAACTTGAAGCTTTTGCTTTTAACAACCCTTTTTTATTGATTCCCTTTTGCTTTTCTTTTTCTTTGATTGTAAACATGCAAAAATGATTAAAAGGTCTTATGAAAGAGTAAAGCTGAAAATACACTTGCTCCATAGCCCAAATTTGTCAAGAAAATTCAATAACAAGCCTAGAAGAGTAAGATATCACAGAGTATTTAGCTATAGATAATCAGTCCAGGGAATTCCGCAATGTCATTTTTAGTTCAAGTAAGACAATTAGATTATCATATATTAGCTCAATTACATAACATATAAAGAAATATGATAAAGTGAGCTTATCAAGTGAAAGAACTTGGCAAGGAAACTCCCCCTCAAAACAAACCCATTGGATGAACAATCCCAAGTTCTCCCCGAATAAAAGCAAAACGAGAAGAAGACAAGGTTTTTGAAAATGTCTGCCAATTGATGTTCAGTATCCACATGGTGAAGCACAATATTTTATTTTTCAACATGATCTCTAAGAAAGTGAAATCCAATATCAAATGCTCAAGAAAGAGGATTACTCAAGAGGTGGCACGAACCAAATCAATTCAACATCTTCCAAAGTCAACATCAGAATAAGCTCTTAAACTAATGCATAAGGAAGCAAAAAGCCAAATGCCAAAATCTTTAGTACCATGGAGATACCTGAAAATTCACTTGACCGTTTGTTGATGTGAAGCACGTGGGAAGAGTCTCTCATGTAAACCTCCAATTATCTCATCCTCAACAAAGATCATCATCTTTATGAACAAAGACACTCTCCTTGAACATATGCACTGCACTGCATCATTTGGACTAGTGCCTTTTGCGAAAACAGAGGTGGAAGAAGCATCTTCAAAGGATAACACTTTTAGCACGAGATGCATGAGTAAAGGAGAACCAAATCTTATCACTAAACATATGAAGTGAGCATCCGAAATTCACTAGCCACATGTTCTCCCTCCTCGTGAGAAGCCTACATAGAAGCAGAGAAAGTGTCGAGGTCTCGGATCAAGTTAGAAATAAGATGTTTAGGAATCCAGTACTGAGACACCCGACGCACAACAGTAGGCACAACACGAGTATTCTTATGCACAAAATCAGATTTGCCTTTTCCCGTGTTTTTAGCATCAAAAGGTGTTTGTTTCACCCTAGGCACATAATGAGAAGTGGAGTGTGCCTTTCTGAAATTAGACCTAGCATTAAACCTTTCTCTCTTCTGTTGTTTAGCTAGTCTAAAGCAAAAGTCTACTAAATGTCCATCTCTACCACAATGAGTGCAAGTGTACTTAACATTATGTTTAGCTTTGGAAGTAGAAGCAACATTTGCATTCATCATAGTAGAAGATAAAAGACCAGCAGATTTAAAGACAGTTTTCTTAGGCTCATTGACAATTTCAAATTTTCCACTTTCAAGTGTTTTGACAACAGTGGAAGCATGTGATTTATGATGAGCATAAGAATCAAAACCTAAACATTTGTTATGAGTGCTGACTTTTGATTGATCCAAGATCATGTTTAGGTTTTTCTTTCCTTTAGTGAAACGTTCTAATGACTTTTCCAAGTAATCAATTTTTCGAGAAAGAGTTAAACAATTATTACAGGGAACGTCCACTTTTCCTTTTTGCTTGCGACAAGTTGAGCATGAAAGAACCTCATGTGTAAGAAAATCTTCTGTCATTTGAGAAACCCTAGCATTTGCATCATGCAACTTCAATTCTAGTATGGAGCATTTAGAACATGGAGTTGTATCATGCAAATCAATGGTAGAACAACTAGCATGTTTAACAAGTTTCTCATTTTTCTCATTTTCAGCATTGATTTGCTCTAACAAGGTAACATGTTCTTTCCTAAGCAAAGTAAGCTCATTGTAAATTAAGTCACATGATTTGCAAGCATCATCATCTGGAATCAAGGTTTTAAGTCTAGCAATTTCAGCATTCAATGACTCAACAACAAAATCATGTTTCTTAATTTTCTTGTCACGTTTATCAAGCAATTTACCAAGTCGAGCAACAGCAATAGCTAATTCATCGTAAGAAGGATCTACCTCATTGAAGTCGCTGTCATGATCGCCGTCGGTGAAGCTGTCGCTGCTTTTGGCCATGAGACACAACCCCGTCAACTCATGCTTGCTTGGAGTTGCATCATCCTCGCTGCTCTCCGAATCCACATCGCTCAAATTGACTTGTTCAAGAGCGGAAAGAACTCGATGGACAACTTTGCGGTTGATGAAGTTCTTCTTCTTTCTATCACTTGGAGAGAACTTCTTCTTCTCTTTTCTTCTATCGTTGTCCTTCTCCTCCCTTGATGCTTTACTTGCAAGTTTTGGACAGTTTGGACGAATATGGTCGAGATCACCACACTCATAGCATCTTGGAGGATCACCACCACCTCTCTTTCTCTTTATCACATTTTGCAAGGCTTTGTTAAAGCGAGAAGAGAGTAGTGATAAGTCTTCTTCTGGGAATTGCTCAATCTGTTCATCGGTTAGTGAAGACAAGAAGGATAGAGCAAAACTTGAAGCAGCACCATTATGAGATATGCTAGATTGAGATGTCAAAGCAATTGATTTATGATCATTCTTTCTGGCAAAAACATTTAATTCATGAGTTTTCAACTTAGAATAAAGAACATCTAAAGTAAGTGTACTCATGACAGTGGATTCTCTAATGGATGTAAGTTTCATCTCCCAAATAGACATGTCTAATGCACCAAGCAATTGTCTAGCATTAGTAGCATCATCAAAGCTAACTCCAACAGCACGCAAATTGCTAAGAATTTTATTAAAGCGTGCAAAGAAATCATCTAGTGACTCACCAGGCTTCATCTCAAATCGCATGTATTCCTTTTTGTAAAGATCTTGACGAACCTCTTTAATAGTGTTAGAACCCTCATGGTAATCATAAAGAGATTTCCATACCTCATATGCGTATCGAAGATGAACCACGCGGTCGAAGTCACTTCTTCCCAATCCTTGGATGATCAAGTTGCGTGCCTTGCTGTTTGCTTCAACATGTGCGCGATTTGCGTCGTTGACGTTTTGGTTGCAGGAACTTCGTATGGCTTGTAGACCTTCTCCCAAATTGCGAAGCCCTGCGCCTGGATGAACGCCTCCATCTTGGCCTTCCAAAACTGAAAATCAATACCATCGAACACACATGGTTTTGTCGAATAACGATCCATTGATCTAATCACCGGTTAAGATAGATTAGAAAAACCTTGCTCTGATACCACTTGTAGGATCGAAGTATACGAATATAGAAATCAGAGGGGGGGTGAATGATTATGCGGAAGCTAAAAAAAAATTTTCGATCTACTGGAAGAACACCCCAACTCGGATTCAAAAGATTGCCTCGAAATCAACAAAAACAGATTGATAGATGCTTGGTAAAATGAGAATTCCTGGAGATCCAACCGTCGAAATGATCTGAAATTTGGACACAAGAAACTAGATTCCAATACGGATCAAACCCAAAAAGAATCAGCTCGATCGGACTTATGGATCAAAAGTTATGAGCTTCGCAAGCTTGCTGATCCAGAACTTGACGAGAATTGATCTAACGTAAACTTGAAAGTTTTAACAGAACCGACAAGAGTTTAATCAACTAGACTTTGAGGAACTCTAAATCAATACCCTAGAAAGGTTTTTGATGGATCAAATCAAGATGACACTCAAGGATCAAAAACCAATCTAGATTTAGAGCAAGCATGCAAACAAGAACCAAGACAGAAAAACACTGTAGCAACGTGGTTACTGTAGCACGTAAAAATCTTGAAAGAATTGATCTTTATTTCTTTTGTCTAAAGTACTCTCATCAAAAGAGTACAAACCCTAAAACTTGCTCAAGGCTTTATGCGCCTAGCTCTCCTCAATTCGATGCTCTTCAACAGGAGACAACCCCTCCTATTTAAAGCACCAACCCACAAGGAGTTCTGAATACGATTCCTATTCCCTAGAAGGAATCTGTATCCAACACAACTCTACTTGGCCCAACCTGGCCGAGTACAACTCTTGCACGCGTATGGCAACCCTACCATACTCACGTGACTAACACTTTGCACGCGTATGGCCACCTGCCATACTCACGTGACTAACACTTTGCACGCGAATGACCTCCTGCCATTCTCACGTGACTAACCATTCTTCATGTGCACCATTCTCTTAGCCCGAACGTCCCGCATGACATCCTTGACCACCAAGACCTCAATTCCTCCCTGAACCTAGTCCTGAACCTCAGCTCCTCCATGAACCTAGTTCCGGTCCCGTCATCGACCACGTTCTTCTTCGAGCAATACCTGCACATGAACAAACCACAAAACAATTCCGAGCACAAGTCCACGACTTGACTCACATCAATCCATGCAAATACTCACACGAGCATTGCATAAAGTCCACTTCAAAAGAAGCATCATGAAATTCTCACAAATTTCATAATCCCAAAAATGAATCAAACACAATTCCAATTTTGCTCAAAACCCTAATCGAGCAAAAACGCATTCACGACGGACAAGGAAATATGGTCCGGCGTACACATGAAAAAGCACTCAAAAAACCATTCACAACGGACAAACAAAATCGGTCCGTTGTACAAGTGAAAGTTTCGGTTCCAAGAAGAAATCATTCCGGCGAAAACACGTTCACGACGGACAAACAAAATCGGTCCGTCGTACATGCGAAATCAAACCTCAAAAAGCCATTCACGACTGACCAAAGAAGTTTGTCCGCCATACATGCAAAACTTACTGGTTTCTTGGAAGATTGAGTTCGACTCATGAGCTCAAAGACACGTTCACGACAGACCCAAAAACTTTGTCCGTCGTACATGGGAAAATGAGGTTGCCAAAGCATGTTTACGACAGACCAACAAACTTTGTCCATCGTAGATGGGAAACTTACTGTTTTCTTTAAGTTTGGTTCGGCGCCAAAGCGAAACTTACTGTTTCTTGTCAAATTGTCAAACACATGCACAAGCACATTTTGCAAAACCAATTCTAAGTTAATTTTTCAGTTCAAAAGCCAATTTTTCAGCACATGATTTCACATATTTAATGTTGTCAGATTCAGCCATCGCACTGGTCCAAAAGGATTTCAAGATCTTTTGAACAGCTGGACTTAATTGGAATTCTAGATGTGGTTGATCAAGCCCAGTTTACTCACTGCTAGATCCTAATTGATAGTGGTTCAAATCGGCATTGCTTGATTTGGTTGCTTTAGAACATACTCAAATTACTGATGAAAGGCTAAATGAAGAAATGCATGAAATGGAACCTTCACTTAGCTAACAAAAGATAATCAAAACAAGTCAAATATCCAAATAATCTTCCAAAATGGTTAAACTCCAAATTGAAACTAAGATCAATAATTCAAATATTTAATAATGCTTTCTAATATTTGAGGATGTTACAGTATCATCACTATCAGTTCTCACATAGAACCGATTGTAATGACCCCCATCATCACAATCAGTTACATCTCAGAATCGATTGTGATGATGGCGGTCATCACAATCGGTTCTAAGTTGTGATGACTGTATTATTATTATTGCGTGAAAACCGATGGTGATAGAGCCTTCTCATCACTATCTAAATACTTTGTATCACCACCAAAATCGACTGTGATAATGAAAAGAATCGACTGTAGTGTATATTCTTGTAGTAGTGTTGAAATAATTAATTTAATCAACAATCCATACGGAAAATCATGCACACGACAAACGTGTCAGCAATCAACTGGATGGTTGATACTGATATAGGAACATCCAATTGGATTTTGACACAAAGTCCTCCAATTCTTTATGTCTAGTAATACTTTATGCAAAGCTTTACGCCAATGAACATCTAGGGTCTCCATCAAAATAGTTTTGGCGCCAAATCCTAATGTCCCAACGAATCCGTATCTAAGGGTTCCCAACTTCGAACAAATTAAATTGTGAATGGCATATATGACTTCTAATGACAAAGCATTAGATACAAGATTTTCTTTTACACTGTTAGCTTATAAAGCAAAACTCTTCAACAGGCAACTAGATATCCATTAAGATAGTTCTGGTGGCAAATTCAAACATCTCAACTTCTCCATACGTAAGGGCCTCATGTTCCAAACTAGGGTGAAAACAAGCCGGATATTTTCTGAAATATCTGGAGCCGAATCTGGTCGAGACTAGATTTAGAAAGGAATTTGACTATCTGGCCGGATCCGAGATAGGATTCGAATATTTGAATCCAGATTCAGAATCAGATTCAAAACCGTCAATATCCGTCAAATATAGGATAGGGGATATCAGTTTTTTTCTATGCGAATATCCGTCAACTATATTGGCCTAGCCCAAAGAACTTGGCCGTTGGCCTAGCCCATTCATTACATGTTTACCATGGCAGTCCATTCTCCATGGCAGCCTTGGCCCATCCCATTCACTACTCTAGTTCGTGGAAGTGACCTTTGGCATAGGTATCCTAGGGATGAAAGCTCCTACATGTTTTCTATCGCAGCCCATTTATTTTGATAATTAGTTAGTTTTGTTGATCCTCAAGTAGTATATTCTTTCTATAATATTTATTGGGTTTTGTTGATATATAACTTGCTATTATGGCTATGTATCATTTGGTTTGTTTCAATATATGTTACTCTTTATATATACATGCATTATCTGTATATCTTTATTCGTTTCCGACCTGAATCCGTCGAGTATCCGCCCTATGCCTGTATCTCGAAGAACCCGAATTCATACCTTAACCTCGACAGCCAAAGCCGTCCACCCTAAACATAAAGCCGTCCACCATACTTAAGGTCGACAGCTGGCCGTCCACCTTAAGCCGCCGAAGATAAGTGATCGACCATAATATTAAATTCGACGGGCGGGCTGTCCACCCTATTAGGGTCGACGGCCAAATACGAGCCGTCCACCATAATGAAGCTAAGGTCGACGGGTGGAGATGGCTGTCCGCTCTAGCTTAGGGCGGAGGGCCATTTTTGGCCGTCGACCATAATAAGCTTAGGGTGGATGGCCTTTTCCACGTGGTCGTCCACCCTAAGGATGTGAGGGCTGCCATCCCAGGCTTAGGGTGGACGACCACATGGAAAATGCCATCCACCCTAAGCTTGGGAGGTCGGTCTGCGCATATTAGGGTGGACGGCCACGTGGAAAAAGCCGTCCACCCTAATTAATCAGCAATAAAAAAACCATTCGCTGGGCAGCATACAGAACCAGCATTCAAAATCAGCACTCAATATCCATATATCAATACATTCACAAATTCATGATCATATCCATACATTCACAAATTCATATCCATACATACACAAATTGATATCCATACACATTCACAAATTCATATCCATACATCCACAAATCAACATATAGTTCACATTCAACAAAAGTTTGATATAGTGGTTTCCAACAAAAGTTCAACATATATCACATGTCCATAAGTCGATAAAGTTCAACAAAAGTTTGATATAGAGAAAGCACATCACCTCAGTCATTCTAGCTAGGTGGAGGAAAAACCGAAGGCATACCAAGCATCTCATCGACAAAGTCCGCCGAAGCATTACTAGTGGGCTCGGCGCCCCCATGCGTTGAGATGCACTAGATGATCTTGAAGCCTCCTACAAAGCAAGAAAATAATGTATAACTTAGAACATTATTTCAATGACTTCCCAAATTACAATTTTTGGCGATAGAAGTACCGTGTCCGAAGCGTTTTGAGTTGGAAACCGAATTGGGTACTATAATGGATGTTGGAACTGCGGTGGTTGAGCTGAACCCCTGATCCAGAAGACTACCAATTAAAGAAAATGAATTAGAACATTTGTCTTGTGAGTTGAAAACAACGATTCTTCACGAATTAACATATATTACCCTGTCTGGCACACTATGTGGAAATGGCAACGAGAACTGGAACGGATACTGCAAAGGTGTTGGCTGAGTCGGAGCACCCGATCCAGAAGCGTTCTGAGGAGGAAATTGGAACATATACTGGTATGGAAACTGCAAAGGGGGTGGCTGAGCCGAAGCACTCGATCCAGAAGCCTACCAATTCAAACATATGGATTAGAGCATTACATTTGTGACTTGCAGAAAAAAGACCATTAGTATCAATATATGGATTGGAGCATTACCCCGTCCGGAGTTGGACCAACCGAACTGAAAGCCTACAAATTCACATAACATATCATCGATGTATAGACATTAATAAGAAATAAGAAATTACTAGTAATAGACAATACTCCTTGGAAGTGCATCATCGGCGGCCGTGAGGGATCGAAAAAGCCTGGAAATCCTTGTGGTGGAATATGATTCTACATATAGCTCACATAGCATTAGTAGATTGAATTAATTGAAAGTGATACAAAATTGAATGTACTTGGTGCATATTTTGCTCCATGGACTCTAGTCTTCTAAGAATAGCCTCACGCTCTTTTTCTCCCTCTTCTTGCCATTTGTGAAGCTCTGCAACCTGCTCTCTCAAAGCGCGGTTCTCTTCCATGGCGCGCCTACTGGACGAAGACGAAGAGGAAGCCCTCGAGCGTCGAGCTGCCCTCACCTCAGGCATGTACTCAGAAGAACACAAGTAGGCGTTCCCGAACGCTAATCTCCCGTGCCTCCTCCCACCCATCTGGATATGGATGACTGTAGGATCCAAAGGTTGTTCTGTAGGAACACACTCGGGCCCGTGCACCGTAGTCATTGCATCCACGTATTCATTCTGCATTACAAATAAGTTAACACCGCACAAAACAATGTATCCAAACGATATTACTTACTAATTTTTCTTGGGCAGCTGGATCCAAAGCGCACCGAGTACCATCAGGGTTCTGCCCCTGAATGTGCATTTGTGTACACATCAATCCAGTCGACTTCCCCCCTGTCTGAGCCTCCTGCAATTCATTACGAAATGAAAATTTAGTTGCAATAAATGAGAGAACTGGAATTACTTTAAACAAACCTTACCATAAACTTTTTCCGCTGTGCTATCGAATGGCTGCCAAGGTGTGTGACGCACGAATCAGCAGATGCATTGCAATTGTTCTTGTTTCTTGTTGATTTCTACCTCCATTCATCTGTGTGACCAGCAAGGTGGTCGCCCCAGCGGACACATGGTGTACAGGCCAGGCCGCTGGGCGACTAGCAAGGTGGTCGCCCCAGCGGACACGTGGCGTACAGGCCAGGCCGCTGGGCGACCAGCAAGGTGGTCGCCCCGGCGGACACGTGGCGTGCAAGCTAGGCCGCTGGCGCACCATCCCCGGGATAGTCCTGTCGAGATCAGGGACATTAAATGCGAATCGTGCGCATTTAATGTGGAAGCATGGGAGCTGCAGCGTGGCGGCGCGCCTTCCCCAGGCGCATCATGGCTTTGGGAGACGTCACAACTACACCTCACCCCGTGACGGAACGGGCGGCGTTGGTGGACATGGGGCCCGAGGCAGGACTATGATAGATACAGCAGACATTAATGGATGTAAGAACAGCGGCGTGTGCATTAAATAAGCCCATGCCAGTGTAATGATGATGGCTTGCAGTGTAAGCCTCCCATGCGTCGGCTTCATCCTGTGTATAAAAGGGAGCCGGGGTGCATGGGAGAAGGGGTTCGGTTCGACTCATTGTGAGTAGGTTTTCATCCTCTCCAGCAAGAACACAAGCAATACCAAGAAAGGCAGGACTAGGGCTATTACTCTTCGGAGGGCCTGAACCTGGGTAAAAAACTTTTTGCGTCCCCCCGTTAGTCTGAGCCTCCCGGTGCCCGGATCGTCACCGTCTTCCCATCCGAGGCGATTGCCCCGAAAGCCCCCCGTCTGAACCTCATAAGCACCCGTCTCGGAGGTGCCTGTTGGCTAGTACGCCGACAGTGGCGCGCCAGGTAGGGGCTATTGGTGGTTAGATTGCCCTCTCTTTTTCACTCTCAGTTCGGAGCTCAGCAGGAGGAGGGGCGCTTGTCTGCATGGCGGAATCGCATTCCAAGCGCAGCAATCTGCCCGAGGTAAGGGGCGCCCGTAGCCGGTCCCAATGTTCGGAGAGGGGGCCGGGCCACCCGGGCCCCTCCGCCGCGGGAGCGGTGCACTTGGCTCCCGCGCCCAGGGGTCAGCCTGTCCAACGGCGCTTGGCGCTGGGGGACGACACTTCGCAAGCCTTCAGCGGCCCGGCCTCCTCGATCATCCTCCGGTGACCCTGGGGATGACACCCGCCACTCCGTGGTCGCGGGATATCGTCCACTGGTGGATGCCGCCAAAGAACAAGTTGAAGCGGCGACCAGCCGGGGCTTCGGCATGAGGCGACAGGAGCTCACAAGAACCGACGCCGGTTTCCAGCCGCCACACGACAATTTCTCCCGGCACCAAGGACCGGGGCAAGGGGAAGGGAGTCCTGGTTGCAACCCCCTCTGTAACGGGGGGATGGGCACGTGACTCCGCTTCTTCCCGCGGTCCCCCCGAGTCCAGGGGGAACCGCGAAGACCTTCGATCGCGCCTTGACGAGAGGCAACGTCAGCGCGACGGTGATCTGCGTCGTGTCCTTCGCGAGCGCCGCGGAGGTGCAAGACAGGGGGCTCCTCCCTCGGACTCTGGCGAGAGCGCAGGGTCGCACTCCTCATCCTCTCCTCAGGATCGAGGGGCTGGCGAACGACGCTTCTACACATACAACGTCGGATGCCAGCGTTCTCTCCGCCTTCGACAAGCTGCATGGCCGGAGAGGTTCCGCCCCGCCTCCTTCGAGAAATATGATGGTACCACCAACCCGGAGGAGTTCCTGCAGATCTACACCACGGTGGTGCGTGCGGCGGGAGGATCCGAGAAAGTAATGGCCAACTACCTCCCAACATCGCTGACGGCTCGCCTGCCTTGGGTCGCTTAACCTCCCGCGAGGCTCTGTACACTCGTGGGAGGAGCTGTGCGACATTTTTGTCGCCAACTTTCAGGGCTCTTACGCTCAACCAGGCGTGGAGGACGATCTCCACGCCCGGAGCGTAAAGAGAGTCCTTGAGAGAGTTCATCTGGCGGTTCAGCCACTGCCGCAACACGATCCCCCGGATTTCTGAGCAATCGGTGATTATTGCTTTCCGGAGGGGGGTCCGAGACCAGAAGATGCGGGAAAAGATGGCCACGCGCGTCATCTCAACCACGTCTGAGTTGTTCTCCCTGGCGCACAAGTGCGCCAGGGCGGCCGAAGCTCGGAAGTGCGCGACAAGACCCTCTGACTCCGGCGATGCTGGCGCCTCGAAGTCCTCCGACCGCAAGAAGAAAAAGAAAAAGCGGCGGGAGGCAACCGCTAGGGAGGTCTTGGTCGCTGAGCCGGAGCCCAAGTCCCGGCGTCATGACGACCAGGACCGACGAGATGAGCGCCGGGGCGGGCGTGGCGACCGCAGGGACCGTCGCTCGCCCCGCCGCGAGAACGATGGTGGCAAGCCCTATTGCCCCATCCATCGAACAAGCGGACACGACTTGGAGGACTGCCAGGTTGTGTCCAAGTTGGTCGACAGGCGGCTCAAGAAGCGCCGTGAGAAAGACCACGAAGACGAAGACGACGAAGATGCAGCTCCGTTAGCCTTCCAACAGGCAGAGCGCACTGTGGCGTTCATACACGGTGGCTCCGCCACTTACTCATCGAACTCGCAGTACAAGCGAGATCTGAGACAGGTGTGTGCCACAACGTCATCCTCCGGGGCGAGTCGGCCGTTGAAGTGGTCGGAGCAGTCGATCACTTTCAGCCGGGCTGACCACCCGAGAACACCTCGCCCTGGCCATCTCCCGATCGTGGTGTCTCCCACGGTCCGCAACGCAAAGCCGGGCGGGTCCTAGTTGATGGAGGCGGTGCCATCAACCTGCTATCTGTCGGAGCGCATCAGGCGCTCCAAATCCCGTCTGAGGAACCGTCCGCCCCGCTATTTACGGAGTTGCCCCGGTAGGCCTCTTACCCCTGGGGCAAGTCCGGTTGCCAGTTACGTTCGGAAGTTCGGAGAACTTCCGGACAGAGCTGGTGGATTTTGAGGTCGCTGATTTCGACCTCCCTTACAATGCCTTGCTCGGCCGCCCTGCCCTGGTCAAGTTCATGGCAGTGGCCCATTACGCCTACATGCTGGTGAAAATCCCAGGGCCTGGGGGTCCACCATCGTGAAGGTGGATAGATCGAAGCCTGCGCCTCGCCAGCATTTGCGAGGATCTGGCGGCACCACACCGCTCGACGCAGCGACAAGGGCGACAATCCGGCCTCCCCTCGCCAAGACCCGTGCTCCGCCTGCACCCTTGGGTGAGGCAAAGGCGGTCCCGTGGGCGAGGATGGCTCGGGCAAGGTCGTCAAGATTGGCACCGACCTCGGCGCCAAATAGGAAGACGCGCTCGTCACCTTCCTCGGTCTAACCTGGATGTGTTCGCCGGGAACCTTCGAAATGACCGGGTCCCCAGGAGGTGATCGAGCACCGATTGGCAACGCTCCTCGAGCGCACCAGTTCGACAAAAGATCCAGCGGCGCTGAGCGACGTGGATGCCATTCGGGATGAAGTGGAAAAGCTTTTGTCCGCTAAGATCGCGGGAGGCCACCTACCCAGAGTGGTGGCCAACCCGTGCTTGTGAAGAAGTCCAACGGGAGGTGGCGAATGTGCATCGACTTTATCGACCTCAACAAAGCTCGCCTAAGGACCCGCACTTTGCCGCGGATAGACATCGCCGCCGACTCCACGGGCGGGTGCGGCTCAGGCTTCCTCGACGCCTACTCCGGCTACCACCAGATCAGCATGGCGCAAGAAGATGAAGAAAAGACTGCTTTTGTGACTCCCCTCGGTGTGTACTGTTATATCAGAATGCCTTTCGGGCTGAAGAACGCTGGCGCCACCTACCAGCGGGCCATGCATATAGTGTTTCGGCCCCAAATAGGGAGGAATCTGGAAGTGTATGTTGATGATCTGGTGATAAAAACAAAAGGCGATGAGCTCGTTCGGGATCTAGAAGAGATCTTCTCTAGCCTTAGAAACTCTTTATGCGAAGTTGAATCCCGAGAAGTGTGTGTTCGGTGTTTCATCTGGAAAGCTGCTCGGTTTCCTGGTCTCCAGCCGTGGAATCGAGGTCAATCCGGAAAAGATAGAAGCAATCGAGCGGATGCAGCCGCCTACCCGGCTCAAGCAACTGCAATGCTTGGTGGCCAGGCTAGCCTCCCCTGGGCCGGTTCATATCCGGCTCGAGAAAGAAGTCTGCATTGTTCAAGCTATTGAAGAAGACCAACTCATTTGAATGGACCCCAGAAGCCCAACGGGCATTTGAAGATCTGAAGAAGTACCTCTCTTCACCCCCAGTGCTGGTTGCTCCTGAGCCGGGTGAGCCGTTACTGTTGTATGTGGCGGCTAGCCCTTTCCGTAAATAGCGCGCTGGTGGCGGAAGCAGGAAGGTGTCCAACGGCCGGTCTACTACATCAGCAAAATGCTACACGACGCAGAAACAAGGTACCCTCAGGCTCAGAAGATGGTCTATGCTGTGGTGGTAGCGTCGAGAAAGTTGCGGCACTATTTTCAAGGGAGGGAGATCACAGTAGTCTCCCCATATCCTTTGCGTGAAATCCTCCACAACCGAGAAGCAGAGGGCCGCATCGCAAAGTGGTCTGTCGAGCTGGGGGAGTTCGGTGTCAAGTTCGCTCCTCGCACTGCGATAAAGAGTCAAAGGCTGGCGGACTTTGTCGTCGAGTGGACTCCAGCCGAGCCCGAAGCCGATGAGGTCCCCGCGTCCTCCCCCTGGACGCTCTTCTTTGACGGGTCCTTCAGGCTTGAAGGCGCGGGGGCTGGGGTTCTTCTGGTCTCTCCGACCGGGGACCTCCTCAAGTACGTAGTCGTCCTCGACTTCAAGGCCACTAACAACGTCGCCGAATACGAGGGCTTGCTGGCTGGGCTGCGGGCCGCCGCAGCCGTCGGCGTCCGGCGCCTGCAAGTAAAGGGCGACTCCCTGCTGGTCGTCAATCAGGCAAGGAAAGACTTCTCCTGTCCTGACCCCGTCATGGCGGCGTACCTGGCGGAGGTCAGGAAGTTGGAAAGGCATTTCGAAGGGTTGGGGTATACTCACATCCCCCGACGCAACAACCATCTGGCAGACGAGCTCGCCTACCGCCTCAACCAGATCTCTGTTTGGCCGGGGTCTTTGAAGAAAGGCTTCGCGACCAGTCCATCGCAGCCCCCATTTCCGGGGGACGGTGGTGATGCCGCTTCAGCCCTCGCTCTTGGAGGGAAAGTGGCTCCGGCGGAAACGCTTGGCCAAGCGGAGTACCCGGACGGCCACCTCGTGGTCGCTGTGCTTGACCGGGAAGGCACATGGATGGATCCGATCCTGGCCTACCTGAGGGATCAAGAATGCCCCGACGATGATGCGTCAGCAGAGAAGGTAGCACGAAAGGCCAAGTGCTATACCCTGGTGGGCGGGGATCTATACCGGGGTAAAACGGAATTCTTCTGAAGTGCATCACTCGGGAAGAGGGGAGCACTTTGCTCTCTGATATCCACGGAGGCGTGTCGCGGGGAGCCATATGTCGGACGAACGATGGCGGGAAAGGTTTTCCGTCAAGGGTTCTATTGGCCAACCGCCTCCAGGATGCTTGCGGTGGTGAGGAGATGCGGCGTGCGATTCCACGCCAAGCAGATCCACCAACCAGCCAGGCCTCGCAAACTATCCCGCTCTCTTGGCCCTTCGGCGGTGCGGGGCTGGATATCTGAGCCCGTTCGCGCGGGCCACGGGGCTACACCCACACATTGCGTCGCCGTCGACAAGTTCACCAAGTGGGTGGAAGCCGAGGCAGTGAGATCCATCACCGCCACAGCTGCAGTCAAGTTCATACAAGGGATCTTCGCCCGCTTTGGGGTCGCCAACCGCATTATCACCGACAACGGTGCACAGTTCACCAGCGCGACCTTCTTGGATTTCTGTGAAGAGATGGGCACCAAAGTCTGCTTTGCCTCGGTCGCCCACCCCAAGAGCAACGGCCAGGTCGAGCGGGCCAACGCTACAGTGTTGAAGGGCCTCAAGACCCGGGCGTTCGACCGACTCCACAAGCGTGGCGCCCGGTGGACCGAAGAACTCCCGGCTGTGTTGTGGTCACTTCGGACCACTCCTAGCCGGGCTACCGGGGAAACTCCTTTCTTCCTGGTCTACGGCGCAGAAGCTGTTCTCCCTTCTGAACTGGAGCTGGGATCACCCCGCGTCGCGGCATTCACAGAAGAGGAGCAGGAGGGTCTGCGCCGGGACGACGTCAACCTCCTGGAAGAGGCGCGAGATCGAGCGGCTTTGCGCGCCGCAAGATACCAACAAAGTCTCAGGCGGTACCACGCCTCCCGGGTCAATGAGAGAACACTGGCAGCGGGCGACCTGGTCTTGCGAAGAATCCATTCGCATGCCGGATCGCATAAACTGTCTCCCCAGTGGGAGGGACCCTTCAAAGTGGTCTCAGTCTCTCGCCCCGGGGCGGTCAGGCTGGCCACTGAAGACGGTGAAGAGCTAGCAAACTCCCAAAACATAGAAAATCTGCGCAAGTTCTACCCCTGATCGGTTGTAAGTCCTAGGGTCTGTCCCCCGACCGGCCGGAGTATGTCTTCCTCTCCGCCGTGGGTCGGGGGAGACCTTATGTTTAAAGTTAAATATTCGCTTTCTTTTTCTGAAGTATTAGTTCTTTCTGCCCTCTCTTCGGTCTTTTGCCCACTGCTGGGCAGCGCCAAGGCACTCGCCCCTGGTGCCCTGCCGCCTTGCAAATGCCCAGTAGTAAAGACGGAATCGCTAAGTGAGATCGGCGCATGAATCGGGCGGTTGGCTGGTTCAAGACGACCCCAAAGACGGCCATGACACTCCGGGTGTCCTCGTGAAGTCGGCGCCTCGAACACCGTTGCCAAAAGCCCAAGGTCTGTCCACGACTCACTAAGTGTTCGTTCCTAGAGGCTACCTGGGAGGTAAATTTTGCTAAGGCAAAGGGTTTGAGGGCCGAGGTCATGGCGCAAGACTTGAAGTCTTTAAGCAATTGTGTGCTCGTTCGCATGGAACCAAAAAAATTTTTACGGCAAAAGCGAGTTCTTAGGCAACCTGGCCGGAAATTTTACATTACTACTTCGTTCGAAATGGCAGTGGCCTAAAGTTTTGCAGGCAAGGTCACCACCGATAAAAAAAGAAGAAAAGCTACTGAGGGGGCGCCGGAGGGTCCTCCGGGTCATCTGCCGCCTCCTCAGCTGCCGCCGCATCTTCAGCATGAGGGGCCACGTCCAGCACCAGCGCCACGTCCTCCGCCACCGCCTCCATCTGGGGGTTCTCCATCGCTAGCTGGGCGGCAACCTGCTCGGAGGCTTCGTGAACTCGCTCCTCCGCCTGCGCCCAGTCACCCTCCAGCCCTTGGACAGCAACCGCCGGATTGAAGTTGGCGTCACGGCTGGCGTAGCAAGCCAGCACGTACTTGGCCGTAGCCGCTGCGACTGCGCGCCCCTCCTGGGCGGACCGAGCCGAAAGGGCGGCAGGAAGGCGCGTGAGGAAGTCCGCGGTCTGGCAGAGGCAAAAGGCGTAATGCCGTGGCCTCTCCTCTCGCGGACCCGGTTGCTCCAGCCCCAATGGAGCGAGGCTGGCCACCGTCCGATCGAAGGCGTGACGCAGCATCCGCAGTGTCTCCACCTCCGACTGAGTCCGGTCAGCTCTCTCCGCCTCCAGCTCCGCGGAGAGACGCTCGGCGCGGCTGGTGCTTTGCTCCCGCCGCTCCCGCTCCCTCCGCAACTGCAGCTCCAGTCCCGCCTCCCGATCGTGCAGGTCCGCCACCTCCTCGCGGAGGCGGTTGATTTCGGCTCCCGCCAACCGCCTCGCTCGTCACCAGGCGATTGCTGCAAATCTTGGAGTAGAGCTCGCCGAGGGCCGCCAGCAGGGCATCAGCGTCCGCCGAGGGAACGGAGGCGGTGGGAAGTTCAGGGGTAGGGACGGGGCCGAATGGGCCTTGGTCCTGACCGGCGGCCGCGGCAGCGGCTACCTGAGATGCGTCCGCCGGCTCCTGACCGTCCTGGGGCTCGGCGACCCCGGCTGGCGCAGCCCCGACAGCCGCGGCACCTTGGCCGCCCAGCGAGCAATGGGGTACCCGGAGCAGGAACCCTGGACAAAAGAGGAAATAACGGTAAGGATTAATCCTAACGAAAGTTTTTATTTTTGCATCTCCAGGTGAGTACCTGGGCGCTGGCCTTGGGAAGCGGGGCACGCTCGGAACGAGGACCAACCCCCCGCGCGGAGGCGGGGGCAGATCCGCCGCGGCCAACGGAGGCGGAGGTAGATCCGCCACTGCTGGCGGCGGAGGCGGAGGCGGAGGAAGGACCACCGCTACTGGTGGCGGTGGCGGCACCAAAGGGATCGGCAGCGGAGGGTCCAGCGCCGCACCCCCGGCAGGGACAAGGGTGGACGACCCCCCGCCGGTTGACGAGCCCCCCGCCACCACGGAGGAACCCGTTGCCGCAGCCGAAGCAGCCCCCGCGGCCGACGTGGAAGTCCTCGCCGGCCGGGCCCAGGAGGCGGGGTCTCTGGGAAGGATGGGCAGAGCCGTCGTCATCATCCGGGCGCCTGCGCCTCGCTCGGTCGCCCCTCCCCTGATCGCCTGCGGGAGGAGGATCCCGGATCGTTAAGGGAGCCTGGCGTGACACGACGGGCGAGCCCATGGCGTCCATCGAGGGCAGGACGCGGATTATTGCCGCGCGCTCCCCGGGGGACAGCCGGCAAAGTGGGACCGCGCCCGCCGGAAACGGCGGAACAGGGCCGGATAAGCCCAGTTGCAGCATCCACCGGTCGATCACGTCATCAGCCAAATTCTGCGGCCGGCACGAGAAGGAAAAGAAATCACAGGAGGAAAGAAACGCTGTAAGAATCAGGTTCTGTCAAAAGAAAAACAGAAGTAGCAAGGGATGACACAGAGCGGAGCAGGTTACCTCCGGGGATACTCCGGGTCCCATCGCCCACGCCCATGTACTGCCAGGCTGGGCGGACGCGGCGGCGCAGGGGACACAGCCTCCGGGTAATGAAATCCGGATCACCATGGCCCCGCCAGCCCGCCGTCCGCAACCGGCCGACGCTGGCCAAGATCGCTCGAGCTTCGGGCTCATCGCTCACCGGAGCCCCAGTTGGGGTTCTTGACCGCCGGGCCGGCGGAAGCTCGATACTTCAATGCCGCTTGTCGTCCTCGACGTCTGACCCACTACAAGGCCAATCCCTCCAATTGGACCGGCAGTCCAATGGGATATAGCGCGCAACGCTGCCGTCACGAAGCCGCAGGTGACAGCTCCCGGAAACTGGCGGAGTACCGCCCGCGGCGCGAAGGGTGTAGAAGTAGCGAAAAAGAAGAAGGTTGGGCAGCACTCCCACGAACATCTCGCAGAAGTGAGCAAAGGCAGAAAGGAGGATAACAGAGTTGGGAGGAAGGTGAATGTGGTGAATGGCATAGAAGTTGAGAACAGAAAGATAAAAGTCAGAAACCGGCGGAAGTAGGCCGGCAAGGAGCTGCCACCCGAAGAAAACCACTTCCCCAGGCCGACAGTGGGGCTCGGCGATCCGGCGCGAGGCGAAGGCGCCCGGTGATGTGCAGGAGAACCTAGCGGCTCTCTCCTCCTCAATGATCGAAGAAGGAAGCACCGGAGCCATCGGGAGGATAGAGATTTCGAAGCGCAACCGCAAAGGGGATGAAGCAAGGAAGCTTGAAACGTTGAAAAGATGTGGAATGTGGAGAGTTGAAGGGGGGAAGAACCACTCCCCCTTCGATCGGCCTTTTATAAGGCCGCGGAAGGCGAACCGGCGGGAAAGCCGAAAAGGCGCGGCGATTCGAAAAAGAGGAAGTTTAAGAGCCTCATAAATGGGGCGCATCCCAAGGAACGTGCGGCGTTTACAAGGAGGATGTAACCGCGCAAACCGCTCGGGAATCGGAGGAGTCGGAAGATCTTTTTTGCAAGGCGCGCGGACCTTTGAAGGGTCCCACCCAGGAGCCGGAGCAGTTCTCAAGCCGCCAATTAAAGAAAAAAGAAGAAGAGCAGAAGACCGAAAAGCGCTCCTAGGTGGGCCCGGGGGCTACTGTCGGCGTATTCTGCACCAAGGTACCCGCTCCCCCGCGCTAAAAAAGGAATCAAGTGGCAGCCAGGGCGTGCTTGAGCCCATTGTCACGGCAAGAGAAAAACCCATACGGTGGTCGTCCCAGCAGACACGTGGCGTCTGAGCGCCAGCTGGCGACCAAAGAAGGCGTCGCCCGGACACATGGCGTCGAGCCAGGCGGGCGACAGAGCAGGTCGCTTCAATGGACACATGGCGTCTGAGTTAGGCACTGGGCGACCAAAGCAAGGTGGTCATTTGTCGGGACCCCGAATTTGCAAATCCGGACCCTCTGTGTATTCAGCACTAGTCCAGGAACGCGCTAGTGCACACAGTCTTAACATCGGTATATATATCACAATCATACCAAACGATACTATCAAAGTACTTTATTTAAATAATCAAAGGGTTACTCGACCTTATGGCCAAGTTACAAATATATGCCTCGCAAGGCGAAACTTATTAAAAGAGAAATAACAGCAGCGGAAAATCAAATAACTTCGTGGCGCCATGTAACATCCCAAAATTTGGGTTTTCAAAAAAATTTTGGTTTAGTTTGGCTTCCCCAAAATTTTCGTTGATTTTCTCGCGTTTATAAAAACTTGATTTGAATTTTCTAAAAGCTAAAACAATTTAATTTGATTATTCTAAACCCCAAATAAAGTTTATTTTATTTTATTTGGATTCCTTGCGTTTCAAGAAGTTCTTCTGTAATTTTTGAGATTTTTCGGAGCTCGTTTGCTATTTATCGGATTTATTTGGAATTAATTTAAACTAAGCCTTTCATTCGAAATTAATTAATTATTTGGGAAAGTTTATATAAAGTTTTGTTAGAAATATTTTATTTGAGTTGGAAATGTCTCAAAATATTTTCTGGAATTTTTCTGGAATTTTTCGGGTATTTTTATTGCCTCTAGTGATTTATTTGATTTATTGGATTTATTGGAATTGTTTTATTCGCGAAATGCTGGAAATTCCGAAAATTGCTCTGGGCTGTTTTCTCCCACGCCACCATTTCAAGACGAGGCCCGACCAGCGCATCGAAAGCCGGCCGGCCTCCACGCGTCTGCCGCTTCTCACTGGCGCGCTACCTCGCCGACCGGCCATTGCTCGCCTCCGCCTCAGCGTGTTGGGCTGCGCTGGCGTTAGGCGCGCCGCCGCTGCGACGGCTACAGACGCCACCGCTCGCCTTCGCCAGGCCACGCCACCACGCGCCACGCACGCCACAGCGCCGAGCTGGGCAGCGCCTAACCTGCCCCACCCGGCCACGTGTCGGACTCCGGTGAGGCCACGTCGCCCGGATCCGTCCCATGCACGGTAAGTGCTCGATAAAATGCCCAAACCGACCCAAACACCTCCAAACGCGTCCAAACTTGATTTTTCTTGATCTAGCCTCTTCCCCAAACCTATATAAGTGCCCCTAGACCTCTCCCACGGATATACAACCTCCGGATCATCTCCAAAACTCCGAGATCCATCCAATGTCGCCCGAACGTCGCCCAACGTCGGCCGAACTTTGGAGACGCGTCCCGGGCAACTCGTCGACTCTTTTCGAGATCCGTCTTCTCCGTGGTGTGCCACAAGGTACCATCTACTTGCTGTCCAAAATTCAGCCAATTTGGTCCACGGGATCAAAAGTTACGGCCGTTTCAATCTCGAATCTTGCCGAGGCCATAACTCCCTCAATTTTTCGAGTTTGATGGTGAAATTTTTTGTGTAGACTCCTGGGGATGTCCTCTACAGGATGCACATCTTGCCCCAAGGTTTTGCCCTCTGGATTTGGCGCAGTAAATTAATTTCTCCGTTCGGACTGCGTTCCAGACAGCGGCAAACTTCCTCGCGCGTCCCCCGCTGTTCCAGACGGTATTTCTTCGAGCCACCTGCGTCACGGTGTGCCTCTTGGTCCCATCTAGCTCTCGGTCAAATTTCGTTAAGTTCCGATCATTATTCTAGAAGTTATGGCCGTCCAAAGTTTTGATCCGAAACCCGTTAATCGCCATTTGTGATTAATCCGGAAGGGCGCCGCAAAATCCGCTTATACCGTTGAGATCGTCTCGCCGCGTTCTACGCAGTAGACATTCTCCCTTTGCCATCCCATCCTCCGGAATTTTTTATATATTTAGGCCACCGCTTGCGTCGCCGCCGCGGCCGCTTTTTAGCGCCGGTTATTTTGGTTCGCTTCGGCCGTGTTGTCGCGCCCGGAGGATCATATTGTACTGTTTTGGTCCATCTTTAGAGTTCTTTTGGTCTCCGTTTGCCGAGAAGCCCGATTCCGGCCTAAACCCGTCGTCTTTCAAACCTAAACCGTTGCGGTTCGCGCCGGTTAACCATCCTTGGTAGCATTCTACGCGGCCATGTCGTTGCACCGACGGTCGCTACTTCGCTTCATGAAGTCTCCTATCATTGTTGACCTCCACCGTTAACGCTTCCCGTTAACGTTCTTCCGCTAACGTTCCTCCGCTAACGCTTTTGCCGACAATGTTTCACCGTTAACACTGCCGTTAACGCCCGTCGATAACGTCTTGCCGTTAACGTTTTGTCATTAACGCTCCGTTAATGTTCCTCCATTAACGTTGTCGTTAACGCTTCGCCGTTAACGCCTCCTCGTTAATGTTTCCCGTTAACGCTCGTCGTTAACGTTTCGTCGATGCGTTTCCCGTTAACGTTCTTAGATTAACGTTAGTTAACATTCCTCCGTTAACGCTTTGCCGTTAACGCCGCCGTTAATGTTCGACCGTTAACGTTTCGCCGTTAACGTTCCGCCGTTAACGCTTTCATCGTTAACGATTGGCTCTCTTCGCCTCGTTGTCATCGCATGTGTGTATTCTTGCATAAACCCTAGTGCGATGCCTTCACTGTTCTATCATCATGACGTGAGCCTAGTCTCATCGTCATATCATCTTCAAGCCGAATCAAAACTCCTAGCAGAAGACCGGTTCGATGAACTAAGTTTATCGTGAGCCGCGTTGTTATCTTTGCAATCTTTCCCGTTGTTTCAACCGTGGTAAGACACTTGTCTTGTCTTATCCTCGAAAACCTAATCGCCTTTAATCGAGAATTCCTTCGTGGACTTGGTCGATAGACCATTGGCCATCTGTCATACCTCGTGCCCGATCTATCCGTCTCTTTTGTGTGACTGTGTCCGCTCGGTCAACAAAAGTCAACTTTGAGAATCTGTTTAGTCCATCGTGAACTAACATATCCTTATGGACCCGATCTATAGATCGAGCCCATATGTCGCTATCTGTTCAATCAAGATAATAACCCGGAAGAATATTCTTGAATATTATTTTTTCTTTCCCGCTTATTAGTCTTTCCTTTTCGGTGTTTTGCCGAAAGCCCGTTCTCTTTTGTCAACTCTTCGATCTAATCCGCTCGAGTTCCCAAATCTCTCCCAAGCCGTTGTGCCCAATGTTTGTTCGTTCTTAATTTGGAGTTTACTTGATTTGTCTTTTGAATTGGTTTGTATTTGCTTCTTCTTTAATCGTTAGGCGTGTCGTCCGGAAATCGCTCGAGCAGTGAGGATCGAGAAAGTGGAAGTTGAAGGTCGAGGACCAAGGATCAAGGATAAAGAGTAAAAGACAGTAAAGTTTGCAAGGGCCAGGCAAGTTGTGCTTTGACCATGTTGATCCTATTTCGAAATCTATTTTGATTTAAACTATTGCATGCTAGTTCAATTAGAAGGATACTTTATTTAAACATGGGGGTTAGATAAATACCAATTTGCTATATGACACCTTGATTACTTAAGTATGTGCCATGACCTTTTGTCACCCTAGTTGTGGTTTACTAGTTGGACATTATTAAATTGCCAACATGGGTTTAGATCGTTGTAGTATACTGCTTAGACCTGCTACGTGCTCATGACATGATTTTGGACAATCAAATGTTAATATTGACTTAATGATATACCGAACCTGTTTTGGAAAAGTATCATGTGATGTTGATGGCACGTGGTGCATGGTAATCAACTGGGGTTTGATAAACAGATTTCGACTGGGGCATGTGGCAAGAGTAATCAGGTGGGCCAGTTGTGGCATTGGGAGTGTTGATTTGGTTTTTCGGGTAGTCTTGCCCTGGTCACTCTAAGGACTTAACCTTGCAAGCCTTTGAACTGGGTCATACTTGCAACCACATGGCTGGAATGGGACGGCCCTAGTTGACTAAGTCGCTAAGGACTCACTTGTGGAGCCTCAGTGGTGTCGATTACACCGTTTGTGTGATTATGCGGGGAGCGTATCGTGGTCGTGGCCAGGTACCCATCTAACGGTGTGTTGGTCCCATACTTCGCCTTGGCTAAGGGAAGGGATGGTGTAGAGCACGCATCTGGAGAGGACCACCTGTGTTGTTTGAGGCTTCCGAAAGGCTTTGTTATGATCGCTCATTCGCATACTCTTGTATGGCGATTCACGGCTGACGTGGTGAGTGGATTGTATCTTGTGGGTAAAGTGCATAACCTCTGCAGAGTGTAGAATCTATTTGAATAGCCGAGTCCACGGTACTGGACAATGCTCGGGGATTACAGTCAAGGGTTAGATTTTCTCAAAAATAACTTGGATTTGGAAAGTTGGGTTGGTTTAATGGAAATGATGGTTTAGGATGGGGAAAATGTTTATTAAACTTTTTGAAAAGTTATTTATGTTTTACTTGTTTCTACTGCTTTCGAATCTACTTATATTACTTTTCAAAAAGCTGTTTACTGCAAATATACCTTGAGCTATTCCTTTGTACCAAGCCATGCATATAGCTATTAGACTTGCATTCTGTGCATGACTTGCTGAGTGCTTTATGTACTCACCCCTTGCAAACAAACAATCACCAGTGAGCAAAAGTCTACATCGTCGAAGAAGAAGAAGTTCCGTGAGAAGGCGATTATCTAGGAGTCGAACCCTGTCAGTTGCCTGTGGCGTATTGATGGGATTCACCGATGTTCTTCGTTCCGCTGCTGCTTATTTGGAGTTGAAGCCGTCAGGGTTTCACAAATGTAAGGTTGACCTTAAGGTCGCTCAATAGTTTATATTCTATTATTGAGTTATTTTTACTATTCATTGTGTATGATTGTGATATTCATCTATGTTGAGGCTGTGTGCACTAGCGTGATCTGGACTAGTGCTGAATACACAGAGGGTCCGGATTTGCAAATTCGGGTCCCGACAGAGGTGGTATCGAGCCATACCGATCGTAGGTCTTGACCCTAGATAGATTGGCCGTCTTTAGGAGCTTCAAAATTATTTTCTAAAGAGAAAATTTAACTTGAAAGAATAATACATTCTTGACTCATCTTATTCTTCTATTCTTTTCCCTTTGCTGAAAGTTCTATCCTTCCCTTCGATTTAAATGGAAATCTTACCTAAGTTGTTCCAAATAGTTAATGATGTTTCACACTTAAGGAGAAAGTACTGGATGTCGCCGTTAACCCTGAAGATCGTGAAGTCAGGAATCATCGAGCTCGAAGAGAAGTGGATCGATGAAGTGTTCTAGAAGCTTGAAGAACCAATGCTCAGTAGTAAGTTGAGACTCATGTGTGAGAGTCGCGTCTCTTAAGATAGGAGTGTTACCCCTTTTAGCCGCTAGATTATTGTGTGCTCGGGAATTTGGTTCTTCATTGATTGCTGAGTGTGCGGTATGTGTTGCAAAGCTTGTAGGCTTGGATAAGCAACCATACCAAGTTCTTAATAATGTTTGTACAAGTTTTTGGGTTAAACCTGCTCCCCTGCAATAGGATTCTTGAACCTCATCTATGCTTTTCCCTCTTACCTAAAACCCTGGAGTGGACAAAAGATGGAAAGGACCAACTACAGCAGAACTTTGAGGCGCGATTCAAGTCGATTCGATTGCTACTATACGTAGTGTCAAAGCAGCATCGTGACCAACAGCCCACCGTACCAACCGTGACAATTCGACACTTGGATCAGTTTGTAACCACCCACGTTTGATGGATCAGCCACTCTCAAAGACGCAGAAATATGGCTTCGTGTCATAGGAGAGAAGCTAGCTTTAGTGTAATGTGAAGATGAAGAGAAGGTCCCCTGTGCTACTTGCCAGTAAAAAGGAGATGCATTAGTTTGGAGGAAAGGTTTCTACGCCACCTCGGAAGATGGACATACTATCACTTGGTTGGAAATTGCCACCGCCTTCGCCGCTTTGTTGCGTCATCAGAGGATAGTGTGACTACCGCGAGTTCAGAGAAGAGTACAACCCCTGCACCTAATACCATACCTGGACACTGTTCTTTGAAGTGTTGTCAGCCAAACAAGTTAAAAGACCGTGCATGCATCCGATGTGGAGAAATAGGATACACTGCTGATGAACATGCAATCAATTGTTCCAGCTGTGAAGGAAGCCATTTACCCGGAGAATGTCCTATGCGCAATATCACCTGCTATCTTTGCGAAGGTCGTGATCATTGCCCAGCTCAATGTCCCTTAGATCCAATAGTGACCGCTGTGACTCGGCATCAGCAAGAGAATTTTCGAGCTGTCATTGCTTAAAGAGTTAGCAAAAAGAGAAGGATTGCCATCCGCACCAGCTGTGCCACGTGAAGAAAAGAAGTAGAAACATGTCAACCCTATCCATTTACCTCAAGAAATCAGTAATACTTGGTCACCATGGAATTGTTCTTGTGTGATAAAGGAGGTCATTGGCCTAGAGAATGCCCCATCAACCCAGCACGATGACCCAAACGTTCATGTTACCACTGTGGTAAGTCAGGTCATTTGCTAAGGAATGCCACAGAAAGATCAAGCAATTTCGAAAGCCATGATCATCCCAGGAAATTACGTCAGTAAAGATTTTAACACAGAAAGTGAATGGTAAGGCTATGGAAGCAACTTGCTTAAGGAGCCAGTGGAAGCAAGAGGAATTGGTTAACAAGACCCCTGATCCAGAAGATGAATGCAAGGAATTGGAAGATCACCGCAAGCATCAGAAGTCTAATCAATGAGGACCACTGCAACAAATAATGAGGAGTACCTCAACAATTCGGTTGCCATATCGCTCAGACTTTGTTAGAGACACTTTCACGGTGCTTCGCCTAATGGTCGAGTTTTCATAACACCAACCTGGTGAAAAGTTTTCAAGGAGAAAGATTAAAGCCTAGAATTTGCTTTACTGTCATCGACCAGTAAAATTTTGCTAACCACTACTCTTAGAAGAAAGTGGTCACCGCTGATCGCATCGATCTCAGCTCTGCCCTACCAAGATTAGTGCCATGTCAGGAGGAAGCCAACAGATGTCAGTCAAGTGTTGCTTCAGATGCAATGAGCCGGGACACTTTGATAATAGTTGTCCTAGGAGAAAAGATATTTTATCTGCCCACTTCAATCCTAGTCCCTCGCCTACCTAGACACTTGCGACAGAAAGTGAATTGTGAAGGAGTATTCAGTTGATACAGAGTTTCAGTCAAAGAATCAAGCCGACAAAGATAGTGCCAGACCAACCGGAATGCTATTCAAGTCTTGTCGAAAACCACGTAATCACAAGTAAGCTGTGTTGTCAGATACAGCCTGTCCAATTTCTAGAAGAAGCGGAAAATCAAGTGTTTAGGAACAGAAGCAAGGAGTCTATCAATGGAGTTGCCAGAAACGTCAACTTGAGTGCATGAGATGTTCAAGATTTCCCGACAAAGATTAGTATCAAGATTTTCAGTAGAAGAAGTGCCTCATGGCCGAAAAGCAGACACAGTTGGAGTCAGTGGACTTGTAAGAGGACCTCATCAGCAAGGAGCAGCCTGCAAAATTTTGGATGTTACCAAGCGTTTGTTCAGAAGCGACCCCTATCCTGTGTGCAGTTGTTTGGAAGTCAAAGAAGCTCAAGAGTTGAGTCCCACTGAACCTAATTCTATAGTCAGCCCTGAATCTCGGGGACGAGATTCTGTGCGGGGGGGTAGATGTGTAACATCCCAAAATTTGGGTGTTCAAAAAAATTTTGGTTTAGTTTGGCTTCCCCAAAATTTTCGTTGATTTTCTCGCGTTTATAAAAACTTGATTTGAATTTTCTAAAAGCTAAAACAATTTAATTTGATTATTCTAAACCCCAAATAAAGTTTATTTTATTTTATTTGGATTCCTTGCGTTTCAAGAAGTTCTTCTGTAATTTTTGAGATTTTTCGGAGCTCGTTTGCTATTTATCGGATTTATTTGGAATTAATTTAAACTAAGCCTTTCATTCGAAATTAATTAATTATTTGGGAAAGTTTATATAAAGTTTTGTTAGAAATATTTTATTTGAGTTGGAAATGTCTCAAAATATTTTCTGGAATTTTTCGGGTATTTTTATTGCCTCTAGTGATTTATTTGATTTATTGGATTTATTGGAATTGTTTTATTCGCGAAATCTTTGGAAATTCAAAATTGCTCTGGTGCTTTTCTCCCACGCCCGACCCACTCACGACGAGGCCCGGCCAGCGCCATCGAGCGGCCAATGGCCTCACGCCTTGTCGCCCTCACTTTGGGCCGCGCCACCCGCCCCGCATTGCCGCCTCCGCCTCGCGTGTTGGGCTGCGCTGCGTTAAGCGCGCCCGGCCGGCTCCGTAGCGGCAGCAGCGCTACGCGCCGCTTCGCCTCCCGCCAGCCACGCGCCACGCCGCACGCCGCGCTGCGCGCCGAGCTGGGCCGCGCCCAACCTGCCCCCACCCGGCCACGTGTCGGACTCCGGTGAGGCCACGTCGCCCGGATCCGTCCCATGCACGGTAAGTGCTCGATAAAATGCCCAAACCGACCCAAACACCTCCAAACGCGTCCAAACTTGATTTTTCTTGATCTAGCCTCTTCCCCAAACCTATATAAGTGCCCCTAGACCTCTCCCACGGATATACAACCTCCGGATCATCTCCAAAACTCCGAGATCCATCCAATGTCGCCGAACGTCGCCCAACGCGTCGGCCGAACTTTGGAGACAGCGTCCCGGCAACTCGTCGACTCTTTTCGAGATCCGTCTTCTCCGTGGTGTGCCACAAGGTACCATCTACTTGCTGTCCAAAATTCAGCCAATTTGGTCCACGGGATCAAAAGTTACGGCCGTTTCAATCTCGAATCTTGCCGCGGCCATAACTCCCTCAATTTTTCGAGTTTGACGGTGAAATTTTTTGTGTAGACTCCTGGGGATGTCCTCTACAGGATACACATCTTGCCCCAAGGTTTTGCCCTCTGGATTTGGCGCAGTAAATTAATTTCTCCGTTCGGACTGCGTTCCAGACAGCGGCAAACTTCCTCGGCGTCCCCGCTGTTCCAGAAGGTATTTCTTCGAGCCACCTGCGTCACGGTGTGCCTCTTGGTCCCATCTAGCTCTCGGTCAAATTTCGTTAAGTTCCGATCATTATTCTAGAAGTTATGGCCGTCCAAAGTTTTGATCCGAAACCCGTTAATCGCCAGTTTGTGATTAATCCGGAAGGGCGCCGCAAAATCCGCCTATACCGTTGAGATCGTCTCGCCGGCGTTCTACGCAGTAGACATTCTCCTTTGCCATCCCATCCTCCGAATTTTTTATATATTTAGGCCACCGTTTGCCGTCGCCGTCGCCTTTTGACGCCGGTTATTTTGGTTCGCTTCGGCCGTGTTGTCGCGCCCGGAGGATCATATTGTACTGTTTTGGTCCATCTTTAGAGTTCTTTTGGTCTCCGTTTGCCGAGAAGCCCGATTCCGGCCTAAACCCGTCGTCTTTCAAACCTAAACCGTTGCCGCCGGTTCGCGCACCGGTTAACCATCCTTGGTAGCATTCTACCGCGGCCATGTCGTTGCACCGACGGTCGCTACTTCGCTTCATGAAGTCTCCTATCATTGTTGACCTCCACCGTTAACGTTTCCCCGTTAACGTTCTTCCGTTAACGTTCCTCCGCTAACGTTTTGCCGACAATGTTTCACCGCAACACTCATGCGTTAACGCTCCGTCGGTAACGTCTTGCCGTTAACATTTTGTCATTAACGCTCCGTTCCTGTTCCTTCATTAACGTTTCGTCGTTAACGCTCCGTCGTTAACGCCTCCGATAATGTTTCCGTTAACGCCTCGTCGTTAACGTTTTCGCCGTTAACGCTTCGCGTTCGTTAACGTTAACATTCCTCCGTTAACGCTTTTGCCGTTAACGCTCTGTCGTTAACGTTCCACCGTTAACGTTTCATCGTTAACGTTCCATCGTTAACATTTCATCGTTAACGACTGGCTCTCTTCGCCTCGTTGTCATCGCATGTGTGTATTCTTGCATAAACCCTAGTGCGATGCCTTCACCTGTTCTATCATCATGACGTGAGCCTAGTCTCATCGTCATATCATCTTCAAGCCGAATCAAAACCCTAACCGAAGACCGGTTCGATGAACTAAGTTTATCGTGAGCCGCGTTGTTATCTTTACAATCTTTTCCGTTGTTTCAATCGTGGTAAGACACTTGTCTTGTCTTATCCCTGAAAACCTAATCTGCCATTAATCGAGAATTCCTTCGTGGACTTGGTCGATAGACCATTGGCCATCTGTCATACCCACGTGCCCGATCTATCCGTCTCTCTTTGTGTGATCGTGTCCGTTCGGTCAACAAAAGTCAACTTTGAGAATCTGTTTAGTCCACTGTGAACTAACATATCCTTATGGACCCGATCTATAGATCGAGAGCCCATATGTCGCTATCTGTCCAATCAAGATAATAACTTCGGAAGAATATTCTTCGGAATATTATTTTTTTCTTTCCCAGTTATTAGTCTTTCCCTTTTACGATTGTTTTCCGAAAGCGGATTCTCTTTGTCAACTCTTCGATCTAATCCGTTCGAGTTCCCAAATCTCTCCCAAGCCGTTGTGCCCAATGCTGTTCGTTCTTAATTTGGAGTTTACTTGATTTGTCTTTTGAATTGGTTTGTATTTGCTTCTTCTTTAATCGTTAGGCGTGTCGTCCGGAAATCGCTCGAGCAGTGAGGATCGAAAGTGGAAGTTGAAGGTCGAGGACCAAGGATCAAGGATAAAGAGTAAAAGACAGTAAAGTTTGCAAGGGCCAGGCAAGTTGTGCTTTGACCATATTGATCCTATTTCGAAATCTATTTTGATTTAAACTATTGCATGCTAGTTCAATTAGAAGGATACTTTGTTTAAACATGGGGGTTAGATAAATACCAATTTGCTATATGACACCTTGATTACTTAAGTATGTGCCATGACCTTTGTCACCCTAGTTGTGGTTTACTAGTTGGACATTATTAAATTGCCAACATGGGTTTAGATCGTTGTAGTATACTGCTTAGACCTGCTACGTGCTCATGACATGATTTTGGACAATCAAATGTTAATATTGACTTAATGATATACCGAACCTGTTTTGGAAAAGTATCATGTGATGTTGATGGCACGTGGTGCATGGTAATCAACTGGGGTTTGATAAATGATTTCGATCGGGCATGTGGCAAGAGTAATCAGGTGGGCCAGTTGTGGCATTGGGAGTGTTGATTTGGTTTTTCGGGTAGTCTTGCCCTGGTCACTCTAAGGACTTAACCTTGCAAGCCTTTGAACTGGGTCATACTTGCAACCACATGGCTGGAATGGGACGGCCCTAGTTGACTAAGTCGCTAAGGACTCACTTGTGGAGCCTCAGGGTGTCAGTTACACCGTTTGTGTGATTGTACGGGGGAGCGTATCGTGGTGTGGCAGTACCCATCTAACGGTGTGTTGGTCCCATACTTCGCCTTGGCTAAGGGAAGGGATGGTGTAGAGCACGAATCGGAGAGGACCACCTGTGTTGTTTGAGGCTTCCGAAAGGCTTTGTTATGATCGCTCATTCGCATACTCTTGTATGGCGATTCACGGCTGACGTGGTGAGTGGATTGTATCTTGTGGGTAAAGTGCATAACCTCTGCAGAGTGTAGAATCTTGTAGGATCGAATATAGCAATCAGAGGGGGGGTGAATGATTGTGCGGAAGCTAAAACCAAATTCTTGATCTATTAAAAGTTTACCCCAAAATAGAACCAAATAATTGCCTCGTTTTCGAAAAAACAGAATGACAGAGGTTTGGTAAAACGCTAATTCCCGGAGATCCAACCGTCCGATCGATCTGAAATTTGGACACAAGAAACTAGATTCCAATACGAATCAAACCCAAAAAGAATCAGCTCAATCGGACTTACGGATCAAAAGTTATGACCTTCGCAAGCTTGCTGTTCCAGAAGATGGCGAGAATAAATCTAACTAGAATTGTAGCTCGAAAGATTTGATGAACTTGATCTTTATTTCTCCTTTCTTTTATCTAAAATACTCCAAACAAAAGAGTACAACCCTAAAGCTTGCTCAAAGCTTGATTGCCTTCAACATGAGGCAACCCCTCTATTTAAAGAAGGCAAACACACCTAATCCTAGAAGGAGTCCTAATCCTAGAAGGATTCCTAATCCTAAAAGGATTCCCACTCCTAATCCTAGAAAGAGCATGTATTCAACACAACTCCACTTGGCCCAACCTGGCCGAGTACAACTCTTGCACGCCAGATGGCAACCCTACCATACTCACGTGACTAACACTTTGCACGCGAATGACCTCATGCCATTCTCACGTGACTAACCATTCTTCATGTGCACCATTCTCTTAGCCCGAGCGTCCCGCATGACATCCTTGACCACCAAGACCTCGGTTCCCCCTGAACCTAGTCCCGAACCTCGGTTTCTCCATGAACCTAGTTCCATCCGTCATCGACCACATTCGCCCTCGAGCAATACCTGCACATGAACAAACCACAAAACGATTCCGAGCACAAGTCCGCGACTTGACTCACATTAAACCATGCAACCACTCACAGGAGTGCATTGCATTAAATATTCTAAGAACACGATTTCAAAACACGAACAAAAACCTTTGCAAAAATCAAAAAGCTTTTCAAATAATCAAACTGATTTCATATCTTTTCAAATAAAGAAACCAAAAAATAAATCTTGTCGAAATATCAAACTGGTTTCAAATCTTTTTCAAATACTGAGCCAAAATCAAATCAACTCAAATCTTTTCAAATCTCTTCGAATATTCAAATACTCATCATCAAAAACACATGGATCAAAAAACAATGATCCTTCAATCTCCCCCTTGATGAGTAATTTGACAAAACACAATATAAGATTTGACAAAGGTAAAGAAAAATACCAAATGAGAGTTTGAGACCAAAAAGATTCCAAGACCAAGTAAATCCAAATTCTCAAACAGTTTGAATTATATTCCTCTCCCCCTTTTTGACAAAATAGTCATCAAGATCTCAAAACTCCCCCTTAATGAATGCAGTATCTCAAGCTTTGAAGTATATTCAAGGTATATAATCAAAGTAAAGCATTTGGAGAGTTTTTACGAGAGTTTTCACATTTTGTGTCAATTTATCCAATGAGAAAGCAAATTGAGAGAATATGGAGGCTCTAACACATAGAATAGTTGTTGCATAAGCAAATTAGAGCAAACAAGTAAGATGTCATAAACAGATTTTGCCAAAGCGAAAAAGAAATCTATCATGAGCATAGAGAGACTTTCAAATTCACTAATATTTGTCTCAAGCCTTTTTCAACCATTTGAATTTCCTTTTTCTCTTTTAGCAAGTTTGACAATTTTGCTTTGTGATCAACAGGGATGACAAGTAACTGCACACTAGCCCATACTTGTGTATGAGTAGGTAGTTCTTTCTTGTATCTTTCTCAGTTTAAATTGGCAAGTGGCTTCACATTGTTCTGAACTTTTGTTTAGACAAGTAGCCTTTTCTTGCATCTTTTGCATTTAAATCCTGGCAAGGAAGCTGCACATTGTACTAAACTTGTGTTTAGCCAAGTAGCTTTTGCTTGCATCTTTTCAACTTGCTTTTAACATTAAAACACTGATTTTGCTTGAGACTCATAATGATCATTTGAAGTCAACAAAAACTCACACATAGTTTCTAATCAGCTCTAGCCTTTCCAGCAGATGACAAGAAACTTTTAATCCTATTTCACAAATGCAATACCATAATGAGCAAGAACCAAAATATTCTCGAAAAGCATCTCAAATTGAATTATTTTAGCCTTTTAGTGATAAGTAAAGCATTGAGCATTAACTTGGCTATATACACAAGAATAATCACCAAAGCTTTGTACTACATGATGCAATGTAAACAGGGTTTTTACTTGAGGTGTAAAGTCAAAATACCACTTATAAAAAAATCACTTCTAGGAACCAAAGTCAAGTAACCCAAAGAGATAAACTCAAGACTCCTCAAATCAACCCATGGGGATGAATGATCCCAAGTTCACCGCGTAAGAAAGCAAAAGCGAGAAAAATCAAGCGGTTTAGTGAAAATATCGACAAGTGAGCACCGAATCAACAAATTTCAGTTCAATAGCTCTTTTTCAACATGATCTCTAAGAAAATGAAATCTGATGTCAATGTGTCCAAGAAAGAGAATTACTCAAGAAGTGGCATGAACCAGATGTACTTTTTCTATCAATTCTACATCCTCCAAATTCAGCATAAGAGAAAGCTCTTAAACTAATGCATGAAGAAGCAGAAAGCCAAATGCCAAAATCTTGAGTACCACGGAGATACCTTAAAATCCTCTTGATAGCTTGTCGATGTGAAGCACGCATGGAAGCTTGAAAACAAGCACACAGCAAACTCCAATTATCTCATCATCAACAGCATCATCATCATCTTCATCAACAAAGATACTCTCCCCCTGAACATATGCACCTGTACTTGCACTATTTGGACTAGTGCCTTTTGCGAAAACAGAGGTGGAAGGAGCATCTTGAAAAATAACACTTTTAGCACGAGATGCACGAGTGAAGTAGGAGAACAAATTCTTATCATCGGACATGTGGCATGAGCATCCACTAGCCATGTGTTCTCCTTCCTCGCGTGAGAAGCCTACATAGAAGCAGAAAGTGTCGAGGTCTCGGTACTGGGGTTAGAAATAAGATGTTTAGGAATCGATCTTGAGACACACGACGCACAACAGTTGGCACAACACGAGCATTCTTATGTATAAAAGCAGATTTGTCTTTTCTCGTGTTCTTAGCAACAAGAGGTGTTTGCATCACCCTAGGCACATAATGAGAAATGAAACGTGCCTGTCTGAAATTAGACCTAGCATTAAACCTTTCTCTATTTTGTTGTTTAGCTAGTCTAAAGCAAAAGTCTACTAAATGTCCATCTCTACCACAATGAGTGCAAGTGTACTTAACATGATGTTTTGCTTTAACAGTAGAATCACATTTTGCATTCATCATAGTAGAAGATAAAAGACCAGCAGATTTAAAGATAGTTTTCTTAGGCTCATTGACAATTTCAAATTTTCCACTTTCAAGTGTTTTGACAACAGTGGGAGCATGTGATTTATGATGAGCATAAGGATCAAAACCTAAACCTTTGTGATGAGTGCTGACTTTTGATTGATCCAAAATCATATTTAGATTTTTCTTTCCTTTAGTGAAACGTTCCAAAGAATTTTGCAAGTAATCAACTTTTTTAGCAAGATTTAAACAATTATCACAAGGAGTGTCAATTTTAGCTTTCTGTTTCTGGCAATTTGAACACGAGTTAATTTCATGAGTGAACATGTCATTTGTTAATTGTGTAACTCTACAATTTGCATCTTTTAATTTCAACTCAAGAATTGAACATTTAGAGCAAGCAATTTGATCATGTAAACTATCAGTAGAGCAACCAATATTTTTCACAAGTTTTTCATTTTTCAATTGTTCGGCATAAACTTGTTCTAGTTTAATCACATGTTCCTTTTTTAGAGATTTAATTTCAAATTTGAGATCTAAGCAAGAATCACATGTCTTTTCAGAATTTGAATTTCTAAGATCAAAATTTTCAGTTTTCAGCATGGATAGATCTTTCTCTAAGTTTTTATTTTTGAGTGAAGATTTTCTTAAAGATTTTCTCAATATGACTAAAACTTCACAAAGCTCATTATACGAAGGCATTACCTCATCACCGTCATTGGAGAGTCTTTGTCGTTGTCACTAGAATCACTAGTGTTCCCTTTTGCCATGAAGCACTGATCAGGTGAGATCTTTCTCATTCAACCGTTTGCTTTGCGCCGTTCTCATCTTCAGTTGAGTCATCAATGTCGCTTAAGTCTAAGCGACCAATTGCCTCGAAGACTTTGTTGAGCATCTTCTTCGTCCGTTGCTTATTTTTATCCTTGCTCTCTCTTGGCCGGAAGGATTTGGAGGAGTTGCTTTGATCCTTCTCGTCTCTATCTTTGTTCTTGAAGCAGTTAGCACGGATGTGCCCTACCTTACCTTGATTGTAGCAGTGGATGGAGGCTCCTCTTCTCTCCCTTGATCTCATGTAAGCTGCATTGACACGCTTGGAAAGAAGAAGCAAGTGTATCTTACGGTATTTGATCTATTGTTCATCACTAAGAGCACTCAAAGCAGTAATGGAATATGATGATGAAGAACTAGTAGCATTATCATATGAAGAATTAGCATTAAGAGCCATAGAGTTATCATTGGATGTTCTTGAAACAATGTCTATCTCAAAAGTCTTGAGACTAGAATATAATTTATCCAATGTCATTTCACTCATCTTGTGAGCCTCCTAAATGCGATCACTTTCATTTGCAGATTTTAAGATCAAGAGATGATAGGAAATGTCTAGCATTTTCAGAGTCGATGTACTTTACATCTACAGCTCTAAGATTGTTTAAGATTACATTAAGCGAGCAAAACAATCATCTAGAGATTCTCCAGGAGTTCATTTCAAATCTAGTGTATTCCTTTTTAAATTGATCTTGCCTAGCTTCTTTTACAGTCGATTGCCCTCATGATAATCTTGAAGAGATTTCCAAATTTCATGAGCAGTGAGTAAATGACAGACTCTATCGAATTCTTTTCTAGCAAGTCCTTGAAGCAATATGTTTCTAGCTCTATTATTGTTTTCAACATCTTTTTCAAACTCGATTTTATCAATATCATCATTAGAAGGAAGCTAAATGCGAATTTTTACCTTGCGCCAAATCGAAGTTACCTTGAGCTTGAAGATATGCACGATCATCGGATTCGCCGAGTGGGAAGTCTGTGCCATCGAAGATTGGCGGCTTGTTCGAGTATTTCTCTGTTGCCATAACTTACCGTTTACTAATCACCTGTTAAGATGGATTAGTAGAACCTTGCTCTGATACCACTTGTAGGATCGAATATAGCAATCAGAGGGGGGGGTGAATGATTGTGCGGAAGCTAAAACCAAATTCTTGATCTATTAAAAGTTTACCCCAAAATAGAACCAAATAATTGCCTCGTTTTCGAAAAAACAGAATGACAGAGGTTTGGTAAAACGCTAATTCCCGGAGATCCAACCGTCCGATCGATCTGAAATTTGGACACAAGAAACTAGATTCCAATACGAATCAAACCCAAAAAGAATCAGCTCAATCGGACTTACGGATCAAAAGTTATGACCTTCGCAAGCTTGCTGTTCCAGAAGATGGCGAGAATAAATCTAACTAGAATTGTAGCTCGCCGAAAGATTTGATGAACTTGATCTTTATTTCTCCTTTCTTTTATCTAAAATACTCCAAACAAAAGAGTACAACCCTAAAGCTTGCTCAAAGCTTGATTGCCTTCAACATGAGGCAACCCCTCTATTTAAAGAAGGCAAACACACCTAATCCTAGAAGGAGTCCTAATCCTAGAAGGATTCCTAATCCTAAAAGGATTCCCACTCCTAATCCTAGAAAGAGCATGTATTCAACACAACTCCACTTGGCCCAACCTGGCCGAGTACAACTCTTACTGCAGCGTATGGCAACCCTACCATACTCACGTGACTAACACTTTGCACGCGAATGACCTCATGCCATTCTCACGTGACTAACCATTCTTCATGTGCACCATTCTCTTAGCCCGAACGTCCCGCATGACATCCTTGACCACCAAGACCTCAGTTCCCCCTGAACCTAGTCGAACCTCGGTTTCTCCATGAACCTAGTTCCAGTCCGTCATCGACCACATTCGCCCTCGAGCAATACCTGCACATGAACAAACCACAAAAGCGATTAGAGCACAAGTCCGCGACTTGACTCACATTAAACCATGCAACCACTCACAGGAGTGCATTGCATTAAATATTCTAAGAACACGATTTCAAAACACGAACAAAAACCTTTGCAAAAATCAAAAAGCTTTTCAAATAATCAAACTGATTTCATATCTTTTCAAATAAAGAAACCAAAAAATAAATCTTGTCGAAATATCAAACTGGTTTCAAATCTTTTTCAAATACTGAGCCAAAATCAAATCAACTCAAATCTTTTCAAATCTCTTCGAATATTCAAATACTCATCATCAAAAACACATGGATCAAAAACAATGATCCTTCAAATCTATTTGAATAGCCGAGTCCACGGTACTGGACAATGCTCGGGGATTACAGTCAAGGGTTAGATTTTCTCAAAAATAACTTGGATTTGGAAAGTTGGGTTGGTTTAATGGAAATGATGGTTTAGGATGGGGAAAATGTTTATTAAACTTTTTGAAAAGTTATTTATGTTTTACTTGTTTCTCTTGCTTTGAATCTACTTATATTACTTTTCAAAAGTCATTTCTTTGCAAATATACCTTGAGCTATTCCTTTGTACCAAGCCATGCATATAGCTATTAGACTTGCATTCATGCATGACTTGTCGAGTGCTTTATGTACTCACCCCTTGCAAACAAACAATCACCGGTGAGCAAAAGTCTACATCGTCGAAGAAGAAGAAGTTAGTGAGAAGGCGATTATCTAGGAGTCGAACCTGTCGGTTGCTGTGGCGTATTGATGGGATTCACCGATGTTCTTCGTTCCGCTCTTTGCTTATTTGGAGTTGAAGCCGTCGGGGTTTCACAAATGTAAGGTTGACCTTAAGGTCGCTCAATAGTTTATATTCTATTATTGAGTTATTTTTACTATTCCGCTGTGTATGATTGTGATATTCATCTATGTTGAGACTGTGTGCACTAGCGTGATCTTGGACTAGTGCTGAATACACAGAGGGTCCGGATTTGCAAATTCGGGTCCCGACACGCCATCCAGTATACCACAGGCAACTGACTGGGCTCGCATCCCTAAGTAGACGGGTCTTCTTGGAAATCCTCCTCCGAAACTGGCGTAATCTCCTCTTCAACTGGTATTGTGTTGAGGCAAGGGTGAGTACTTGGTACTCAGCAAGTCATGCACAGAATGCAAGCTAATATACTATATGCATGGCTTGGTACAAAGGAATAGCTCAAGGTATATTTGCGATAAGCTTGACTTTTGACAAGTAATAAAAGTAGATTCGAAAGCAGTAGAAATAAGTAAAGCATAAATAACTTCTCAAGAAATTTAATAAACATTTTCCCATCCTAAACCACATTTCCATCAACTTCATTACGAAACCAACCCAACTTTTCAAATCCAAGTTATTTTCGTAAAAGTCTAACCCTTGATTGTAATTCGAGCATTGTCGATGCGTGGACTCGGCTATTTAAATAGATTCTACACTCTGCAGAGGTTATGCACTTTACCCACAAGATACGATCAAACACCACAAAGGCGAGTTCAGTAACAAAGCCTTTGGAAGCCTCAAACAACACAGGTGGTCCTCTCAGGTTCGTGCTCTACACCATCCCTTCCCTTAGCCAAGGCGAAGTATGGGACCAACACACCGTTAGATGGGTATCGGCCCACAGCCACGATCGCTCCCCGATACAATCACACAAGCGGTGTAATTGACACCACTGAGGCTCCACAAGTGAGTCCTTAGCGACTTAGTCAACTAGGGCCGTCCCATTCCAGCCATGTGGTTGCAAGTATGACCAGTTCAAAGGCTTGCAAGGTTAAGTCCTTAGAGTGACGAGAGCAAGACTACCCAAGAACCAAATCAACATTCCCAACGCCACAATCGGCCCACCTGATTACTCTTGCCACATGCCGGTCGAAAACCGTTTATCAAACCCGATTGATTACCATGCACCACGTGCCATCAACATCACATGATACTTTTCCAAAACAGGTTCAATATATCATTAAGTCAATATTAGCATTTGATTATCCAAAATCATGTCATGAGCACGAAAGTGGTCTAAGCGACATACTACAACGATCTAAACCCATGTTGGCAATTTAATAATGTCCAACTAGTAAACCACAACTAGGGTGACAAAGGGTCATGGCACATACTTAAGTAATCAAGGTGTCATATAGCAAATTGGTATTTATCTAACCCCATGTTTAATCAAAGTATCTTTCTACTTGAACTAGCATGCAATAGTTTAAATCAAAATAGATTTGAAATAGGATCAATATGGTCAAAGCACAACTTGCCTTCAAAAAGTACTTGCTCTTGGTCTTGAGTTGGATCTGAATCAACACTTCTCCTTCGAATCCCTCGGCACTTCAACGTCTACTCGTAAAGCGTGCAAATAGCAAATACACAAATAAACACTAGGCAAAAACATCCCAAAACTCCAAATAAAATCCATAAACAGAGAGAACATAATTTTCTGGATTTTTAGAAACTGAATAAATCAAATTTGGAGTTAAAGCATAAAGTTATGATTTATTAAAGTTTAAATAATCAATTAAATAATATTACAGAGAAAAACTTTAGTCCAAAAATTAAATAAAATTCATATTTAGGTAGATCTCAATTTTATACAAATTTAGAAATTTGAATCACTCAAATCGGAGTTGAAACGCAAAAGTTATAAGCGTTTGAAGTTTGAATCTAAATTTGAATCAATATTTGGAATTAATAAATCATTTTCTTTGTCGGAAATTAATTATTGCAAGAAGGACCGTGGCAGCCTCGATTGGGCGGTGGCGTCGGTAGTCCATGGACTTGGTCCACGCTCGGCTCGGGTCCACCGTGGACTCGGTCCACGACTTCCACGTGAGGCCCGACATGTGGGCCCCACTCGGGTAGCGTCATCGGCGTCGGCGGGGCTCGGCCGCAGTCGGCGGCAGTGGGTCCCACCGATAGCGTCATGGGTGGCGTCGGCGCTCGAGAACGGCGGCCCGACATGCGAGCCCGCCATGGCGTCGACATGACATCATGGTGCGATTCGATCCGCGTCGACACAGGCGGCGTGTCGGCGTCCTGCCTGCAGTCTTGGCCATGGCCAGTCGAGCTTCCGACCGCGTGGCGCCAATCTTGGCCGTTGATTTGAAAATCGGCGCCAGATTAGATTCGCTTTCACGCGTTTGAGTTAACGCGTTTGATCTGAACCGTTGGATCTAAATCCGGCGGTCGAGATTAGATCTGGAATTTTGGGCGGGATCTCACCGTGCGGTGGCGTGGGCACAACTGGGGCGTTGGATCTTGATCGGACGGCGAGAAGCTTCGAGCGGCAGCGATGGCGTGTGGCGGAGTGTTGGCGGCGAGCCGGGACGGCGACACGACCAGCGGCGTTTGCGGCCTCCTCCGTGAAGTGAGATGTCCTTCGGTGCGTCTCGTCGCGGTGAGTCGGATCACGAGGTCAACGGGCGGCAGGGACGGCGGACGGCGGCGAGCAAGCAAAGATCGTGGCGGAAGCGGCGGCGCAATTCTGGCGAGCTCGCACGGCTAAGCGGCGGCGGCTTTGCCTCGGTGAAGTAGAGAAGGAGGCGGCGGGATCACGGCGCGGTCTCGGTATGCCAGGCTTTAAATAGCCTCGGCGTCCGTGCGTAAAACGGAGACCTAGTTTTCCACGGCGGCGGACCACAGCGAGTCCGGCTCGGACTCGGCGGAGGCGGCGACGGAGAGCCGTACACGTGGCACGATCAGCGGCCCACGATCGCGACGAAGCGCGGCCGGGTCCGGTCGGACCGCGGCTCGGGTCGGTCGGCGGATCTCGGCCGTTGGATCTTGATCCAACGGTTGGGATTGATTAGGGTTAGGAGTGGGTTCGGTCGAGTCACGTGGCTCGGTCGGACTCGAGTCCGACTTCGGGTTCGACTTCGATCGGATGAAGCGATACTTGACCGAGTTTGATTTTCCAGCGATTTAATATTTAAAATAATTCCTAGTAATTCATTTAATTCATTAAAAATAGCAAATGACTCGAGAAAAATTCGGAAAAATTCTGGAAAATACTTTGGATCATTTTGGACTCAAATAAAATATTTCCAACAAAATTTTATTTGCAAAATTAAATTCTTTAATTATTTCAAAATGGAATAAATTCAAATAAATTCAATTAAATCCAAATAAATTCGAGAAAATTCCAAAAATTCACCAAAGTGCCAAATCACACATGAATTTAGGACAAGTAAAATTTTGGGGTGTTACAAACCTCCCCTTAATAGAATCTCGTCCCCGAGATTAGGGGCTTACTAAAGGAATAGGTTTGGAAATTCTTTCTTCAAATCCTCTTCGCGCTCCCAAGTCGCCGCTTTCTTCATGGTTGCTCCTTGAACTCTACAAAAGCGGGTTGACTTGTTTCTAGTTTCTCGATCCATTGTGTCTAGAATCCTCACGGGATACTCCTTATAAGTCAAATCCTCTTGCAACTCAATTGATTCTAATCTGTCTGTTCCTCAGGAACTCGGAGACACTTCTTTAAGCCAGGACACATGGAATACATCATGTACCCCTCGCCAACGATCGTGGCAACTCGGTGATAAGCAACTTAGCCTCTGCGGCTCAAAATCTTAAATGGTCCAACATAGCGGGTGCAAGTTTCCCTTTGGCATGGAACCTCTTAACTCCCCGAGAGGCGTAACTCCGAGGTATACAAAGTCTTAGTTTCAAAACTCAAATCTCGGCAGCGATTGTCGGCATAACTCTTACATCGAGATTGGGCTATCTTCAACCTTTCCCTAATCATGGCGACTGTTCTTGACTTCTTGAAGAATATCAGGCCCAAAGACACGGCGCTGCCACGGTCTCATTCCAACTCAATGGCGTCAGACAGTGGTCGACCATCTGATGCCTCAAAAGGTGACATCTCAGAAGCGGCCTGATAACTATTGTTGTAATCGAACTCGGCATACGGCAAACTCTTATCCCAAGAGGTAGCATAAGCCAATGTACAAGCTCTTAACATATCCTCGAATCTGGTTGACTCTTTCGATCTGTCCCATCCGATGCATGGATGATAAGTCAGATCTTGAAGTTCAAGCGGGTTCCCATGGCTTCATGCAACTTATTCCGTAACCTTGAGGTAAATTGGGTACCTCGTAGATACAATCCTCTTTGGCACTCCGTGCAAGCAGACAATCTGATCATGTACAATTACGCTAATTTATCTCCCGAATAAGTGGTCTTCACGGGGATAAAATGGGCTACTTTGGTCAAGCGATCCACTATAACCCATATGGAGTCATAACCCCCTTGAGTCTTGACAAGCCGGTAATGAAATCCATTCCGATTTCCTCCCACTTCCACTCGAGGTATTTTCGGCGGTTGTAGCAATCCTGCTGGTCTACGATGCATTGCCTTGACTCTACGGCATACATCGCACAAGGCAACATGCTCGGCAACTTCACGTTTCATACTCGGCCACGAGAATCTCTCCTTGAGATCTGATACATCTTGGCGCTTCAAGGATGAATCGAGTACTTAGAGTCATGGGCTTCTTCCAGAATCAGTTGCTTTAACTCCTTTTTGTTAGGCACACAAATACGATCCTTCATCCACAACGTGCCTTGCTCATCCAACTTGAAGTCCTCTGCCTTGCCTTCCTCCTTGATGGACTTAATCCTGCGGATCTTGTCATCATCCTTCTGTCCTTCTCGGATCTGATCCTCTAGGGTAGGCTTTACTTCCAATGCGGCCAAGAATCCGCTAGGTACAACCTCAATCTTCATTTTCTGAAAATCCTTACATAACTCATCCTGGCTTGTGGCTAGCAACGTACTCACGGTATGACTTTTCCGACTCAGAGCATCGGCTACTACGTTGGCCTTCCCGGGATGGTAATGGATTCCAACATTGTAGTCCTTGATCAACTCTAACCATCTCCTCTGCCTCATATTCAGATCCGACTGGGTGAATATGTACTTATGGCTCTTATGATCCGTATACACTTCACATCTGTTTCCAATCAGATAGTGACGCCATATCTTCAAAGCATGCACTACGGCAGCTAACTCTAGGTCATGTGTCGGATAATTTTCCTCATGCGGCCTCAACTGCCTTGATGCATAAGCGACGACCTTTCCATTCTGCATCAGCACACATCCAAGTCCTTGGCGCGTCGTCACAATAAATATCGAAGCTTTGAGCAACATCCGGTAGAACTAACACGGTCTTGATGTCAATCGCTTCTTCGACTCTGAAATCCTTTCTCACATTAAGGCGTCCATGCAAACTTCTTTTCCTTCTTCAGCAATTGCGTAAGAGGTTTCGCAATTGTCGAGAAGCCTTCAATGAAACGGCGGTAGTATCCTGCCATTCCAAGGAAACTCAGAATCTGGTCACCGGTCTTGGTGCTCCCAATGTAACACAGCTTCTACTTTGCTTGGATCTCTGGCGACTCCTTCTGCGGTCATTACATGTCCAAGAAACTCCACCTTGTCCTTCCAAAAATCACACTTGCTGAACTTGGCGAAAAGTTCTTGTTCCTCGACTTTTCCAAAACTCGCCTTAAGTGTTCGGCATGTTCATCCTACGTCTTGGAGTAGATTAGGATATCGTCTATGAACACGACGACAAACTTGTCCAAATATTCCATGAACACCTTATTCATCATATTCATGAAATAAAAATTTGGCGCATTAAATCGGCCCAAAGGACATCTTGTAAACTCGTAATGTCCATATCTTGGCGAGAATGCGAGTCTTGAATATCTTACGATCGGATCTTCAAGCGATGGTATCGATCTCAGATCAATCTTGGAGAAAACTCCGGCTCCTCTTAGCTGATCAAACAAATCATCAATCCTGGGTAGCGGATACTTATTCTTCACGGTGACTTCATTGAGTGCCGCAGTAGTCAATGCACATCCTGAAACTCCCGTCCTTCTTCTTGACAAACAAAGCTGGTGCTCCCCACGGTGTGAACTCGGTCGATAAATCCTTTCTCCATTAACTCTTCCATTTGTTTCTTCATTTCTACCAACTCCTCGGTAGACATCCGATAGGGTCTCTTTGCTATCGGTCTTTGTGCAGTACAAGCTCTATCACAAACTCTATGTCCTGTGCGGCATACAGGTAGATCTTCGGGAAGACATGCAGGTACTCATTCACTCTTTGAGACATCCTCTATGCTGATTGCCTTGGTAATCTGTTAATCATCAATGACCATCTCTAGCTGCGGTGGCTTGAAATTCCACTTTCTTCCCACACGGGCTCTCAATCGAGATAGTCCTTCGTCCACAATCAATACGGCCTTGTGCTTGGATAACCAATCCATTCCCAATATAACGTCTAAGGTCCGGGTCTCCAAAATTATAAGGTTTGCTAGGAATTCTATTCCACCTATTAGTATTCTCACCGGAACATCCTACTTCCGTTCGGAGTTCGGAACCAGGGGTTTGAACTAAAAGCATGCACTTAAGTCTTGCAATCCTTAAATCATTTCTAGTAGCAAAGCCTTGCGAAACAAGCGAATCTTGAAGCTCGAGTCAAACAAAAGCTGTGCAGTCTTGAGTTAACAAGTAACTTACCCGATCTGACGTCAGTAGCATTCGCAGTGCATCTGCGGTGACATGGTTGACTCGGCCTCTCACCACGGTGCAGGGTGTGGCTCTGGTCTTTGGCGTCCTAGCTGGGGTGGTTCCTAGATTGAAGCGGCGGGTCGCTCTGCTGTCTTCTTTGGACAAGCTGTTGGCAAAGTGTCTGGCTCGTTGCTGATTGTAACGGCGTCTCCTTGTTCCTTCTTTGTTGCCTGGAGTAGTGTTTCTAGCGGGGCTGGGTGCAGTAGTTACGATTGGCAGGTCTTGGTCTTTGAGGATGGTGTCCTTGTTGCATTCTCGTGGTTGGAATACTGAAGAATTGATTTGTTGCAACCCTCAAGCGCTATTGCGTTCCTGGCGTGATCCTTCTTTGTTGCATCCTGCGCTTAGGTTCTCATCCAGTTCCTTGCGCTTGTCCTCAAGAATAAGCGCCTTATTCACCAACTCTTGGAAATCTGGAAAGGTGTGGGTGATCAACCCTACTTGCAATCTGAGTTAAGTCCCTTCATAAAAGCGACTGCCTGGATTTATGTCGCTACATCCTCGGTGCGTAGCGTGCTAGCTGTGTGAACTTGTTCGGGTAGTCGACCTTGGTGATTACCTTGTTTCGATGCTCTGAACTCCTCTTTCTTAAGATCCATGATTCCTTGAGGCACGTGATCTTGTCGGAATGCGGTGTGAACTCTTCCCAAGTGATATCTTGAGGGTTCTCTGCGTGTACGAAGTTCTCCCACCATTCGCTGTTCCTTCCAGCTGATGAGAAGCGTAGAGTACCTTCTCATTCCCTATGCATTGAGCTATGTGTAGCTTCCTCTCGATTGATCTTAACCAATCATCGGCCTCCAATGGATTGGCATTCCCAGAGAAAGTGGGTGGGTGAGTCCTCATGAACTCGATGACCTTGTATTGGCGTGGTCACTGATTAACTTGATTAGCGATGGCCTGAGCAAAGGACGTCTTGCATTTGTTGCATCATAGCATGCATCAACCGAGTCTGAGCAGCAAGAAAGGCTCCAAAATTCTGCATATCAATGGCGGTCTTTGGTGCTCTATCATTGGGGTTTTCTGGGCGAGAACCACTCCCATTGCTTCCAAAGTTCCCACGGGTGTTCACCATCTGTCGATTTGCTCTAGGTTTAGAGATGAGAGGGAAACAAGAATAGACAAGTAGTATGGAACTTATGCGGGGCGAAAGGGGTAACTTTAAGGTCCAACTTTATTATTTATAACTTGGTATGGCTGCTTACAATGCCTAAGGGCCTTGCAACACATCTTGCACACTCGACAAACAAAGCAAATCCAAATCGAGACTAACTCTGGAGTCTATCGCCTAAAGGATGACTCTTTATTCTATGACTCGACTCGTGAAGGAGTCTCACTATAGAACCTATGCTCACTCATCGAGAAAACCTCCACGGCACAGATGCGGTCTTTGCGGCATAGGCGCGAAAGCGATTGCCATGTCCGGCAAGTGTGTCATCCGTGGTAGTCGAAGAAGCGATGTCCTCATCGAGATCGACTCTTACGGATCTGGCTCGTGTAGCTCAAATCTTGGCTCTGGGAGTCTGGTCCGTACAAAGTCATCTCCAACTCGTCAATCCTTCGTAGAAGGTGTGCCACATACTCTTGAGCTTCCCGCCATCTGTTCTTCTCTGTCGTGATCTCCTTGCGGGCCTTACGTAGCTCCTTGCTTGTATTATCTAGTACATCCTCCTGGCGACGACAAATCGTGCCAAGCTGTGTAACCGTGGCATCCTCATCACGAATCTCCTTCGGTCAAGAAGGTTATTGCTCTTGTGGATGGTAGCGGAACACCGTGCTCTCAATTCTGGCGTAGATACGGGTAATGTGCGCATTGCTCGTCGTGATACTTCTTGGATACCCATCGCATTGTAGATCTCTGGCGGTCACGGTGTATCGGGCGATTGCACTGGCCCTTTTTCCTAGCGGTACCTCAATCTTCACATCACAAGCTTTGATCAATCCCGCTTGTCGATCACTTCTACTTGGTATTGGGGCTTCTCAAAATCTCCGAGAGTGTAGCATATGCCAAAGTTCAGCGGCGTGACCACTTCCCGGATCAACGTGGTTGAACTCTTCCTCCATCTGTCACCAGAGTGCTTTACGTAAGAACTGGAATTTTTAAATTGTGACAAGGTAAGGGAAAATTTCAGCAAGAGACAAGAAAAGAGAAGGGGATAAGTCGAGATGTCATTTCTTGTCTTCACAAATTTTTTTAGCTTTAGAAAATAGGTTTTATCCTCCTCACGACCATTCTAACTTAGGGTTGAGCCTACGGTCAAGTATGGCTCTGATACCACCTCTGTCGGGACCCGAATTTGCAAATCAGGACCCTCTGTGTATTCGGCACTAGTCGAGGCAGCGCTAGTGCACACAGTCTTAACATCGGTATATATATCACAATCATACCAAGCGATACTATCAAAGTACTTTATTTAAATAATCAAAGGGTTACTCGACCTTATGGCCAAGTTACAAATATATGCCTGCAAGCGAAACTTATTAAAAGAGAAATAACAATGGCGGAAAATCAAATAACCGTGGCGCCATCCAGTATACCACAGGCAGTGGTAGGCTCGCATCCTAAGTAGACGGGTCTTCTTGGAAATCCTCCTCAAACTGGCGTAATCTCCTCTTCAATTGGTATTGTGTTGAGGCAAGGGTGAGTACTTGGTACTCGACAAGTCATGCCTGAGAATGCAAGCTAATATACTATATGCATGGCTTGGTACAAAGGAATAGCTCAAGGTATATTTGCGATGCTTGACTTTTGACAAGTAATAAAAGTAGATTCGAAAGCGGTAGAAATAAGTAAAGCATAAATAACTTCTCAAGAAATTTAATAAACATTTTCCCATCCTAAACCACATTTCCATCAACTTCATTCTGAAACCAACCCAACTTTTCAAATCCAAGTTATTTTGAGAAAGTCTAACCCTTGATTGTAATTCGAGCATTGTCGATCACAGTGGACTCGGCTATTTAAATAGATTCTACACTCTGCAGAGGTTATGCACTTTACCCACAAGATCTGAGTCAAACACCACAAAGGCGAGTTCAGTAACAAAGCCTTTCGGAAGCCTCAAACAACACAGGTGGTCCTCTCAGGTTCGTGCTCTACACCATCCCTTCCCTTAGCCAAGGCGAAGTATGGGACCAACACACCGTTAGATGGGTATCGGCCCGCGACCACGATCGCTCCCCGTACAATCACACAAGCGGTGTAATTGACACCCTGAGGCTCCACAAGTGAGTCCTTAGCGACTTAGTCAACTAGGGCCGTCCCATTCGACCATGTGGTTGCAAGTATGACCCAGTTCAAAGGCTTGCAAGGTTAAGTCCTTAGAGTGACGAGCAAGACTACGAAGAACCAAATCAACATTCCCAACGCCACAAGCGGCCCACGATTACTCTTGCCACATGCCCGGTCGAAAACCGTTTATCAAACCCCAGTTGATTACCATGCACCACGTGCCATCAACATCACATGATACTTTTCCAAAACAGGTTCAATATATCATTAAGTCAATATTAGCATTTGATTATCCAAAATCATGTCATGAGCACGTAGCAGGTCTAAGCAGCATACTACAACGATCTAAACCCATGTTGGCAATTTAATAATGTCCAACTAGTAAACCACAACTAGGGTGACAAAGGGTCATGGCACATACTTAAGTAATCAAGGTGTCATATAGCAAATTGGTATTTATCTAACACCCAAGTTTAATCAAAGTATCTTTCTACTTGAACTAGCATGCAATAGTTTAAATCAAAATAGATTTCGAAATAGGATCAATATGGTCAAAGCACAACTTGCCTTCAAAAAGTACTTGCTCTTGGTCTTGAGTTGGATCCTGAATCAACACTTCTCCTTCGAATCCCTCCGGCACTTCAACGTCTACTCGTAAAGCGTGCAAATAGCAAATACACAAATAAACACTAGGCAAAAACATCCCAAAACTCCAAATAAAATCCATAAACAGAGAGAACATAATTTTCTGGATTTTTAGAAACTGGAATAAATCAAATTTGGAGTTAAAGCATAAAAGTTATGATTTATTAAAGTTTAAATAATCAATTAAATAATATTACAGAGAAAAACTTTAGTCCAAAAATTAAATAAAATTCATATTTAGGTAGATCTCAATTTTATACAAATTTAGAAATTTGAATCACTCAAATCGGAGTTGAAACGCATAAAAGTTATAAGCGTTTGAAGTTTGAATCTAAATTTGAATCAATATTTGAATTAATAAATCATTTTCTTTTTTGAAATTAATTATGCGTCAGCAAGGACACGTGGCAGCCTCACGATTGGGCGGTGGCGTCGGTAGTCCATGGACTTGGTCCACGCTCGGCTCGGGTCCACCGTGGACTCGGTCCCACGACTTCCACGTGAGGCCCGACATGTGGGCCCGCTCGGGTAGCGTCGCATCGGCAGCGTCGGCGGGCTCGGCCACCAGTCGGCGGCAGTGGGTCCCACCGATGACGTCATGGTGGCGTCGGCGCTCATTGAGACGACCAGCGACATGCGGGCCCGCCATGGCGTCGACATGACATCATGGTGCGATTGAGTCACGTCGGCCCGACACGCAGCGGGCGGCGTGTCGGCGTCACCTGCCAGTCTTGGCCGCCGCGGTCGAGGCTTCCCGAACCGCGTGGCGCAATCTTGGCCGTTGATTTGAAAATCGGCGGCCCGGATTAGATTCGCTTTCACGCGTTTGAGTTAACGCAGCGTTTGATCTGAACCGTTGGATCTAAATCCGGCGGTCGAGATTAGATCTGGAAATTTTGGGCGGGATCTCACCGTGCGGTGGCGTAACTGTCTGGGGCGTTGGATCTTGATCGGACGGCGAGAAGCTTCGGCGGCAGCGATGGCGTGTGGCGGAGTGGTGGCCGGCCGAGGGGCGGCGACACGGCCAACGGCGTTTGCGGCCTCCTCGGCGAAGTGAGATGTCCCGCCAGTGCGTCTCGTCGCGGTGAGTCCGGATCTGAGGTCAACGGCGAGGGGCGGCCAGGCGGCGAAGCAAGCAAAGATCGTGGCGGGCGGCGCAGCTTCTGGCGAGCTCGCCGACGGCTAAGCAGCGGCGCGCTTTGCCTCGGTGAAGTAGAGAAGGCGGCGGGATCACGGCGGTCTCGGGGTATGCCGGGCTTTAAATAACCTCGGCGTCCGTGCGTAAAACGGAGACCTAGTTTTCCGCGGCGACACGGCGGGCGGAGTCCGGCTCGGACTCGGCGGAGACGACGACGGAGAGCCGTACATCGCAGCACGATCAACGCCCACGATCGCCGCAGCGCGGCCGGTCCGGTCGGACACGGCTCGGGTCGAGTCGGCGGATCTCGGCCGTTGGATCTTGATCCAGCGGTTGGGATTGATTAGGGTTAGGAGTGGGTTCGGTCGAGTCCGCGTGGCTCGGTCGGACTCGAGTCCGACTTCGGGTTCCGACTTCGGTCGGATGAAACGATACTTGACCCGAGTTTGATTTTCCAGCGATTTAATATTTAAAATAATTCCTAGTAATTCATTTAATTCATTAAAAATAGCAAATGACTCGAGAAAAATTCGAGAAAAATTACTGGAAAATACTTTGGATCATTTTGGACTCAAATAAAATATTTCCAACAAAATTTTATTTGCAAAATTAAATTCTTTAATTATTTCAAAATGGAATAAATTCAAATAAATTCCAATTAAATCCAAATAAATTCGAGAAAATTCCAAAAATTCACCAAAGTGCCAAATCACACATGAATTTAGGACAAGTAAAATTTTGGGGTATTCTGATCGCCCAGCGGACACATGGTGTGCAGGCCGGCCATTGGCGACTAGCAAATGGTCGCCCGTGGACACGTGGCGTCTGAGCCAGGCATTTGGGCGACCCGGCAAGGTGGTCGCCCGGCGGACACGTGGCGTGCAAGCTAGGCCATTGGCGCACCATCCGGGATAGTCACAGCCGAGATCGGGGACATTAAATGCGAATCGTGCGCATTTAATGTGGAAGCATGGGAGCTGCTGGCGTGGCGGCGCCTTCCCAGCGCATCATGGCTTTGGGAGGCGTCACAACTACACCTCACCCGTGGCCAGGCAGGCGGCGTTAGTGGACATGGGGCGGCGGAGACTATGATAGATGTGGCCAGACATTAATGGATGTAAGAACAGCGGCGTGTGCATTAAATAAGCCCATGCAGTGTAATGATGATGGCTTGCGGTGTAAGCCTCCCATGTGCCCCGTCGGCCCGAGTATAAAGGGAGCCAGGGTGCATGGGAAGAAGGGGTTGATTCGACTCATTGTGAGTAGGTTTTCATCCTCTCCGGCAAGAACACAAGCAATACCAAGAAAGGCGGGACTAGGGCTATTACTCTTGGAGGGCCTGAACACAGGTAAAACTTTTTGCGTCCCCCCGTTAGTCTGAGCCTCCCGGTGCCCGGATCGTCACCGTCTTCCCATCCGAGGCGATTGCCCCGAAAGCCCCCCATCTGAACCTCATAAGCACCCGTCTCGGAGGTGCCTGTTGGCTAGTACGCCGACACATCCATCTCCAACCATCGGGGCACTTGTCACACCATGGTGGTCGACATGAATTGTACTCATCAGGGGTAAGGTATATGTCTCGAGCACCTCCGTCCCTTCTGAGATTCTGCCCTCGCCTTCGATAATACTCCTCAACAGCCTTGGCACGAGAAAGTGAGATCATCTCATTCACAATGTGTCTTGCTTTTCTATCAATAACCTCGTGGGCCACAAGACGATGTCGCTCTTCGAATTCAAAAAGCAGATCATACCTAGCCTAAAATAGACCACAAACAAAAATTGCAAGATAAACATTAATACTTCTGCTCAACTACCTAGTTTTAGGTGACTAAATCATGGGAGGATTGTCCAGTTGGTTGAATAGGGCGATCTAAACAAGCCAAAGTTGCAAAGATTTTTTCTTACCCAAAACTCGTCGAGGCAACGATCGGCAACCGATCCGTCACCATCCTGAACAGCCTTGTAGTCATCCCAGGAGAGTGCTGCCCTATGCACATCACCAATATCCACCATTCCTGGGTAGTTCATCCTCAGAATGGTCCCTAGGGCTGGACCTGGCTCCTTCACATTGTTCTGGATTGTCACCAAGTTGCTACACAACAACAATGCATCTGAGTTAGAACAATAATTTGGTGCTACACAAATTCAACTTTTAGAACATACGTACCTATCCCCAAAGTATGTAAATTCAATCTTCTCATTTGAATTTGTGGGAGCCCTGTGAAGCTTATTAGTGCCCCTCTTTTTTGGAGCTCGTGCTCCCTGGCCTGTTCCTGCCTCCTGAGAGGAAGATGTGCCCTTCGTCCCTATCTCGGGCTGCTGCACGGCTATAGGATCCTGCATCACACCCTCAAGCTCTTGCATAGGCGGCTGTTCTATGCCCTCGGGCATACCTTCCGTCTATGTCTCTATCTCTGGCTCATCCTCATCGCTCATGTTATCAACAACGAACCGTCGTGTCCCAGCCCTCCTTGCAGCTGTGACACTACGGTATGGTGTGACATTATAAAATGTGAAATTAGAGAATAAAACCTTTCGGCTTGAGGTTTACTCGCGTTTTTGGGCCTTTTGAAGTGTTGTGACACCACGGAGCGTCGTAACCTTATAAAAGGTGCATGATGAGGTCAAAAACATATTGAAATATGATATAGGAGGTTAAAACCATAAGGTATGGAGGTTAATAGCATTGTCGGGCCGTTTCCGGGCCGTTTCTGGGGTTTTGGGCCTTCCCGGGGGAGTTTGGGCCTTAAAGAGGGGGTTGTGGGCTTTGGTGGGATGGAGTGGGAATCCATTTAGGATTAGGAAAGGGGCTTAGGGCTGGTTAAAGGGGGGTTTCCCTGCCCTTTTGGGCGTCCTCCCCCTGCCCCATGCGCCCCCAAGTGCCCTAGCCGCCTCCCACACCTCCCCACCTCCTCCTTGGGCGCCTCCACCTCCCCCAAGCCTCTCCCCTTGCGCCACCACCCTCTCCACCACCTATCCACCTCCCTTGCTGCACCTAGGTGAGTTCTTGACCTCACCACCTCGAAGATCCATCCATTGGAGCGCTCCGCGACGAGGAGATCCGGTGGATTTGGAAGCGAGGAAGGGGATCGAGCGAACCGGGAGGAGATCTATTGGGTTTTCGTGCGTCGGGCAAAGGTATGTCCATGGAAATCCTTGGGGTTAATCTAGGTACTGTTATAAGGGTTTTTATCAAGGTTTTAGATCAATTGGTGGTACTGGAATTGAGTAATTTGGATTAGATCTAGATGTTGCCAAGTTCTGTTTTTGGGACAGCATGAGCAGTCGACCTAGGGTTTGCGTTTTCATAAATTTAGAATCCGAATCTGTCCGTACGGATGTTGAAGAAGTTGTAGATAATTTCATTATCTTTCAGTGGGTATAAAGCACATTAAATTATGCCCAGCCGTTTGAAAGTTATGGCTGTTTTACCGAGCGTGATAAAATCTGTGACGTAATTGGAACAGCTCACGTTAATCTGTAGATTAAACAACTTTAGAATCCGAATCAATCTTTTCATATACCTAGAGAAAGTTGGGAAATTTCCTAAGCTACGCGAGGATGTACTCGTTTAATTGATTCGGAGTCCCAGAACTCAAGTTATGCCTTTTGCAAGGCTGCTGTCCCGACGGGACAGAACCTCTGTTTTTAGGTTTTGCGAGTAGTTGGCAGTGTCGGGGTAGATGAGGGCTTGCGTACTGTTTTGTGGACATGATTGTGAGCGTGTGGTACCTATGTGCAGGTGGTGCGACCCCGGGAGTGCCCTCTACTTCCCGCCAATCCGTTGCCCGTGGTTGAGGCAAGTGTGTTGTGATGGATAGCGATTTGTAGGTTGCTTGTTGAGAATAGATGGAATTGACTACATGATATATGATCACTTGCCATGCTTTTATGATTGCCAATGATATGATGAGCATGTTTAATATGTTATGATGCCATGTGTTAATATGTGAGTTAAATATGATGTTGGCATAAATGCATACATGGCATGTTACATGGCTCGGGCAGTGAGAAAGTCATAACTAGTCCGAGAAGGTCGGTGAGAAAGTTATGACTAATCCGGAAAGCCAATGAGTAAGTCCTACATCGTGATTCCATTCACCGCGGTGAACGGAAGCGAGGAGTAGGCACCCTCCATCTTCGGGATGGAAGGGGGGAGAGGGTGCACACCGACGGGTGTGTACTCAACCATACCGGTATGAGTTTCCAAGGAGACATGAGCATTGCATTACATTGCATACATAATGATGATGATATTGTTAAGTGTTCATGAATGAGATGATATATATGATGGGAGATGTTATTGCCATGATATTGTTCTTGTTGTCCATTGCAATATGCTTGCTGAGTTTCGAACTCACGCTTGTGTTTTCTTGTTATTTTAGGTACCATGAGAACGGCATGCGGGGAAGGGAAATAGTCACACGCCCATATGTAGCTTCACCATATTGATTCCACAAGTCATTCTATTAGTTTGATAATAAATTGCGTGTGATGATTATTGCTTTAAGGTTTAGCTTTGCTATATGAGAGTTTTATTGTTCGTTTGACCCTTGGAGACATTATGTGTTTGAAACTAGACTTATATTGTTGCTAAGTCGTTAATTATTGCTGTTTTTAGTTGTCTCTCATAATCCATACATTGAAATACTGTTGTTGCTCCTTTAATTCATGTTAAAACAAAGGAGATGCTGCTGAAATTTCGGTTTTTAGCATATGTACCTTTGCTGGAATTTATGGTAACTTGTGGTATTTAGATGTTGTTTAGCTTATGTTTGGTAGCATTCAGGCATAGTAAATGCCGGGGTGTTCTGATTGGTATCGAGCGAATTGTAGGTCCTTGGAATATGTATTTTTAGTGTCATACCTTAGGTTACAACTAAAATGTGATGTGGAATAACTTAGAAACATGGCTTAGGTTTTTACTAAAATTTTGTTATAGGATAGCAACATTAAAACTTGCAAAAGTGGTATAACTAATCTAAAATTTGACACACAATGGATGCACAGTAGGAAAGGGTATGGGTATCGTTTCCTTACGCTTAAATGTTGTATTTAAGCTTCGATGTTGAATGCTTCATTTGATAATGCATGCTGCTATGTCGATGAGATAAATGATTGAATTGTGCTTGTTGTGGTGATAAAGTGGGGTTGTGGTGCGAAGGGTTTAGGTCACCACTTTTGTTCATAGTAAGGGTGTGGTTTGACGGTATGGCGGTTAAAGCCATCACCGAAGAACTATTAACCCCTGTAGGAGAAGAGTGCTTACCCTTTACGTGCGTAAATCGGGTAGTTGACTGGAGTCAAATAGAAAAGTTTGGTGGTGGATTCCTTCGGATGTTCTTTATCGATTACGTAGTCGGTCTTGGTTGGTTTTATTGGTTTTAGTTGATGGAAACCAAAAGAAAAGTGTTTGGTATTGGATTTTCGCGGATTGTTCCGTATGTGGTGTGTGGTTTTGTCTTCCTTGGTTGAAGACGAAGAAGAGGAGTCTAGGGTGGCGCTTCTTTCGGGCGCCTTTCCACTTTTAATGCTTAGTTTGTTGATTTCTTTATGGGGAAGAAGCATTCAATTTCATTCATGTGTTTGTCTTTCTCCGAGGTTAAAGGAGTTATTGTGGAGTTGTGCGGACACATTGTCATGGCTGTAGATCTGTGGCTTTGTAGGAGTAAGTGGTGTTTGATTTCGATATTTTACTGGTTTAAGAAATCATCGTTGAAAAACCCTTCTTGTTTCGTGAAAGTTTGGGGTTTGGTGTTAAGGTTTTAATTGCAAAGGTTTAATTGAGCGCTTGGTTCCCTTTCGAGAAAATTGTCTTTCAACCATTTTCCTCTATGGGAGTCCTTGAGATTTAAAAGTGTTTTGGAAAATTCCTTTTGCATGACCAAGTTTGGGTTTGTCTCATTGCAATTTTGAGAGTCAAGTTTCCTTATGAATTCGGGATGAGATTTAAAACTAAAATGTTGCAAACAAAGTAAGTAGTCTTTTGACTGAAATCGTTTGTCCCTAGTAAGAATTGTTGTTTAGCATGTTATGTAGCATGTACCAATGTGATTTATGGGATGATGCATTGTTAAGTTAATTTGTGAGTTGAAACAATTCCATGCGGTTGTTATCTCTAGCTTGAGAATAAATAGACTACTAGTGTTGTAGTTTACTCTTAGCGAGAATGATTTAATGTGCTAAAGTACATGCTTAGAATCTGTTGCTTTGCTTTAAAAGTGCTTATGACCCTTGATAATGTTTAAAGTTTTAAACCATGTTGTATAGTTAGAACATTAAGATGATGTAAACTGCTAATAGTGTTAAAGAAGCTTTGCTGGTTGTTTAAAGATGTTCTAATTTAAACATGTTAGTAGAGAAATTTGATCATGCTAGCTTGTGACCTTAACTTGGAAGTTGATTAGAGTTGCTATTCATGTTGTTAAAAAATATTAGAATGATTGGAAGTATGCAGTCGTGTTCCTAAAATGCTAGTTTTGATATCAATTGAGAAGACATATGACTATTTGTTAATGATGTTGTTAAAAACATTGTGCTAATCTAACTTATTAAATCCAATTTAATAGTTGGAGTATGTTGTGTGGTGGAAGTTTTATTATAACCGATGTATAGGGTAGCTAAAAGCAATGTTGTTGATTGATGATTTTGCAAAGAATTGATATTGATGCTTTGGTAGTGTGGTTAATTGTTGGAAACCATTGATCCAATAGAAGAAAAAGTGTAAAACTGTGGTATTATGTCAAGTACATGTTGTGATGGGATGAACAATGGATAATAATCATGATGCAAGATTTTAATCTTAATGATTGCATATCTTAGAATCCTATTTACGAATTTTATCTTGTAGAGATATTACTTATTTGTTGAAGTCATTTTATAGATTGAACAAGTTTCAATTGTCAAGATTTTGACGTATGGATGGTATAAATTGATAGGTTGACCATGCTCAAGTAGCTGTTGAAGTACTATGTTTCAAATTTAGAGTAAGAAGTATTATGATTTAGTGATCCGTGGGGATCATGTCAATGTAGTCTGGGTTGGGTGCCTTTGTGATAAGCATCTTAAACCTTAATTAAAAGTGTTGGGAATGGTAACTAGAGGAAGAATTTGTTGTGAAGCTTTTGGTTGATTTGTGTTGGGGCTCCTCAAGGAGTAAATAGTGATTCTTGAAGTCTTTAATAGAAAGCGTAGTGGAGTACTAGAGATGGTTCTTTTTATCTTTGAGCTTGTGTTCAAAAGCTTTTGGACTGGTTTGGTTGTTTGCCATTTTAGTTGAAGAGTTTTCGGTCAAGGTGTTCCATATCTTTGTGTTTGAGTTTCCCTAAAACTTCGTAGAGATTGGTGCAAATATTTGGTTTTGGCTAATTTGTTTAGTTGGTGCTATGAGTATGGATTTACACCCCAAAAGTTTTTGAGTCGATCGCGCCCTTTCGCATTCGCACTGAATTATCTTTGAAATTAATTTTAAAAGGAAGCAGATGGTCATAAAGGGTTGTGTTGGAAACTTTTGAGTTAAGCCCTTGATGTGTAACTCTGTTTGGCTAGAGTTGGAGTCATTTGGAAAATGTGTCTGGTGTGCGGATGTTTCACAAGTCTGGATTTTTATGAATGTTTCATAAGTGAATTTGGTTAGAGAAGAGTTTTCTTTTGGGATTGAGTTTCCCTCTCTTTTGATAAAATTTATGGCAGTTGTTTGTGCAGATGTCTAACTTTGGAGTCAATGTTCTTTTCCAAAACGTTGATCTTGGTTAAAATGCGATGTTTTGCAAAGTTTAGCTATCTATCATTGGTGGGTTCTGATTTGATGTGGTGCCTTACTGTTAATTATGTTGCCGTCATAGTCTATGATTTAGCGCAACCGTCAGTGTTATGGGTATTTCAATTATTTGATACCGAGGAAGAAGTTATTTGGTGAATGACTATTCGGTACCGTTGTTCCATGATGAATGAATGGTGAAAAGTAAACATGACATCGTTTTTACATGTTAAATGATAAAAGAGTCGTTGAGCCAGGTCGGTGAGAAAGTCATATATGGAGATAAGACTAATCCGGAGTGCTCCTGAAGAATGTGCATTTATGTCATGAAACGAGATTTCCCTTGCTTTCTAGTATGAAAAGAAAGAATGAAGAAATTATGGTATCTTGGTTGTGGTGTAGGGGATTTATGCTTCCTTTGTGTGCTCTTTGTATGTTGCCGAATTCTTTCCAAAATGGTTGTTAACGCTTTGGGTTTGAGTTGTCGTGAGTATACTTGGGCTTGATAGCTAAGTGTTTTTGTGTGAGGGCGAGACCCTCTTAAGAAAGGAACCAATTGTGGTTTGGTAAAGTTTTTACGATCCTAGCTTGGGGCTAGGTGTAGAACCTTAGTGGTATAAGGGTGGTTTGTGATGGAGGTTGATGATGTAAGGATTTAACCTTTATTAAGAGTAGTGATGGGTGGAAGTGAAGTTGACGGTAGTTCGGTGATGTTTGTCCTGCCGTGAGCAATTGTCGTCACTAGTTGTTTTGGATTTGAGTTTTGCCTGGGAGAGGATAGAATGAATGTTAGCATGATCGTGTATCGGAAGGGCAAGTGTGCCTTAATGAGTTATTCCCCTCGAGGGAATTTTTCGGGAATGTAGAGAGGTCATTAAAGGAATTGTGACTTGCTTTGATTATGTCATGTTGAGTTTAATGGAGTATGGTAGTCAGGTTGGTTGTGATAGAAGTATGAAGTGTTGGCCGTGAGGATTCGAGCGTTTTGGGTTGATAGAGCCCTTTGTGGTTGGTACGCAGATTCTGTTTGGGAATGGAAGTGAAGGTCGACCTGTGAGAGGTTTCCCTTGGTTGAGCTAGATCATTACTTTTCTCGCCAAGTGTTGGTTTTGAGAACTCGTTTGTCGTTTGTTCCGGTTTTAGTCATTGTGCGAATGTTTTGAGCTGCAGAGAAGCCTTTTGTCCCTTGGGGACTTTGTTGTTGATTATGGCGCCCTTCGGATTCGAGGTTGAATCCTGTTGAAGGGGGGAAGAATGTGACACTACGGTATGGTGTGACATTACAAAATGTGAAATTAGAGAATAAAATCTTTCGGCTTGAGGTTTACTCGCGTTTTTGGGCCTTTTGAAGTGTTGTGACACCACAGAGCGTCGTAACCTTATAAAAGGTGCATGATGAGGTCAAAAACATATTGAAATATGATATAGGAGGTTAAAACCATAAGGTATGGAGGTTAATAGCATTGTCGGGCCGTTTCCGGGGTTTTGGGCCTTCCCGGGGGAGTTTGGGCCTTAAAGAGGGGGTTGTGGGCTTTGGTGGGATGGAGTGGGAATCCATTTAGGATTAGGAAAGGGGCTTAGGGCTGGTTAAAGGGGGGTTTCCCTGCCCTTTTGGGCATCCTCCCCCTGCCCCTTGCGCCCCCAAGTGCCCTAGCCGCCTCCCACACCTCCCCACCTCCTCCTTGGGCGCCTCCACCTCCCCCAAGCCTCTCCCCTTGCGCCACCACCCTCTCCACCTCCCTTGCTGCACCTAGGTGAGTTCTTGACTTCACCACCTCGAAGATCCATCCATTGGAGCGCTCCGCGATGAGGAGATCCGGTGGATTTGGAAGCGAGGAAGGGGATCGCGCGAACCGGGAGGAGATCTATTGGGTTTTCGTGCGTCGGGCAAAGGTATGTCCATGGAAATCCTTGGGGTTAATCTAGGTACTGTTATAAGGGTGTTTATCAAATTTTTAGATCAATTGGTGGTGCTGGAATTGAGTAATTTGGATTAGATCTAGATGTTGCCACGTTCTGTTTTTGGGACAGCATGAGCAGTCGACCTAGGGTTTGCGTTTTCGTCAATTTAGAATCCGAATCTGTCCGTACGGATGTTGAAGAAGTTGTAGATAATTTCATTATATTTCAGTGGGTATAAAGCACGTTAAATTACGCCCAGCCGTTTGAAAGTTATGGCTGTTTTACCGAGCGTGATAAAATCTGTGACGTAATTGGAACAGCTCACGGTAATCTGTAGATTAAACAACTTTAGAGTCCGAATCAGTCTTTCCATATACCTAGAGAAAGTTGGGAAATTTCCTAAGCTATGCGAGGATGTACTCGTTTAATTGATTCGTAGTCCCAGAACTCAAGTTATGCCTTTTGCAAGGCTGCTGTCCCGACGGGACAGAACCTCTGTTTTTAGGTTTTACGAGTAGTTGGCAATGTCGGGGTAGATGAGGGTTTGCGTACTGTTTTGTGGACATGATTGTGTGTGTGTGGTACCTATGTGCAGGTGGTGCGACCCCGGGAGTGCCCTCTGCTTCCCGCCAATCCGTTGCCCGTGGTTGAGGCAAGTGTGTTGTGATGGATAGCGATTTGTAGGTTGCTTGTTGAGAATAGATGGAATTGACTACATGATATATGATCACTTGCCATGCTTTTATGATTGCCAATGATATGATGAGCATGTTTAATATGTTATGATGCCATGTGTTACTATGTGAGTTAAATATGATGTTGGCATAAATGCATACATGGCATGTTACATGGCTCGGGCGGTGAGAAAGTCATAACTAGTCCGGGAAGGTCGGTGAGAAAGTTATGACTAATCCGGAAAGCCAATGAGTAAGTCCTACATCGTGATTCCATTCACCGCGGTGAACGGAAGTGAGGAGTAGGCACCCTCCATCTTCGGGATGGAAGGGGGGAGAGGGTGCACACCGACGGGTGTGTACTCAACCATACCGGTATGAGTTTCCAAGGAGACATGAGCATTGCATTACATTGCATACATAATGATGATGATATTGTTAAGTGTTCATGAATGAGATGATATATATGATGGGAGATGTTATGGCCATGATATTGTTCTTGTTGTCCATTGCAATATGCTTGCTGAGTTTCGAACTCTCGTTTGTGTTTTCTTGTTATTTTAGGTACCATGAGAACGGCATGCGGGGAAGGGAAATAGTCACACGCCCACACGTAGCTTCACCATATTGATTCCACAAGTCATTCTATTAGTTTGATAATAAATTGCGTGTGATGATTATTGCTTTAAGGTTTAGCTTTGCTATATGAGAGTTTTATTGTTCGTTTGACCCTTGGAGACATTATGTGTTTGAAACTAGACTTATATTGTTGCTAAGTCGTTAATTATTGCTGTTTTTAGTTGTCTCTCATAATCCATAAATTGATATACTGTTGTTGCTCCTTTAATTCATGTTAATACAAAGGTGATGCTACCGAAATTTCGGTTTTTAGCATATGTACCTTTGCTGGAATTTATGGTAACTTGTGGTATTTAGATGTTGTTTAGCTTATGTTTGGTAGCATTCAGGCATAGTAAATGCCGGGGTGTTACAGCAGCCATCCTAAATCGACATTGTACCAAAAGTTAGTTTGACAGTAGTAAGATATAATTACAATTTACATAACAAAAAATGATCACAAAACTTACTTACAATTTGTTATATACATTTTTCAACTAATCACCCTGGTTCATATCATTTGTCGCATCGTTGTCGACTTGGACAAAAAGATTGTCAAGTCCTATCCCGATATATATGGAAAGTTGTACTTAGGGCACGCATAAGATAAGTAGTACACTTGCTCGACCTGGTTAGGGAGAATAAACTCTTCACTCCCTGTATACAGTTTCATATGGTTAATTTCGACTAGGCCTAGTTCTGGAGTCCGTCGCACCCTATATGTAGGATGAAACCATTTACAACGAAAAAGAACCACTGAGAGATCGTTACTTCCATCAAAGACAACCTCTATTATCTCTTCAATAATCCCATAATATTCTATATCGTTGCCATTACTATCTTGAACATAACTCACGACCCCACTATTTACTGTCGTCAAATTTAGACGTGCTAACTCCGCTGCTCTAGAGCAAAAATGATACCCATGGACGTCATAAGACCCGTGCACTTTGACCGTACGGTTGCATGATTTTGACATCTGTTGAAGTTCATTGTGCACACTAGCATGCTTGTGACACTGCAAATTGGTTTAACCCAAGTTAAGAATAACATATTATACACAGGTTGTTAATCAATAAAAATTATCATGGGTTCAGATATTTACATGATAGAAGAACCAAGTTAAGAAATTCGGATGGCCTGGTCCACAACCCCTTTCTTTCTGGTTATCAATTTGTTTGTGTGTAGGTTCGCCTTGCCTTTTCAATTCCTGTTGGATAAATTGCCTACAAAGAGAATGATTTAAGTTTTAAATATCTAGTATACAATGCTATACAACGCATAACGTGTTTGACAAATAAACTTACTCGATGTACCCATCCATTTCCTCCATATTGGTGTAGATATATAATTGTACACGAACCCTCTCATCCGGTTCTAATTCACGTAATGTACTTCTCCCTATAGATTTTCCTTGTATCTGAAACACCTTTATGCTCGACACTTTTCTTTTATACACTTTCTTATACCTGGGCTCATAAGCATTGACATTGTTGGTTGGTGCGAAGTACTTACTCGTGAAGTATGAAACCTCCTGAAGTAGGCATGCTGCCGCAATGGATCCTTCGACACGTGCCTTATTTTTAACCTTTGCTCTGATACTCTTTAACATACGTTCCATGGGATACATCCATATGTACTGCACAGGGCCTCCAACCTTTGCTTCATAAGGTAGATGTACCAAAAGATGTTGCATCGCGTTAAAGAACCCAGGAACATATATTTTCTCAAGCTTGGTAATTAGCAACACTATTTCCTTCTCCAACTCTGCCATTCTGGACTCGCTGATCTCTTTAGCACAAAGTTGTCTATAGAAGAAGCTAAGTTCAACCAATGCTCTCCATATGTCCTCATCTACGTATCCACGATAAGCCACAGGAACTAACCGCTCAATAAATGTGTGGTAGTCATGACTTTTCATTCCATTTATCTTCCCTTGAGCAAGACTCACACCGCGCCTAATGTTGGTAGCATAACCATCAGGAAACTTCACCTCTTTTTGGATCCAAAGAAGAACCTCCTTTCTCGGTGAGGGTGTTAAATAATATTTAGCTTTAGGTTTCTTTGTGGATGTATCGCTCATATTCAAGGCAGGTCTGTCGCATATCAAGGCACAATCTAACCGGGCTTTGGCATTATCTTTGGTTCTATCAGGTATGTCGAAGTTCGTGCTGAAGATGGACTCACTCACATTTCTCTCCTGATGCATCAGATCAAGGTTATGAGGCAGTTTCAAGTCCTTTGCATAAGGGAGACTATAAATACTACACTTGTGAGTCCAATGGTGTTACTCACCGTAACCTTCATAATCGTTAGGAGTGTCTTTGAGATTATTCTGCCTAGCAATGATGTCAATGACCCGCAAACATTTCAGTGGACCTTCTTTTATCACCTTTCCTTTACAGAATGCATTTGTCTGTCTCCTGGATGGGTGGCTTAAAGATAAGAACCGTCGGTAACAATCAAAGAAACATGTTTTGCCACCATTCTGCAATTGAAAAGCACCTGTGTCATCCATGCATATGGGGCGAGACAATCTCCCATGAGTGCTCCATCCTGAAAACATAACATATGACGGGAAATCATGAATGGACCACAGGTAAGCAACGCGCATCCTGAAATTCTGCTTTGTTGAGCTATCATATGTCAAGACACCGTTTGTCCACAACTCTCTTAGCTCAGCCATGAGTGGTTGCATCAACAAATCCAAGTGCTTCCCAGGATGGGTAGGCCCTGGTATGATCAGAGAAAGGAACATATATTCCTCTTTCATGCAATGTTCCGGAGGGAGGTTATACGGAATGGTGAATACAGGCCAACATGAATATGATTGTGCGCTCATGCTAAAGGGTGTGAACCCATCTGTCGTGAGACCAATACGCACATTTCTTGGATCTCTTGCAAAATCATGATTCATTTCATCAAAGTACTTCCAAGCTTCACCATCGGATGGATGAACCATGACACTTTCTTTCACACATTTTCCTTCTTTGTGCCACCTCATATGCTTCGCTGTCTCTTCCGACATAAACAACCGCTGCAAACGTTGTGTTATTGGAAAGTAATGCAACGTTTTCTTGGCCACCTTCGTCTGTTTGGTGTTACCATCTTTGTCGGTAACTTCAACATACCTAGACTCTCCACAGCAATCACAGTGGGTCTACAGCAATCACAGTGGGTCTTTTTTGCAAGCTCCTTCCAGAAGATTATGCAATACCGATACCGAGGACAATAATTTATTTTCTCGTACGGCATTCCTAGACCACTTAGAATTTTCTTTGAATCATACAAGTTTCGTGGCATTTTGTGGTCTTCGGGGAGAAGGCTACAAATAAGCTTCACTAAGTCATTGTAGCATTTGGTTGAGAAATTATGCTTTGACTTAATTGTGATAAGACGTGCAACAGCCGCAAGGAGCGTCATGTTTGTTTTCTCATGCAACGGCTCTGAAGCGGCCTTCAAAAGCTTTAAGAAATCTGTTGCAAGTGGGGCAGGCATTTCCTCTTGTGGGAGATCTAACCCCTGACCAATGTTGTTCCATTATGTCAATTTCATCATAACCTTCGACAATATTGGAGGGTTGTACTCTAACAGAACTAGATGGTCCACTTCGCACGCTTTCGCCATGATCAATCCATCTATAATAATTTGCTTTAAAGCCGTTCTTACAAAGAAGCATCTCCATTTCTGCCCGACATCTCTTCAGGCTATTACCACAGAGAGCGCACGGGCATCTCACTACTGCCATGTCCGACACAGGCGTCAACCCAAAAGCCTGACAGATAAAATCTTTCGTGCCCTCCTTCCACTCGACGGAGTGCCGTCCATTCTTATTCCAACCATCATACATCCACCTCCGAGAATTTTCCATAATCGGCTGAAAAAATGTAACATGAACCATGAATGCATGCAAAGAGTTTATGAATGTAACTTAAACCCGAATGTTACACTCTCCAGCACCAATAATTACAAAATATTAGGATAAATTTTAGTAAAGCAAGCGAACAAATATGAGGTTGCCGAACTTATTAAAAATTTCGGCAGCACCTCCCCTAAAACTAGGATATCCACTCAGCAGACAGAAGACAATTAACAGTGTAATATCAACAACAATAAAAGGTATATATGTCCATCTTGACCCAACTAGCACATATACACATATATATATATCCATTAACACATCATACACACACATTATATATATATATATGTCCATTAACACATCATACACATATGCTTCAATATTTCCACTAGCGCGCGCACACACACACATATATATATGTCCATTATCACATCGTACACATCATACACATATATATGTCCATTAACACGACCAATACTTGTTTCTGTTGGATGGTCAGTGCAACTATTTTTCATGATTTATCTCCGTAGTTTTGTTTAATTAGTAGGCATCTCCTTAATACACAAACCCTAATACTCCTAACACATGCCAATCTTGCTATTTTTCGACGGTTTCTAAAGCCGTCGACACTAGCCCTAACTAATAATTAAAAAAGCAATGTAATGTTACCTTTGTTTCTATAGCTGTCGACCCTCGCCAGATTGGGACGTGGGGCAGCGAATAGGGAGGCACACGGGCTGTGGGGTGGCGACCATCGGGGAGGCGCACGGGCTGTGGGGGCGGCGACTAGCCGGCGGTCCTCGGGGAGGCGCGCGGTGGTGGCCCTCGGCGGGCAGAGGAGCGGCGGTGGCGGACGACCTGTGGGGGCGGCGGCGCTAGGGATTGGAGGACTGAGCAGAGAAGGCAATGAATGAGCAGAGCGACCAGATCGGGAAGAAGGCATCAAGTTGCTGGGCTTAGTGTCGATGGCTAGCTCAGCCGTCCACCCTAAGTGCCCCCAGTTATGGTCGACGGCCAGCTCAGCCGTCTACCATAATTGTGCCCATTGGGTGGACGGCCAGATTGGGCTATTGACCTTAACTAGGGTGGACGGCTTATCTGCACCCCGTCGACCCTAATCTGCAACAGTCTCCCCAATTTCAGAGCGGGATAAATGGTGCACATTTTTCACGGTTAGGGTCCACGGCTGTGCTTTTGGCCGTCGAGCTTAGTCTACTTATGGTCGACAGGGTATTTTGACCGTCCACCATATATGCAGCCGTGGAGAATAAGTACTTTTGTTGTAGTGTATCCGCCAAATATAGGACAGGGGTATCAGTTTTTTTCTATCCGAATATCCGTCAACTATATTGGCCTAGCCCAAAGAACTTGGCCATTGGCCTAGCCCATTCATTACATGTTTACCATGGCAGTCCATTCTCCATGGCAGCCTTGGCCCAGCCCATTCACTACTCTAGTTCGCGGAAGTGACCTTTGGCATAGGTATCCTAGGGATGAAAGCTACTACATGTTTTCTATCGCAGCCCATTTATTTTGATAATTAGTTAGTTTTGTTGATCCTCAAGTAGTATATTCTTTCAATAATATTTGTTGGGTTCTGTTGATATATAACTTGCTATTATGGCTATGTATCATTTGGTTTGTTTCAATATATGTTACTCTATATATATACATGCATTACCTGTATATCTTTATTCGTTTTCGACCCGAATCCGTCGAGTATCCGCCCTGTGCCTGTATCCCGAAGAACCCAAATTCATACATGAATCCTGCTAGCCCATATCTAGTTCTAAATCCGGGGAAAAAAATATAGGTTAGAATACAAGAAGAGAAATATTCGCCCGTACCCGACCCATTTTCACTCCTATTCCAAACACATTATCGGATGTTCTCTACACTTAGTTTAGACGCCTACTACACCATTATGTCCCATGAAGGACATCAAGAAGTGACTAGTATTAGAACAAGGACATAGTTTGTGATCATTGGTCATCACCTTTGTGCACAAAACAGGATAAACATTAGAAATAGCTAGTTGTTATTCTGGTTTTACCAGTACATCAGAAAAAAATAAGGATATGCTAACATAAAATTCCAAGAGCAAGGTACTAGACCAAAATGGTTCATTTTGTTCTCATAGAAATTAGCTCATTTTAACACAACTATGAGCTTTATTTGTACTTATGATATTGCCCCATCCGATTACTATTAGGCCTTCAGATCACTTGTTGAACGAAAGATTTCAAGTGCCCACAATAAACAGCAGAAAGATAAATTGAGTAAAGCAAAACATGATTGGTAAATAGACATGATTGTAAACAACAACATGATGGTAACACTTAAATACCACACAATAACTTACTTAAGATGTCTTATAGGTTCTTTGTTCATAAGGAACAAACTAGACTTCATAAGAGTAGCACTGCAGTAAACAAATTACAGGACAACACAAGTCCACAATCATCAGTCGAAAAACAGGAATCTAGGCAGGCAAATATGTAAATAGATAGATAGATCAGATCACATTTGACAGGATCTTGGCAAACAACAATGGTGGACAAGGAGGGTAGAGCCGCCAACAATTTTCCTTTCGCTCTACATCATCACAGCAGAGTGCACGATCTGCAGCCCCGTCCCCTCCGCCGGTTCTGGCGCCTACTGCATCTCATCACCACAGCCTGACGGCCCGTTCAGGTCGAACGATATCCCAGCAGGGCGAGACAATGACGACGTGACGTCCATGAAGTTGTCGTCGCTGACCGACTCCGTGGACCCAAACTTGTGGGGGGTTCGCACACCAAGGAGCTTCGGCTTCTTGCGCAGCGGGCTGCGCCTGCACGAGGCCACCAGACACTCCGTTGTGGAGCTGTGGGAACTGCTCGCTGGCCTAGCCAGCATCTGATCCTCGGGCGTGGCAAAGGCCGGTGAGACAGAAAGCTCGACCGGCCAGGTGCAAGGTGCGGGAGCTGGTCGGAAGAACAAGTTGGGTTTGGGTGCAGTTGCCCGCTGGAAGGGAAAAGCAGGGGCCGGCGCGGGCGCCGGCTCTGGAGCAGGAGCAAGTTGTAATGAGAGGGGTGCGGCTGAGTACAGGAAGGGATAAGGAGGCACAGGCGCTGGTGCAGATGCTGGCCTGAAGGAGAACTGAGCGGGTGCGGGCGCGGGCGCGGGCGCGTTCTGGAAGGAAAAGGCCTCAGGCGCTCGCGCCGGCGCCGCCGCCCGCTCTGGCGTGACCGCAGGTGCTGCGAGTGGGCGTCCGCGTGTGCCACCGCCACCCGCTCGGCGTACAGCTCGTGCACGGCGTGCGTGCACGCCGTTGAAAGTTGTGAAGTGAATGAGCACAGCCGCCGCCGCAGACGTCGGCCGTAGAGGCGGAGGCTGGGAGAAGTTGGGCTTGGCCCTGTGCCCCTGTATCGTTATCGCCGCGGTGTCGTAGGCCCATGCAGCCTCCTCCGCCGTGTCGAACGTCCCCAGCCACAACCGCGACCGCTGAACCGGGTTCCGGATCTCCGCCCCGAACCTCCCCCGCTTCCGCTCCCTCACCCCGCGGTACTTCCTCGGCGCCGCCTGCACCATCCTCTCCCCAGCCCTAGCCCTCGCCGCCGCCGCCGCCTCCTTCGCCAGTTCCTTCACCCCTTGCATTCTCGTGACGGAAGCACACACGTGGATGGATAGGTATCAATCCGCGATTGTGATGCGAGCGTGGTGTGATCTCCGAGGAGGAGATCGTGGGGTGGGATTTAAGGGCAGGATTCTTCGCTTGTTGTCGCGGCACCACCGTCCACCTACCCACCATCACGCGCGCCGCGCTCGCGTCACGCCCCGGCCGTCCACCCCTCGCGCTTGCCTTTTTCTCCCTCGGCGTTTCTGCCTTTGCGTCGATTGTCCTCACGCTAGTGGTTTCGGGGCGGGAAGTGTTGCCGGTGCGTCGTCCGCTGCGTTGGCCTGCGCGCGACTGTCCTCCATCGGCCGCGGGCGTCCACGTGTGCCGCGCGCTGGGAGGGCTGCATGCTTGAACAGTACTGCAAGTCAAGGCGTCAAGGGTTGCGCTAGAGCCTAGAGATAGATATGCATTACAGTTCGTTGGAAACGTGACCTCACTAAGAAGGGTGGATGGTGTGATGCTCCATGATCAACCGCATAGTAACTTAGCAACGGTTGAAATTTGAATGGCGCACACTCGCATGTGTATGAGACTGAGAGACGAGTGTCGATTTATGTGTGCAGTGTGTTAGGGTTGAGTGAGAAATGCGAGCGGGTACTTGTGTAAGTTGATCCGTGGTTGTGGAAATGTGGAAACGGGTGCTCACCTTTCGGTTCAATGACTCGCGCATGGTACTATTAAATTATGTCTGTACATGATATCGGTTATCTATATAGAAATGTCGTTATACCAGGAGAGTTGCATGGTTCGGTATGTGGAAACGGGTGCTCACCTTTCAGTTCAATGACTCACGCGCATGGTATTATTAAATTATGTCCGTACATGACATCGGCTACCTATATAGAAATGTCGTTATACCAGGAGAGTTGCATGGTTCGGTATGTGGAAACGGGTGCTCACCTTTCAGTTCATTGACTCACGCGCATGCTATTATTAAATTATGACCGTACATGACATCGGCTACCTATATATAGACAATAATGACACTAAAATATCCGTCGACTCCTTATCTCTCCCCTCTTCTTCTGCCGCCTCGCCCCTGTTTTCCCTCCCGGCAAACCCTAACCCCAAAACCGATCAAATAACTCCTTTTCCTCATCCTTCTCCATGTTAGCGCTCATTGCCCTAGTGATCACTCTCATCGACACCATATGCATGATCCCTATCGATGATAAAGCGGTGAGAATAGCATCTCAGGGTGCGCTCTGCTACAAAAGGTATGAACTTTTTTAGGTGATGCTCCTTTCACTACTACAAAACACTTAATAGGTGTCGGTCCATTAGTGTCGGTTTTTTTGGAACCGACACAAATAAAGTTTTTGTGTCGGTTCTAAAACTCAAAATGACGGGAAGACTATTTGTGTCGGTTCTAGCTAAAAACCGACACAAATAATGCATTATTTGTATCGGTTCCAGCCAAAAACCGACACTAATAGTAGTCATATTATTTGTGTCGGTTCTAGCAATAAACCGACACAAATAGTCCAATTTTATGTGTCGGTTCTAGCAAAAAACCGACATAAGAATCTGGTTCGTCTGTTGGGATACTCCGATCGAGGCATTCTTTGGCTTGTTACAAAGATGACGAGAAGCTCTATCCATAAATGAGTAGCTTTTTCAATTATTTACTTGTGTGAGTGCGAGCAAGATGAAAGAATTAAAAGAAAAACATCGTTTAAGATCTCAAAACGGCCTCCGAAGTTTAGTACCCGTTTTGGAGTACGATAACATTAAAATATATCTCAAACCGTGTTTAGAATATGAGAAAATTAAAATTGGTTTTCGGGTGCTCTGCAGGGTTAAGAGGAGAAGAACGTGTTATATGTCACATGCGATCACAACAGCACTAAAGCACTGTATCTGTAAGAATTCCGAAGTAAAGTGTGCTTGGGTGAGAGTAGTTCTAGGATGGGTGACCTCTCGGGAAATTATAAGAGTTAAGCTCCCGGTTAGAACAGATATATTTTTTATCATATTATTTGTGTCGGTTGTAGCCAAAAACCGACACAAATAATCATATTATTTGTATCGGTTCTATCCAAAAACCGACACAAATAATATTATCTATGTCGGTTCTAGCCAAAAACCAACACAGATAGTCTTATTAGTGTCGGTTCTGATAATCTCCGATTATTACTTTTGGTATTCTCTGTAGTAGTGTTTGCTCTACATCCGTGAGGATGCTTCTAAAATGTTGATAGCCGACAAACACCAACCATAAGAAACACTCTTGTTTTTACCAAGCATGACTTTTCCAAGGAAGCATAACTTGCATTTGCTCTATGTTTTGTTATTTCCTTTTTTTTATGTCCCTTTTGCATGGTGGTTTCTTGTTTAAAGGCCGCGAGCCTTATGGGGTGCACTTCCTCGGGTAGAGCCGTAGAGCGCTAGAGGCTAATGGGCCAAGCATGCTTACTCAACATGAACAGATGCATCCCATTGTGCATTAGCACAACCGTCCAAAAGCTTCACCACAACGCGCAGGGTTCACATTACCGAAATCATCTTGAAAATCGCCCCTAGCACGGTAATGATTTTCGTCGAAAATCGATCGAAAATTATCAAAAATCGAAGAGTTCCGAATTCAAAATTTTTGAACAAAAATATCAGAAAAAAATCAAAAATTGCTCGATATACCTCGATAGTCGCTCGATATGCCTCAATAGTCACGATATTTACCTCAATAATTATCCGACTAAGTGAACTTCCATGATGGTCAATTTTTCGAGCAATTTTCGCTCGATATAGCTTGAAAATCGTTCGATATGCCATGATAATCGTGATATTTACGTTGTATAAACTTTTCTGAATTTTTGAATTTTATTTTATTTTTTTTAATTTAACCGGTTTACCGACTGATATCTAATATCGTACCGGTTCGATAAGGTCGATTATCACGATATTCGAGCGATAATCAATGATAAATTGAACCCTACCTATGCGTCACGCGTCACACCGCATTCACGTGTCTAGTGTGTTAACATGTCTAGACAGTCTATCTTCTATGCAAAAACTTGTGGTCTATGGCTACATGGCTAGCGTGTGGGTGTCGAGGTTCACTATACCATTTTGCCGCCTGAGCGTGGGTGTTAGGGTTTACTATACTGATTTGCTGACGAAAATTGGCTAGGGTCGACACCTGTTTTCATCGATTATCGCTCGAAAATTGCTAGAAATCAAACAAAAGCCAAAGTCAAACCGATTTGAATTGGGCGGTCAAAACTGGAGCGAAAATTGCCTCATTTTGGTGATAATCGAACGGTTTCTAGCGATTATCGACTGTTATTATTTGAAAACGGTAGATTGAAGGAAAAAAGGCAAAAATTACAGAAATTTCGAAAAAAATGCATAAAATGCTTGGTAATTTGTAAAAACGCGATAAAGGCCCAAAAAATCATAAAAATGTTAGAAATATATAGAAAAATAGGAGGAATTTTTGGCATGACCTATCCTACATTGAAGACAACGTCATGTCGTTTAGAACACATTTTACAATAATAGCACAACTATAGAAAAATATGAAAAAATGGGAAAATTTTGGCATGGCCTTCCTTATATTTTAGACAATCTCAAGTATTAAAGTAGACATTTAGTAATAATATCTCAACAAATAACATTTCATGTCAACACCATTCACAAATCAATCCAACAAGCTGTCGGGACCCGAATTTGCAAATCCGGACCCTCTGTGTATTCAGCACTAGTCCAGGAACGCGCTAGTGCACACAGCCTTAACATCGGTAAATATCACAATCATACCACTCGATACTAATAAAGTACTTTAATTAAATAGTCAAACTGGTTGCTCGACCTTATGGTCAAGTTACAAATATACGCCTCGCAGGGCGAAACTTATTAAGAGAGAAATAATAGCAGCGGAAAAATAAGATAACATCGTGGCGCCATCCAGTATACCACAAGCAACTGACTGGGCTCGCTCCCTAAGTAGACGGTTCCTCTTGGAGCTCCTCCTCCAAAGTTGGTGTAGTCTCCTCTTCAACTGGTGTTGTATTGTGGCAAGGGTGAGTACTTGGTACTCAGCAAGTCATGCACAGAATGCAAGCTAATAGACTATATGCATGGCTTGATACAAAGGAATGGCTCAAGGTATATTTGCAGTAAAACAGCATTTGACAAGTAGCATAAGTAGATTCGAAAGCAGTAGAAACAAGTATAGCATAGATAACTTTTCAAGGAGTTTAATAAACATCTTTCCCATCCTAATCCACAATTCCATCAACATCATTATTAGTCCAACCCAACCTTTCAAGTCCAAGTTATTTTTGAGAAAATCTAACCCTTGACTGTAATTCCCGAGCGATGTCCAATACGGTGGACACGGCTATTCGAATAGATTTTTCACTCTGCAGAGGTTATGCACTTTACCCACAAGATACAGTCAAACACCACAAAGGCGAGTTCCCGTAACAAAGTCTTTCGGAAACTTCTAACAATACAAGTGAGCCTCCCCGGTTATTGCACACTAACCCTTCCCTTAGCTAAGGCGAAGTTTAGGCCAATCAACCGTTAGATGGGTACTGGCCTCGGCCCGATGCGCTCCCCGTACAACTTACACAAAGGGTGTAGTTGACCTCCTGAGGTCCCACAGGTACGTTATTAGCAACTTAGTCAACTAGGTCCATCCCATTACAGACATGTGGTTGCACGTTAGACTCAGTTCAAAGGCTTGCAAGGTGAAGTCCTTAGGGTGACCAGGGCAAGACTACCCGAAGAACCAAACCAACATTCCCAATGCCACAACTGGCCCACCTGATTATTCTTGCCACATGCCCCGGTCAAAAAACTATTTATCAAACCCCCGTTGATTACCATGCACCACGTGCCATCAACATCACATGATACCTTTCCAAAACAGGTTCAATATATCATTAAGTCAATATTAACGTTTGATTGTCCAAAATCATGTCATGAGCACGTAGCAGGTCTAAGCCATATACTACAACGATCTATAAACCCATGTTGGCAATTTTAGTAATGTCCAACTAGTAATCCACACTAGGGTGACAAGGGGTCATGGCACATACTTAAGTAATCAAGGTGTCATACAGCAATTTGGTATTTATCTAATTCCCCATATTTAAATAAAGTATTTTCTAATTGAACTAGCATGCAATAGGTTAAATCAAAATAGGTTTCAAAATAGGATCAACATGTTCAAAGCACAACTTGCCTTCAAAAAGTACTTGTTCTTGGTCTTGAGTTGGATCTTGAGTCAACACTTCTCCTTCGAATCCTTCCGGCACTTCAACGTCTACTCGTAAAGCGTGCAAATAGCAACCAATGAATAAAACAGTAGACAAAAACATCCAAACATCCAAATAAAGTCCATAAACAGAGAGAGCATAATTTTATGAATTTTTAGAAACTGGAATCGTCAAATTCGGAGTTAAAATGCAAAAGTTATAGCATTTTGAAATTTAAATAATCAATTAAATAATTTTACAGAGAAAAACTTTAGTCCAAAAATTAAATAAAATTTATAATTAGGTAGATCTCAATTTTATACAAATTTAAAAATTTGAATCACTCAAATCGGAGTTGAAACGCAAAAGTTATAAGCGTTTGAAGTTTGAATCAAAATCTGAAATCATTATTTCGAATTAATAAATCATTTTCTTTTTCGGAAATTAATTATTGCGTCAGCGAGGACACGTGGCAGCTTCTGATTGGCCTGCTGACGTTAGCCGGTTCATGGACTCGGTCCACGCTCGGCTCGGGTCTACCGTGGACTCGGTCCACGGCTCCACGTGTCAGCGGCGGTGGGTCCCCTCGGGTAGCGTCATTGGCGTCGGCGAGGCTCGGCCGCAGTCTTGGCGGTGGGACCGGTAGCGTCATCGCTGACGTCACTACACGGCTGGGGTGACCGCCGACGTGCGGGCCCGCCATGACGTCAGCGTGACGTCATGGTGCGGTTTAGTCACGTCGCTCACACGCGGCGTGTCGGCGTCCTACACGCGGGTGCGGCCGACCGCGGCGGTCGAGCTTCCCGACACGCGTGGCGCAATCTCGGCCGTTGATTTGAAAATCGACGGCCCAGATTAGATCTGGACTCACGCGTTTGGGTTAACGCGTTTGATCTGGACCGTTGGATCTAGATCCAACGGTCGAGATTGGATCTGGGATTTTGGACGGGATCTCACCGGCGGGATGACGTGGACGCGTCTGGACCTTCGGATCTTGATCGGACGGCGGTGAGAGCTCGAGGGCAACGATGGCTGTGCGGCGGCGCTGTCTCACCGGACGCGAAGACGGCGACGACCCCGTCGGCGTTTGCGGGCTACTCCGGCGAGATGGATTGTGCCTACGGGTGCGCCTTGGCCTGGGGAACTCGGGGCTGGGTTCGGATGCGGCGGAGGACGGCGGACGGCGGCGAGGCGAGACAAAAACCGTGGCAGCGCTTCACGCAACTACGGTGAGCGATTCCGGCGAACCTACGGTGGCTAGAGCTCGGTGGGTTAGGGCAAAAAGTGCGCGGGATCACGGCGGTCCTCGGGGTACCACCCGGTACTTAAATGCCCTCGGCATGCGCGCACGGGACGGAGCCCTAGTCCCACACGGAGGCGGAGTCCGGCGGCGATTCGGACGGAGATGACGACGCACGACCGTCCACGTGTCCGGATCAACGGCTGGGATCGCACGGCGTGAGCAGTGCAGATCGGATCCGATCGGATCGGTGCGGCTTGAATCGGGCCGTTGGATCTCGATCCAGCGGTCGGATCGATTAGGGTTAGAACCGGGTTCGGTCGAGTCCGCGTGGCTCGGGTCGGACTCGAGTCGACTTCGGACTTCGGTCCGTCGGATGAAACGATACTTGACCCGACTTCGATTTTCCAGCGATTTAATATTTTAAAAAAATTCGATAATTCATTTAATTCATTAAAAATAGCAAAAGACTCAGAAAAATTCCAGAAAAATTCTGGAAAATATTTTGAAACATTTTGGACTGAAATAAAATATTTCCAACAAAACTTTATTTGAAAATTTAATTTCTTTAATTATTTCAATATGGAATAAATTCAAATTAAATCCAAATAAATCCAAATCAATTCCAGAAAATTCCAAAAATTCACAAATGTGCAAAATAATATTTTAATTTCATGAAAAGCAAAAATTGGGGTGTTACAAACCTCCCCCCTTAATAGAATCTCGTCCCCGAGATTCAGGGCTTACTAAAGGAATAGGTTCGGAAACTCTTTCTTCAATTCCTCTTCGCGCTCCCAAGTTGCTTCACTCTCCGCGTGGTTGCTCCACTGAACTCTACAGAATCGGGTTGACTTGTTCCTCGTCTCTCGATCCATTGTGTCCAGAATCTTCACGGGGTGCTCCTTGTAAGTCAAATCTTCCTGCAACTCAATTGACTCTAGCGGTGTCTGTTCCTCAGGTACTCGAAGACACTTCTTCAACTGGGACACGTGGAACACGTCATGTACTCCTGCTAACGATTGTGGCAACTCCAGCTGGTAAGCAACTTCGCCTCTACGGTTCAAAATCTTAAATGGTCCAACGTAACGGGGTGCGAGTTTTCCCTTGGCATGGAACCTCTTAACTCCCCTGAGAGGCGTAACTCTGAGGTATACAAAGTCTTCCGGTTCAAAACTCAAATCCCGGCGACGATTGTCAGCATAACTCTTCTGTCGTGATTGGGCTATCTTCAACCTTTCCCTAATCATGGCAATCTGCTCTTCAGCTTCTTGAAGAATATCAGGCCCAAAGACGCGGCGCTCGCCGGTCTCATTCCAGTTTAATGGCGTCCGACAGTGGTCGACCATCTGAGGCCTCAAATGGTGACATCTGTAAACTAGCCTGGTAACTATTATTGTAACTGAACTCGGCATACGGCAAATTCTTATCCCAAGAGGTAGCATAAGCCAATGCACACGCTCTTAGCATATCCTCCAGAATCTGATTGACTCTTTCGGTCTGTCCATCCGTCTGTGGATGATAGGTCAGATCTTGAAGTTCAAACGGGTTCCCATGGCTTCATGCAACTTATTCCAGAACCTTGAGGTAAATTGGGTACCTCTGTCCGATACAATCCTCTTTGGCACTCCGTGCAAACAGACGATCCTGACCAAATACAACTCTGCTAACTTATCTCCCGAGTAAGTGGTCTTTACGGGGATAAAATGGGCGACCTTGGTCAAGCGATCCACTATAACCCATATGGAGTCATAACCTCCTTGAGTCTTAGGCAAACCGGTAATGAAATCCATTCCGATTTCCTCCCACTTCCACTCAGGTATTTTCAGCGGTTGCAACAATCCTGCTGGTCTCTGATGCATTGCCTTGACTCTCTGGCATACGTCGCACAATGCAACATGCTCGGCAACTTCACGCTTCATGCTCGGCCACCAGAATCTCTCCTTCAAATCCTGATACATCTTGGCACTTCCAGGATGAATTGAATACTTGGAGTCATGGGCTTCCTCCAAAATCAGCTGTTTTATTTCCTTCTTGTTGGGCACACAAATCCGATTCTTTATCCATAACGTGCCCTGCTCATCTAGCTTGAAGTCCTTTGCCTTGCCCTCCTCCATTTTGGACTTAATCCTGCGGATCTTGTCATCATCCTTCTGTCCTTCTCGAATCTGATCTTCTAGGGTGGGCTTCACTTCCAATGCCGCCATGAATCCTTCTGGTACGACTTCAATCTGCATTCTCTGGAAATCCTCACATAGCTCATCCTGACTTGTGACCAGCAACATACTCACGGTATGGCTTTTCCGGCTCAGAGCATCGGCAACTACGTTTGCCTTTCCAGGATGGTAATGGATTCCAACATTGTAGTCCTTGATCAACTCTAACCATCTCCTCTGCCTCATGTTCAGGTCTGATTGGGTGAATATGTACTTAAGGCTCCTATGATCCGTGTACACCTCACATCTGTTCCTGATCAGATAGTGACGCCATATCTTCAAGGCATGCACTACGGCAGCTAATTCTAGGTCATGTGTCGGGTAATTCTCCTCATGCGGCCTCAACTGCCTTGATGCATAAGCAACAACCTTTCTGTTCTGCATCAGCACACATCCAAGTCCTTGACGCGATGCATCACAATAGATATCAAAGCTTTGATTAACATCCGGTAGGACTAACACCGGCGCTGATGTCAATCGTTTCTTCAGTTCTTGAAAACCTTTCTCGCACTCTGGCGTCCATGCGAACTTCTTCTCCTTTTTCAGCAATTGCGTAAGAGGTCTCGCAATTGTCAAAAAGCCTTCAATGAAACGACGATAGTAACCTGCCATTCCAAGGAAACTTCTGATCTGGGTTACGGTCTTCGGCTGCTCCCAGTGTAACACAGCTTCTACTTTACTTGGATCAACGGCAACTCCTTCTGCGGTCATTACATGTCCGAGGAACTCCACCTTGTCCTTCCAAAAATCACACTTACTGAACATGGCGAAGAGTTGCTGTTCCCTCAGCTTTTCCAAAACTCGCCTCAAGTGCTCTGCATGTTCATCCTCTGTCTTGGAGTAGATTAGGATATCGTCTATGAATACAACAACAAACTTGTCCAAATATTCCATGAACACCTTATTCATCATATTCATGAAATATGCTGGCGCATTCGTCAGACCAAAGGACATAACTGTAAACTCATAATGTCCATATCTTGACGAAAAGGAGGTCTTTGGGATATCTTCTGATCGGATCTTCAACTGATGGTATCCCGATCTTAGATCAATCTTGGAGAATACTCCGGCTCCTCTTAGCTGGTCAAACAAATCATCGATCCTGGGTAGCGGGTACTTATTCTTCACAGTAACTTCATTGAGTGCACGGTAGTCAATGCACATCCTGAAACTTCCATCCTTTTTCTTGACGAACAAAACTGGTGCTCCCCACGGCGACGAACTCGGTCTCATAAATCCTTTCTCCATTAACTCTTCAAGCTGTTTCTTCATCTCTACCAATTCTTCGGTGGACATCCGATAAGGTCTCTTTGCTATTGGCGCGGTACCGGGTACAAGCTCTATCACAAACTCTATGTCCCTATCTGGTGGCATACCAGGTAGATCTTCAGGAAAAACATCTGGATACTCATTCACTACTGAGACATCTTCTATGCTGATTGCCTTGGTGCTGTTAACCATCATCTGTTCATCTCTAACTGCAGTGGCTTGAAATTCCACTTTCTTTCCACACGGGCTCTCAACTGAGATAGTCCTTCGTCCACAATCCAATACGGCCTTGTGCTTGGATAACCAATCCATTCCCAAAATAACATCTAAGGTCTGGGTCTCCAAAATTATAAGGTTTGCTAGGAACTCTATCCCATCTATTAGTATTCTCACCCCAGAACATCCTACTTTCGTTCGGAGTTCGGAACCAGGGGTTTGAACTAAAAGCATGCATTTAAGCCTTGCAATCTCCAAATCATTTTTAGCAGCAAAGCCTTGTGAAACAAACGAATCTGAAGCTCGAGAATCAAACAAAGCTGTGCAGGTCTTGAGTTGACTAGCAACTTACCCGATCTGACGTCCGTAGCATTCTGCAGTGCATCCGCGGTGACATGGTTAACTCGGCCTCTCACCACAGTCTGGGATGTGGCTCCTGGTGTTGGCGTCCTAGCTGGTGTGGATCCCAGGTTGAAGCGGACTGGGGTCACTCCTGCTGTCTTCTTTGGGCAACTGTTGGCAAAGTGTCTGGTTCGTTGCGATTGTAGCGGCGTCTCACTTTGTTCCTTATTTGCTGGAGCGGCGTTTCTAGGCTGGTGAGTGCGATAGTTACGATTGACGGGTCTTGGTCTGGTGACGGTGTCCATGGTTGCATTACGTGGCTGGAATCTGAAAAATTGATTTGGTGCAACTCTCGAGGCCATTGCGTTCACTGGCGTGATCCTGTTTGTTGCATCCTGCGCTTCTGTTCTCATCCGGTTCCTTGCGCTTGTCCTCAAGAATAAGCGCCTTATTCACTAACTCTTGGAAATCTGGAAAGGTGTGGGTGATCAGTCCCACTGTAGTCTGAGTTAAGTCCCTTCATGAAGCGAGGCTGTCGGCTTTATCTGTCGCTACATCCTCAGTGCGTAGCGTGCAAGGCTGTGTGAACTTATTCGGTATTCGACCCTTTGGTGATTACCTTGCTTGATGCTCTGAACTCTTCCTTCTTGAGATCCATGATTCCTTCAGGCACATGATCTTGTGAAATGCATTGTGAACTCTTCCCAAGTGATGTCACGAGGTTCTCTTGCGTGGCACGAAGTTCTCCCACCATTCGTATTTGTTCCTTCCAAGCGATGAGAAGCGTAGAGTACCTTCTCATTTCCTATGCATTGAGCAATGTGTAGCTTCCTCTCAATTGACCTTAACCAATCATCGGCCTCTAATGGATTGGCATTCCCAGAAAAAGTGGGTGGGTGAGTCCTCATGAACTCGACGATCACGGTATTCTAGCGTTGTCACTGATTAACTTGATTAGCGATGGCCTGGCGATGACGTTTTGCATCTGTTGCATCATAGCATGCATCAACTGAGTCTGAGCAGCAAGAAATGCTCCAAAATTCTGCATATCTAGTGGCGGTGCTGGTGCTCCATCATTGGGGTTTTCTGTTGGGCGAGAACCACTCCCATTGCCTCCAAAGTTTCCGCGGGTGTTCACCATCTGTCGATTTGCTCTAGGTTTTAGAGATGAGAGGGAAACAAGAATAGACAAGTAATATGGAACTTATGCGGGGCGAAAGGTGTAGCTTTAAGGTCCAACTTTATTAATGATATCAATAACTTGGTATGGTTGCTTACAATGCCTAAAGGCCTGCAACACATACTGCACACTCAGCAAATAATGAAAATCCAAATCGAACTAACACTGGAGTCTAACACCTAAAGGGTGACTCTTTATTCTATGACGCGACTCGGCGAAGGAGTCTCACTATAAAACCTACGCTCACTCATCGAGAAAACCTCCACGGTCTGGGTACGGATGCTGCGGCATAGGCGCGAAACAATTGCCATGTCCAGCAACTGTGTCATCTGTGGTAGTCGAAGAAGCAGTGTCCTCCTCAAGCTTCGGCTCCTCCGGGTCTGGCTCGTGTAACTCGAGCATTGGCTCCGGCTCGGGTGCGTACAATGCCGTCTCTAACTCTCCAATCCTTTGCAGAAGGTGTGACACATACTCTTGAGCTTCCCGCCATCTGTTCTTCTCTGTTGTGATCTCCTTGCGGGCCTTCTGTAGCTCCTTACATGTATCATCGAGTACATCCTCCTGGGCGATAACAAGTCGTGCCAACTGTGTAACCATGGCATTCTTATCCTGAATCGCCGTGCTCTCCAACTAGAGCTATCATGCGGTGTGTGATGGCTATATCGATGGTCCCTTCCCTTTCCTACAGTAGTCATTCTTTGTGATTGTCAAGCGCCATAGTCTTTGTCCTGTGTGGCATGAGCGAGTATATTGGGACTCTTGTAAATTCTATATGAAACTGTCCTTCTGAGCAGGAAGTGAAAGGGATTGAGGCACCATCACCAGGCTCACCACCATCAATATCCTACTTAGAGCTACTTTATTTGGACTCTTGGTACGATGGGCTCCGACAGTTCTTGGGAGTGCTATTAGTCAAGTCATCTCTCCCTACATCTATGGTACACTTTCTCTTTCCTTTAGAGGGAGCTCTCCTTTTTATGGTATCCCTTGTCACCACTCCTAGGTGATTCCTCTTCCCAGTGTGACTCACCCACTATCATTTCTGCCTATTTGAGGATGCTTGCGACCCTAGTATTCTTTCACAATGCAGCAGGGTCAATCGAGTCTATCACAAGGTGTGATGGGAGGGGTGTCACTCTCTATGTCCTCATCAAGTAAGAGGTCAGCATTGGACCTCCCTTTTTTTCATCCACTCTTGGATTGTATTTTTAGCGTCGTACAGTACAACCTGACTGAAGCACCTTTGATTTTCGTCGACTTAAATTTGGAGCTACAAATTGTAGCTAACGTACACCAACTTATGGAGATTCTTGTACGATAAGCGGTTGCAAACTTTAGTGTGGATGAACGTAAATATACTCTAGTTATGCCCACATATACTAGAAGAAGAGCAATGCAACATGATCCACATGAAAAACTTCTGGAGCATGGGTGTGTTCGAACCAAACACACCCCACCAATGTGCTGCAAGTTAACAAAGAGAACCATAGGTACCAACTAGAGTGGCATTATATTTAAGATGGCATAAGAAAAATACTAGGGAAAGTTTTGGTATCATGTGCCATCTTCTCAATTAGTGCACTCGTGAACGCTCCAACCTTCTTTCTATAAACATCGGCCTCGTGAAGATCTTGAGCGACGCTTTCAGTATCATCAGCCAGCAATATATTTCAGAAGAGGAGCAACGAAAGCAAGTACATTGTGCAAATACGAGACATCTTGAGTTACATTGCATCGACAGACTTATGAAGAACATGGTGCCATTGCAGCATATCATGAAGTTGATGATGCTCAAATTATTGTTATTCCATATGTAACGCATTCCTTCTTGAACTTTGCCATCTTCTTCCATATGTCTGTTTCATTGGTGTCTAAATATTTTCCATTTATGTCTCTCCCACTCAGAGACGGGACACCCTCGCCTACAAATAAAGTCAACAGATGGAAATGTGAGCTATTAATCGACATACAAATGGATGGAAATTTGAAAGCTCACTTACCCTATTTTTAAGTTTCCCTCTCGGTTCAAAAAAAGTAAGGATTGTATGCTTTCCTCCCCGTGATACCAACCATGTGGAACACTATGGCCCAAGCAGAGCCAATCTCCTATTTCGCATTTCTGCCCTTCTGTATCCATTGCGCAGTGTCAATCCTTGTTTGCACAGGGCCACGAGCTGTACCAAGATTGTAATCCTCCACAGTCGGTCTTTCACATTGCGATGAACTCTAAAACATCCTCGACAACACACTATTGCGCCCTCCTCTAGCCCCCCTACAGGTGCCACTATCACCACTGTGCTCAGACCTACTACCTGACCAACTAATAAATTCTGCCTTCGCCCTACAGGAAGCCATGGCGTGTTGGAGTTGGTCCTCCTCATCAAATCACCCATGTACTCTGAATATGCACTTCTTCTCGGTGGGAAATCTGCAGCTGCTGCTTCCTTTCTGAGCCTATTGTCCCTCTTTCCCTCTTCTTATCATTTTTCCTATCTAGGTCACGCTGAAATTACTCGTGAACCTCCTTAGGAACTTGACTGCAATGGACAATATTCTTACCATGGCCTACCAAGTGTTGCTTCAGTCAGGTTGCACCACCTTCTTTATTCTCTTGATAACAGTACTTGCATCAAAATCCAATCCCCATCTTATCACCATGCTCCCACACAATGTCGCCATGGTCTACCATCTGCTAATACAAAACAATAAGAAGTCAGACATTTTGATGAGTACACTCACAAAGATCATGCTTTAAGTGCTGGAGTGATATAAGAGTAGTCATCTTTCAGAACTGAAATAGTATAGGCCATGACATGCTATCCTACTTTCATGTATGTGTTTCTATAAAGATGATTAAACCTTATTATCCTTTTATCAAGTTTCAGTCTGAGAGTGTTTTGTACTCAACTATTCCTATGTTCTTGATTCTATATCATACCAATATCCTTCTGGTCCTGACTTTCTTTAAAGCAAATGGATTATGGATGCTAAAATGCATGTGTTGTTTATCATGATTAAAATGATACTTATTCCAGCTAACACTTCTATACAAGAGCATATACAAAATGATGACAGCATGCTCATTCAGTTAGAATAATCAAAACAAATGGTATCTCTGAATATTTGAAAATAACCAAAACCTCTTTGCTTGGAATAAATTCAATTCGCTAGTATACATACATGTTGCAACTAAGAACATACAAGCTGAACCACTTTGAGCAAGTAATCACAACTAATCAAAAATTGAAAATACTAATCACAATTCAAGACTGCCATTCATTCACATAGTACTGAAAATTGAACAAACTCAACAAAAATTGCTTAGATTCAATCAAAAGTCACTTAACTTTAGTTGAAAACTATCACGGCAATAAAAGAAGTGGAGCCCTTCGATTTTTGCTACTGGCAAGCGGTTTTTGATGCTTATCGCTCGATTATCGAGCTACGACGGCAATTTCAAGCCTGGTAGCGCCTAGATCTAGTGGAGGCGGTGCGACGTGGATAGGAGGTCGGAGGGGAATGTCGGGAGTGCAGTAATGTTGTCGGAAACACCGAGAAACTGTTATAGCATCAAAAAAATTCTTGGGCTGGACCGGGCTATTGGGCCTAGCAACTGTGGGCTACAGCGTGCTGTTGTTTATCTTTATTTGCCTTTTTCAATTATCTATATTTAGTTTTGGTTTAAAAATGTCTCACGAATTTGGTTTTTCAAAATATTTTCATATTAATACTAATTTTAGGGAGCTTTTGGATATTCTTTCCAAATTTTTTGAATTTTTTGAATTTGAATTTGACCAGTTTACCAACCGGTTTGAATTGTTGAGCCGGCTCGATGCACTCGATTATTGTGGTTTTCGATCGATTACTGATGATTTTTGAAACCCTGGTGGGTGTGTACTTAGGCTAATAAAGTATAAGTTCCAGACTTGGTGTTGGTATCCGTTAATTTTAGAAGTACACACACATACGGGTTCAATGGAAAAACATGTACCCGTGTTTTGTGAGATCTTTGATGCCTCCAATAATTTCTAAGTGTGTGTTAAGCATACACACATGTGTATGCATGAGTGAATGATGTGAGTATGGAGTGTATTGAGTATATGCATCTACCTTGTACCAAGGGCGAATCCCAAGGGGTTCCATCAGGCAGGAGCCTACCCTCCATGCTGGTGCGCGCCATAACTCCCCTCCCTAGCCCCCACCAATGGCGGGTGACATAGATGAGATGACAGACAGGAAGAAGATACAAAGGAAAAAAGAAATAGGAAGAAAGACGAAGAAGAAGTGGGTCTTTGCCCTTTGCCGAAGCCCACAAGGCCCAATTGTGCACCAACATTGTGGGGGCTCCGGAATCAGATTAGCGAACCTGGTTATTACTGTTGCATCGGACTGGTAATTAATGCAACCCGTAAAAACTTCCGACTGCTAAGCTAAATCCGAACTCGGATTGAGGTCAATTGATCGATGACACTCGACATGAGTGCACGTGCCAACCGATCGAACACGACCCGAGCTTCCCGCAACCGTGTGTCTAGTACTGGTTCCCTGGATCAGCAGCCCAGTACCCACACGTTGTCATACAAGATAGGTCACAACTATGCAAGAGTAAATATATTACATCCAAAAGGTAAATTTGTTACAACTAGTTAATATTACAGGCTAAGGTAACATGGCCTGCACAAGTCCAAAAGACAGAATAAAACACAACGGGAAATCCAAAAGAAAGGCGCAGTGTGCCATTCCCCTTAGGCAACTGACTGGAAGGAATCCAGTTAGCCCTCAGCGAAATCGTCGGACTCCACAGCGAACTGCGACTCGTCGAGGTTGCCTTCATTACCTTCTTCCTCCTCTGACCAAAATCCGTTAGAGCAAACGGTGAGTACACGTATGTACTCACAAGACTTTAGTGTATGGAAATATTAATATAGATGCAGGCTATAACAAGGATACAAGTTTCTACACTAAGACTGTCTTGAGCACAAAGCAAGATTTATTTGCAATAACATAATAGATTCGAAACATTCGCAATTTGCAAAGCAAGTGTAAAGAGATTGTTTTAACGAGAACAATAAACATAAACATTTCTCATAAACCAAAATTTCCAACCATTCCCTTCCTACAAACCGACAACCGAACTAACCCATCAAACCAAATCCATTTTCCAAAACAACTTCCGACCAAACCCATTAACCAATCCAGCTCCCATCCAAGTTCCAACCGAAACCATTCCCGAGACCGAACCAAGACCAGACCAGAACCAACACCAGAAATTCTATACTTGACAGTACTTCCCAAGCTGCTCATGACCGTGATCACGGCTAATCGATTAGTTTATTTATATCACTTCAGAGATTGTACACTTTACCCACATAACACATTCTAGCAATCATGTCAACCATGCCACGCGATACTCAACGTACCCGTTTTGCTATACTGTGACGAGACCTTTCGATAGGTTGGAATTTAAACATTGCACCAGCCCGGTAATGTGCATCCCTAGCTACGGTCCCAAGAGGATGTCCACTAGTGGTCCCTATGGGCTCCCTCTAGCTTTATTGGCCCATACCTCCCCATAGTAGGCATTACCGTTGTATTGGGAAAACTCCCCCTCGATGCCTCGATGAGGGAGTCCCTAGAACACACCAACACAGCAGGTGTGTCCAACGCTCCCTCCTCCTAATGATGCAAGACCCAAATCCTTTCCAATTTACTAGGCCAAGGCCATCCCATACTGGCACATGTGGTAGTACTGTTTGACCCGTTCAGTCCTTAGGGTGACTCAGGCAAGATCTTCCATACCACTTGCTATGGCCACAGAGGATGGCACTAGTGGTCCCTACTGGTTACCACTAGCCCATAACCTCCCCATAGAAGGAACCAAACCAAAACCAAGCCTCAGGCTTGCCATCCAATCCAATAACCATTCCAAACCAACCAGACCAACCAAACCAAATTCTGAACCACCAATCATCGAACATCTCGCCCGTGTCTAAATACCCCTTTTTAATTTTCCAACAACACCAATCCAACCATTTCCCAAATCAACACCCGACTCCGAACCATCGACCAAATCCAACCAAACCAACCATTTCCAAGAAGAATTGAAATTGATCGAGTTGTAACATCATACAGTACATTCTACAGCAAAACTAATCATATGCAGATACTTCTCATTATTACCCATCTGACATTTATTTTTATGTCTAGCTGTTTAACCTACAGTTCAACAAGGTTCACAGATCAATTATGATTAAGAAAATCCACCAATTCGGGTCTAACTACCAAGTTTTCCCACAACTAGCATCTTTATAGAACATACACACATGCATAATAGTTTTGACAATTCAACATAGAATTTGCACTTATAGGATCAAAAAGGTCAAAGGAGGTGCTTGCCTGTTTGCTCTTCAATGAAATCGGACTCCGGAACGAAGTAGGGGTCGGCGGCGGCATTCGACACGTTAACGTCTACGCGAAAAGCAATAGAGCCAACAACATCGATCAAAGCAGGGAAAGGAGAGATCAAATACCAATAAGAACCGAAACCAGAAAGCAAGAATTCAACGGAACAAAAGAAATCAGGGTTTCACCCTGAGCCCGGTAGTACCGGCTATTGTTCGGTAGTGCTGCTCTGAGGCCGACAGTACCGTCAAATAAGCCTAGTAGTGCCGCTAGCCAGATTTGAAAAATGGTGCTCTTTGGAAAAAAAGGTACTGGGGTTATCTCCGGTACTACCGTGAGGGCGACAGTACCGGCCTCACGACCCGGTAGTGCCGGTCTCCAGAGTTCGAAAAGGGACCTCTCTGGAAATTAACCACCAACATTATGTGAGCGGTACTACCGGCAAGGGCGGCAGTACCGGCCTCACACGTCGGTAGTGCCGGCCACTACGGAGAAATTTTTTCCAAAAAGTTGAATTTCATGCAATCGAGTCCGGAACTTTGCGGCAAGGACATGGATTGGTTCCTAGCGACGCTAGGGACTTATTCACGTTGGCCACGATGAGTTTCGAGCTCGATTGCCCGAATTTGTCCTTTTTGAACCTAATGGAGGGCGAATACGACGGAAAATCAGATTTTAACTCAAGAGGAGTCCAAATTCGATTTTTGTCACGGCGATAGGACATCTACGGCATTAGGTACCAATACGCGTTGGACTCGAGGATTTTGGTACTTCGGAACGCGAAATTGCTCCGAATGCCCAAAATGCATCTTTTCGCAAATCTGCCGAAACAGCGGGTTTGCAATACGCGTATTGATTCCGATAGCGCACTAAGGTCTTATGTGACAGAGAGCTCGACTACGATCTCGGTGCAAGACGATCGAACACCTGTAACTCGAAAACCCTAATAAGTCCTGAATTCGATTCTTCCGCGAGAATCGACCTTCGAGGCATGGGATATATTCACGAGTCATTTTCTTGACTTTTCAGAGCTAAGGCTTCAAAAGGAAGTCTCCGAAAATTTGAGAAACGATAACCTGAGGCTAATGAAACCAATGAGAGGTAGATCGGGGTTTCTGCAACGAATCGATCGCGCAAAATATTTCTTCTAACCCTAACCTAGGTCTAGCAACTCGAGGAATCAATGATCTACCACTAGAACTAGGTTCTCTAGGGTTTAACCAAAAGGAAAAGAAAAGGAACAAAAGAGATGAAGCTAGGGTTTGAGATTAAACCTAGGGATTGAGCTCAAACCTTGAATCTATCACTTGTGAGGCTTGCTGGGGTCTCAGAGATGCTTCTTCACTCCTCAAGGCTTGCTCATCTTGCTCCTTGGAAGCTCCACCAGCCGACAATGGAGGGGAAGAAGGGGAGCTCGGTTTGCTGTGAAGAAAGAGAGGGGGAAGAGCAAGAGAGAGGAAGGGAGGAGGAAATGAGGGAGAGGGAGAGTGGGAGGGGGGCTCTCCCTGGTTTTGGACGAAAAAGAGAGGGAGCAAGGCGACGTGGGCATAGGGCGCGTGACGTGCGCGTCGCCCGTGCTGGAAAAAGTGGAGCCCGGTAGTACCGCCCGGGATGGCCGGTACTGCCGCTTGGCCAGTAGTACTGAGCTCACGCCCGCGGTACTGCCGCTCCAAGACTGGGAGTTCTGGAACTACGCTGCTTTTGCTCCGGCAATTGGTCAATCGACTTGGGGTCTTTTGGGATAGGTTCGGGGTATCTTAACTAAGATTTTTGAGTGAAGGTTTGAACTCTAGCTACGACGGCTTGGAATGTCGATCGCAATCGAAACTCGGGCTATGAACGGGGAAAACGAACGAACAGAACGGCATAAAGAGATTTGAACACAAATAACTCCAAAATAAGGATCGAAAACAGATCAGAGCACTAATTAACACTTCATTAGCTTCATTAAGCTTAAATACAGAAACTGGGATGTTACAAACATTTAGCATTTACTCTAAGACTTGATTTGTCCTCTCGGTTTGACCATCAGTCTGGGGATGGTATGCTGTACTGAAGAACAGCTTTGTTATGAGAAGTTCATGCAGATTCTTCCAGAACCGCGATGTGAATTGGATTCCACGGTCAGACACAATGACCTTGGGAACACCATGCAATCGAACGATGTGGTTCAGGTAAACGTCTGCTAGCTTGGCTCCACTATAAGTGGTGTGGACCAGGATGAAATGAGCTACCTTAGACAGACAATCCACGATCACCCAAATGGAGTCATGGCCGTTCGATGATCTCGGCAAACCAGTGATGAAATCCATAATAACTTCATCCCACTTCCACTCCGGAATCTTCAAAGGCTGGAGCAATCCCACAAGACGATGGTGCTCTGCTTTGACTCGCTGACATACATCGCAAGTGGCGATGAATGCAGCGATATCTTTTTTCATACCAGGCCACCAGAAACTTTCACGGAGATCCTGGTACATCTTAGTGCTCCCGTGGTGGATCGAAAGTAGAGTCTCATGAGCTTCTTTTAGAACCAATTGCTTGACCTCCTGGTCGTCTGGGACGTAAACTTGGCGTCCACGCAGGACCATTCCATCGGCTCTTTCTGAAAACTCCGAGGATGCACTTTCTTTCAACTCGCGCTTAATCTCAGCCATTATCTCATCATTGAGCTGTGCGGCTTTGATTTGGGACTCAAGAGTGGGTTGTAGGGTTAGAGCTGCAACAAACCCTTCTTCAACCACTTAAAAATTGAGTCTCTGGAACTCATCCAGCAACTGAGGTTGACTGACGAGAGTCAAGGCATTAACGGTGTGCAGTTTGCGACTGAGGGCATCTGCAACTACGTTAGCTTTGCCTGGATGATAGTGAATTCCCATATCGTAATCCTTCATCAGCTCTAGCCATTGTGCTGCCTCAGGTTTAGATCTGGTTGAGTGAAGAAGTACTTCATGCTCTTGTGGTCAGTATATATCTCACATCAGTTTCCAATGAGATAGTGACGCCACAATTTTAGAGCGTGAACTACTACCGCCAATTCCAAATTATGAGTCGGAAAATTGGCTTCGTGAGGCTTCAGTTGATGCGAAGCATAAGCTACGACCTTGCCCTCTTGCATCAATACACATCCGAGACCCTGACGCGAAGCCTCGCAAAACACGTTAAAGCTCTTGTGTATATCTGACAAGACAAGAATTGGGGCAGACGTAAGTCTTCGCTTTAACTCTTGAAAGTTTGCCTCACAGGCTGCTTACCACTCAAATTTCTTTTCTTTCTTAAGCAGTTCAGTCAGTGGCTTTGCAACCTTGGAGAAATTCTCAATGAATCGCCGATAATAACCGACAAGATCGAGAAAACTCCGAATCTCAGGAACAGTCTGAGGCTGCTCCCAAGCAAGCACATCTTGCACCTTGCTCGGATTGATAGCAACTCCACCTCCAGAAAGAACATGTCCTAGGAATGCGACTTCCTTAAGCCAGAACTTGCATTGCTGAACTTTGCATACAACTGATGCTCGCGGAGCTTCTCGAGCACCTTGCGCAAATGGAACTCATGTTCTAGCTCACTTCTAGAGTAGATGATAATGTCGTCAATGAACACTACCACGAATTTATCTAGGTATTCCATAAATACCTTGTTCATGAGATTCATGAACGTGGCAGGGGCATTGGTAAGACCAAACGAAACCACGATGTACTCGTACAATCCGTATCGAGTAGTGAACGTAGTTTTCTGAATATCCTCCTACCGGATCTTGAGTTGGAAATAACCAAGCCTCAGATCGATCTTGGAGAAGACTTGAGCTCCACTCAATTGATCAAACAGATCATCAATCCGTGGAAGAGGATACTTGTTCTTGATAGTGACTTCGTTCAACGAACGGTAGTTGACGCACATGCGAAAACCACCATCCTTCTTCTTGACGAAGAGCACTGGACTTCCCCACGATGAAGAGCTAGGATGGATAAAACCTTTTGCTAGATGTTCCTTAAGTTGCTTCTTGAGTTCAAGCAACTCATCCGAGGGCATGCGATAAGGTCGCTTGGAAATTGGTGCGGTTCCGGTAACAAATCGATAATGAACTACAGTTCTCTGTCTGGAGGTAATCCCAGCAATTCTTCAGGGAAGACATCGGGGTACTCACAGACTACTGGCACTTGACCCATCTCTGGACCAGAAAGAGAATAAAGAGAAGGTTTCCACACGGTTGACGGACTGGAGTTAAATCGAACTTGAATGCCGTCTGGATTCACCAAAGAAATCGAATGATTGGCACAATCGATGCGTCCTTGGTTCTTGGATAGCCAATCCATTCCCAGGATTACATCGAGTCCAGTTGTGTCAATCTGAATTAAATCTCCACTGAACTTTACTCCTTCAATTTCGATCGGGACTCTGAGGCAAATACGCTGAGCTCAAAGAACTGAGCCAGGAAAATGGACTAGCATATACCTGCATAGCAAACTAGTCTCTATCCCTTGGTCCTTAACAAATTTTGAAGACACAAAGGAATGAGAAGCTCCCGAATCGAACAAAACCATGGTAGGAGCTGAATGCACGAGAAACGTATCAAGAACCACGTCCGGTGCGTTGCTCGCTTCTTCAGTAGTCACCAAGTTGAGTCAGCCTTGACCAGGACTCTGAGCTGAGTGAGGACCTGATCGGCCTGCTTGATGACCGCCACCTCGCCCACTTGCTGGAGCTTGAGGATGAACCAGAGCGCTTTGAGCTGAAGGACGAGTCGGTAGGGGTCGACGATGCGGGCAAACATTGGCGAAGTGCCCCACCTGACCGCATGCAAAGCATGAAAGCGGTGTCGTCTAGTGCTGTCCTCCTTGCACTTGCCCATCGCGGTTATAGGATTGAACCGCAGATTAAGGGGCACGAGGAATAGGTCGCTGAAGCCTTGGCGGCAGCGAAGTGACTGACTGGGCACTGACTGCCTTTCCATGGCGAGACCTTGACGGGCCCGCACTGGCTACTTTCTGAGCCAGCTATTATGCTTTCGGCTTTCTGTAACTGCCTTAGCGTTGTCCTCCACTCAGATCGCCTTGTCAACCAACATTTGGAGGTTAAGGAAGTCAAGAGCTGCGAGTGAGTGCTTAATTTCTTCATTAAGATGTTCTCGGAACAAAGCAGTTCTTCGGGCCTCACTCGGAACCTCGTCAGCAACATAGCGAGCCAAGTAGTTAAATTTGTGAAGGTAATCCATGACTGACATGGATCCCTGCTTGAGGTTATAGAATTCCCTCTTTTTGATTTCCATCAGAATCGAGAGGATGTGGACTGCACGGAAAGCTTCCTTGAAACCTTCCCAGGTTGTGATTTGATCAGGGGGACGAATTGCCTTGTAGCTATCCCACCATGCTGCAGCTGCTCCTTGGAGGTAATAGGCAGCGTACTGTACTTTCTCCTCCTCGGTGCACCTCGCAAGATCAAGCTTGCACTCGACGTCGCGAAGCTAGTCATCAGAATCTAGGAGATCCGTTGCTAATGAGAAATTGGGTGGGCGAGTTTGCTGGAACTCGGCCAATCGTGACTGGGGCTGCAAGGCTACCATACCACCGTAGGCAGCGGCACCGAAATTCTCTAAATTCTACACCAGTCGCTCAAGTAGGCGAGTCTGCATCACCAGTACTTGGGCCATCGACGGAGGAGGAGGTAGCTCCTCACTCTGAGCATCATGGTGACTATGCGATGCTTCCATTCCACCCACTGGTATGTTGGAGTGCTGGGACCCATGGCTATGGGATCCTGGCAATGGTGGGTCAGGGAGTACCGGATTACGTTACTCTGGGCGGATTCTGCCCGACCTGAGCTGCACCACCAGTCAGAAGGGTACGAACTGCCCATCTCTTCGGCATCCTATTTGACATAGAAGCTCAGCGACATGTACAACAGGTGAAACTCAAATAATGAGACGACACAGCGAGAACATCGCAAGGATTCGGATGCATTCATTAATACATAGCAACACAATTCACAAGCATGCATCACTACAAAAGGATTGCAATTGCGATAGAATTAAGGATGACAATTCAGCACGTCTCTTTCACGCTACAGCGGGGTTATATTACATCATCACCACTATCGCAAGTTTCCACACAGATTTTGTAAAACAAAAGTACATCACCAGCTAGCTCGTATCTACGACAAAAGTGAGCTTCAGTACTAACTATTATACAGAAGATTAGGCATCTCCACCATTCGCGGCAGGAGTGCCAGAAGTGCGTGGGGCTGTAGGTGGTGTAGTTGGTTCGATCGGGTACATCAGCTCGTACTCACGACCACCAAAGAGGAGATTCTGCCCCGGTGCTGCGCTCGAGGAAGCACTAGGGCACACAGCTGAGACGCAGCGATGGCTGCCTCGAATCGACATCCTGGTGCGGCTGGATACTCGGCGATAGGTTCCGTACAAGCGAGGAAGCTCCTCAGCCGGCTCAAGCTCATCGTGCTCCCCGTACACTATCTCAGTGGTGAAGAAGCCATGGTTGACGAACGGTGCCATGTGGCTCTCCAGCTCTGAAATGCGGCGATGAGCAAGCAGCAACTCATCTCGAAGACGCAGAAGGTAGCGGTCGAGGGATTGTACAAGCCCAAGGTGCCAGGTTAGTGCAGGACCCGTCGACTCATCTGCTGCCACATAGGCGTTCACCTGACTGTTCAGCTCACGTGAGGGACAGGTGGGGAACAGCTGGGCCATCTCCAAAAGGTTGAAACGAATTCGGAGGATCGCGATATATACTCCATCCAGCAAAGCTGCGAGTGGACTCGGGCCTGTGCCATGGTAGAGGCGAATCTGCTCTCCATCATGGTGACCGCGGATAGAGACCTCCGCCACGTAGAGAGAGGAAGCTTTGCTGAGTCCGTCATGCGAGATCAGATACCCCGATTGCTCAGAGAATCCAGCACGTCGCATCATGTCCCAAAGGGCCGCCTGGACAGTGCCCTCCAGGATAGCACGCGTGAAGTAGCAGGGCTCCCAACGTCCCGACATCTAAGATCAAGGAGAGTAACTGGTTAGCAAAGACCTTAAATGGACAGGAACCAAATTAGGTGGGGAAAACGCAACCAACAACCAAACCAAGCAAAGAACCACAACTTAGGGCCTTACCCTACCATTACTCGGTACATAACTAGCTTTTGGAACGGGCTAAGGAAGATAGAATAACCCTATTTTCTTGCTTCACTCTTACCCAGAAAATCCAAAGTTGAAAACTGGGGTAAGATGAAGTTCATTTTGAAAGTTCGCAACCGGAGAAGGTGCTATAGAAGGGAAAGAGTAGCATTCTACATTTCGCAAATAGGGATGTACATTCGAAATAAGTTTTTAGGAAAAAGACTCTTCCTAGTCCCATCGATTAACTAACAAGGATTTCCTTTCAGTCATGCATAGCTCTAATACCACCTCTTATGGGGGCTCCGGAATCAGATTAGCGAACCGGGTTGTTACTGTTGCATCGGACTGGTAATTAATGCAACCCGTAACACCTTTCGACCGCTAAGCTAAATCCGTACTCGAATTGAGGTCAATTGATCGGCGACACTCTACACGAGTGCACGTGCCAACCGATTGAACACGACCCGAGCTTCCCGCAACCGTGTGTCTAGTACTGGTTTCCTGGATCAGTAGCCTAGTACCCACACGTTGTCATACAAGATAGGTCACAACTATGCAATAGTAAATATATTACATCCGAAAGGTAAAATTGTTACAACTAGTTAATATTACAGGCTAAGGCAACATGACCTGCACAAGTCCAAAAGACAGAATAAAACACAACGGAAAATCCAAAAGAAAGGCGCAGTGTGCCATCCCCAGTGCAATCGATCGAAAGGTATCGATTAGCCCTCCGAAATAAATCGGACTCCACAAATGAATCGCGACTCATCGAGGTTGCCTTCATTACCTTCTTCCTCCTCTGACCAAAATCCGTTAGAGCAAACGATGAGTACACGTTTGTACTCACAAGACTTTAGTGTATAGAAATATTAATATAAATGTAGGCTATAACAAGGATACAAGTTTCTACACTAAGTCTGTCTTGAGCACAAAGCAAGATTTATTTGCAATAACATAATAGATTCGAAACATTCGCAATTTGCAAAGCAAGTGTAAAGAGATTGTTTTAACGAGAGCAATAAACATAAACATTTGCTCATAAACCAAAATTTGCAACCATTCCCTTCCTACAAACAGACAACCGAACTAACACGCCAAACCAAATCCATTTTCCAAAACCAACTTCCGACCAAACCCATTAACCAATCCAGCTCCCATCCAAGTTCCAACCGAAACCATTCCCGAGACCAAACCAAGACCAGACCAGAACCAACACCAGAAATTCTATACTTGACAGTACTTCCCAAGCTGCTTATGACCGTGAGCACGACTAATCGATTAGATTATTTATATCTCTGCAGAGATTGTACACTTTACCCACATGACACATTCTAGCAATCATGTCAACCATGCCACGCGATACTCAACGTACCCGTTTTGCTAGACTGTGATGAGACCTTTCGATAGGTTGGAATTTAAACCTTGCACCAGCCCGGTAATGTTCATCCCTAGCTACGATCCCAAGAGGATGTCCACTAGTGGTCCCTATGAGCTCCCACTAGCTTTACTGGCCCATACATCCCCATAGTAGGCTTTACCGTTGTATTGGGCAAACTCCCCCTCGATACCTCGACGAGGGAGTCCCTAGAACACACCGACACGGCAGGTGTGTCCAACACTCCCGCCTTCTAATGATGCAAGACCCAAATCCTTTCCAATTTACTAGGCCAAGGCCATCCCATACTGGCACATCTGTCTGTATTGTTTGACCCAGTAATAGCATCAAGTTCAGTCCTTAGGGTGACTCAGGCGAGATCTTCCATACCACTTGCTATGGCTATAGAGGATGGCACTAGTGGTCCCTACGGGCTCCCACTAGCCTATAACCTCCCCATAGAAGGAATCAAACCAAAACCAAGCCTCAGGCTTGCCACCCAATCCGATAGCCATTCCAAACCAACTAGACCAACCAAACCAAATTCTGAACCACCAATCATCGAACATCTTGCCCGTGTCTAAATAATACTTTTCCATTTTCCAACAACACCAATCCAACCATTTCCCAAACCAACACCTGACTCCGAACCATCGACCAAATCCAACCAAATCGACCATTTCCAAGAAGAATTGAAATTGATCGAGTTGTAACATCATATAGTACATTCTACAGCATAACTAAGCATATGCATATACTTCTCGTTATTATCCATCTGACATTATTTTTATGTCTAGGTGTTTAATCTATGGTTCAACAAGGTTCACAGATCAATTATGATTAAGGAAATCCACCAATTCGGGTCTAACTACAAAGTTTTCCCACAACTAGCATCTTTATAGAACATACACGCTTGCATAATAGTTTTGACAATTCAACATAGAATTTGCAATTATAGGATCAAAATGGCAAAGGAGGTGCTTGCCTGTTTGCTCTTCAACGAAATCGGACTCTGGAATGAAGTCGGGGTCGTTGGCGACGTTTGACACGTCAACGTCTACACGAAAAGCAATAGAGCCAACAACATCGATCAAAGCAGGGAAAGGAGAGATCAAATACCAATAAGAACTAAAACCGAAAAGCAAGAACTCAACGGAACAAAAGAAATCAGTGTTTCACCCTGAGCCCGACAGTACCGGCTACTGTTGGGCGGTAGTGCCGCTCTGAGGCTGGCAGTACCGTCCAACAAGCCCGGTAGTGCCGCTGGCCGGATTCGAAAAAGGGTGTTCTCTAGAAAAAAGGTACCGGGGTTATCGCCGGTACTACCGTGAAGGCGGCAGTACCGGCCTCATGGCCCGGTAGTGCCGGTCTCCAGAGTTCAAAAAGGGGACCTCTCTGGAAATTAACCGTCAATGTTATGTGGGCGGTACTACCAGCAAGGGCGGCAGTATCGGCCTCACACGTCGGTAGTGCCACCCATTAGGGAGAAAGTTTTTCCAAAAAGTTGAATTTCACGCAATCGAGTCCGGAACATTGTGGCAAGGGCATGGATTGGTTTCTAGCGATGCTAGGGACTTATTCACATTGGCCACGATGAGTTTCGAGCTCGATTGCCCTAATTTTCCCTTTTTGAACCTAATGGAGGGCGAATACGACGGAATATCGGATTTTAACTCAAGAGGAGTCCAAATTCGATTTTTTTTTGCGGCGATGGGACATCGGAACGCGAAATTGCTCCGAATGCCCAAAATGCATCTTTTCGCAAATCTGCCGAAACAGCGGGTTTGCAATACGCGTATTGATTCCGATAGCGCACTAAGGTCCTACATGACCGAGAGCTTGACTACGATCTTGGTGCACGACGATCGAACTCCTAAAACTCGAAATCCCTAATAAGTCCCGAATTCGATTCCGAAACCGTATCGAGTTCAAACTTGAACTTCGAGGCGTGGGATATATTCGCGAGTCATTTTCTTGACTTTTCGGAGCTAAGGCTTCAAAAGGGAAGTCTCCAAAAATTTGAGAAACGATAACCTAAGGTGAATGAACCCAACGAGAGGTAGATCGGTGTTTCCGAAACGAATCAAACGCGCAAAATAATTCTTCTAACCCTAACATAGGTCTAGCAACTCGAGGAATCGATGATCTACCACTAGTACTAGGTTCTCTAGGGTTTAACCAAAAGGAAAAGAAAAGGAACAAAAGAGATGAAGCTAGGGTTTGAGATTAAACCTAGGGATTGAGCTCAAACCTTGAATCTATCACTTGTGAGGCTTGCTAGGGACTCGGTGATGCTTCTTCACTCCTCAGGGCTTGCTCATCTTGCTCCTTGTAAGCTCCACCGGCCGGCAATGGAGGGGAAGAAGGGAAGCTCGGTTTGCTGTGAAGAAAGAGAGGGGGAAGAGCAAGAGAGAGGAAGGGCGGAGGAAATGAGGGAGAGGGAGAGTGGGAGGGGGGTCTCCCTTGATTTTGGTTGAAAAAGAGAGGGAGCAAGGTGACGTGGGCACAGGGCCGGCGACGTGTGCGCGACGTGCGCATCACCCGGGCTGGAAAAAGTGGAGCCCGGCAGTACTGCCCGGGACGGCTGGTACTGCCGCTTGGCCGGCAGTACCGGGCTCACGCCTGCGGTACTTCCGCTCCAGGGTTGGGAGTTCTGGAACTACGCGGCTTTCGCTCCGGCGATTGTTCAATCGACTTGGGGTCTTTTGGGATAGGTTCGGGGTATCCTAACTAAGATTTTCGAGTGAAGGTTTGAACTCTAGCTATGACGGTTTGGAGTCTCGACCGCAATCGAAATTGGGCTACAAACGGGGAAAACAAACGAACGGAACAACAAAAAGAGATTCGAACACGAATAACTCCAAAATAAGGATCAAAAATAGATCAGAGCACTAATTAACACTTCATTTGCTTCATTAAGCTTAAATACAGAAACTGGGATGTTACAAACATTTAGCATTTACACATATGACAGATCCAATCCATGATCAACTATCCCTAAATCTCCAAATCGGCAACTAACGGTGTGTTTGGTTGATGGGATGAGGTTGAATGGGATGGGATGGTCCTGTACCATTTGGTTCCATTATTTTGGGTGAATGAGATGGTTCAGCATCTAGAGGGAATATTTCTTAAATTTGTATCACTTGATCTAGGATGGGATGGTTCCATTCAAGCAACCAGACACATGGATGACTTTTCTTAAATTTGTATCACTTGATCTAGGATGGGATGGTTCCATTCAAGCAACCAGACACATGGATGACTTTTTTCTTGAACCATCTCATACATGTACCACTTGGTACATGCAACCAAACACACCCTAAATACAGAGCTTACCTTGGGCACCTCCATGGAAGGCTGGAGGTTGGAGGAGAGGGGCACCACACCATGGAGGCTGGAGCCTGGAGGGGAGGGCCATCAGGGAGGTGGAGGGGAGGACCAAGGACTAAGAAAGGAGATATGGAGGCTGGAGTGAGTGAGGTCATTTTGTTTGGCCATCTGAGGACCGAGGAGGGTGGAGCCGAGCTATGGAGTACTAGCAGCGAGCTGACCTTCTGACGACGGATTGAGGACTTAAGTAACGGAGTTACCGAGAAGTGTGTAACGGAGGGAGTAATGTGCTACTGTGCCAATGCCAAATTGCCGACACCAAGAGGGACTATACTGTGCTATGTTGGTGGTTGCTGACTCAGTCCTATATTGTACTACTGAGTGCCGACAAAGGTAGTTTGTTAAGTGCTCAACTCAATAGTAAATAGTTAACACTCTATAGCCTCGTGATTCAAGCTAGCCCCCTAGCAGTATATTTTTCATTTTGAATATACAGCTCACTTTGAACACATATTCATGTGTTTTTGTATATATTTCCATTAAGTAGGTAACTTCCTTTATTGTATTTTCTTTATTGTCCTATTTCTCTTTTATTTACATGAATTTGAATTGCACAAGATAAGATTTTATTTTGTCCTAATTTAATTTAGCCCTTTGAGCCAACCCTCTATTTTGATCATGGCTTCGCCACATGTAACATCCTCAAAATAGTAAGAAATAAAATATGAATCTTGAAAATATGAATGTGATAAAATCTAAAATTATAAATTTTATTCCTTAATTTGGAATGTAATCTAAAAGAAAATTAATATAGAAAATGGTAAAAAGATAAAAAAAAAAGTAATCAAGTAAAATTAAAATGGTAATAAAATTTACATCAAAGTAAATTTAAACTAGAGTTGTTGTTACTAAAGTCATAATGAATTTAAAAGCATTTATTTGAGGATAAGTACCCAAAATCATTAAAAATTAATAATTAATCTTACTTCCTGTAAAAATTCAAGAATAGAAAATTTACAAATTTGAGAAATTCATAGAAAGATTTAGTACAAAATAACTACCTAATTAATAAATTTGAAATTTTTATAAAAGATTTCCCATATCACGGCAAATACTGAATAAATTTATCAAAAATTTATACTTTGATTTGGTTCCTCAAATAAATTATTTTCTAAAATTTATAAAATAATCTACTGAAGTTTTTTACCTAAAAATTTTACAGCTAGTGGATAACCTTCTCAGAACCTTATATTAAAATTTCGAACAAATTTTGATCTAAATTACTGGTGAATTTATTGCTCCATTACCGTTTTTTGAAAAGAAGTAGATGAGTTTGAACTCTTTTCTTTTTTCTTACATGTGGGCCAGCTTCACTAGTGACCCCACCAGCCATGCCGCACAACCTGTTTCTCACTCACTTCAACCTAGGCCCTGGGACCCACTTGCTAGTCACACTCTCTCCCTTCTTCCTCCCTTTTCTTCTCCCTTAGCCAGCAAACACCGTCTCACCGCCCATCCTTTTTCCTTTGTCAGTGCGGTTTTCTCCTAAATCAAAGCACATCGGATGAACCATAGTTAGCTACCCATGCCTCACTTTATTAGTCATCCATACCTTTGTCGCCGAACCCTCCCGAGCCACTACCGCCTTGTCTCCGTGGTCGAGCACCAAACCACCTTACCTCAACTATTTAAGCCGCGCGAGAGCTAACACTGCCTACTTGTTACTCTACTATAGCATTCCAAACAATAGACCGAAGTCTAGCTCTCTAGTATCACCGTTGACAGAGGATCTTCACAAAAGGAAGAAGGAGATAAATTGAGCTATTGAATGAAGCAACTCTCGACACCTTTCATTTAGAACAATCTTATGTATCCGTGAACTTACTCCACCCCTTAATTTTAGCTTTCATCGCTTGATTCCTCACTACCGCTGCCTGTCTTCTTCCTTGACTCTAGCACTCGATGATCGACCCTTCCAGTCTGACACCACGGAGTGTCGTAACATTATATAATGTGAATGTTGAGGTCAAACACATTATGAAATATGGAATTAGAGGTTGAAACCATACGGTATGGGGTTTATTTCGCGTTTTCGGGCCGTTTTCGGGTGTTTTGGGCCTTTCCGGGGAAACTTGGGCCTTGGGGGGGTCTTTTTGGGCCTTAAGTGGAGGCTTCTGGGCCCATGAGGGGAGGAGGGGGCAGCCAACCAGCCCTAGGGCACCCCAAACCCTCCCCCCATGCTCCTCACCTCCTCCTCTCCCTCCCATAGCCGCCACCCTCCCCCTTGTGCGCCTCCCTCCTCCTCCCTCCTCCCCATTGCACCACCACCCCTCTCCTCACCTCTCCACCACCCCTTTCTGCCCTAGGGAAGTTCTCCACCTCACCATCCCGCAGATCCATCCATTCGAGCGCTCCGCAACGAGGAGATCCGGTGGATTCGGAGCGAGGAAGGAGATCGCGCGAACCGGGAGGAGATCCGTTGGGTTTTTGTTCGTCGGGCCAAGGTATGGCCATGGGAATCCTTGGAGTTGGTCTAGGATATGTTATAAAGGTTAATATCATGTTTTTAGATCAATTGGTGGTGCTGTAGTTGGGTACATTAGATGGAATCTTGAGTTTGCCACGTTCTCTGTTTCGGGCAGCATGAGCAGTCGACCTAGGGCTTGGGTTTTCGCCAATTTAGAGTCGGAATTTGGTTGTACGGCTGTTGAGGAAGTTGTAGGTAATTTCAATACCTTTCAGTGGGTATAAAGAACGTCAAATTCCGCCCAGCCGTTTGAAAGTTATGCTTGTTTTACCGAACGTATTAAAATCTGTGACGTGATTGGAACAGATCACGGTATTTTGTAGATTAAACAACTTTAGAGTCCGAATCAGTCTTTCCATATACTTAGAAAAAGTTAGGAAATTTCCTAAGATACGCGAGGATGTACTCGTTTATTCGATTCGGAGTGTTAGAACCCGAGTTATGCCTTTTGGAAGGCTGCTGTCCCGACGGGACAGAACCTCTGTTTTTGGGTTTTGCGAGTAGTTTGCGATGTCGGGGTAGAAGAGGGTTTGCGTACTGTTTTGTGGACATGATTGTGAGTGTGCGGTACCTTTGTGCAGGTGGTGTGACCCCGGGAGTGCCCTCTACGTCTCGCCAATCCGTCGCCGTGGTTGAGGCAAGTGTATTGGAATGGGTAGCGGGTTGTAGTTGCTAGATTGGTTGAGATTGAATTTGAATACATGATATGTTCACATGCCATGCCTTAATGATTGCCAATGATATGATGAATATGTTTATTATGTTATGATGCCATGTTTTAGTGTATAAGTTATTTATGATGTTGGCATGTTTGCATACATGGCATGTTACATGGCCCGGGCGGTGAGAAAGTCATAACTAGTCCGGGGAAGGTCGGTGAGAAAGTTATGACTATTCCGGAGAGCCAATGAGTAAGTCCTACATCGTGATTCCATTCACCGCGGTGAACGGAAGCGAGGAGTAGGCACCCTCCATCTTCGGGATGGAAGGGGGGAGAGGGTGCACACCGACGGGTGTGTACTCAACCATACCGGTATGAGTTTCCAGGAGATATGTGCATCGCATTGCATTGCATTGCATTATATGAGGATGTTATGTGATGATGATATATGATGATGTCAATGATATGCTTACGCTATGAATATGAGTTGTGTATGATGTCGTATGTGAAAAGTGGTGATGAAGGTTTTAGAATGTATTTTCTTATTCCATTGCAATATACTTGCTGAGTGATGAACTCACGCTTGTGTTTATGTTGTTTTTCTTAGGTACCATGAAACCGGCATGCGGGAAAGGGAGCTAGTCACACGTCATCACTTAGCATCACACTCATAAACAATGACATGTTCCTTCCTTTAAATTGTGGTGGTTAATTTGTGTGCTTGGTTTCCTCATTTACTTCGTTTGGCTCATGAGATGGTTGGAATCTCTATTCTAGGCTTATACTGCTGCTAGAACCCTTATTATTGATGATTTAGATGTCATTCTTTATACTATATCATGTGATCTTATTGTTGTTGCTTCAATTCATGGAAAAACAAAGGAGGTGCTGCCGAAATTTTCAGTTTTAGCATTTACTTCTTTGCTGTAATTTATCTTAATTTATGCTATTTAGAGGTTGATTAGTCTATGTTTGGTAGCATTCGGGCATATTAAATGCCGGGGTGTTACAGTTGGTATCAAAGCGGGCTGTAGGTCCCTGGAATGTGTATTTTTAGTTTCATGCTATAGTGTACAACTAAAATGTGATGTGGAATAACTTAGAAACATGGCTTAGTTTTTAACTAAAATTTTGCCATAGGATAGCAACATTAAATCTTGCAAAAGTGGTATAACTAATCTAAAATTTGACACACATGGATGCACAGTAGGAAAGGGTGTGGGTATCGTTTCTTTACGCTTAAATGTTGTATTTAAGCTTTGATGTTGAATGCTTCATTTGATAATGCATGTTGCTACGTCAATGAGATAAATGATTGAATTGTTCTTGTTGTTGTGATAGAGTGGGGTTGTGGTGCCGAAGGGTTTCGGTCACCTCTTTTTGTTCATAATTAGGGTGTGGTTTGACGGTGTGGCCGGTTAACGCCATCACCGAAGAATTATTAACCCCTGTAGGAGAAGAGTGCTTACCCTTTCTGTCGTAGATTGGGTAGTTGACTGGAGTCGAATAGAAGAGATTGGTGGTGGTTTCATTCGGAGCTTCCTTATCGTTCTGTGGTCGATCTTGGTTGGTTTTCTTGGTTTTAGTTGATAAAGTGTTTGGTATTGGATTTTCGCGGATCGTTCCGTATGCGGTGTGTGGTTTTGTCTTCCTTGGTTGAAGACGAAGAAGAAGAGTCTAGTGTTGCACTTCTTTTGGTTGCCTTTCCAGCTTTGATGCTTAGTTTGTTGTTTGCTTTATGGCGAAGAAGTATTGAATATATTCCTGTGTTTTTCTTACTCCGAGGTCAAAAGAGTTATTGCGGCGTTTTGCCAGACCTGGTTGTCAGGGCTGAAGTTCTGTGGCTTTGTAGGAGTAAGTGGTGTTTGATTTTGTCATTTTACTGGTTTGAGAAATCATCTTTGAAAACCCCTCTTGTTTCGTGAAAGTTTGGGGTTTGGTGTTAAGGTTTTATTTGCAAAGAATTACTGGATCGCTTGGTTCCCTTTTAAGAAAATTGTCTTTCAACCATTTTCCTCCATGGGAGTCTTGAGAATGAAAAGTGTTTTGGAGAATTTCCTTTTGCATGACCAAGTTTGGGTTTGTCTCATTGCAAATTTGAGAGTTAAGTTTCTTTGTGAATTTTTGGTTGAGTGATAAAAAGAAAATGCTGCAAATAAAGTAAGTAGTCGTTTGACTGAAAGTAGTTGTCAAAAGTGAAAACTATTGTTTAGCATATTATGAAGTATGTAACAGTGTGGTTTATGGAAATATTGTACTCCTAAGCTAATTTGCGAGTTGAATCAATTTAAATTTTTTATCTTTAGCTTAAGATTAAATGAACTTCTAGTGCCGTAGATTTATTTCTATAGCGAGTAATGATCAAATGTGTTAATGAACATGCTTAGAGTTTGTTGCTTTATTTTGAAGTGAGGTAGTACACCCTATTTATTAAATGTGTAGCTGAACATTGTTAATGTTTAAAATTTTAAACTACTGATATTGTTAAGGAAACCTTGTTGGTTAATTAAAGACGTTTTAATTTAACGTGTTAGTAGAGAAATTTAATCATGTCGGTTTGTGACCTTAATTTGGAAGTTGATTAGAGTCGTTATTGTTATGTTGCAAACTATTAGTATATTTGGAAGTATGCAGTGGTGTTCCTATATTGCTAGTATCGATGTCAATTGGAAAGATATAGGTTTTATTGTTGCTTTAAGAGCGTCGTGATGGTCTAACTTATTAAATTTATTTTAAATAGTTGGAGTATGTTGAGTAGCAGCAACCTGTTATAACCTATGTATGGGGTAGCTTAAAGCAATGTTGTTGTTTATAATTATGCCGTTTATTGATATTGATGACTTAGTAGTGGTGGTAATTGTGTAGATTACTTGTTGGAAACCATTGTTAAAATGGAGATTATTGTAACATGTTGTGATGGAGTGAACCATGGATAATTAACATGATGTAGAATTTTATCCTTAATGAATATATGTCTTAGAATCATAGTTATGAACTCTGTCTTGTAGAGATAATATTTACATGTTGAAAGTCAATGATTAATTGAATCAGTTCCGATTGTCGAAAAGTTGATGAATGGATGGTATATAAAAAAAATTATAGGTTGATCATGCTGAAAGATTTGTTGAAATACTATGTTTCAAACTTGGAATAAGATGTATTATGAGTTGGTGATCCGTGGGGATCATGTCAATGTAGTCTTGGTTGGGTGCTTTTTAATAAGCATCATAAACCTTAATTAAAGGTGTTGGGAACGGTAACTAGAGAAAGAAATGGTTATGTAAATTTTGTTAAATCCGGTTGGACTTTCTCAATGAGTAAGTAGTGAATTTTGAAGTCTTTAATGGAAAGCGTAGTGGAATACTAGAGATGATTGCATTTATGCTAAGCTGGTGTTTAAAAACCTTCTGGGCCGGTTTGGTTGTTTGCTATCTTGGTTGAATGCTTTTGGTCAAAGTGTTCCTTATGCTGAGTTTCAGAGTTTTCCCTAAAACTCGTAGAAATTGGTGCCAATCTCTGGTTTTGGCAAATTTGTTTAGTTTGTGCTATGAGTATGGATTTTTACACCCAAAAGTTTTTGAGTGGATCGCGCTCCTTTGCGTTCACTCTGAATTATCTTTGGAATAAATTTTAACGGAAGCAGATGGACATAGTGGGTTGTGTTGGAAACTCTTGAGATTTAATTTGTGACTCTTTTTGACTGGAGTTGGATTTATTTGCATAATGTGTGTGATGGTTGCGAGTGCTTCAAAAAGGTGGATTTTATGAATGTTTTATAAAGTGATTTTGTTAGTGAGGTGTTCCCTTTTGGAAATGAGTTTCCCTCTCCTTGAGAAAATTTGTGACGGTTGTGGGAACAGATGCTCGACATGAAATTTTGATGTTCTCTTCCAAAATGTTGAATTTGGATGAAATGCAATGTTTTGCAAGTTCAGTTTTCAATTGATGTGGGATGTGATGCGACGTGGTGTTTCTTGTCTACTATCTCGCCGTCATAGTCTATATGAATTTCCGCAACCTTCGATGTTAATTGTGTTTCCATTATTTGATACCGAGGAAGAAGTCATTTAGTGAATGACTATTCGGTACCGTTGTTACACGATGAATGAATGGTGAAAAGGAAAACGAGACTTTGTTTATGCATAATTAATCATAAAGGAGTCGATGAGCCAGGTCGGTGAGAAAGTCATATATGGATATATGACTAATCCGGAGTGCTCTTGAAAAGTGTGCATGCATGTCATGAATCGAGATGTCCATTTCTTTCTAGTATGAAAAGAAAGAATGAAGAATTTCTGGTATTTTGGTTGTGGTGTAGGGGATTTATGCTTCCTTTGTGATTTGGCTTGGATGTTGCCGAATTCATTCCAAAATGGTTGTTAACGCTTTGGATTTGAGTTGTCGTGTGTGGTCCACTTGGGTTCAAAAGAATTGTACTTCTCTTGCTCTATAGATGGGAGTGAGGATATAAATGTTCTTGGTTTATGGTTGAATATGCGAAATATGTGTACACTTGGGCTTGTTAACTAAGTGTTTTTGTGTGAGGGCGAGACCCTCTTCAGAAAGGAACCAATTGTGGTTTGGTAAGGTTTTACGATCCTAGCTTGGGGCTAGGTGTCGAATCTTAGTGGTATAAGGGTGGTTTGTGATGGAGGTTGATGACGTAGGGGTTTAGCTTTTTTATAAGAGTAGCGATGGGTGGAAGTGAAGTTGACGGTAGTTCGGTGGTAATTGTCCTGCCGTGAGCAATTGTCTTAACTAGTTGTTTCTGGGCTTGAGTCTTGCCTGGGAGAGGATGGAATGAAATGTTAGCATGATCGTGTATCGGAAGTGCAAATGTGCCTTAATGAGTTATTCCCCTCGATGGAAATTGTCGGGAATGTAGAGAGGTCGTTAAAGGAATTGTGACTCGCTTTGATTGTGTCATGTTGAGTTTAATGAAGTGTTGGTTTTGAGAACTCGCTTGTCATTTGTTCCGGTTTTAGTCTCTGTGTGAATGTTTTGGTGCTGCAAAGAAGTCTTTTGTCCCATGGGGACTTTGTTGTTGATTTTGGCGTTTTTCGGATTCGAGGTCAAATCCTGTTTAAGGGGGGGGGAGAATGTGACACCACGGAGTATCTTAACCTTATATAATGTGAATGTTGAGGTCAAACACATTATGAAATATGGAATTAGAGGTTGAAACCATACGGTATGGGGTTTATTTCGCGTTTTCGGGCCGTTTTCGGGTGTTTTGGGCCTTTCCGGGGAAACTTGGGCCTTGGGGGGGTCTTTTCGGGCCTTAAGTGGAGGCTTCTGGGCCCATGAGGGGAGGAGGGGGCAGCCAACCAGCCCTAGGGCTCCCCAAACCCTCCCCCCATGCTCCTCACCTCCTCCTCTCCCTCCCATAGCCGCCACCCTCCCCCTTGTGCGCCTCCCTCCTCCCCATTGCACCACCACCCCTCTCCTCACCTCTCCACCACCCCTTGCTGCCCTAGGGGAGTTCTCCACCTCACCATTTCGCAGATCCATCCATTCAAGCGCTCCGCAACGAGGAGATCCGGTGGATTCGGAGCGAGGAAGGAGATCGCGCGGACCGGGAGGAGATCCGTTGGGTTTTCGTTCGTCGGGCCAAGGTATGGCCATGGGAATCCTTGGGGTTGGTCTAGGATATGTTATAAAGGTTAATATCATGTTTTTAGATCAATTGGTGGTGCTGTAGTTGGGTACATTAGATGGAATCTTGAGTTTGCCACGTTCTCTGTTTCGGACAGCATGAGCAGTCGACATAGGGCTTGGGTTTTCGCCAATTTAGAGTCGGAATTTGTTCGTACGGCTGTTGAGGAAGTTGTATGTAATTTCAATACATTTCAGTGGGTATAAAGAACGTCCAATTCCGCCTAGCCGTTTGAAGGTTATGCTTGTTTTACCGAACGTATTAAAATCTGTGACGTGATTGGAACAGATCACGGTATTTTGTAGATTAAACAACTTTAGAGTCCGAATCAGTCTTTCCATATACTTAGAAAAAGTTAGGAAATTTCCTAAGATACGCGAGGATGTACTCGTTTATTCGATTCGGAGTGTTAGAACCCGAGTTATGCCTTTTGGAAGGCTGCTGTCCCGACGGGACAGAACCTCTGTTTTTGGGTTTTGCGAGTAGTTTGCGATGTCGGGGTAGAAGAGGGTTTGCGTACTGTTTTGTGGACATGATTGTGAGTGTGCGGTACCTTTGTGCAGGTGGTGTGACCCCGGGAGTGCCCTCTACGTCTCGCCAATCCGTCGCCGTGGTTGAGGCAAGTGTATTGGAATGGGTAGCGGGTTGTAGTTGCTAGATTGGTTGAGATTGAATTTGAATACATGATATGTTCACATGCCATGCCTTAATGATTGCCAATGATATGATGAATATGTTTATTATGTTATGATGCCATGTGTTAGTGTATAAGTTATTTATGATGTTGGCATGTTTGCATACATGGCATGTTACATGGCCCGGGCGGTGAGAAAGTCATAACTAGTCCGGGGAAGGTCGGTGAGAAAGTTATGACTATTCCGGAGAGCCAATGAGTAAGTCCTACATCGTGATTCCATTCACCGCGGTGAACGGAAGCGAGGAGTAGGCACCCTCCATCTTCGGGATGGAAGGGGGGAGAGGGTGCACACCGACGGGTGTGTACTCAACCATACCGGTATGAGTTTCCAGGAGATATGTGCATTGCATTGCATTGCATTATATGAGGATGTTATGTGATGATGATATATGATGATGTCAATGATATGCTTACGCTATGAATATGAGTTGTGTATGATGTCGTATGTGAAAAGTGGTGATGAAGGTTTTAGAATGTATTTTCTTATTCCATTGCAATATACTTGCTGAGTGATGAACTCACGCTTGTGTTTATGTTGTTTTTCTTAGGTACCATGAAACCGGCATGCGGGAAAGGGAGCTAGTCACACGTCATCACTTAGCATCACACTCATAAACAATGACATGTTCCTTCCTTTAAATTGTGATGGTTAATTTGTGTGCTTGGTTTCCTCATTTACTTCGTTTGGCTCATGAGATGGTTGGAATCTCTATTCTAGGCTTATACTGCTGCTAGAACCCTTATTATTGATGATTTAGATGTCATTCTTTATACTATATCATGTGATCTTATTGTTGTTGCTTCAATTCATGGAAAAACAAAGGAGATGCTACCGAAATTTTCGGTTTTAGCATTTCCTCCTTTGCTGTAATTTATCTTAATTTATGCTATTTAGAGGTTGATTAGTCTATGTTTGGTAGCATTCGGGCACATTAAATGCTGGGGTGTTACATCCAGCCATTCCCCGATTGAAGTAACAGGTGAAATGAACTCCTTTATGTTCATTAGTGCTTACCAAGCCTTCAATTATACATAAACGAGCTCCGACGAGCTTCGTGGCCAGTCGGCCATGGCGACCGCCTCTAGCCCCGGTGGAATGGCATCTTCAACCACCATCAGCCAACTTGAAGCCTAACATTAGATGCGCAAGTACACTATATTAGCTTGTTGTGCACTTGCCTAGCTCTAAACCTCGATGGAATGCCGCTACTAGCGAGCCCTAGCTGCTCCCCTGCTTGGTGTGGCTGACATGCAAGCCACGAGTGTCAGCCACTAGGGCAACACTAAGCCACTGCAGTCGGGCCCCACCGGTCAGTGCAGTTGGTTCAAACGACATGCGAAAAACGAAAAGTCCACTTTCAAAGTCGGAAAATGTACTTCCCTTTTTGGAAAACTTTAGAAACCCATAATTAAAACTCAAATAACTTTCACATTGTAATTCCAAATTTAATCAAACAAATTTATAAATTCTTGTTTAATCCTTTAGTTTATGAATATGCAAAAATATTGTATGTGTGACCTCTGCTTAAAATTTAAATTTGAATTTTAAATGTAGGTTTGAAGCATGCTACATGTAGAATTTGAGAAAATGAACTTCAAATAAAATAAAACTAATTTTGCTAGAATCCCAAAAATGTAAAAAACCTAAATCTGTAAAAATATTTAAGTTTTTACTTGATTTAAGTTATTTTCTAAAACAAAATTTGTTTCTAAGAGCTAGTGTTCATGCATGTATAATTTTGATCTATAAGCTTTAAAATTTGAGGCAATCACTTCCTAAATAACCTTAAAATAGTAGAGTCCCTACTCAAACTGAAATACTTTGGATCACATGTTAGATTTATATATTGTTTCATCTGGTAGTTTAGTATCTTGTTCTTATTAATCTAAATAATCTTAGCTTCTTGAATTTGAAATAATGCATATAGACTTACATGATCTTACCTTCTTGAATTCATAAAATAAAAATAAGCACCTTATAGAGAACAAGTGGTTATGTCTTTGCCTAAACCAAAACTATTTAAATCGAGTAAACATTAAAAACGAACTATACTGCATGTACATGAAATTATAAAACCATAGCCCTACACCCTTACTTATGTTGTGTAATGATTTTAATTTGGTTTTTCTATCTGTATAAATCACTTTTAGCTGGTCAAAAGATCATGTGAAAACATTTAAACAATGAAATGACAATTTATTTAATAAATCTTATCCTTGACCAAACAATTGTAGGAATTTTAGGGAAAATCCTAGACCTTTACAGTGCTCAGAATTTCTACCAGGGGCTCTTATTTACCTTAACCTTATCTTAAAAAATTTACAAAAAATAATAATCGAGTTTGCTATTTATTTATATTTGTTTGTTGCAAAGCTGAAAATTTGCAAACTGGAGTAAAAGAAATCGTAGAAAATAAATGCTACGATTTTGGACCTAAAACTTTTATGGTAGGTTCCTGTAATAAATACCAACCTACTGTAAAATTTTAAAAATTTTGGAAGTTGATTTGGGCTCTCTGTAAATCAAATACCGAAATTGATTTACTGTGCAGCAGCCACTATCAGAATTATTATAATTAAAAAGTAAATCATTTTAACCTCAAAATTGTACCTGTGGTAGATAACTCATCTCTCAATCCGGAAAAAAAGTTTGGGAAATTCTGGAGTAGATTTGACCCATGTATGAATTCGCTTAACATGTTGTCTGAAGGAGAAGACCTAGAATTCTCTCTTTCTTTCACTGACATGTGGGCCCCAGTGCACAGCGATTGCCGACCACCTCTTTACGTCGCGGGGCACTGCCAGGTGGGCCCCAAGCCTCGCGGACCTGCGTGTCATCCTTATCTCCCCCTCGCCCTCGCCGAATAAACCACTGACATGTGGGACCTGACCCCACATGGTAGGGCCTTCTCCCTCGTCTCACCCCTCTTCTCCCTCGTTCCCTTCTCCACTGAAGCTTGCCCCCTCAGCCTTATCCTTATATGTGCCGCAACTTCTCGTGCCTTGAGCCATCCCAAGCCACGCAGCCGTGCCCATACCACGCCGTCTTGTGCTCTTGACCAAGCAGGAGAGACGTTCTGGAGGGCGTGCGCGAACGTGGACTGTCGTGAAGCCTCATCCACCCCATTCCTACCCTCGAGCCTCTCTTCGGCCATTTAAGGGAAGAAATGAGAGCACCAGTAGCCCTGGGACATAACCCATACATCGATTGTGCCCAAAACCCGCAGCACTGCCGAATTTGTGACACCACGGAGTGTCGTAACCTTATAACAAGTGAATGTTGAGCTCAAAAACATTATGAGAGGTGGAATTAAGATTAAAATGGAGGTTTATAGCGCTTCCGGGCCGTTTCCGGGGTTTTAGGCCTTTCCGGGGGAGTTTGGGCCTAAAAGAGGGGGTTGTGGGCTTTGGTGGGATGGAGTAGGAATCCATTTAGGATTAGGAAAGAGGCTTAGGGCTGGTAAAAGGGGGCTTCCCTGCCCCTTTGTGCGCCCACCCCTGCCCTAGCTTGCGCCCCACCTCTCCTCCTCCCTTGCCTAACCGCCCCTCCCTCTCCCTTGGCCGTGCGCCTCCCCCTCCCTTGCCCCTTTGCTCTCCACCTCCCCACCACCTCTCCTCCACCCCCTTGCTGCCCTAGGGTGGCCTCCCCACCCCTGCACCTTGTGGATCCATCCGTTGGAGCGAGGAGCGAACCGGGAGGAGATCCTTTCAGTTTTCGTGCGTCGGGCAAAGGTATGGCCATGGGAATCCTTGGGATTGATCTAGGTACTGTTCTAAGGGTGTTTATAAAGTTTTTAGATCAATTGGTGGTGCTGGATTTGATTAGATTAGATGGATTCTTGAGTTGGTCACGTTCTCTGTTTCGGACAGCATGAGCAGTCGACATAATGTTCGGTTTTTCGCCAATTTAGATTCCGAATTTGGTCGTACAGACGTTGAAGAAGTTGTAGATAATTTCATTATCTTTCAGTGGATATAAAGAACGTTAATTTCCGCCCAGCCGTTTGAAAGTTATGGCTGTTTTACCGAGCGTGTTAAAATCTGTGACGTGATTGGAACAGATCACGGTATTTTGTAGATTAAACAACTTTAGAGTCCGAATCAGTCTTTCCCTATACCTAGAAAAAGTTGAGAAATTTCCAAAGCTATGCGAGGATGTACTTTTTTAATTGATTCGGAGTCCCAGAACCCAAGTTATGCCTTTTGGAAGGCTGCTGTCCCGACGGGACAGAACCGCTGTTTTCGGGTTTTGCGATTAGTTGGCAATGTCGGGGTAGATGAGAGTTTGCGTACTGTTTTGTGGGCTTGATTGTGAGTGTGTGGTCCCTATGTGCAGGTGGTGTGACCCCGGGAGGGCCTACTACTTCTCGCCAATCCGTCGCCCGTGGTTGAGGCAAGTGTATTGTAATGGATAGCGGTTTGTAGGTTGCTAGTTGAGACTAGATGAGATTGATTATATGAGATGATCACTTGCCATGCTTTAATGATTGCCAATGATATGATGAGTATGTTTATCATGTTATGATGCTATGTGTTAATGTACAAGTTAATTATGATGTTGGCATATTTGCATACATGGCATGATTACATGGCCCGGGCGGTGAGAAAGTCATAACTAGTCCGGGAAGGTCGGTGAGAAAGTTATGACTAATCCGGAGAGCCAATGAGTAAGTCCTACATCGTGATTCCATTCACCGCGGTGAACGGAAGCGAGGAGTAGGCACCCTCCATCTTCGGGATGGAAGGGGGGAGAGGGTGCACACCGACGGGTGTGTACTCAACCATACCGGTATGAGTTTCCAAGGAGACATGAGCATCGCATTGCACTTCATACATATTGATGATGATGATAATATGTGACCATGAAGGAGATGGTTTACATGATGTGAGATATTATTGCTATGTAATTGTTCTTGTTGTACCATTGCAATATGCTTGCTGAGTTTTGAACTCACGCTTGTGTTTTTTTGTTGTTTTAGGTACCATGAGAACGGCATGCGGGGAAGGGAAATAGTCACACGTCCGCACGTAGCTTCACCCATTTTGTTTCCACAAGTCATTCTATTAGTTTTGATAATAAATTGCGTGTGATGATTATTGCTTTAAGGTTTAGCTTTGCTGTATGAGAGTTTTATTGTTCGTTTGATTCTTGAGAACATTAAGTGCTTGATAATAGACTTATATTGTCGTTAAGTCTTTAATTATTGGTGTTTTAGCTGTCTCTCATATTGCCTTATATTGCTATACTGTTGTTGCTCCTTCAGTTCATGTTAAAACAAAGGAGATGCTGTCGAAATCTCGGTTTTTAGCATGTGCGCCTTTGCTGGAATTTATGTTTAATTGTGGTATTTAGATGTTGTTTAGCTTATGTTTGGTAGCATTCAGGCATATTAAATGCCGGGGTGTTACAGTTGGTATCAGAGCGGGCTGTAGGTCCTTGGAATATGTATTTTTAGTGTCATACCTTAAGTTGCAACTAAAATATGATATGGAATAACTTAGAAACATGGCTTAGGTTCTCACTAAAACTTTGTCATAGGATAGCAACATTAAAACTTGCAAAAAGTGGAATAAGTAATTTAAAATTTTGACACACTTGGTTGCACAGTAGGTTGGGGTTTTGGTTCATCATTGCATTGCGCTTGATTATTTAATGAATATTATGTCTATGTGTTCTTGATTATATGATGTTGTGTTATGGTTATTTGATCGGACGGTTGTCTGTCTGTAGCAGCCATGCCGAGGGGTAGAGGCTGTGGTCGCCGTGGCCGTGGAGGCCAGGGGAGAGGTTCTCAGGGAGTTGCGGAGTCTGTTGCTGAGGGTAGCGTTTCGCTCAATGCTCATGGGCCAGCTCAGGAGGAGCTTCCAGCTGCACAGTCAGGGGCGGAAGTACCCGCCGCCAATGAGGATTTAGTTCACACTCTGCAGAGGGAGATTCAGGAGCTGCGCCAGCAGTTGTGGGTAGCCCCTGCTGTTGTGCCTCCCCCTGCAGCGGCCCCAGTTGTTTCCCCCGCTGTGCCGGAGCCGAGGATGAGTCTCCGGGAGTGGATGTCCCTCCGTCTTGACACTTTTGACGGAGCGGGCACGCCGATCCAATCTGCAGATTGGCTGCGGTACATGGAGAGGCAGTTTGAGGTCCTAGAGTTGACCTCGGTCCAGCGGGCTCGCTTTGTGGCCTTTCAACTGAAAGGCCAAGCTGATATCTGGTGGGAGGGGGTTCTGGCTGCTAGAGCCCCCGATCTTGGTCCAATCACCTGGGAGGACTTTGTGGCTCGCTTCTGAGCCAAGTTCTACCCAGAGTCTTTCCTTGAGCGAATGGAGCATACTCTGACGACTCTTTCCAAGGGAAAGAGGTCGGTGGCAAAGTATGAGGTGGAGTTCAACAGCGTGGTGCGCTTCGTGTCGGCTGTGGCAGCCGACGATCGGGAGAAGGCAAAGAGGTTCCGTAGGGGCCTCAACCAGGAGTTCGGAGTTGTCATGGGGGTGACTGTCCCTCGTGACTTCTGCTCCGTGGTGGAGCAGGCGAAGGGCATGGAGCTCGAGTTGGAGCTCTCCCGGGATAAGCAAAACCCGGGTGGTTCAGGGGTTCTTGCGGCCCCAGGCGGGGGCCAGAAGAGGACCTTTGGTGGAGGAGGTGGGTCTTCTCAGCGACCCACCTTCAAGAAGTTCAAGGGGGGACAGGGCTCCTCCTCAGGGGCTAAGATGAGGCCGCCCCAGTCATCTTCCTCGCGAGCGGCTGTTCGTCCTGTGCCTGGGCAGGGCATGTTGTGTTTCAAGTGCGGTGGTGAGCCTGGCCACATGGGAGGAGTCTGTCGGATGAATCCCGATAGCATCATCAAGTGGGAGACGGTGCCTTCTCCTCCCACTCCAGCGGCGTCTTCCAGAGGTTCGATGCACATGATGGCTACTCCTGCTTCTCAGCCGCCCTTTGCGTGGGCGCCACCAGCAGCTTACTGGTGCCCGCAGCCGTCTGCTCCTCCGCAGTTGCCTCCTCCGCCCCCAGCTTTGTTGGGGCATCAGCAGGGAGTCGGGGCTCCTACTGTCCCGGCGTCACCAGGAGTGTACGCTTTGCCAACCGCCGAGTCAACCGGGCATCCAGAGGTGGTTTCAGGTACTCTGCTCGTGGATTCCATTGATGCCTTTGTTCTGTTTGATTTCGGAGCATCCTATTCCTTTGTGTCGTCTGAGTTTGCTAGTATAGCTAAGTTGGGAGTTCAGCGGATTTCTGAGTCTGTGTTAGTCAGTTCTCCTGGGGGTTTGATTGCTAGTTCCTTGGTTTGCCCAGGTTGCACCATCGCCATTGATGACGAGGTTTTCTTCGCCAATCTTATGGTGATCCAGTTGGCTCCGTTTGATGTCATTTTGGGCATGGACTGGCTGCATCAGTACCGTGCCAAGATCTGTTGTTTTTGGAAGACGGTTGCCTTGCAGGCCCCGTCAGGGGTAGAGTTGACCTTTCAGGGTGGTATACCCTCCAGTTCCGTCTTTGCTTTGGCTAGTCTGTTTTCTGGTCGCCGTTTGAAGCAGTTGGGTTTCCTCATGGCTATGTCAGAAAAGCCATCTTCTTCAGTTTCCATTGAGGAGATTCCTGTAGTAAAGGAGTTTGTTGATGTGTTCCTTGACGAGTTGCCTGGTTTACCTCCTGTGAGGAATGTGGAGTTTTGTATCGATCTTGTTCCTGGCACTCGACCTATTTCTATCTATCCATATCGCTTGGCTCGTCCTTTTCAAGACGAGTTGAAAAAGCAGTTGGAGGATTTGTTGGCCAAGGGCTTTTTTCGGCGTAGCGTTTCGCCATGGGGAGCACCCGTTCTCTTCGTCTCGAAGAAGGATGGAAGTTGGCGCATGTGCATTGATTATCGTGCTCTTAATCAAGTGACAGTCAAGAACAAGTATCCTTTGCCTTGCATCGAGGATCTGTTTGACCAACTGAAGGGAGCAAAGGTGTTCTCCAAGATTGATCTTCGGGTATAATCGAGATCCGTGTGAGGGAGCAGGACATTGAGAAGACTGCTTTCTCCACTAGGTATGGGCATTATGAATTTAAAGTTATGTCTTTTGGACTAACTAATGCTCCTATTTGTCTTTATGGAGGCGATGAACAGTATGCTACACAAGTACCTTGATGAGTTTGTGGTAGTGTTCATCGATGACATTCTGGTTTACTCTAAATCAGAAGAGGAGCATGAGCGACACTTGAGGCTTGTGCTGAGCACCTTGAGGGAGAATCAGTTCTTTGCTAAGCTGAAAAAGTGCGAGTTCTGGATTTCAGAAGTGGGTTTTCTTGGCCACATCATCAATCTAGAGGGCATATCCATAGATCCTAGCAAAGTCTCAGCAGTTTTGGATTGGAAGAGGCCTTTCAATGTCAAAGAGTTGCGTAGTTTCCTTGGGTTAGCTGGCTACTATCGGCGTTTTGTGCAGGATTTCTCTATCATTGCCAAGCCTCTTTCGCAGCTGACTCAGAAGGGGATGAAATTCCAGTGGACTGCAGAGTGTGAGCAAAGTTTCTGCACTTTGAAGGAGAAGTTAGTGACTGCTCCTGTTCTTACCCTTCCCGAGCCGGGGAAGCGCTTCACTGTGTATTCTGATGCTTCTCGGTTGGGACTTGGTTGTGTGCTCATGCAAGATGGCAAGGTGATTGCTTATGCATCGAGGCAGCTGAAAAAGCATGAGCAGAACTATCCCACTCATGATCTTGAGCTAGCCGCTGTGGTGTTTGCATTGAAGATATGGAGGCACTATCTGTATGGCGAGTCTTGTGATATCTTCACTGATCACAAGAGCCTCAAGTACATCTTTACCCAGAAAGATTTGAACTTGAGGCAGTGGAGGTGGCTAGAGTTGATAAAGGACTATGACCTCACTATCCAGTACCATCCGGGTAAGGCAAATGTGGTGGCCGACACTCTCAGTCGCAAGACAATGCCCCCTATCGTTGATTGTCTTGTTGCTGATTTTGAGCGTTTTGGAGTTTCCTACTGCTTTGCGGGGACCGTGCAAGCTGAAACTCAATTGATTCTTGAGTCAGCGATTCCGGAGCGTGTGCGGGAGGCACAGCAGCATCATCGGTTGCTCCAGCAGGTGAGGAAACACCTTGAGGATGGCAAGTCTGGAGACTTTACCGTTGATGATGTGGGAGCTTTGAGGTTTCAGGGTCGTCTGTGCGTGCCACAGAAATCCCAAGTGAAAGAGGACATTCTGAAAGAAGCTCACCGCACCCCGTACACGGTCCATCCTGGGGAGACCAAGATGTACAGGGACTTGAAAAAGAATTTCTGGTGGAAAAGGATGAGAGTGGATATTGCCAAGTATGTGGCGTCTTGTGGGATTTGTCAGAAGATCAAGGCTGAGCATAAGCGTCCATTGATGCATTGCAGCCATTGGAGATTCCTGTGTGGCCATGGGATGACATCTCCATGGATTTTGTGGTTGGCCTACCTCGTACTCCACGAGGGAAGGATGTTGTTTGGGTGGTGGTGGACCGTCTCAGCAAGTCTGCGCATTTCATTCCTATCCGCACTACCAATTCTGCGAGCGACTTGGCTCCCATCTATGTGCGGGAGATTGTGAGACTGCATGGTGTGCCCAAGACCATTATCTCTGATCAGGATGCGAAATTTGTTTCAAAATTCTGGGAGAGTTTGCAGAGTGCTTTGGGCACACAGCTTCGCCTTAGTACTGCCTTCCACCCTCAGACGGATGGGCAGTCTGAGTGTACCATTCAGACTTTGGAGGACATGCTCAGGGCCTGCGTGATGGCTTGGAAAGGTAGCTGGGAAGATCATTTGCCTCTTTGCAGAGTTTGCTTACAATAACAGCTATCATTCCAGCATCCGGGCTGCTCCTTATGAGGTACTGTATGGCTAGAAGTGCAGATCGCCACTTTGTTGGGATGCCGTGGGCGAGAGAGCAGTTCTTGGAACGAATTGGGTTCAGCAGACTGTTGATCGCATGGCGGAGGTACGGCAGAACCTTCTCGCAGTCAAGCAGAGCGCATGAAAAGCTATGCTGATGTGAGGCGGCGAGATTTGGAGTTTGAGGTGGGTGATAGCGTACTCTTGCGAGTATCTCCCACAAAGGGTGTGGTGCATTTTGGCACCAAAGGAAAGCTCAGTCCGAGGTTTGTTGGGCCATTTCCTATCATCGCCCGAGTTGGTAGGCTGGCCTATCGTCTGAGCTGGGAATCCATGCAAGGTGTGCATAATGTGTTCCATGTCTCGATGTTAAGGAAATACTTGCATGATCCGGAGTTGGTGGTTCCATTGGAACCACTAGTGCTTGAGTAGGACCTCACCTTCGAGTCCCGTCCTGTGGAAATTCTGGGGACTTCGGAGCGAGTAATGAAAAACCGGACGCTCAAGTTTGTCAAAGTCTTGTGGTCACATCAGACCGAGAGAGAAGCGACTTGGGAGCTGGAGTCTCGCATGCGCGAGAAGTATCCCGAGCTTTTCGCCTCAGGTATGTGATGTGAAACATAGCTATCTTGGGATTTGCTGGGTTGCGTGTTGGTGCGTTTTAGATTCGAAGTCGAATCCTGTTGAAGGGGGGAAGAATGTGACACCACGGAGTGTCGTAACCTTATAACAAGTGAATGTTGAGCTCAAAAACATTATGAGATATGGAATTAAGATTAAAACCATAGGGTTTGGAGGTTTATAGCGCTTCCGGGCCGTTTCCGGGGTTTTGGGCCTTTCCGGGGGAGTTTGGGCCTAAAAGAGGGGGTTGTGGGCTTTGGTGGGATGGAGTAGGAATCCATTTAGGATTAGGAAAGAGGCTTAGGGCTGGTAAAAGGGGGCTTCCCTGCCCCTTTGTGCGCCCACCCCTGCCCTAGCTTGCGCCCCACCTCTCCTCCTCCCTTGCCTAACCGCCCCTCCCTCTCCCTTGGCCGTGCGCCTCCCCCTCCCTTGCCCCTTTGCTCTCCACCTCCCCACCACCTCTCCTCCACCCCCTTGCTGCCCTAGGGTGGCCTCCCCACCCCTGCACCTCGTGGATCCATCCGTTGGAGCGAGGAGCGAACCGGGAGGAGATCCTTTCAGTTTTCGTGCGTTGGGCAAAGGTATGGCCATGAGAATCCTTGGGATTGATCTAGGTACTGTTCTAAGGGTGTTTATCAAGTTTTTAGATCAATTGGTGGTGCTGGATTTGATTAGATTAGATGGATTCTTGAGTTGGTCACGTTCTCTGTTTCGGACAGCATGAGCAGTCGACCTAGGGTTTGGTTTTTCGCCAATTTAGATTCCGAATTTGGTCGTACGGACGTTTAAGAAGTTGTATATAATTTCATTATCTTTCAGTGGATATAAAGAACGTTAATTTCCGCCCAGCAGTTTGAAAGTTATGGCTGTTTTACCGAGCGTGTTAAAATCTGTGATGTGATTGGAACAAATCACGGTATTTTGTAGATTAAACAACTTTAGAGTCCGAATCAGTCTTTCCCTATACCTAGAAAAAGTTGGGAAATTTCCAAAGCTATGCGAGGATGTACTTGTTTAATTGATTCGGAGTCCCAGAACCCAAGTTATGCCTTTTGGAAGGCTGCTGTCCCGACGGGACAGAACCGCTGTTTTTGGGTTTTGCGATTAGTTGGCAATGTCGGGGTAGATGAGGGTTTGCGTACTGTTTTGTGGTCTTGATTGTGAGTGTGTGGTCCCTATGTGCAGGTGGTATGACCCCGGGAGGGCCTACTACTTCTCGCCAATCCGTCGCCCGTGGTTGAGGCAAGTGTATTGTAATGGATAGCGGTTTGTAGGTTGCTAGTTGAGACTAGATGAGATTGATTATATGAGATGATCACTTGCCATGCTTTAATGATTGCCAATGATATGATGAGTATGTTTATCATGTTATGATGCTATGTGTTAATGTACAAGTTAATTATGATGTTGGCATATTTGCATACATGGCATGATTACATGGCCCGGGCGGTGAGAAAGTCATAACTAGTTCGGGAAGGTCGGTGAGAAAGTTATGACTAATCCGGAGAGCCAATGAGTAAGTCCTACATCGTGATTCCATTCACCGTGGTGAGCAGGCGAGGAGTAGGCACCCTCCATCTTCGGGATGGAAGGGGGGAGAGGGTGCACACCGACGGGTGTGTACTCAACCATGCCGGTATGAGTTTCCAAGGAGACATGAGCATCGCATTGCACTTCATACATATTGATGATGATGATAATATGTGACCATGAAGGAGATGGTTTACATGATGTGAGATATTATTGCTATGTAATTGTTCTTGTTGTACCATTGCAATATGCTTGCTGAGTTTTGAACTCACGCTTTTGTTTTCTTGTTGTTTTAGGTACCATGAGAACGGCATGCAGGGAAGGGAAATAGTCACACGTCCGCACGTAGCTTCACCCATTTTGTTTCCACAAGTTATTCTATTAGTTTTGATAATAAATTGCGTGTGATGATTATTGCTTTAAGGTTTAGCTTTGCTGTATGAGAGTTTTATTGTTCGTTTGATTCTTGAGAACATTAAGTGCTTGATAATAGACTTATATTGTCGTTAAGTCTTTAATTATTGCTGTTTTAGCTGTCTCTCATATTGCCTTATATTGCTATACTGTTGTTGCTCCTTCAGTTCATGTTAAAACAAAGGAGATGCTGCCGAAATCTCGGTTTTTAGCGTGTGCGCCTTTGCTGGAATTTATGTTTAATTGTGGTATTTAGATGTTGTTTAGCTTATGTTTGGTAGCATTCAGGCATATTAAATGCCGGGGTGTTACAGTTGGTATCAAAGCGTGCTGTAGGTCCTTGGAATATGTATTTTTAGTGTTATACCTTAAGTTGCAATTAAAATATGATATGGAATAACTTAGAAACATGGCTTAGGTTCTCACTAAAACTTTGTCATAGGATAGCAACATTAAAACTTGCAAAAAGTGGTATTAGTACAAGTAGCAATGCAACTTGAAAATGAATTTAGTATATTTAACTTTACAATCTTATCTTCTTGAATTCATAAAATAAGATAAAATAATACACAAAATAAAAGGGGTTAAGTGTTATGTAATCTTAAACTGTCACCATCAGAATAAAACTACGCGAAACAACTACCACATGTATTGATAAAACCAAATTTGTTTACTTGGCTGTAACACCCCAAATTTTTGCTTTTCATGAATTCAAATGTTATTTGGCACTTTTGTGAATCTTTGGAATTTTCTAGAATTTATTTGGATTTATTTGGATTTAATTTGAATTTATTCCCTTTTTAAATAATTAAGGAATAAAAAGTTTTAAATAAAAATTTGTTGAAAATATTTTATTTGAGCCCCAAATGCCCTAAAATATTTTCTTGAATTTTTTTGGAATTTTTCTGAGTATTTTGCTATTTTTCTTGAATTAAATGAATTTCTGGAAATTAATCGGATTATTTAAATCGCTGGAAATACAAAACCGGGTTTTATTGTTCAAGCGACCGGGCCCGAGTCGGACTCGAGTCTGAGTCCGACCCGAAACGCGGTCGAGCCAAACTGAGTCGGGTCGAACCCTAACCCTCCCGACCGTTGGAGCAAGTTCCAACGGTCTAGATCAAGCCACGTCGCCCGAGCCGTGCGCACCGAGCCCTCGCACGTGACCGTTGGATCGAGATCCAACGGCCCACGTTGCGCCACGTCACCCAATCCGAATGGGATTCGGATTCCGCCACCGCCGCCGAGTGGGCCTCGGTTTCCGCGGTTTTCACGGACGCCGAGGGCCCTATTTAGTGCGCCGCCCCCTGTCATGTAGCCCGTTCCCGTGCGCACCCGTAGCCCTAACTCACCGAGGTCAAGCCGCCATGGTTGCGCCGCAATCGCTCGCCGTAGTTGGATTAGGTTTCCGCCGCGGTTCTCCGTTGCTTCCGCCACCGTCCGCCGTCACCGAGCCCAGATCTGGAACCGCAAGGACAAGACGCGTCGGGGGGTACCACCCACATCGCCGGAATCGCGCCCAAACACCGTCGGGCGTGTCGTCGTCTTCGTCTCCTGCCAGCCAGCTTTGCCGTGGACATGCCGACCCTGCGAGCTTCGTGGACCGTCCGATCAAGATCCAAGGGCCCAGATTCGTCCACGTCGCCCGAATGTAATTTTCCACGTTGCAGTTTTAGATCCGTTTTCAACCGTTGGATCTAGATCCAACGCTTTAGATCAAGCCATGTAGCCGTAACCACACCGTGTTTGGATAGATCTCAGCCGTTAGATCTAGATCGTACGGCTAGGGTTAACACGCGTTGTAGCTTTAAATCGGATCTCGACCGTCCGATCAAGATCGAACGGTCCAGATCAACCGAGTTGTTTCCAAACGCGTGAGGTTAGATCTGATCTGGACCGTTGATTTTCAAATCAACGGCCCAGATCGTGCCGCGTGTCCGGTAGTTGGACCCGGCCGCAGCCGGTATGATCGGCCGCTGATGCCGACGTGGCGTCGGCGTGGGCCAGCGTGTCGTGAGACGACCAACCGCACCATAGCGTCACCGGCGTCACGCCACGGTGAACCAGCGTGTCGATCTGCCACCGAGCGTGATGACGTCACCGCTGATGTCATCCGAGGGGTCCCACATGTAAGTGAGACATGTACTCGTGGACCGGGTCCACGGTGAACCGGACCCGAACCGTGGACTTAGTCCATGGACCGGCTGACGCAATAAATCAATTTTTCAATAGAAAAATAATTCGGTGGAAAATCAAATCCCGTGCTGACGTCATATTCGGATTTTTCAGTATAAAAATAAATGAATTAATTCGGTTTAATGTTTTTATTTGAATTTTCAAACTTCAAACGCTTATAACTTTTGCGTTTTAACTCCGATTTGAATGATTCCGGTTTCTAAATTTTTATAAAATTGAGATCTACTTAAATATGAATTTTAATTAATTTTTTAATATGAAATTTTCTCTGTTATTATTTATTTAATAGATTCTTTAAACTTAAAACAATTATAACTTCTGCATTTTAACTCCGATTTGGGCGATTCAAGTTTCTAAAAATTTGTAAAATCATTCCCTCTCTGTTTATGAACTTTATTTGAATTTTTGGATACCTTTGCCCATTGTTTATATATTTATTGCTATTTGCACGCGTTACGAGTAGACGTTGAAGTACCCGAGGGCTTCGAAGGAGAAGTGTTGACCCAGGAGCTAGCTCAAGACCAAGATCATGTACTCTTTGAAGGCAAGTTGTGCTTTGACCATGTTGAGCCCATTCCTTTGAAATTATGTTGTTTCAAAGTATTGCATGCTAATTTAATTAGAATTTATATTGATTAATTCTGGGATTAGTTAAATACCTAGTTGCTGTATGACACCTTGATAAATATAATTGTATGCCATGAACCCCTTGTCACCCTAGTTGTGGAATGTTTAGTTGGACAGTATTAAATTGACAACATGGGTAATTAGACTGTTGTAGTTTATTGCTTAAACCTGCCACCTAGTCACAACATGATTTTGGATAATTACATGTTAACTTTGACTTAATGACATATGGAACATGTTTTTGAGAGGTGTCATGTGTTATTGATGTTGTTATCGATGGCACATGGTGCATGGTAATCAACTGGGGTTTGATAAATAGATTTAGACCGGGGCATGTGGCAAGAATGATCGGGTGGGCCAGTTGTGGCACCGGGAACGTTGACTTCGTTCTTCGGGTAGTCTTGCCCTGGTCACCCTAAGGACTTAACCTTGCAAGCCTTTGAAATGAGTCAAACGTGCAACCACATGTCCGTAATGGGACGGACCTAGTTGATTAAGTTGCTAATGACGTACCTGTGGGACCTCAGGGTGTCAACTCTACCCTTTTGTGTAGTTGTACGGGGGAGTGTACCGGAGCTGCGGCCAGGTAACCATCTAACGGTTGATTGGCCTAGACTTCGCCTTTGCTAAGGGAAGGGTTAGTGTGCAACAACCGGAGAGGCCCACTTGTGCTGTTAGAAGTTTCCAAAAGACTTTGTTACGGACACTCGCCTTTGTGGTGTTTGGCTGTATCTTGTGGGTAAAGTGCATAACCTCTGCAGAGTGTAAAATCTATTCGAATAGCCGTGTCCGCGGCATTGGACATTGCTCGGGAATTGCAGTCAAGGGGTAGACTTTCATGAAAACTACTTGGACTTGAAAAGTTTGGCTGTGTTTAATGATGACGTTGATGGAAATGTGGATTAGGAAAGGGAAGTGTTTGTTTAACTCCTGGAAAAGTTGTTGACACTACATTGCTTCTACTGCTTTCGAATCTACTTATGTTACTTGCTAAGTGCTGCTTTACTGCAAATGAACCTGTTAACCTATCCTTGGTCACTATACGACGGTTGATCTTTAGCGACCCTTATTAGGGACCGATGGTTGGTCGCTAAAACTTATGGACCGACGGTTGGTCGCTAAATGAGTTTTTAGCGACGGTTAGTCGGTCGCTAAAAGTCTAGAAATTTAACAATTTATGGTTGGTCGCTATAGATGTCGTTAGGGACCAACGGTGGGTCGCTATAGAGAAGGGGTCACTACTTGGAGCCCTGGACTGGTGGACCCACCCAGCCGTCAGCGTCACAAGGGCGCCGCTCTCGTCCCGTGCCCCCAGTCCCTCCCCAACCCTAGCCGCTCCGTCCGTGCCCCCGGGCCCCTCCCCAACCCTAGCCGCCACCCGTCCCTGCCCCGACGCCGCGTCCCCGTCCCCGTCGCCCGTCGCCGTGTCCCCGTCCCAGTCGCCGCGTCCACCGGCCTCCGTTCCCGTCCCCGTCGTCTCCAAACCCTATGTCGAATCGCGCAGCCTCCTGCCTCCCCTCGATCTCGATCTCCGAGATCCCCGCCTCCCCCGGCCGCACCCGGCCCATCTCCTCCTCCGTCCCCACAAGAGCAAGCGACGCCAAGAGGCGGCGGCGGCGGCTCATCTCCGGCGCCACGGGCCGTGAAGCGCGGGCTCGCCTTCGCGTTCCAGTCGCTCTCCGAGATCGCCGCCTTCCCCGGACGCACCCGCTCCGGCCCATCTCCTCCTCCGTCCCCTCAGGAACAAGCGGCACCAAGAGGCGGAGGGCTACATCGCAGGGGGGGCCTCTCCCATGCCCGGCTCCTCTGCCGGCGACGGCGGCTCATTTCCAGTGCCTCAGGCCATGAAGCGCGAGCTCGCCTTTGCGCTCCGGCCGCTTACCTATTTTCTTCCATTTCCCCCCTCTAATTACGATTGGCATCTCAAGCTTTTTTCTCATGTTAACATAACAGCTTTTTGGTCTACTTCGCAGGTGAATTAAGTACTCGCAGTCGTGGCTTTAGATTAACATTCGATATCTTGTGCTTGTTCGCTTTGCCAATCATGTTGGAGCAGAGTAGATAGTTGAGTTGATGCAGTTGTGGTCGGATACTCGGATGTGCTTTCCATTACTCATTCTTATTGTTTCTGAATCTCTCCCTTTGTTGACAAACGTAGTTTCTTAATCATTAAACGCGTTTCACATCTATTATTTCTAACCGCTTGAAATCATTCTTTGGAATTTCTTTTTTAAATAAAACGAACTACGGAGTACTCGCAGGTCAGGTGGCTTTAGATTAAGATTCGATATCTTGTGCTTGTTCGCTTTGCCAATCATGTTGGAGCAGAGTAGGTAGTTGAGCTGATGCAATTGTGGTCGGATACTCAGATGTGCTTTCCATTGCTCATTCTTATTGTTTCCTGAATCTCTCCCTTTGTTGACAAGCGCAGTTTCTTAATCATTAAACCATTCACATCTATTATTTCTAGCCGCTTGAAATCATTCTTTGGAATTTCTTTTTAAAATAAAACGAACTAGGATTGTATGCAAGAGTTAATTTTGCTGTTAATTTTTAGTACAATAATGGGATTCATGCGACAAAATTAGATCTTCTTTGTCAGGAGGTGATCTTATTTATGCATTGGTTCTTAGGGAGAAATGGCCTTATTTATATCATTATCATAGTCTTATTTAGTTTTGAGTACAAGAATTGGTTTTGTTTATCTTCTTGGCTATTGGGTCCTCCATTCCTTGATCAATTTTATATCTTGAAATGGCTAATTGGTTGATACATGCTGTTTAGGTACCATTTAATGGTATGTACATCCTCATCCATAGGGTAAAAGCTTGCCGCTTTAGCCGATATTAACTCGTGCAAAAGACGGCTTTCTTGATACTATAAGGAAAGAGATGGCAAAACTGGAATTGAAATGGCAATCTGCTGTTGATAAATCTCAAACTTCTCTAAATGTTCTGTTTAGTAATTGCCACCGGTTTTTTCAGTAGTTATATTGTCAATATTTTGTAGGTACCTAACATCACCTTCAAGTGTGTTTCTTTCTCTGTTTTATGTTAGTGATTCTACAGGTTCTTTTTCACTTGCACTTTCCTATTTTATCGACTTAGTAACCTCTGTACAAATGCTTAAACCAACCAACTTTGTCACAAACCCTGTTTGTCTATATTCAATGTTAGTCCAATAGGTACCCAATTTATCTCAACCACTAATAACATGGATGAAACACGACTGGTTTTACAGCTGAATTGCTTAGATGACTGATCAAGAGGAGCATGGCAGTTCACAACATAAAGAAGGGGGCCTAAATCCTTTGAGCACATTAGAATCTGAAAGATTTTCTGAGGTAAGGTTCTCATAGGACTTATTTATTAAATAACTTGAAGTGAGTTGTTGTTTTCATTTTAATATTTCCTCTGACCTTTTATGAAGTTCATAGCTTGACATGATAGTGTATTCTACCATTTCATGAGCAAGCGCAAATAAAAGAGCAAACGGTTATTTCATACATACTTGATTCTGCCTGATATGGATGTGAGATGGATTGGAATATGTTTTGTGAGGAGGTAAGACAACCACTTGAGTAGCCTCACAAATCCTTCTCCCTTTCAAAGGTTGGATCGCGTGACAAGTTGAAGCCAATCAAAGAGGAGCTTCCAGATAAAGTAATTCTTCCTCCATGCATAATTTGGCTATTTCTTTTTGTGATCAGGTAGATTTATTTCTAATACCTACAGCGCCTATTTCTTACATATGTTTGTTTACGTTTTCCTCTACTTTACTGCTTACATCGCTTTTCATTGCTCTTCCTTTCAATATTGCTACTATCTTCTTATGCTCTAAGCTATGCGCCATATAGATGTACTTTAAATGATAGTCTCCAAACAACTAAGAATTCGTTCTCTGCATCTCTACAGCAGCTGCGTAAGTACAGAGGCATAAAGCTCTAAACATTTCCTAAAGACTAAACAAGACGAACGAGGCAAAGTTACTGATGTAGTTGTGGGCTTTTGAACTGCTTGAAGCTGGAGTGATGTAGCTGTGGTGCTTTTGTGACTGATCAGCTCTGGAGCTTTTGTGAATGATCTAGCTAGCTATCTGTGAATGATCTAGTTGTGAGTAATATAACTGTGGTGCTTTTGTGAATATCTAATTGTGGTGCTTTTGTGTTTATGTGATGGATCTATGATTGTGGTATTATACTTTGTATGTCTATGTGATTATGTGTATAAAAATCTGTGATTTGTGGTGCTTTTGTATATATAATTAACTGTATATTATTATTAATAACAACTGTAAAGAGGGCGACTTTCTGTTGGTTGCTAATGTATAGTATAACGACTCACGGTTGGTCGCTAAATCTATAGTACAACAACCCACAGTTGGTCGCTAAATATACAACTTCAGCGACCTACGCTCGGTCGCTAAAAAGATGTCGGTCGCTAAAGCCTTTAGCGACGGCACTTACAGCGACCATCCTTATGGGTCGCTAATGGTTTTTAGCGACTAACCGTAGGTCGCTGAAGCCGCTTTTAGCAACCAACCGTAGGTCGCTGTAAGTGAACCGTCGTATAGTGGGTATTAAGCCATGCATATAGAATATTAGTTGCATTCTGTGCATGACTTGTTGAGTACCAAGTACTCACCCTTGCCACAATACAACATCAGTTGAATAAGAGTCGACGCCAGATTTGAAGGAAGAGTACCAGGAGGAGCCGTCTAACTAGGGAGCGAGCCCAGTCAGTTGCCTGTGGTATACTGGATGGCGCCACGAGATCTACTTTATTCCGCTGCAGTTATTTCTCTTTTAATAAATCTTCGCCCTACGAGGCGTATATTTGTAACTTGACCATAAGGTCAAGCAACCCGTTTGGTCACTATAATTAAGGTACTTTCTATTTCGGTGAGTATGATTGTGATATTTACCGATGTTGAGACTGTGTGCACTAGCGTGATCCTGGACTAGTGCTGAATACACAGAGGGTCCGGATTTGCAAATTCGGGTCCCGACATTGTCTTACATATGTGATGATTTTATTTGGTTCTTTTATTTGTCTCTTTTGCCGCTATTGAAAATTTTCATTTGCTATGTTTCTTTCAAACGACGTGTAGACGCCGACGCTACCGACACCGCCGTTGACGACGTCGATCCTACCTATACTATAGAAGAGCAAGGCAAACACCCCCTTTGAACATCTTGAAACCATATTTTATAATTAGATAAAACGTGAATAAGAATCTTTCTGCATGCTTATATTTTGAGAAATCCCTAATTTTGGTTATCTGGTAATTATGACCCATATTAGTGGATTCCCTTAATCACATTGACATGTGTTCCTTGGCAACCCTAGGAATGATTAATCTCATACCGTCAGATGGGGTATAAACGTCTATTAAATGCATATGCTTAGTGTTGCTTAGGAAGTGTTAATGACATACACCTCCACACCCACCATTCTTTATGAAACTTTCTAACAGTTTATTTAAGCAGTAAAGGATACTGATAGTTTAATAAAAATGAAAATAAAACTATGTTTTGATGTGGGTGATTAATGGCAATAGCCGGATGTACGAGTATTAACTTGTACGTAGATAGGGGAAGATTGTTGCCCATGTCACATTAAGGACTGAACATAGTGTTGCATGATCCAAGTAAAACTGTACATCCACAAGTGCTGGAATCGGACAGCCTTAACTCATTAAATTATTTGTAACTGGCTTTGCACATTGGTAGGCATGAGTAGTAAAAGCAATAAACACTTTTGTGTATGCTTATAAGGGGCTGCCACAAATGAGTTGTGGGTAAATGCATATTCGGTGCAACAGTGTACGCCTGGCTATGGATTGGGGACTGTCGTTATTTTGTTTGAGCCACGGGCTCCTGATCATTATTGCTTCACATAAATATATGTTCCCATCATAGTTAGGGGTTAACGTCACCGGGCTGGTGCAAAGCTAGGTTCAGGTAATTGAATGGTTTCGTTATGAACTCCCCGCGGCACACCAAAGGAAGTGTGTTAATAAATTTTGCAAAAAGGGAGAACATATCTTGTGGGTAAAGCTGTACAACTCTGCAGAGTCTAAAACTAATTGATTAGCCGTATCCACGGTCATGGATAACTTGGAGAACTGATACTAGTTAGTTGTTTTCTACTTTCTAAAAATTTGATCAAATGTCTTGGAGAATGATGCACTCTTGTTAATTATCACTTATCGTTATATTTGTTCGCATGAGACCATGGATGGTCTTCTACTACTTTTTACTCACAAAGGGCCATGAGTAACATGTTAATATTCAGTTTTGGTACTTGTTATTTTAGTTACTCATCAAATTGTTTCAATTTCAGTTTATGCTTTCAATTACTATTCAGTATTATATCATTCAAATATCAGCTTTACGCAAAACTTACCTTACAGCCATTTGTTTGAATCAGCTTGCATATAAATAGGTTTGTAAAAGTTCTGCGAGTACCAATGTACTCAGCTTGCTCTAACGTGGTTTTTAGTGAAGAACAAGATTATCCTGTTGACAAAAATGATAACGAAGAACTCATTTTATACGGTGACGACTGCTTCTAGGTTCATCTCGTCTGTTGCCTGTGGTATTTTGGGCGTAGATGGCAAACAATGAGATGTGAACTTTCTACTACTAATACTTTTGGTTGTGTAATAATATGAACATCTGATGTAATATAATGGAACTTGTGTGTGGCTGTAATTCCAAATTGTGTTAAGTGTGTGCCAGCCACTGATCATGGGAATGGCACAGAAAGCGCTTTAGAACCTCTCTTTTATGTTGCCCTGTAGCATAAAAGTGAAGGTCTCACATAAACAAATCTAAATTTGAACTCGACAAGGACAAATAGCAAGGCAAGCACCCCATTGAACATAGTGATCCTATTTTTCAGAAATACTTCCATAAATATTTTCATGCATGTTGTATATTCATACAATGCTATTGTGAGACGTGTTAGCTAAAATCATCATTATGGATCTCATTAATCAACTTTGCCAGGTGAAAATGGATATATTCGTTTAATAACTACATATATTTAGTTATTCGTTTAATCAACATGTGGAATGGATATATTCGTTTAATAACTATATATATTTAGTTGTGCTTTAAAATGAAAAAAATAAACATATGGATATACTGTTCACGAAAAACTTAACTGTTGAACTTGGTAATTATGAATTTTGAGTATATATATGATGGGTAGTATGATCAATGGTATGTTAATAAAAATATAAATAAAACTATGAATTGGACACGAGTGAATATTGGCAATAGTCGGTTGTGCATGTAACTTGCATGTAGATAAAGGGAGATTTATCACCCGAGACAATATAAGAACCGAGCTATGCTGTTGTTTTCATACAAAGATAATCATACAATCACAAGGGTTCATATGGGACAGCTATAACTGATTAAGTTACTTAAAACTGGCTTTGCACATTGGAAGGCTGTAATAGCACGGGCTGTTCTGATTTGATTGCTCGTAGGGGTGTCCACACAGAGGTGTGGGTCAAACACATACCAATGCAACAGTATACGCCTTACTATGGGTAGAAGTGGGACGTCAGAATGTGAAACCGTTCGTCGTATTTAGTGTACAAATATATTCTGTCGCCATAGTAAGGGTTTATCAGTACTAGGCTGGTGCAAAGTTAGGTCTAAGTAATGTAAAAGTTATATATGATTTCACTATGACACACCAAAGAAAGTGTGTTAAATATGCATTGCAAAAAGAGATAATCATCTCCAATGGGTAAAGTTGTATACCTCTGCAGAGTTAAAACTAATCGATTAGCCGTACTCACGGTTATGAGCATTTGGTAAAATCATCACATAGTTAGAATTTTGATATTTTCATAAAACTGAATTATAATTGGAGAAATTGGTATTTGAAAGTTTACCCTATAGATGACTCGATGCTTTGCCATGTGTTGGCAAGATTATTTCAATTGTTGTGCCATGTGTTAGCAAAAGAATGAAATTATGCCATGTGTTGATTGAAAAAATGATACAATAGATGATTATGATCATTTGAGTTATACTGTTATTTATTATTATTTTTTTAGTTGTCAAATTTCTTTACTAGTTATGCTTTCAATTTACTATTCAGAATTTATATTTGGCTTGATGCAAATAACTATAGAAATCCCATTTGTATCAGCTTGCATGTAATTAGGATTTGCCAACACTTCAAGTCTTGCTGAGTACACAATATACTCAACCTTGCTATATTCGTTGTTTTAGGTGAAGAGATAGAATAATCCGAAGATACTTGTGTTGACGCGGAATACGAGGAATAACGATTATGATTTTATCTAGAGTTTTACCTTGTCAGTTGCCTGTGAAAAATGGGTAGTTAGGCATATGGCAAAGATAAAGATATCCTAACTTTTGACTTGTAATAATAATATGTAAAAACTTCCGATGTCAAATGTAATAAAATGTGACGTATGGTTGTGATTACAATTTATATATATGCATGCTAGCTACTAATTAATCACGAAACTAGCATAAAAAGCATATTTAAAATCTTTCTTTTATGATGCACGGTGTTATAAAAGTGGGGTCTTTACTCTCTTGAAAGGCTGGTGAGGCAAGTGAAGTATGCCGCTGTAGTTGTGCACAGCTCTTAGCGAATGGCTCAGCCAACTGGCGGCGACGTGCCGGCCTTTCATGAGTAAGCATTGTAATTGCGTAGGAACTTGAAAAAAAAAACGTCAGGACAACTTGGCAATGGCATGAAGAGTTTGTTGGGAAAAGAGTTGGGAACTTTCCGGCGGCTGGTTTTGTGCTGATTTAGATATGTCCTGTAATTTTCCTATTTGGCGATGCATTAGATAAGCAACAAAAGTCGCTTGAGCGAAGCCAATTTAGGAGTACCTAGAAACATAGCTGATTCCTGAATGGCATGAAACCCTCCGCTAATTCCATTTCGCCACTTAAGCTTACCGGGTGATGATCCTAGTAGCTAGTACCCTAATACTGCCTCCAATAAAAAATTAATAGTTGTTATTTTGGATATAGGTACATTCAAATTTTAAAATTTTAATTGTCAATATCTTTTTAAATATTTAAATGAGATATATAAAAATTATATTTGTAGATTAGTCTCAAAAAATACTTTCGTAATATTATAATTTTATTGAATTTTATAAATATATTATAATATAAATTAGTGATTAAAGTTGTGTTTTGAGACCACAACGATATCTAAAATAATAACTATTTGTGATCGAAGAATGTATTAGTTTACAGGTCTCATAAACCTAAATTACCATCAACATGCAACACTACCTCACATGTATCCGTACTTCCAAACGGGCCAAATGGTCTGTTAGAGGACATATCAATAAACCTACCCGTAAGCCACAAGAAAGTAATTTTTTTTTGAAAGAAAGACGGCAAGAGCTCTGATAAATACATTAAGAAGCTGGTAGTAAAAGTTACAGCAGCAGTTCCACAATTAAACATAGTAGAATGAGTGAAATAGGGTAATCTGTAGCTACATACAGCAGAAACCAAAAAAAGGTTACACCAAGGGTTACGGTACTATACGAAACAGGCAGCAACGATAGTGAACAACTCGCACATAGGGCTGCCTTAGTGCTTGGATGATGGCCTGTAGTGGATCAACGCGGCCAATGTCTATCTCCATCCGGCAAGGTACATGCATCCTTACTCAGTTGTAATGGCAAAAGTGCTCTTTCGGTCCTACACATCTTGAACAATGCTATTCGCCACCAACTTCATCGCTCGATAAGACTTGCTGCAGATCTTGTTATTGCTTTCTTTCCAAAGATTCCACATGGCATACATGAGGATACCATCGACTTCCTTGCAATGTTGCTTGATTGCCGAGGAGCAAACTGACCCCACCAAACGGCGACACCTAGGTCAATTGAGGTAGGCTCCGAGGTGATGTGGTTTATGTGCAACAAGTAGAAGACCTTCCAAACTTGCTTAGCCTACCTTAAAAACCCACATTTATGTCGGTTCGAAACACACATCTGTGTCAGTATTCAAACCAACACAATGTCGGTTTTCAAACTGACACTAATAAGATTATTTGTATCGTTTTTTGTTAGAACCGACACAAATAATATGATAAAAAATGGATCTGTTATTATTTGTAATTGTGCCAGATCTGGCAACTCTGTGCCACACATCAACCTCACATGGCCATCCTAGTACTACTCTTGCCCAAACACTCTTAACTTCAAAGTTCTAACAGGATCCAACGGATTTAACTTCCCGAGAGATCACCCATCCTAGTACGTACTACTCTCACCCAAGCACGCTTAACTACTACTCTCACCCAACAACGCTTAACTTTAAAGTTTTTATAGGGTCAGTGCTTTAGTGATGGTATGATCGCATGTGACATGTAACACGTCCCTCTCCCCTTAACCCCGCAGAGCACCCGAACACCGATTTTAATGTTCTCATACTTCGAACACGGTTTGAGCTATATTTTAGTGGTCATATACTCTAAAACTTTGGAGGCCGTTTTGAGGCCATAAACGATGGTTTTTTAAAATTCTGTCGCCGTGTGCGCACTCACATAAATAATCATTGAAAGACCTGCTAATTTTCGAACTTCAACATTTTCGGATGGAACTTCTCATTAGCTTTCTAATGAGCCAAAGAACGCACCGATAGGAGTTACGAGTCAAAAGTTATGGCCATTTTAGCGAGACGCAGAGACGTAGACTATTTGTGTCAGTTTTTGGCTAGAACCGACACGGATAATATTATTTATGTATGTTTTTAGCTAGAACCGACACAAATAATGGGAATACTATTTGTGTCGGTTTTTAGCTAGAACCGATAAAAATAATGGAACTACTATTTGTGTCGGTTTTTTACTAGAACCGACACAAAAATTGGACTATTTGTGTCGGTTCCAATTTAGAACAGACACAAATGTATTTGTGTCGGTTTTTAATTGAAATGAAACCGACATAATTATTCCCCCGCCATTTTAAGTTTTAGAACCGACACAAAAACTTTATCTATGTCAGTTCCAAAAAAAATCAACACAGACAGACCGTCACCTATTAGGTGTTTTGTAGTAGTGAGGACATGGCTTGCCGATACAGGCTTCGATCCGCATAATGCGCAAAAAGTGCTATGAGGCCATCCCATGTCGTATGCAAGTTTATTAGCTATAAGGATCCTATCCTTCATGAAGAGCCATTCAAAGAATTTGCATCTTTCTTCCGCACTGGCATGCCAAATCACTCTGTAGTTGTGGTTCAATACAGAACCAAAGAATTGTATCCTGTACGCCATTTTGGCCGATTACCCCCCGTGCGACATCTATTTCCAAGTGATCGATATTGTCCTGCACATCCGCTTGTAGCTGAACCTGTTGAATGGCCTGCCACATGCAAACAAACTCATGTAGCTGCGTGCGTTAAGTGATCATGTGTAGCGCACGAAGCCAGTTCCTGATGGTGGGCTCATCCTTGACTAAACTACCTCTCCTCCGGACTAACCGATAGCAAAAGGTGCTAAGTCACGCAGAGAGGCTCCCTGAAAACAGTTAGACTCCCAGAAACTTGCTGTAGCCCAACATATAAATTTATACAGTGTCCTCCGCTTGGTCACTTGGCTCACATGGAAGTGTTCACGTATGTTCGATCGTTGTATGTTGACAGTGGTCCGCATGTGTGCCACGTGTTAAGAGTTTTAGCACGAAGAAACTCTAGCTGTGGAGGGCGAGTATCTCCAACAGTTTCCTATAATTTGACTCTCAATAATCCTGGATTGAGGGTTTTTTTTAAGTTTTTGGGCCTTAAAAAAAAAAGCAATTCTCCAACAGTTCCCATTTCCCTCCCTCCCCCCAAAAAAATAGTGATTGGGAAAGCACACGAGCGTCCAATATCTGGCCACTTCGGCTGGAGTTTTTGGGCGTGCAGAGAGGAAATTTTTTTTTTAATAATCTATATTTTATTTGAAATAGCAAAAGTAAACGTCGTCTGGAAGAAATTACAGAATTATACGTCTATCGCTGGTTCAACGGGCGATATAGTATTGTCGCTGGTCAATCGGGCGACATGACACCGTTCGTGTCTCTGTCGTCCGTTACACGGGCGATAGGCTTATATCGCCCGATGAACGGGCGAGTGATTAAAAATCCCCCGATCAACAGGCAACATAAAGGGTGCGGGGTTTATGTCGCCCGATCAACGGGCGACATACTTATTTTATAAAGCGCCGCGCGCGCCCGGCCGGCAGAAGCGGCAGAAGAAGCGAGAATCAGAGAAAAAAAAAGGAGAGAAGAAGAGGAGAGAAAAAAGAGAGAAGAAGAGAGGGGAGGGAAGAAAAGGAGAGCACGATTTTTGAGTATTTTCTCGTTCTTTATTTTTTATATTTGTAGATCTAGAAAATGTAGTTAGATCTAGATAGATTTAGCAAACCTAGTCCCTAGTTAGATGTAGTTCATCTAGTTAGATGTAGGTAGACATAGCAAATCTAGATGTAGTAAATCTAGTTAGATGTAGGTGGATCTAGCAAATCTAGTTTGATGTAGGTATGAACTATTCGTTTTAAATTTTTTAGCAGTAAATTATGATTAAGTAGAAATGATTTTAGATCTAGGTTTGTGTGCGTTGATATATCGAATGTAGATGCTTTGGACGGATAGAAGTATTTATTTCTTAGGAATGTAGTTGGGTACATATAGCGAAAGTAGTTTGATGTACGTCGATTAGAAATTAATCTTAGAGAATGTAGTTAGAGTAGTTGTTTACTTTTTTAGTAGTAGATCTAGCGAATGTAGATATTGTATACCGATACGAATACATCCATATATATATATATTCAATTCTTACGAATGTAGTACGACAGAGATAGCGATTGTTACGAACCTAGATATGTATTGTTAGGAATGTAGTTAATTTTTTTACGAATAAATCTGTATTTTTGTAGCATATAGATGTACCAAAGTTGGGAGTCATACTATTTTTTACGGAAAGTAATTAATTCGTGGGTGAATGAATGGATTTGCAGATATGGCAGAACGAGTTCTATTTAGAATATATTATGGCGAAGGGGTTGTAATGTATGGTTCGAAGGGTGCGGATCTAAGTAACTTCCAGTATGTGGACAGAAGTTTGAGTAGGGTCGAAGAGCACACATTTTCTTCAGTGTTGAAGTGGTTGTATTATACTTTTCGGATGGAAGAAGAGAAGTGGCAGCCGAAGGTATTTTGCCTCTGTAGTATGCAGAACAATCCATTTTGTTGGGAGCTAGTTGAGTTGAAAGGAACCGCATCATGGACAATAATACTTAGGGTTATTACGACAGTCTATTTGCATAGCAAAGAAAGGTGTAAATAACATATTTCTCCAGAATATGGTACTCCATATATCAAACGGCAAATCTGCTGTACTGTTGGAAAAAATTACATCCAAACGTGATATTTTAATTTCCATGGAACATAGTAAATTTTATTGCATAGTCTGGATCCTTTACTTATATATAGCTTAATATAAATTTAGAAATTTATTTCGTTCCATTTGGAGCGTAACAAAACTAACAAAAATTTCAAAATTGTCCCCAGGTCTGTGTCGCCCATTCATTGGGCGACAGGCATTTCTCGCCAATTCATCAGGCGACTTTTATACTGTCGCCTATTTAAATGGCGACATTCCAGTGTCGCCGTTTTGCTCGGCGAGATTTTATTTTGTTGCCCGTTGGTTCGACGATATCATACTTTCACCCAACTAATGGGCGACAGACATACATTTCTGTAATTTCGTTATCCCGATGTACAGTTTTGCAATTTCGATTATAATTAGTATTATTTAAAAAAATTCGTGCAGAGAGATTAGGATTCCGATAGGGTAACTGTTGGATCGGTAATTTTTTCATTTGTTCCTAAAAAATAATTTTGGGAATAAGTTTTAGGAACTATTGGAGATGCTCTTATTACTCTTTCGAGAGGTGCTTCTATGCTCTTCCTTTTAAAAGTTGCACAACTATTAAAGCATGAATAAAGGGTAGATGGTGATTACTTACCCACTACCAGGGAACAGTGCAATACAAGCAGTTCGTAAGCACTTTCACAAGCGGTTATGGAACCGCTTGTACGCAACCGAGAGGGGTATCACTCGCGGTTCCACGAACCGCTTGTGGTGCCGCACCACAAGCGGTTCGGAAGGCGTCCAGGAGCGCAGTGGAGCAGCCACGTGGAGGCAAATCACAAGCGGTTGGTGTTACCAACCGCTTGTAGAGCTCCTCCACCTTTGGTGGTGAGAGATGCCACGTGTGCTCTCTCCACAAGCGGTTGTTGTTACAAACCGCTTGTGGAAACGTTGTAACCATTTCAGATTTATGCTTTCCAATATGAAATTTGGCAATTAAATTAAATACAACTACAAGTTTATTTCAGCATAATTATATATATATTATAATTGAGAAAAACATTAGTTTGTTTGCACAAATAGTATGAACTTATAACGTATTTACAAAGTAAATGCATATACACACAAGTTTTACAATACATGAAATGATGAGCACAAGCAAACGTTTTACAACTTTTGAAGAGTACAAAGGTGGTGATTTTGAGATCATTTCTTGCGTGCATCACTTTTTGCGTCCATAGACGAAGATCCCGTAAGTTCACCTGTCCATATTGAAGGAAAATCTCTCCATTCTTTTGCATAGAACTCGCCTCTGGGGGTTATAATCTCATCGACAATGAAGCCAATAAGTTGTTCTTGGACTGCTTCTACCCGATGCGAAGGGATCACACCTGTCTCATTAATGTCGGGCTACGAAAAGAAAGAAATAAATAAATCTTTGAATACGTGAAGTATAAGTGTATTAAGAAAATTGTTTTTAACACATGCACCTCGTTGTCCAATCGTCGCATATCGCCGTGGGTAAGATTTTGCATGTAGAGGCACACATAATAGCCACATAAGTTGTTTCCGGCCAATTGCTGTAGAACCTAGAGTGATTTGTTTGAAAAGAATGCAATTAATTATTGAGAAGATAAATTTGTACGCCATATATATTCTTTAATTGATATTTTGTAGTACGTACTCGAGTGCTTTCGGTTACCTTTGTGAATTCATTCCTAGAACTCTTTCCTTTATGCTTCGTTCGGAGCGTGGCGAATGCCCTGTCATGCGTTATTATATGAATAGTAATTATGAGTATTCGAAGTACTTAAATATATGTAGGTTGGCATCTCAATATTACCTGTTTAGAATATCAATGACAAACTGAAAATCTTGCTGTGGTTTTCTTCTTGAGTCTTGCACAATGATCTTCGCACTATCGACATTGATAATAAGTAGGATCCAGTGAAACCTATTATATATATGTATTGCAACATATATGTAATTAGTCATATTATGAATGTCTTGAAGAAGGATAAATGAGAGGTTGTGTAATGACATGTATATATACGTACATGAAGTTGAAGGGCAAAAGTATGTGCGATCTGTAGTACTGTTCTGAAAGAGCTTTCAGAATGTATTCTTCAGCTTCTTTTGGGTTGGCTTTACATGTAGTCTCGTTGATAATTAATGGATCGATGAAGCCGATGTCGAAGATAGTCTCTATTCTACATCGTTGTATCTCCATTCTACATACAAAGGGGATGAGTTATTAGATTTTCCAGCTTGAACTACGGCGAAATTAACACATATATATGGTAAACTCAATGATTAGCTGGAAGTACTTACAGACACCAGCAGCTCATTAGAGACACGTTGACGGCATCGCGATGGTAAAATTGGTACAAGTCCTCGAATTCCAACCATATGAGTTGATCCCCACGACAGAAATCTATCTCTTTTATTTGGACGGGGAACATTGTTCTTCCTTGAGCGGACTGTTCCATGTACCATTCATGAAATTACCGCATCTTGGTTGGCAGATCCTTTATCTTTTCCGGTGCAACCAACTCCTGGCCCAGCTTATATGGCCACCTGACCTCTGCCATTGGAAGATTATCTGATGCTCCCATAGCTGCAGCGAAAGATAGCCCCGACTCTTTCAAGAATTCGTCTAGTTGGTGATCTTGGGCTTTCTTGTTAGCTGCCACCGCCTTCTTAGCTCGTTTCCCTTTCAATGCAGACTTCACTATTGTGCGTTCATAGTTAGTCGAGGCAGGAAGATGTGCTGCACGGCATGTCTCAAAGTGGGTTGCAACTTTCGAATCAATTTGCGCCTTGGGAGGTGGCATCTTTGATGCGAAGTGTGTCTCAATTTCCTTTCGAACTGTTTCTTGTGTCTCCTCAGCCGTCATGTCGTATGCCCTTTTCGGAGGTTCCTTGGCTGACTGTGTTGACGACTGGGCCTTCTTGGTACAGGGTAGCATCGCAGTACTGCCCCTTCGTACTTGGAGTTTCTTCCTTGGAGGAGATTGTGGAGCCGGGCTTTCTTGGGTAGGAGGTGGAGCCGAGCTTCCTTGGGCAGGAGGTGGAGTCGGGCTTCCTTGCGCAGGAGGTGGAGCCGGGCTTCCTTGGGCAGGCGGTTGAGTTGATGTAGGAGGAGGCGGGTTTTGTTGCAGAGAGGTCACATCCAATTGTTCGATTTCTATTGTTGGAGAGGTCACCTCCATGGTCTTTGGAAATATGATGTACCTTTTTCGCCAGAGGATGATTCCATGGAGGGCCTGTCCAAGCTTGGTGATGTCGTCCCCTCCATCAATCTCGAGCAGAAGATCTTCATAGCCGCTCGACACCTCCTCCACCGTGACCTTCGAGTAACCTGGCGGTATCTCTTTGGAATGGAAAAGCTGGCCCGACTCCACCGGGTACGCCACGCCATATGCCACCTTGGTGGAGAGGTTATGCACCTGAACGTGTAGCTCACACTCTCGGCGAACTTTGATGCTGTCCACTGCGTACTGTCCTAGGTCAGGCACCGGTACCATGTGAGTAGGGAGTGGGGCGGCGTTGGACGCGCAGCTACTCCGTCGCGCGGAGGTGGGCGGGCTAGCGGTATTGGTTGTACCGGCTCCCTGAAGTTTACCGAGTGCCGCCTGCAGCTTTTGCTCAACAATCTCTCCTATGCTTTCCTGAGTTGCTCTGAGCTCCCTTTGCAGTAAGTTGTATTTGTATTCCTCTCTTCTTTTGCTTCTTGACCGGCTCCTGTACGTATCGGCATCTTTGGAGAAACCGTACTTCCATGGCACGGACGATCCCATTCCTCTTGTCCGTCCTGGGTGCTCAGGGTTTTGAAGTGCATGTGTGAGCTCGTCGTTCTCCCTATCTTTTACTAAGGAACATGAGCGAGACATGTCGGCAGCTTGAACAATTCTATTTCCAACATCCTGCGCTCCCGGTGCCATCAACAAGCTACCGTCCTCTGCAAGGGCCCCTCCGTGAGCCATGAACCAATTCCGCAGGCGGAATTCCCAATCAGCAGTAGCAGGCGTGATATTCTTGGCCATTAGTTCTTCCTCCCGCTTCTTCCATTTAGGTATAGCCTGAACATAACCACCAGTGTCAAGATGGTGGTGGTATTTCTTCTTCCCAGCGTTGATCTTGTTCTGAAGGCTCGCGGCCTGTCCTTCCTCTGACAATTTGTATTCTTCAAATGCATCCCAGTGATCCGCCATCTTGGGATGTTGGTTGAAATCTGGCCTTTCTCCCTTCTTGACATACTTGTTGTTCAGGTGAACTTTCCACGATTGAATTGGGTTGCCATTTTCTTCAAAGTGTATCTCTTAACCTTGTTCTCGTATCCTTCTGGAAATTTGAAGTTCTCCTTGATATCTTTCCAAAGGAGCTCCTTGGTTGCTTGCGGAACTTCAGGCCATTTCTTGATGCTAATTGGGACATGATCCCTAACGTGGAAACCACATGCATTGTTAAATGGGCCTACTGCAGAAAGAGGGGCAATTGGCTTCCCGTCATTGTCGACGTTGGTGAAAACAAACTTCATAGCAGGCTTCTTGTTAGCACCTCGCTTGGTTTGGGTGCTCAATGTACCGGGCTGAAAATGGACAGAGATGTGAATTTTTCATGTCAGAGCCATTTATATTAATTGGTTAAATACGATTAAAGTGTTTGTTGTGGCATTACCTCGCTTCCCTCATCGTCCGCTGCATCACCGGATCCATCGGCTGCGTCGTCGACAATGTTGGCATCACCGGCAGCGATCACATCTAGCAAGAACTGTTCTTCCATGTCGAAATTAGGAGCATCATGCCCTGGTGTCGCCATCTATCTAATTATGGAAAAAATATGTATACGTATGAAAAATTGTTTAAGCATATCAATGTATTTATATGTATATGTATGGCGAATTGTTTAAGCATATCAATGTATTTATATGTATATGTATGGCGAATTGTTTAAGCATATCCAAGTCCTAAATTTTATTTGTTTGATCCAATCTAGTCCAAGCCTAAAACTAATAAGCCTAGGTCCAATCCAGATCCAAATAAAGGCTTGGACCTTGATCCAAGCCATTTGCATGTACCATTTAATCCATTCTGAATGCTTCAACTTCAATATTCATGTAAGAAAATAGTCAAATACAAGAATGCTTCAACTACTATTACCATAAACATTCATTAATTATCACTAGATCATGTACAACGTTGATGACAAGCAGATTTGTTGAGTTCGCTCCAAGTCTGAAGTACACATTCATATTCATCATCATTACTCCCTTCTAATAGCAGTACTACTATTACCATAAACATCAAGATGCTAAGCAGGAACGAAGATGCAAGTCTTGCCGGCCCAGTCTGATCTGAATCTAGTCCAAGTCTTGGGGGCATTTTGTCGAACACATTGTGGGTAGCGAGAAAAAGAGGGGTGTTTGCATTGGAGAAGGGTAACCTAGGCCCTTCAGGTGGTGGAGGAGGCGATGGCGACGTCGCAGACCACGGCGCGGTGGCGGAGGTGTCGACGGCGAGCTTGGCTGCGATGGCGCTGAAGGTGGCAGTGGCGAGCTCAGCTGCAATGGCGCGGGGACTTAGAAAATTTTTGAGTTGAGTCTGTGACGAGCGGGAATTTATAAGTGCACCTTTACAAACGGGTCGTAATACCAACCGCTTGTAGAAGCACCTCTACACGCGGTTCTTAATATAAACCGCTTGTAGATGCTGGCCCTCTACAAGCGGTTGGTAATACCAACCGCTTGTAGATACTTAAGACCGCAGCGAGGCAGGGCCCTCTACAAGCGGTTGGTAATACGAACCGCTTGTAGATGCTTACGACTTAAAAAGATTTGATGCCGTCCATGCTCGACAAATATCTTCCTCCCCCCTGGCTAGCGAGTGGTGCTCGAGTGTGGACCTAACCTGCGACCGCGGGTTCGAGTCCCGCTCGCGCCCTCGCGAATTCTTTTTTATTTAATGGACCTCTACAAGCGGTTGGTAATACGAACAGCTTGTAGAAATGGACCTCTATAAGCGGTTGGTAATACGAACCGCTTGTAGATGCTTACGACTCAAAAAGATTTGATGCCGTCCATGCTCGACAAATTATTTATTCCTTTCAAACATTGTTTAATGCATTTAAAAATTAGTAAGTGCAATAAAAAATTAGTAAGGCCATTCAAAAATTAATGATCACTTTGTCTTTACAAGTGTTCCTTCTGCGTGATCGTGACGTACGTAAGGAGCATCGATTTCTATTACATTTAGGACATTTATGTTAACATCTACCGCAAAGGGAGGGAGCTCGTCGAACTGATTATATTCTTCCTCGTCTGTGACGTCCTCAACACCAACAATCCTTCGTTTGCCATGGAGAACCACGCGTCGCTTTGGCTTACTATTGCAATCCTTTTGCTTCTCCCTGTGCTTCTTTGGTTTGCTTGACATGTCCATTATGTAGAAGACTTGTCTCACATCGTTGGCAAGGACGAATGGTTCGCGCCTATAGCCAACTTCTGTCAGGTCGACGGTTGTCATGCCGTATTTGTCGATCTTCATGCCGCTTGAAGTCAGTTTGACCCACTGGCACTTAAACAGAGGGACCTTCAATGGTCCATAGTCGAGCTCCCATATCTCTTCTATGTAACCATAATATGTGTCCACATTGCCTTTGTTGTCAGTGGCGTCTATACGGACACCGCTGTTCTGGTTGGTGCTCTTGGTATCCTGCCATTTTGTGTAGAAGGTGTAACCATTTATCTCGTAGCCCTGAAATGTGACGATTTCACTAGATGGCATCCGAGCCAAGCGCTGCAACTGTTCATTTTCTGACCCGTTGACAAGGATGTAGTTTTATAACCAAGCGCCGAAAATATCCATGTGCCTCACTGTGATCCAATCCTCGGACCTCCCTGCGAATTCGCGGCGTAGAATACTCTTATGCTGAAGGACGTACGGGGCCACTAGGGTTGATTGTTTTAGAACAGTGAAATGTGCTTGCTTAAAGGTTAGGAGATCATTGCATGCAATTGTTTTTCGTCCTAGTGTCCCTTTTCCCCGTAGTCTCCCCTCATGGCGTGTTATAGGGACACCAATGGGATGTAGATCCTCAATGTAATCCAAACAAAACTCAGCCACCTCCTCGGTCCCATAACCCTCCGCAATGCATCCTTCGGGACGTGAACGGTTACGGACATACTTCTTTAGGACTTTCATGTACCTCTCGAAAGGAAACATGTTGTGCAAAAACACGGGCCCGAGAATACCTATCTCTTTCACAATGTGAACAGTGAGATGAATCATAATATCAAAGAATGCAGGAGGAAAGATCATCTCAAGGCTGACCACACTCTGTACCACGTCATCTTGTAGCTTACTTAGCTTATGTGGATCGATGACCTTCTGCGAAACCGCGTTGAAAAAGGTACACAGCTTTATGATTGTCACCCGGACCCACTCAGGCAAACTACCGCTCACAGCCACTAGGAGCAACTGTGTCATCAATACAAGACAGTCATGAGCTTTCAGGTGTACGATTTTATTCTCTTTCATGTTTATGAGTCTCTTCACATTTGACGAGTATCCTGAAGGGACCTTCACACTGTTCAAGCACTCTATCATACTTTTTTCTCTTCTTTGCTTAGAGTGTAACTCGCGGGATTTAGGTAATGTCCTTTCTCTCTCTTTTCTGGATGTAGACGATCCCTCAGTTCCAAAACTTGTAGGTCCTTCCGATCTTGTAGTGTATCTTTCGATTTGCCGTACATATCCAAGTATCCTAGTAGGTTCAAGCAAACATTCTTCGTGATGTGCATGAAGTCAAGTGAGTGACGGATATCCAAAACTTCCCAATATGGCATGTCCCAAAATATTGATCTCTTCTTCCAGATGGGTGCCTGACCTTCCTCGTTCGGGACACGATTGCTTCTAGGACCCTTTCCAAACACTATTTTAAGATCTTTTACCATGGCAAACACACGTGCCCCACTACGATGCTCAGGCTTATCACGATGGTCTGCTTTCCCATCAAAATACCTTCCTTTTTTCCGCAATGGGTGCCTCTTTACAAGAAACCTACGATGGCCCATGTACACAACCTTTTGAGAGTTTTTCAGGTACAAGCTGTCGGTTTCATCTAAGCATTGCAAGCATGCTTTATATCCTTTGGTAGTATTCCCAGACAGGTTGCCGAGCGCGGGCCAGTCGTTGATCGTTACGAACAACAGTGCATGTAGGGTGAAATACTCCCTCTTGTACTCATCCCATACCCGTACACCATCCTCCCACAACTTTACAAGATCTTCCGTCAATGGTTTCAGATAGACATCGATGTCGTTTCCAGGTTGCTTCGGCCCTTGGATCAACAATGGCATCATGATATATTTTCGCTTCATGCACAACCAAGGAGGAATATTATACATACATAGTGTAACAGGCCAAGTGCTATGGCTACTGCTCAGGTCGCCAAAAGGATTCATACCATCGGTACTCAACCCAAACCTTATGTTTCTCACCTCATTTGCAAAGTCTGGGAATGTTCGATCGACTTTCCTCCACTGGGACCCATCAGCGGGGTGCCTAAGCAACCCGTCATCCTTACGTTCTTCTTTGTGCCAACGCACCATCTGGGCATGCGTTTTGTTAGCAAAAAGACGCTTTAATCGGAGGATCACAGGGAAATACCACACCGCCTTAGCGGGAGGTCTCTTCTTCTTACACTCCCCATCTATTTCACCTGGGTCTTCACGCTTTGTCTTGTAACGTGATTCTTAGCACACTGGACAAGCATCCAAATCCACATACTCATTACGATATAGGATACAATTGTTACGACATGCGTGTATCTTCTGTACTTCTAATCCCAAAGGACAGATGACTTGCTTGGCTTCATATGTAGATTCAGCAAATGCGTGTTATCTTAAAGCGATTCTTTATGAGTGATAACAATTCATTCAATCCCTTGTCTCGACACACAATTTTTGGCCTTCCATTGCATTAAGTTCGGTGTAAATGCAGACCGTGTGGCCCCTCCCACAGTCTGGGTAAAAAGGTGTCCTGTGGTCGTCTACCATGAGCTGAAACTTCTCGAATTGTCTTTCATCTATGTAGTCCCCCTCTCCATCACGCAGCATCTGGTCTAGCTCATCATCACCAAGATCGCCGACTGTATCTTCCACAGAACAATATTGCGTTGCGTCTGGCATACTGTTGAATACATCTTCTTCTTCACCATCTTCTTCATCGTCTTCCTGGCTGCTCCCTTGTACTTCGCCATGCTTGGTCCAATAGGTGTAGTTTGGCATGAAACCTCTCGTGATCAAATGGGTCATAACCTGAAAGCGTTAGGAGTGCTCCTTCTCATTCTTGCAATCTACGCACGGACAACATATGAAGCTGTCTGGAGGCAAGAATGCAACAGCGGCAACAAGAAATGCCTTCACGCCATCAATGAACTCTCTGGAGCAACGGTCCGAATTGTACATCCATTGCCGGTTCATCTACACAAAGATCTAATTTTTAGATACCTTCAAAGATCTTTCACTAAAGTGTTATTTATAATATCACTTTTATTTTTCATAAATAACATTGTAGGAAAATTCCATTCCAAAGTACTTTCACAAGTATTTAGAAAAGCCATTGCTTCCATGTTTTGGCTATTATCAAAGGTAATAATTAATATACTTATTTTATATATGCATGTTATATAGTTACATTTGTAATTAAAACTACTCAAACATGTTGTTAGTTTTATATTTGTACAAGACATAATCGAAAAGAAATTAATAGTTAATGCGTTACTTTTAATTAATACCGTGGCAAGAATTTATATGCCATATATTTTGCGATGGAGGGAGTGGTTTTTCAAATTTTTCCTTATCCTTCTACCTTTTTAACTTAATTTAACTAATCATTTTGTCCCTTTAATTTTTTTCCTATTTTATTTCATAAAACATTAATAATTTCCTTCCCAACCTAGATCTACTATTGTTACATTGAAGGGAGGAGTGTCATATTAAAGGTTGTAAAGCTAACAACTTTCGTAAAACAACTCTGTGAAATCATGTGATGAAAAATTGGTTTGATGATGATTTTAAACATGTATAAATGTGTTTTGTGCATGCTCATGTGTTTATCTTTTGCGCCAGGCCAAATTTCCAAGAAACAGTAAATTTCATGTGTATGACAAACCAAATTTTTTGGTCTGTCATAAACGTGTTGTTGGCGACCTTGTTTTTCCCATGTATGACAAACCAAACTTTTTGGTCTGTCATAAACGTGTTTGTGGCGACCTTGTTTTTCCCATGTATGACAAACCAAATTTTTTGGTCTGTCATAAACGTGTTTGTGGCGACCTTGTTTTTCATGTGTATGACAAACCAAATTCTTTGGTCTGTCATAAACGTGTTTTTGGCAACCTCGCTTTTTTCATGTATGACATACCAAATTCTTTGGTCCGTCATAAACGGGATTTTTGATGCTTGTTTTCGCCATGTATGCCGGACCAAATTTTTTGGCCCGCCATGAACTGATTCTTCTAGGGTTTTGAGACATGTGTGCGCTGGACTGGATTTTGGTCCGTGATGAATGTCTTTTTGCTCAGTTAGGGTTTTAAGCAAATTTGGAATTGAATCTTGGTTTGAATTTGAGATTCTGAAATTAGTGTGAATTTTCATGATGCTTGTTTTGAAGTGGACGTTATGCAATGCTCGTGTGAGTAGTTGCATGGATTGACTTTGAGTCAAGTTGTGGACTTGTGCTCGGATTTGTTCTGTGGTTTGTTCATGTGCAGGTATTGCTCGAAGACGAACGTGGTCGATGACGGGACCAGAACTAGGTTCATGGAGGAACTGAGGTTCGGGGCTAGGTTCAGGGAGGAACTGAGGTCTTGGTGGTCAAGGATGTCATGCGGGACGTTCGGGCTAAGAGAATGGTGCACATGAAGAATGGTTAGTCACGTGAGTATGGCAGGTGGCCATGCGCGTGGAAAGTGTTAGTCACGTGAGTATGGTAGGGTTGCCATACACGTGCAAGAGTTGTACTTGGCCAGGTTGGGCCAAGAGGAGTTATGTTGGATACATACTTCTTCTAGGATTAGGAGTGGGAATCCTTCTAGGAGTAGGAATTGTATCCAGGACTCTCTGTGGTTTGCTCCTTTAAATAGGAGGGGTTGTCTCCTGTTGAAGGGCATCAAACAGAGCTGAGCGCATTGAAAGCTTATAGCTTTTGTTTTAGGGCTTGTACTCTTGTGTTTGGAGTACTTTAGATAAGAGAGAAATAAAGATCAAATTCTTCAGATCCTTTGCGTGCTACAGTAACCTCGTGCTACAGTACCCACGAGGTCCTGTTTATCCAAGTTTTTGGGTTTCGTTTTCTCTCTGGTTTTTAGGTTTAGTAGATGGATTTTTCGTCTACTTTGTTTCTTTGAGTTCCTTCGTGATTTGATCAATCCAAAACCTCTCTAGAAATTTGTTTTACAGTTCTTCAAAGTTCTGTAGGTTGATCTTTTGTCGTTTCTGTTAAACCTTCAAGTTTACGTTAGATCAATTCTCGTCATCTTCTGTTATAGCAAGCTTGCGAGGTTCATAACTTTTGATCCGTAAGTCCGATCGAGCTGATTCTTTTTTAGTTCGATTCGTATTGGAATCTAGTTTCTTGTGTCCAAATTTCAGATCGTTCCGACAATTGGATCTCCAGGAATTCGCGTTTTACCGAACCTCTGTCATTCTGTTTTTGTCGAATACGAGCAATTATTTGGTTCTGTTTTGGGGTGAACTTTTATTAGATCAAAGATTTGGTTTTAGCTTCCGCACAATTATTCACCCCCCCTCTGATTGCTATATTCGTGTCTTTCGATCCTACAAACTCCCTACAATTCAACATGGTCCTACCTAAAATTAAAGTTATAGAGTGAGATGGAAGAGAAGGAGTGTTACATTAAAGATTCTAAACCTAAGAACACTTTTAGAGAAAACAACTACCATAGTTCATCATGATCTTGCCTAAAATTAAACTTATGGTGTGAGCTAGAAATAAAAACCTTCAACAATCAAAATTAATTTTTCTCCACATTAAATGCAAAAGAAACAACAATATCTTGGTGAGAAGGATGGTAGCATGGTGTTACTAACCTTGATTCACTTAATTTGAAGCTAAATCATGACCTTCAAAAATTTGGACAGCACCTCCCCCCAAGAACAGTGCCAGGCCCTTCCCTGTTCATGTCTGCGAGCTCGCGATCAGGCGGGAGGACGAAGAGTTTAAATGGTACCGCTTACAGAAGCGGTTTAATATACCAACCGCTTCTAAATATATAACTCTACACGCGGTTGGGATATCAAACCGGTTGTGATAATTCAGAATTGGTTTGGGAAACGAACCGCTTGTGATAGTTGCTTAACACAAGCGGTTGGTGGTACCAACCGCTTCTGGAAACCCTCTCCCCATCGTTGCTCACGAACCGCTTCTGGTGCGAAGACCAGAAGCGGTTCGCACCTAACCGCTTGTAATAGCCTGCTTGTGATGCCCAGTTCTGTAGTAGTGACCCCTTCGTTTGCTTCAAGATTTGTACAACTTATACTAGTACTCTTTATTAGGAAACGAAGTTAGGCTGCTACTAGGATCGTCGTCCAGTAAGCTGGCTCAAACCCCTTCCGCATGAGAAACTGAAATTGCATGGTTGCATGCATCAGTCCAAATTACTAATGTCACCTTCATCTAAATTACAAATGTCACTTTCGCGCGGGTCAACGCACCTATTGCGTAAGCTTCCAGGGGCGCTGCATTACAAATTTACACTTGTACTACTACGACATATCCACGCTAAATTGCTGAGAGCTGCGACTGCAATCCTCTCATCGCGGCACTAGGAAATGTACTCAGTCAACGCCGTACCATCTGTCCATCCATATCTGCCCCGCAGGCCGCGGCTCATTCGTCCACGAAAAAGCTCAAAGCGGAAGCTAGCAGTACCATATCGCGGCCGCCGGCGCCATGCCCTCTCCTCACGGAGCGCCGGGCATGTCGGAGTCAGAGCACCGGCCCGGATCCAAAGGAACGGTGATCTTCAGCTACACCTGCGTCGGCCTCACGGGCACCGCGCTCATCGCCGTCCTCTTCTTCTACTGCTACCATTACAAGATCCGCAGCCGCGCACCGGTCACCGCCGAGGACAGATCAGCGGAGAGCGGCCCAGATGGCCACCGCGTCAGTACTGTGGACGTCGCCAAGCTGCCGGAGTTCTCGTACACCCGCTCCGCGAGGCACAGCGGCGGGGGCGGCGAGGGGGCACAGTGCTCGGTGTGTCTCGGCGCCGTGCAGGTCGGCGAGATGATGCGGCTGCTGCCCGCATGCAAGCACCTCTACCACGTGGAGTGCATCGACATGTGGCTGGCCTCGCACGCGACGTGCCCGCTTTGCCGGTCGGAGGTTGACCCGCTGGCAGACGGCCTGGCCGCGCCGACGGAGGAGCCACCGCAAGCGCTACCGGTGTAGAGCGAGGCACCGGCTGGTCAGCTATGTTGTCTCCGGCAAGGTTCATGCATGTTAGTTTGTAGTTTGTCACACGTGTGCTCTACTTCGTCTATTTGTACAGCATGTAGTTGTAATGCATGCACATACAAGATCATCTTTACATCGTTGTCTCTTTGCTAGCTTGCAAGTTACAAAATCTCCATAACGCTCGTTTCTGATTTCACAATTGTTTTCAGCAGCTGAACAATTAGTTAGATGCACCTGCATCATCTAATTCCATTCGGCACACTCGATCAATCTTTTATTTTTTTTAAAAAAAAATGCGTGCCCCACAAATTATATTTTTCAAAAAGATCAAGCAATTAATTTTTTTTAACATTTCCCCGCCTAGAAGCAAGCTTCATTGACATTCTCAGCACGGAACCTACGACCTTCAGCAGCCTGCTAAAGTCAACTAGTACCGTACTGGCCGTCAGTTCTCTCGATTCTCGCTTAAACAAAACTCGCCAATATATCAAACTTGGTTGAATTCAAAAGTCTTTGTTCTAAAAAAAAATCTCCGAAGTACGTACAGGTTCGTTGTTATGACAATTCACAAGTTGTAACACAGAATTGTCAATATACTAAAACGAATTCTGAAAATTTTAGAACAATAATGCATGTAGAATTCCAAACCGACCACTTATATATACTTGTCATGTTCAGCTTTTTTCCTCGATCTCCCACCGAAAAGTTCTTTCCTCCGGTGCTAGGGATGGACATTTTTAAACCGAAACTAAATTACTGAATTGAACCAAATTAACCAATTATTTCGATTTTTTTGGTTTATGGTTTTCGGTTCAGTTTTTACTTTGGTATAATTCGGTTTTCGGTATTTGGTTTGGTATTTTTATTCTAAAAACCAGAATAACCGATTAGCCCATACACAATACCACTTTTATAATATTCTTCCTAAAGCTACCAAACAATTCTCTTGTTGTAACATCTTATGTATATGTGTGGTATATTCATATATTCTACTATGCTATATTGTAATGACCTATGAATATTGTGTGGATTTATCTCTACTCTGTGTTGCGATATGAGAAGAATTAATCTAATGTACATAGTGTTTATTTATATTTGGGTTAACAAAAAAACCGAATTAACCACATTGAAATATTTCGGTTAATTCGGTTTAGTTTTTCATTTTAACTCGAAAAATTCGATAGCCAATTTTTAAAAACCAAATTATTTTAAAAACAAAAACCAAACTGGTTAAACCAAAAGACCGAATACCCACCCCTATTCAGTGCCACTACATGTGCCCTCTTATGCCACTTCGGTCACCCTCATTAGTTCAACTCGCTGTTATTACTTTCAATTTGATCGGTTTCTCCAGAAATTACAAAACTACCACTGCCTGTTATTTTCTTCCTTCTCCACCATCTCTCTCTCTCTCTCTCTCTCTCTCTCTCTCTCTCTCTCGCGCGCGCGCAACGGGACCCGCAGCCCCCGACTCATCCTCTCCCTCCCCAACATCCGACATCCGAGAACACCGACCCCAAAAATCACATGATTCCCTTTGAGAATGCATAGCCCAACATCCCAGTGTTGGGAAAACATATGGCCTACGAAGGCCTATTATGATCCCTTTGTTGAAATCCTAGATGAAGGCTATAAAAGGAGGAGGGGTCCGGCCCTCATTGTACAGATATTAGAAAAAATAATAGATCAATCTATATTCCTCTACATATTGTGTGTCTTTCCCTGTTCATACTTTGCATCTGTGTGGAAACCCTAAATTACTATTGGTAGTAAGATTCCTCAACACCCAGGACCTCATCCTTATTAGCTGCAGAGGTGCAATGGCCAGGGTTTGCGTAAAAAAAAAAAAACGAAAAACCATTAGTTTTGGAATGAAAGGAGAAAATTTTGTTCGACTCGATATTTTAGGTGATGCTCCTTACTCTGCATCCGTCAAAAATGTTGATAGCCCACAAACACCAATCTCAACAAACACTCTTGTTTTTACCAAGCATGACTCAATCCTTTTCCAAAGAAGCATAGCTTGCATTTATTCTATGTCTTGTTGTTTCCTTCTTTTTTTTATGTCACCCCCTTTTACTAGTTCTCTTTTCCATGGTGGTTTCTTGTTTAAAGGTCGATCGTTTTGGGGTTCACTTCCTCTGGTTGAGCCGTAGAGGGCTAGAAGCCAATGGGCCAATGCATCCCAGGTTAATTTGGTTCGATTCAGTAATTGGTTAATTTGGTTCGATTCAGTAATTTAGTTTCGGTTTAAAAATACACTCTAAAATTTGTCTTTTTTGTAACTTCTAGCATAGGACGAATTTGATCATAAAATTTTATACGTAGATGGGGTAAGTTGAGATGTACATCTATAATTTTTTTTCAGAATTTTTTGAAACTTTTTTTATTATGGTTGCACAGTGGTTGCACGAAAACTTTAATTGCACTGGATATGTTGCCTTTGTATTTTGTATCCTGTCTTTTAGGTGTGAGCGGGTCTGGGACCTCTGGGTTGAGAATGAGGTGAGAGGGGGTGGGGTTTGTGATTTTATATATGTATAAGAGGATAATTTTCTTTTAACTCTAGTGACAAAGTTAGAATCTTAATCCACTGAAGTCGTAGGAAGCTACTCAAATTAGTTTTTGGCTATTAGCCTTTTATAATACAAGTATGCTGCTGACTTTTAATTTTTAACTATAAAAAAATCGAAGCTGAAACTATTTAACCTGAGTGCGCCGCTGTACTCGTGCGCAGCTGCGAATGGCTAAGCCAACTCGCGGCGACCTGCCGGCCTTTCATGAGTTGGCACTGTAATTGCGTAGGAACATTAAAAAAAAAGAACGTCAGGACAACTCGGCAATGGCATGAAGAGTTTGTTGGGACCCTGGAATAAAGAGTTGGGACCTTTCCGGTCGCTGGCTTTGTGCTGTTTTAGATATGTCTTGTGATTTTCCTATTTGGCGATCCATTAGATAAGCAACAAATTAAAGTCAGCAGTACTTAAAAACATAGCTGAATCCTGAATGCATGAAACCCTCCGCTAATACTCCCTCGAGTAATAAATAGTTATCGTTGATATAGGTGCAATCAAACTTTTAAAATTTTAATTATCAATATCTTTTTAAATATTTAAATTGGGTATATGAAAATTATATGTGTATATTGGTCTCGAAAAGTACTTTTATAATATTATAATTTTATTAGATTTTACAAATATATTATAATAAAAATTAGTGATCAAAGTAATATTTTCAAGATCATATAGATGTCTAAAACAACACCTATCTGTGAAGAAAACATTAATTTACAGGCCTCGTATACCTAAATTACCATTAACATGCAGCGCTACCTCACATGTATCGGCACTTCCATACGGGGTTAAATGGTCTGGTAGAGGACATGCATTAAAAGGGCAGTACTAGCAACCAGACGTCTGATATTTTTTAATTTTTTGGACGCCTGCGCAACATTTTTTTTAGCGTCTGCAACATTTTTTTTCAACGTTTGAAACATTTTTTTTCGCTTTTGAAACATTTACTGTTTGTCAAAGGAAAATGTTGCATGCGTAGAAAAAAAATGTTGTATGCGTAGAAAAAAAAATTGTATGTGTAGAAAAAAAATGTTACGGAAAAAAATAGACGTCCGAACTGTAGCATTACTGCAAACCTACCCGTAAGCCACAGAAAGTTTAGCCCCACAGATAAATTTATACAGTGTCCTCCGCTGGGTCACTTGGACACACCTGGAAGTGTTTGTTATGAGATAATGACTCTAACCGTATACGGTTAGGAGTCTATCTCTAATATGTGGGCAAATTCCTAATACCTCTTTTATAAATACCGAGTGCCTCCCATTGTATTGACACACATTAATCAATAAAGAAGACAGAGTTCCACCTATATCTTGTGTTCTTCGTTCGTGTGTTCTTTGTGTTCTTGTTGATTACGGGTGATCGACGTGGAGTCTCTACCACAAGAAGCGGAGAATCATCAACTATGACGAACAACTACTACCGGCGATTGATCGCCCGATCCAATCTGCAATCAACTCGTCATCAGGCCAGCATCCACTTGGATTGCCGAAAAAGTCCTACGCGACTCTATCCTACGCGATAGCCAACGCTCCCGGCATCAAGAACGTAAGTCGAAAATCCTGCAGATTGTTTTGCTAGATGAATTGATCTAATCTACTTTTAAAAAATTACGAGGGTTTTCGACCAGAAGCCGTCGGCCACTGCCACGCGACTGCCGCCGGCTTGTTGCCGCACCGCGCCCGCCGGCCTGGCACGAAGTCGCCGATGCGCATCGAAGCCGCCTGGTCGCCGATGCGCCTTCTTCGGCCCAAAGCCGACCGCGCGCTTGAAGACATCTGGTCTGACCTCTGGCGTTGCGCTCGGCGGCGTCGCCGCCCGCGCGCACGAAGTGCGGTCGCTGGCCGATCCCACCCGTGCAGCACACAACGACCGGATGACCCTGCCCCCAAGGCCCGAAGCCGTTTTTCCTGTGGCCTGAAGCGCTGCATGGCACCAGGACTCAAAATCGTGTTCCATCCGATTGTGCAATTCGGTTCTGAAACCAACGTGCACACGGATATACCTAGAATGGTCTTATACTCCACGTTTTTTTATTCTGTTTTTTTTCTTTTCTTTTTTCCAAAAACTGAACAGTAAATCGGAAAATTGATTAGAAAATTCCAGAAATTCTAAAAAAAAATTGCCAGAAAAATATGGAAAATAGCTAGAAATTTCCAGAAAAAATTTGGGACCTGGTTTTAATCTTTCTAGCATTCTCTTGCAGAATTTACGAATAATTTATGAATATTTTCATGCTTTTTGCTGTTATTGTTTCATGTGTATTTGTTCATGCCGTGAATCTGGTTTTATCTTCCTTAGCATTATGTCATGTTTGATATTTGCTGAAATTCATTTTTTTCTGTTGTAAAGTAATTCTGAAAATTGCTTGAAAATTAGCAGAAATTATGAAAAGTGCTAGGAAAATTCCAGTATATTTCATATAGCTTTTATGAGAACCTGAGTGGTTGGGATTTGATTTCAATAATGAATAAACAGATATGAGACAATTGGTGTCTAGGAAAACACACATGAGGCTTGGTTCTTTAATTGGCACCCAGAAACGGGAAGTGCTCCCTCCGTCATGTGAGCCCTAGGGGCAGGTTGACCTGGCCATGAGTCGAATTGACGGAGATATTCATTACCTGTTTTCGCTCCCAACCAACAAGAATTACATAAGTTGAAAATTAACCTTATGACATGTTTAATTTATATTGGAATTACATAATTAACAGAAAATGGCTAATTGCTAAGAAAATTCTGGAAAAATCATGATAATTATCTACAGAATAGATATAGACCAAAACTTTATTAATTAAATGAAGATGCATGCAATATAATATTTTACCTGTAGTAAAATCTCGTATTGCTTGCATACAGGATATGTCGGATATTGCAAAAAGGGAATTTGTTGTGCTTGCCCTGGATGGCAGCAATTACCTCACCTGGGCAATGGATGCCAAAATCAACCTAAAAGCTAGAGGACTTGGAGCTGCAATTGCATGGTGTGAAGCCGGTGCAATCGAAGTGCCTGAACCCGCAAAATGCGCCGCTTTGCATTTCCTGAGGCACCATCTTCATTCGAACCTGAAGGTCGAATACTTGATGGAGGAGGATCCGCTAGTATTGTGGAATTCCTTGAAGGAACGCTATAACCAGTAAAGATCTGTGTTGTTGCCTGAAGCACAACGCGAATGGACCCTCCTACGCTTCTAGGATTTCAAATCTGTGGTAGCTTATAATTCTGCAATGCACAAACTGGTCGCTAAATTGACTTTTTGTAACCAGAAAGTTACTGAAGCTAAAAAGATCGATAAAAATTTGTGCACTTTCCACCCCAACATGATAATACTACAACAACAGTACCGTCATGCAAAGTACAAGAAGTACTCTGAGCTTATTAGTGTTCTGCTAGAAGCAGAAAAACATGATGAACTCCTGATGAAGAATCATCATGCAAATACTAATGGAAGCCAAGCAATGCTTGAAGCACATGCTACCGCTCAGCAGACGAGTAGTAGCCATGGCCGCGGAAAAGGCCAAATGTACAAGGGGAATAAATGGAAGAATGACAGAAATCAGAAGGGAAAAGGCAAATCCCAATGGAACGGTAAAGGGAAGGGTATAGGAACCTTCCAGAAGCAAGGTCCAGCCAATAAAGCACCCGACTCTCAAACATGCTTTATGTGTGATTGCGTTGGCCACTGGTCACGCAATTGTCGCACCCCAAAGCATTTGGCAGAACTTTACATGAAATCCACTGGAAGATTCCAGAAGAATCAAGAAAAGAAGGTTGAGGCACACTACACCGTTCTACCAGATTTTGAGCAAGACGGTGTAAAGAAAGAAGATAATGTCACTAACCCTACAACCGAGTTCAAGGAAAGCCTTCTCGGATATGGTGACTCGCCCATGGATGAGGATGACCTCCTCGGCACTGAGCTTATGGAGCTCCAGAAAGATACCAATGTTTCCCAGGAGATGGAACATGACTTGTATGGAGATCTGGAATAGTCTCCCTACACCCCTTTTGCTATATGTCGCATTTCCATTAGTTGAGCCTCCTTAAGAGCCTCATCAGTTTGAATAATTATATTCCTTCATGAACATTTGGTCTATGCTCCTGTTGAGCAATTATCAGTGAAAATTAAATTGTTTTCCAGAATATTTGATATTTTATTGTAACACCCCAAAATTTTGCTTTTCTTAAATTCATGTGTGATTTGGCACTTTGGTGAATTTTTGGAATTTTCTGGAATTTATTTGGATTTATTTGGAATTTATTTGAATTTATTCCATTTTGAAATAATTAAAGAATTAAACTTTGCAAATAAAATTTTATTGGCAATATTTTATTTGAGTCCAAAATGAACCAAAGTATTTTCCAGAATTTTTCTGGAATTTTTCTGAGTCTTTTGCTATTTTTAATGAATTAAATGAATTACTGGGAATTATTTTAATTATTAAATCGCTGGAAAATGCGAGTGGGTTTGTACTATTCATCCGACCGAGCCCGAGTCAGACTCGAGTTCGAGTCCGACCGAACCCGACCGAGCCACGTGACTCGACCGAATCAAGTCCAAACCCTAACCCGGTGAACCGTTGGATCGAGATCCAACGGCCGAAATCGAGCCGCACCGATCCGGTCGGATCCGATCGCACCCACGCGATCGTGACCGTCGATCGTGCCACGTGGACGGCCGTGCGTCGTCGTCTCCACCGGATCCGAGCCGGACTCCGCCGCCGCGTCCGCCGCCGTGTAGGTTTAGGTTTCCGTTTTCCGCACGGACGCCGAGGCTATTTAAGGCCCGGGTCACACCCCGAGGTCGGCCCTGACCTTGCGCACCCATAGCCCCTACTCACCAAGGCAGAGCAGCCGCCGTTTAGCCGCGATAGCTCGCCGTAGTTGAGCGCCACTCCGCCGCGGTTTTTGCCTCGTCTCGCCGCCGTCCGCCGTCTTCCGCCGAGTTGGAGCCCAGTTCCGGAGTCCTCAAGTCAAGGCGCACCCGTGGGTACCTCTCACTCCGTCGGAGAAACCCCGAAGCGCCGTCGGGCTCGTCGTCGTCTCCGTCTCCGGTTGCTGCAGCTCCGCCGCGTCGCCATCGACCTCGCGAGCTCTGTGCGCCGTCCGATCTTGATCGTGCGGTTGAGGTGAGTTCACGTGTTTCCAAACCCGATTAGATCTGGACCGTTGGATCAAGATCCAACGGCCCACGATCGCCACGTGCCGTAGTAGTGTTAATGTAGGATTAGATCTGGACCATCCGATCTAGATCGAACGGCCCACGATCATCGAGTAGTTTTCAACGTGTTAACCCTGGATCTAATCGCGGCCGTTGATTTTCAAATCAACGGACACGATCGTGCCACGTGTCCGGGAAGCCGAGCCGCCGCGCCCACGCGCGCGTGTGTGGTCATTGACACGCTGGGCCCGCGTGTCAGCGGCTTAGCCGTAACTGCACCATGACGTCACCCATGACGTCATCGGTGGGTCCCACCTGTCAACACCATGGGCTGAGCCCCGCTGACGTCAGCGATGACGTCACCTGAGTGGTCCCACATGTCAGTCTCCCGTGAGCCGTGGACCGGGTCCACGGTAGACCCGAGCCGAGCGTGGACCGAGTCCATGGACCGGCTGACGTCAGCAGACCAATCCAGTGCTGCCACGTGTCCATGCTGACGCAATAATTAATTTCCGAAAAAGAAAATGATTTATTAATTCGAAATAATGATTTAAGATTTTGTTTCAAACTTCAAACGCTTATAACTTTTGCGTTTCAACTCCGATTTGAGTGATTCAAATTTCTAAATTTGTATAAAATTGAGATCTACCTAAATATGAATTTTATTTAATTTTTGGACTAAAGTTTTCTCTGCAAAATTATTTAATTGATTATTTAAACTTTAAATAATCATAACTTTTGCATCTTAACTCCAAATTTGACGATTCCAGTTTCTAAAAACTCATAAAATTATGTTCTCTCTGTTTATGGATTTTATTTGGATGTTTGGACACTTTTTGCCTATTGTTTATTCGTGTATTTGCTATTTGTACGCTTTACGAGTAGGCGTTGAAGTCTTGGGAAGGATTCGAAGGAGAAGTATTAACTCAGGATCCAACTCAAGACCAAGAACAAGTACTTTTTGAAGGCAAGTTGTGCTTTGACCATGTTGATCCTATTTTGAAATCTATTTTGATTTAACCTATTGCATGCTAAGTTCAAATAGAAAATACTTTATTTAAACATGGGGATTAGATAAACACCAATCTCTTGTATGACACCTTGATTATTAAGTATGTGCCATGACCCCTTTGTCACCCTAGTTGTGGATTACTAGTTGGACATTATTAAATTGCCAACATGGGTTTAGAACGTTGTAGTATCTTGCTTAGAGCACACTACGTGCTCATGACATGATTTTGGACAATCAAATGTTAATATTGACTTAATGATATATTGAACCTGTTTTGGAAAGGTATCATGTGATGTTGATGGCACGTGGTGCATGGTAATCAAGCGGGGTTTGATAAGCGATTTCGGCCGGGGCATGTGGCAAGAGTAATCAGGTGGGCGGTTGTGGCATTGGGGATGTTGATTTGGTTCTTGAGTAGTCTTGCCCTGGTCACCCTAAGGACTTAACCTTGCAAGCCTTTGAACGGGTCTAACGTGCAACCACATGTACGTAATGGGATGGACCTAGTTAACTAAGTTGCTAATAACGTGCTGTGGGACCTCGGAGGTCAACTACACCCTTTGTGTAAGTTGTGCGGGGGGCGTCTGGAGTGAGGCCAGTACCCATCTAACGGTTGATTGGCCTAGACTTCGCCTTAGCTAAGGGAAGGGTTAGTGTGCAATAACAGGGAGGACCACTTGTATTGTTAGAAGTTTAGAAAGACTTTGTTACGGGAACTCGCCTTTGTGGTGTTTGATTGTATCTTGTGGGTAAAGTGCATAACCTCTGCAGAGTATAGAATCTATTCGAATAGCCGTGTCCGCGGTATTGGACATCGCTCGGGAATTACTGATCAAGGGTTAGATTTTACGAAAATAACTTGGTTTTGAAAGGTGGGGTTGGATTAATGATGACGTTGATGGAAATGTGGTTTAGGATGGGAAAAATGTTTACTAAAACTTCTTGAAAAGTTATTTATGCTTTACTTGTCTTTCTTTGCTTTCGAATCTACTTATGCTACTTTTCAAATGTCATTTCGCAAATATACCTTGAGCTATCCCTTTGTACCAAGCCATGCATATAGTATATTAGCTTTGCATTGTGCATGACTTCTTGAGTACCAAGTACTCACCCTTGCCACCCTACAACACCAGTTGAAGAGGAGAATACACCAGCTTTGGAGGAGGAGCTCCAAGAGGATCCGTCTACTTAGGAGCGAGCCCGGTCAGTTGCACGTGGTATCTTGGATGGCGCCACGATGTTACCTTCTTTGATTTTCATTGCTACTATTTCTCTCTTAATAAGTATCGCCCTGCGAGGCGTACATTTGTGACTTGGCCATAAGGTCAGGTAACCAGTTTGCTTAATTAAATAAAAGTACTTGATAGTATCGAATGGTATGATTGTGATATTTACCGATGTTAAGACTGTGTGCACTAGCGCGTTCCTGGACTAGTGTTGAATACACAGAGGGTCCGGATTTACAAATTCGGGGTCCTGACATTTATACTATGTTTTTCCCTGATGCAATAAATGTTAATGGTATACTACGCAACCTGAAGTTGGCATTGCAATAACCTTGAGTTGAATATTATGATAAAATAATTACTAATTCTGCTGGCCATAGCATAAAGACTTCCTTAGACCTGAAGATTTCTTATCATCTAACTTGTAGAAGAATCACTGAATTTCTTGAAGTAAATTCGAAGTGATATCTTTGGACCTTTTCGGCCCTTGTTGGAACCATGCTTCTACCTAAATTAATTGCCCAATTTTTGTGAGCCTCCTTTCCAGAAGAAAGAATCAAGTCCATTCAAATGGACAATACTAACGAGTTTACCTCAAACGCATTATATGACTTTGGGAATTAATATAGAGCTTTTAATGCCTCATGTCCACATAATGCCCTGCAGAGTCATTATTAAGGGAATAAAATTTATTGCTTGACCACTTTGCAGAATAGTAGGCTACCCACCAGTTGTTGGGGCCACACAGTGCTGCACACTGCGATATTAATTCAAATCAACTGTATATAATGGAATTTCCCCGTTGCAGATAGTGCATGGAAGAGAATTAAGTATTTTTCATCTCTGAAAATTTTGGCTGTGTTGTATACAAGCCAATCTCTCCACCACAGCGTACCACCATGGGACCTCACCAGAAGTTGGGGATCTGTAAACAACTCGGTACACTGATTGTACTAAGGATATATCTCGGCATTAGGGGAAGATAAGTACCACATTGAAGAATGCCGAGTCCTTAGATCCACGCACTAAAGAGACCGAACTTGAAGTTTGAAATAAATCTACAACAAATAAGCTAATAATTTCCCAAATGCCTTCACTGATCATAAGGTAATGGAAAGATCTCATATACCTGCAGTATATGCACCTGAAAGAGTGGAAATATCCTAGAAGGATATTGAACCCACTCTTAACCCTCATGATAAAATGAGGGGAAGGCCTCCACGTGCACAGGACTTAATTCAGCGGAGACATCCGTAGAAAAGGAGAACCAAATAAATGAGAACACTACCCATGATAGTGGAAGAAGCTCAACCTGATGTTGAGAAAATACCTGAAGTGAGCCATCTAGAAGATGGTAATATCCCTGAAATGATCCATCCTGAAGATGATAACCCCAGCGTATATTTGTGCGCTGTAACATCCCAAAATTTGCTTTTAATATATTTAGTGTGTTTCTGAAATATTTGTAATTTTTCGAAATTTACTGGGAAGCCTCGTGAGTAATTCAGGTTCAAGTTTATTGAACTAATCATGTTAAATAGAGATCTTGCATTTTCGAATAAGCATAAAATCTAAAATTTTGTCGATAGTTAAGATAGTTGGTAGATGGGAGTGTTCGCTTCAAATATTTTCGAAAAATATGTTATATAACGTAAGTCGTTGAGTTTATAAAAATCGGTACAGGTGTCTGATTCACGAAAAGAATTTCGCGGAAAATCTACACGTCGAAAAATCGCGAAACCAACTTTGTTAAGTTCCAAATAGTTCCTAGTATTTTAGAGGAATTTTTCTGATTTTTAGAACCTCCCTGTTATTTTTTTTCGTACCGTGTTTTGAGAGTAGCTGTGCAGGTATACATGTATACGTGGCTGCTTGTCTTCCCTTTTCCATGTGTGAACGAGTGAGTCTCTAGCCGGTTCATCTTCTTTGGAAACGCCTCCACCCACATGCCATATTGCTCCAACCGTTTCCTATTGCCTGCATAGTGGACACTAGTAACTGATCTCATTAGTGGACATACGTGAACACTAGTAGCTGTGGGGTTCCAACTAATCCTTTAAGTGATTTCGCACAGCGCTTGCGTGAACTTCCTTCATTTTCCTGCCTGTTTCCTCTCCAGCCGTTTTTAGCCATAGCCTTGCATGCACGTTTCTAGTTTCCATTTCTCCAAGCCTTACTATGATAGACATACCTCTTCCATTTTCTCATTCCCACGTTCAAGTCACCACACCAGTTCCATTGCTGGGCCTCCGTCTCGCCGTCGCCGCCGCCGTCTCATCGCCACTGCAGCCGTCTCGTTGTCGTCATCGCCGCCGTTGACATCGTCACCACCGCTGCCGTCTTGCCACCGTTGAAGCCGCCGTCACCGTCGCCGTCGTCTACATCGCCGCCACCGTCGTCTACATCGCCGCCGTCACCGCCACCGTCGTCATCGCCGTCGCCTTCGCTGTCGTCGCCTTTGCCGCCGTCGTCGTCGCCGTTGTGTACCGCCGCCGCAGTCACCGTCGTCGTTGAAGCTACCGCCGCCACCGTCGCCGTCATCGTTGAAGTTGTCGCCGTTGCCGCCGGCGCCCTCTCCGGCCACGCCCCTTCCTGCGCCGACGATCTGCACTACTGCCGACGCCGACCGGTACTCCCTCATCTCTCTTGCGCGCGCTCTATCTATCTCGACCGGTTAATCTCAACACGTGTATTTATGCATGCTAGCGTATATATGTTAGTCTGTATACGTATATAAATACTCGCTAGGCGCATGCATATTTCTATATTAGTCGTAGCATGTATACATATATATATATACACACTGTGTTGTACATATATATGTATACCTGCGGTTATATTCGGTTGATATACATGTGTATATATTCGACCGATTCGCTAGTATAACCTTTTATATGTATGTCTACGTTTATTAGTCGAATGATCCGCGTGTATAAAGTTAGGAAGCATATAAGTATATGTGTGTATGTATAGACTTGAACATGAACGTAAGGCATGTGTGTATACGAGTATATACATAATTGAACGTGTATCCAGTCGTCCATGTACACATGCAAGAAGATTGCTCACGCCGGGAATAGTGCCATGCAAGGAAAAAGCTAGTTGTACATGTTAATTTCCCAGAATTGCGAATTTTGTCTTTTTCGCTACTAATTTGTTTTAAGTCCGAATCACTTACAACAAATTTTTTTAATTAGTAGAAATTAATACCTTTCTACAGTAATTTTTATGAAATTTTATAATTAAATTTATACAGTTAAATTATTCGTGGAAGATCTAAACTTACGAATTTTGTATCTTTTAAACTATACGTCCAAAAATTCCAAAATAAATTTTATAAATCTTAGAAAATGCTAAAATAATTATTTAGAAATTTGCATGGGGATTTTAAGTTAGTTTGATTTGTAGCCTTGTTTTCGAATGTGTATTTATACGTTGTTCCGAGTGTTTATTTGGTTCTTTATTAGCTACGCGTAGACATTGAGTTATGTGACGCTGTCGGAAGCAAAGATCAGGACCAAGATCAAGATCCAGACCAAGACTCGCTGCTTTATGAAGGCAAGTCGTGCTTTGACCATATTGTTCCTAGCTTTTTAAATATATTTTGATTTAAATTATGCATGGTATGTTGATTAAAATGAATAGTTTAATTTGGGATAATTAGTTAATCAACCTAATTGTTAACTTCACCCTTGAAATATTACTTGTATGCCATATGTTCCATTGTCACCTTAAGTTGGGATTAAATTAGTTGGATGATATGATTGTGCCAACACGGGAGGCTAGACCGTGAGTAGTTGCTTAGCCATGCTTACGTGAAATGTGTTTCAAATGGCAAAATAATATTGACTAATGTTATATGAAATGAATTTTGAAGTTAGTGTAATCTTGCCACGTGATGATGTGAAGTGTAGGTACCCTTGTGGTTCTACATGGTAATTGATATTATTGTTGGCATGCGTTGCACAATAATCAAGCTGGGGTGATAAATAGATTTAGACCGGGGCAAGTGGTAAGAACGGTAGGGTGGGCCATGATTGGCACCGGGAAAGTCGTTTTGGTTCTTCGGGTAGTCTTGCCCTGGTCAACCTAAGGACTTAACCTTGCAAGCCTTTGAACTGGGCCTAACATACAACCACATGTCTGGAGTGGGACGGACCTAGTTGAGTACGATTCCGAAGTCTTAGCATGTGAGACCTCAGGTGGTTTTTTTGTATCTGTAAATGTGGAAAGAAGGGTGTAGTGTTTACCGATTGGTCTTACATCTCTTCAACGGTATATGTTGGCCCTGTACTTCCGCTCCGCAAAAGGGAAGGGACAGCGGGAACTATACTGTGAGGAGAATGATGCGAGGATAGAGGTTTCGGAAAGACTTTGTTATGGTTACTCGCCCATGTGGTGTTTAACTATATCGTGTGGGTAAAGTGTATAACCTCTCCAGAGTGTAAAAATCTATTCGAATAGCTGAGTCCACAGTACTGGACAACTCTCGGGGATTACAGTTAAGGGTTAGATTTTCTAAAACAAAAATATGGGAATGGGTGGCCGAGTGCCAGAGAAAACTGCTAAAGTAAATTAGAGCTTTGAGCCGAATTGTTTGAAAAGAGATTGATAACTTTTTATATAATATGGTTTTACCGCTTTTGAATCTATTAAGATTATTTAATCCAAGCAAAATGCTGTTTGATGCAAATTAACCACTTAAGCCATTCCTTTGGAAGAAGCCATGCATATAGTAATATGATTGCATCTCTGTGCATGACTTGCTGAGTATGTTGTATACTCACCCTTGCTTCCAACACAATCATCAGTTGAGGAGAAGACTACAACTTCGAAGAGGGCGAAGTTCCACGAGGAGACGATTATCTAGGAGTTGAACATTGTCAGTTGCCTGTGGCATATTGATGGGAGTCACCGACGTTCTTCATTCCGCTGCTGATTATTTACGTTTGTTATTGTAAGCCTTGGTGGCAGACTATTTGTAAGTTAACCTTAAGGTCTTGTAACCAGTTTATTTAATGTTTGAAGTACTTTATTTTATTATTCCGTTGTGTATGATTGTGGTACTTCATCCCTGTTATTACTGTGTGCGCTAGCGTGATCCTGGACTAGTGCAGAATACATAGAGGGTCCGAATTTGCAGGTTCGGGTCTCGACATGCGCACAATCCAACGCTGGGAAGTCGGAACACCCAGAGTTCATCGTTGTGGGAAATCACGAGAAGCTGGAAGAAATTGATAAAGAGACATCCCTGGAGTGATGCAGGAGAATTATATATGAAGAAAGACTACAATTGTCGACATATTTTTGCCTCTAAAATTTTTTTGCTAAAATCTGGATCCATAACCAAAGTCCATGGCAGAGTGCCAGAAGCGTTCATCTAGGTTCACCTGAAAAAGCAATTGAGGTAGCGCTCGCTTAATGAGAGGAAAGTTCTTGGTCCTATTGACAGAACATTTCCTGAAATATTCCATGTAGGATCAAATGGATTTTTTCATCCTGAAGATATATGAAAATATCCTGGTGGTGAGATATAAAGCGAGGCTTGTAGCACAAGGGTTTTAGCATAGACCCATCATCGATTACGATGAAATCTGTTCTCCTGAAATGAGTGGAATGATGTTCCGAAATTTAATATTAATGGCAGCAAGCTTAACTTTTCAATACAGTTGATGATTGTAGTGACCGCATATGTATTTGGGTCACTGAATACGGATTAAAAACAGTCGATAAGGATGTGGTACAATTGACTAAGTAGATTCCTCCTGAAAAAGGAATATGGTCCCTGAAGGAATAATGTTCCTGTGTGTTCATGAAGAAATTCCAGAATGGATTTTTATTTTCCTCTGTGGTGGTACAGCCACTCAGAGATTATAAAGGAAGCCTCACGGGAATATGTTTGGCTAAGACGGGTAATCAACCATGTCCAGAAGTCATATGGTATGAATACCGTCAATACCCCTACTATTATCTATGAAGATAATGATGCTTGTGTTGCACAAATGCAATTGGGTTATGTAAAGAGCAATATCACGAAGCATATTGCTCCTAAGTTCTTTTATCCTCACGAACTCCAGAAGAATGGTGAGATAAAAATAATGCAAACTAAGTCATATGAAAATCTAGCAGATTAATTCACAAAATCTTTGCCAAATCCACCTTCCAAAGGTATGTTAATGGCATTGGAATGAGGCGGCTTAGAGATTTGCATAGTTCAGGGGAAGTGAACCCCTGAACCATAATCCCTTTGCATGATCCTGAAGATAATAAGTTGTACTCTTTTTCCTTTGTGAGTTTTCCTGATGTTTCTCACATAAAGGTTTTAATGAGGCAACAAATGCAACATAAGGAGCGAATGCGATGTACTCTTTTCTCCATCTCTTTTTTCCCACTGGGTTTTTGAGTGGAGTTTTTAACGAGACATATGCATTACGCGGTATTTGCCCAAGGGGAAGTGTTATGAGATAATGACTCTAACCATATACGGTTAGGAGTCTATCTCTAATATGTGAGCAAATCCCTAATACCTCTTTTATAAATACCGGGTGCCTCCCATTGTATTGACACACATTGATCAATAAAGAAGAGAGGGTTCCACCCATATCTTGTGTTCTTCGTTCGTGTGTTCTTTGTGTTCTTGTTGATTGCCGGTGATCGACGTGGGTGAACTACTTGTTTTACAACAGTGTTCACGTACGTGTGATTGTTGTATGTTGACAGTATGCCACGTGTTAAGAGTGTTAGCGTGAAGAAACTAGCTTCGGAGGGCTTATTACTCTTTACTAGCCAGACTGGCGCGCTACACCACCTGCGAAATTTAATTTGATGTTATTTTTTAAAAAAAATTATGATGACCTAAACATATTTTCAGTTTTTTTTATGGCACTATAGATCCTCTTTGTACGGGGTAAAATTTGATTCGACCGTTACCTTTGAAAAAAACTTATGAGGATCTAAACATAATTTTAATTTTTCTCGAGGGTTTTTTCAAACATGCGTACTTCGGTTTTCTCAGTTTTTTTTTAAAATAGGCTGCTAGGAGTCGTTGGCGAATTTGCGTAACTACAGGCTCCTTTTTGGAAAAAAAACAGTGGAGGAATCTAAACGTAATCTTTTTGCATAACTTCAGTTTTCTCGGGGGTTTTTAAAAAAGAAGCTGCTAGGAGTCGTCGGCGAATTTGCGTAACCGCAGACTCTTTTTTGAAAAAACAGTGGAAGGATCTTGTTCGCGCTAAAAATGTGAAGCAGGGTTTCTAGCCTAGAAAACACAAGACAAACACCGAGTTTGCAAGGCGTGCCAGTCAATTTGACCTGGAATTGACAAGGTAGAGATAGTAAGCAATCAAAGCCGATAAAAACGAAGGTTATCGGCTTGACACTAGTCGGCTAAAAGCCGATCAGGGGGATAACTAGATTAACCTGGTGGTTAATTCGGATACAAGGCAAAATCGGCTTTGAGAAGGTGATGCACAACACAACAAAGCAGATCGAACCTGGGGCAAAATCGGCCAAAACCAACAATCGGCTATGCGCAACTCTGTTGATTCCGTTGACTTGCAGAGAGGTTTGTAAATCTAAAACGATGTAAAAAGGCTTGTAAAAAGTAGATGTGTGTTGTGTTGAGATTGATCCCCTTCTTTACGCCCAGAGCTTGCCCTTTTATAATATCCTGGCCGATCCGAGTCACGCATGGATACGGCGTATTTGCCCGTACTGGATTTTTATCCGATTTCCTTTCCTTATTCAAAACGGATTCTTTCTGATTCGTTCGATACCAGTTTATCCTTTCCAAAACATCCTTTTAACCGATTTTATCGAGGACGCCGAATTTTGGTGCAAACATATGCCCCCCGTTTTTTGGAAGATAACAGGTTATTTTCCAAAAAACTTATCGGCTTTATGTCCATATCGGCTTACGAAGGCATCTACCTCGGGAACCACTCCAATAACTGCGCCGTAATAATCTCGGTGCGTTTTAAATGCACAACTGTTCCCGCCTGTTCGCCTTTTTTTCACCATAGTATAAATATGGGGGTCCCCCCACGGTCATTTGCACGCTTTCAAGCTCTCGAGTCATGAGTCATCGGCTTCCTTCATCCCTCTTTTGCCCCCTTGAAACCGGCTGAAATGGACCCTTCTCAGGTATTCATCCTGATTCCTCAAAGTTTAGATCAATTCTACCTAGGACCAATAGGTACCATGCATGCCGACACGGTCATAAATGACGAGATCCCTAGACTCCCACTGTCGGCTGCTGGGTACAATGTCTCCTAGTGGGGAAAAAGTTTTAGAGCTTGGCCTACGAATCTGAAGCGGTGGAGGTCTTGGTTCATTAGGGTGTCGGCTCAAAAGAGGGTAGAATGGGAGAAGATGGGTATAGCCGAATCCCTATCTTTAAGTCTAGCCGACCCTGAGGCCAACGAACCCCTGGTTGCTGCGGCCTGTTACTTCTGGTCGGATTCTTTTAACGCTTTTCTATTCCCATCTGGCCCGATAGGCCCTAATTTGCTCGATGTGGCCCAATTGTGCTGCCTTAGGCCAGATGGGGATCAGTTATCGGCTTTCAGCGGAAAACCTATCTTCAAGTTAATCCGAAAGAAAGGTGAGGGCTGGCACAAATACATTCAGAATAACAATAGGGTCAATGGTCCGGTATCGGCTGAAGAGCATGCTGCTTTTCTTAACCTTTGGTTAGACCGATACTTATTCTGTGGTGCTTCCCTTGGCCCCACTCAGTCCTTTCAATTAATAGCGGAACGCTTAGTGGAGGGTCATCGGCTTGCTCTTGGCAAGATGTTTTTAGGGGCGGTATATCAGATGATGTACGTGATTCGTAGCCGACTCTTTTCCGGCTTTGCCAAATTCGTTGTTGGCAATATAGGAGGTCCCTTGTGGTTTATCCAGACGTGGCTTCATTGCATGTTTAGCCGATCCATTCTGTCTGAACCCTCGGGGAGTTCAACCTTCCCTAGGGAAGATTACTTAGAACATGTGGTCCCCCAGTATAGAGCTAGCCAATCTTATGGGGAGAAATTTATCATGTCCTCCGCTGGTGAGCTGAAGATGGATCCAGCCGGCTTGCACAAATACCTCAGCTTTTTCCTTACTCTAGATAGAGCTTCTTTTGGTCAACAAGACTTTTTCCGCTACACTGATATAGCCGATTGTCCATATCCATCATTCCTTCACTTAGATGCCGATAGCTCTTTGATGCCTCAGTCCACTTTGGATTTGTATAAAATCATCCTTTCCCCTTGCATTATTCATGTCGGCTTAAATACACGCAATCGAACATTTCAGCCATCTTACGAATCATCCTTCGGTTTACGCCCGCCAATTGGGTTTTGGGCAAACCATCCCTTCTTTTCCTTTGTTATCTTGTGTCGAACCCCGATCCCGGGTGACCAACAGCATCGCTGCGGAGGTTGTACTTGAAGTAGCCGATGGGTTACAAATTCTTTCAACGCCGCGCTTTATTCTTAATTCCCGTCGGTCAGCCGTTTTCTCGCAATGGTGGACTAGGATATCGGAAGCTATACTCATGGATAGGACCCCGTCGGCCATAATCCTCTTATTTTTGCCTGATTTCCATGAGCCGACGGTAGCTTCTGGTTCCAGCGAGAGTTTTGGTTATAGCGACTCCTCGATAGCTATAGAGGTACCGGTGTTTATATTTCCTTTAAGTTTTATGCTGGTAATCGGCTTTTATTAAAAGTGTTTCTTTCGATCTTTTCAGGGTGGTACTACGCCTGCTGGTGAGCAAGTAGCTGATCCCCATGCTTCTACCAGTAGTGGCCGACAGAGACGACCAGGTCAATCGGTCGGCACTACAGGATACACTTCAGGCAACTTGGGTATCCAAGGTTCGTCCCTGTCGGACTTGGCTCGTCAGCGTCCTCAGAGTAAGTTACTTTCTTATATCGGTTCTCCAGTCGACAGGATGAACACACATAATCGGCCATTCACCCAGCTCGATTATTTCCTGTCGGCTTTTATTCCTATAGCCCGATGCACATTGTGCTAGTAAGTTTGCCTTGTCATTGGGTACTCTAGGGATATGTTTTATGGAAAACGTTGATGCAGGTATTGAGCTAACGTATCGTCATTGCATCGATATTCCCCCTTGACTTGTTGCACAACCAGCAATGAATCTCCGAAGGCTTCGACGTCTTTTACCCCGATGTTGTCTAGCAATTGCAGCCCTTTTAACAGTGCTTCATATTCTGCTTGATTATTAGAGCATTGGCCATTTAGCCGATACATAAATTCAAAGTTTCGTTTCTTTGGTGAAATCAAAATTACGCCGATGCCTTCTCCCTCCTGACAAACAGATCCGTCAAAGTATAATTGCCAAGGAGTCACATTGACTGTTCCGGCTAATGTAGCGTTCCCTGTAATGAATCGGCTATGACTTGCCCTTTCAAAGATTTAGCCGATTCGTATGCCAAGTCGAACTCGGTTAAAGCATACGCCCATTTACCAAGTCGACCTCGTAAAATTGGTGCGGATAAAATGTACTTGACTACGTCGGTTTTGCAGACTATAATGCATCTTGATGCCAAAATGTAATGTCTTAACTTAGTGCATGCAAAATATAAAGACAGGCATAATTTTTCTATCTGGGGATACCTGGTTTCTGCGTCTAAGAGACGTCAGCTCAAATAGAATATAGCTCGTTCCTTCCCATCGGCTTCCTGTGTTAGAACCGCCCCTACTGTATCTCCTTCAGCCGATATGAATAATTTAAAAGGTATACCATGCTTAGGTGCGGCTAATACTGGCGGACTCATCAGATAATTTTTCACATTATCGAAGGCCTTCTGTTGATCGACTCCCCATTTGAATTCTTGGTCGTCTTTAATTTTCAATAGTGGTGTGAAGGCCTGAATCAACCCGGACAAATTTGAAATGAAACATCGCAAGTAATTGATTTTTCCTATCAATACTTGTAACTCCTTCTTATTTGTCGGCGGCCTAGTATCGGCTATAGCTTTCACTTTGGCCTGATTTACTTCAATCCCTTTTTCTTGTACTGTAAACCCAAGGAACTGTCCAGCCGACACTCCAAAAGCCCATTTGAGCGGGTTCATTTTCAATCCGTGCGCTCGTGTATTTTCGAACATCTTTTCCAAATCGGTTAAATGTTGCCAATCTTCTTTAGATTTTACTACTACATCGTCAATGTATATTTCCACGGTATTGCCGATTAAATTATGGAAAATATGGTTCATAGCACGCTGATAAGTGGCGCCGGCAATTTTTAAACCGAATGTCATCACAGTCCATTCGTATAGCCCCAAGGCCCCTGGGCATCTGAAGGCTATTTTGGGTATATCGACTTCTGCCATGAATATCTGATTGTATCCAGCATTTCCATCCAAAAAACTTATGATTTTATTCCCAGATGCAGCATCGATAAGCATATCGGCTATAGGCATCGGGTATTCGTCTTTTGGTGTGGCTTTATTTAATCTCTAAAATCGACACATACCCTAAGTTTGCCGTTTTTCTTTCTTACAGGGACGATATTCGAGACCCACTCAGCATATCGGCAAGGCCGGATAAACTTGGCCTCTAGTAATCGTCCGACTTCTTCTTTTATAGCGTCATACAACGTAGGATTAAATCGTCTAGGATACTGTTTAAATGGCCGATATCCAGGTTTTATGGGTAGCCGATGTTCAACTAACTGTCGGCTTAAACCTGGCATCTCATAATATTTCCATGCAAAGCAATCTCTATATCTTTTGAGTATTTCGACCAACTTTGCTTTATAATTGGGTTCTAATTTAGCACTTACAAATGTTGGTCTTTTTCTGTTGTCTTCTCCAATGTTGATTTCCTCAAGCAAATCGGCAGAGGTAAATCCTAACCCTTTCCTTTCTTCTTCAAAGTCCTCGATAGCTTCCTCGTATTCTCCTTGCCGATATCTTCTTACCCTTTCTTGTAATCTTGCTATTGTTTTGGACTCCATCTTCTTACCACTTCGTTTGTCCGATCAAACGTATTAGGTCTAACGCTGATCGGCTTGAATCCTGACTTCTCGATGCAGATGAAATCGGAATCGTCCAAGACTTTTCCTGATATACATTCGGTTTCTTCATGTGGCCAATTGGTATCAGGGCTAGCCATGGCGATATGAGCCGATGTATCGGCAGGCACAACTTCAACTACATCATCGTTCAATTGTACCAACTTCTGATGCATAGTTGATGGTATGCAGCAATTAGCGTGGATCCAGTCCCGCCCAAGGAGCACGCTATAATTGCCTTTGGCTTCTATCACGAAAAATGCAGTCAGCAAGGTTTTACTGCCGACTGTTAATTCCTACATCATCACGCCTTTAGCTTCAGTAGGATCTCCCGTGAAGTCATTTAACACCATATTCGTTTTGATCAAGTCTTCGTCGGCTTTACCCAATTTTTTAAAAGTACTTAGCGGCATTAGATTAACTGTTGCCCCACCATCGACCAACATTCGAGATATTGGTCGGCCATTAATATACCCTTTTAGGTATAATGGTTTTAGATGCCGATGCATGTCTTGTGGTTTCTCAAACACGACGTCTGGTGCACCGTGGCATAGTTGGGCAAACACTTCTTCAGCCGATTCCTCGTTTTGAACTCAGCGGGTAGAGTGAATACCATGTTTATATCCATCGGCGGTGTATCATCTCGGATCATTGGAGACCCGGATTCGACCGATTGATCCGAGTCACTATCGGTCTGTTCCTTCTTCCTCCATTCCCCTTTTGAAACTGGTATAGGCCTTAGCTTATTGAATACCCGATCCCTTTCTTTCTCCTTTTCGGCTTCCCTTTCTTCTTGTGTCTTTAGTCGCTGAAGCCGCCTGCGCTGTGACTTGCTAAGACCTGAGGGGCACCACCTAGGTTTAGGTTCTATCGGCTTTCTAATTCTCCCAGCTAAGTTGCTCATTTCACTGTCAGATTCCATTCTGATCACGTTATGAGAAGCCGATATTTCTTGAGTTCGGGAGGACTCGCCTTGTTCTGTCATCGACAATCTTTCATGGATCAGCCTCCTGTTTCTCATTTCTAGTCGATCGTGTGCTGGTCTGGACAACCTGTCTTTTACCGATTGGTTTAGCCGATACATAGACGAGTGTTGCATAGGACATGATAGTACTGTTGGTAAGATCATCCCCTTCTCCCAGCAAAATTGCCAAAAGGGATATTGCCGGTGTTTCTCTTCGTCAGTAGTTGGCCGATGTGGCACATCTGGCTGTCAATATTCGTCTGTCTTTTGATCCAGCCGATGGAAACTTTGGGATTGTCGGGTATTGCGTCTTTGACTTATCCTTTCATACTTTCCCAGGAGTTGCGAGAAAGTTGGTTTCGGCTTGAAGTTGGCTTTTCTTGGAGCCCTCTCCCCCCTATACCATTTCCCGACTTCCAAATCTCCTCTTGGCTTCACTGTTCTCGAGTTCTACCCGTTCTTATCGGCCTCTATTTGTATAGAGCCGATAGTAATCTGTACTGTCTCGTCTCCTTTTGACCGTACTTCAACTTTTTTAGTCGGCTTGATATCTTCTTCCGCAGGTCCCTTTCCTTTTCGTGAGCATTGAACCATGTTGATTTGAAAAGGATTCACATCTATCTGCATAGCCGATTCCTCCGCAAACTTTAATCTGCCATCGGCGATAGCTGATTGAATCTGTTGTCGAAAAATATAGCAATCGTTAGTATTATGTGAAAACGAATGGTGCCATTTACAGTACCTTCGCTTTTTAATTTCTTCGGCCGATGGGATGACGTGTCCTTCTGGTAACCTTATGAGTTTTTCTTGCAGCAATAAATCAAATATCTTGTCACACTTTGACACGTCATATGAATACTTGAGTTCTGCCTTATTTTTTTGTCGGCTTGAGTAAAGAGCACACGAGCGGCCTTTTGGAACCCTTGGTCCACTCGGCTATGTTTATTCCTGCTTCTTCGTCCTCAGAAGTGTCGCTCGAATTATACTCTACCATGTTTACCTTGGCCTTTTCATTACTGCTTGATCTAAATCTATCTTTAAACCCTTTGTTTTCTGCATATCGGCTTTCATGTGCCGATACGCGATGGAGTAAATGGCCTAAATCGGGGAATTCTTAACCGGACAGTTTCTCTTTTAATGGTGGGATTAACCCTTGAAATGCTAGGTCGGCCAACTGATCATCGGGTAATGTTACACTGAAACATCTATTTCGCACGCCTCTAAACCTTCTGATGTAGTCGGAAACCGATTCTGCATTTCGCCGGACTGAGCTAAGATCAGAAATTCTAAGCTCCATAGTTCCCGAAAAGAAGTATTCATGAAATCGGCTTTCCAAATCGTTCCACACATGAACTGAATTTGGAGGCAAATTGGTAAACCAAGTGAATGCTGCACCAGACAATGATAAAGGAAATAGCCTAATTTTTAATCATCGGATTGTGCAGCTTCCCCACACTGAGCCATAAATCGTCCGATATGCTCAATGGTAGTAACAGAATCATCACCCGAAAATTTAGCGAAGTCTGGTATTCTAAAGTTGTATGGGTATGGCATACGATCTATGTAATCGGGGTACGGCTTCCTGTAGCCGATTACCCTTCCTTTAGGCTATAAGCCGAACTGTTCTCTTAAAACATTAGCAATTTGTTCCGCCCAATTGACATTGTCGGCTTGTGGTGCAACCGAACATTGCCAATTTTCATTGTTTACGCCCTGCCCCCGGAGTGTGAACTCGGGACTTTGTCCAAATCGCGCCACAGGGGGTCTTGGCACTTGATCATAATCGTGGTTTCTAAAAACCAACGTATCGGGTACAGGTGCGAGAGGTTCAACGTATGGCACTACCCTATATGGTGCTTGGTTCATAGTTGCGACTCCCCGTGATTGTGGAACCTGATCTGTTTCAATCGGTTGAGAAGCCGATAAACCGACGCTACTAGAGGGTCCGTTTGATGGGCTCGGTATGCTCATTTTTGCCCCATCCGTGTGCCCATGGTAGTGTGTAAATCCACCTTTCTGTGAACTAGGTTTCAAAACAGTAGGCTGAATCGGCATCATGATAGGTGTTTGAGCCGACACGTTTACTGTATTGGTGTTAGGCGTTATGGAGTATACTGGGTATGTAGGGAGGGTTTGTAATGGATCTAGTAGGCTCCCGGACACAGCCAATTAGTGAGCAATTGTTTTCACACTATTTTCTATCATGGGTTTCAACGTAGATACTAGAGCCAATGACTGGTTAATTAACGCGTGATGCACAGATTGCTCAATCATATTTGATAAATCAACTTGAGCAGGTGCGTATCGGCTTACCGGTTCAGATGATGAATCGCCGATAGAATTGATACTTGGGAGTGCGGTCTTTTGAGTAATGCCACGGCGTGTTTTCTGGAAGCACCATAGCATCATTTCTTCTAAAGTTGCCTTTCGATCTTCGATCTCTTTCCGCTGCTCGGGAGTCAAATCGGCCATTTGAGGCGCGATTATAGCATCCGCATTAATATCGGCGGTAACCGCAGGCTTATCGGTTGATGACATTTTGATTTTCTTGGTCCCGTCGGGTGTGCCAAAATATGTTCGCGCTAAAAACATGAAGCAGGGTTTCTAGCCTCGAACACACAAGACAAACACCGAGTTTACAAAGCGTGCCAGTCAATTTGACCTGGAATTGACAAGGTAGAGATAGTAAGCAATCAAAGCCGATAAAAACGAAGGTTATCGGCTTGACACTAGTCGGCTAAAAGCCGATCAGGGGGATAACTAGATTAACCTTGTGGTTAATCCGGATACAAGGCAAAATCGGCTTTGAGAAGGCGATGCGCAACAAAACAAAGCAGATCGAACCTGGGGCGAAATCGGCCAAAACCAACAATCGACGATACGCAACTCTGTTGATTCTGTCAACTTGCAGAGAGGTTTGTAAATCTAAAACGATGTAAAAAGGCTTGTAAAAAGTAGATGTGTGTTGTGTTGAGATTGATCCCCTTCTTTACGCCCAGAGCTTGCCCTTTTATAATATCCTGGCCGATCCGAGTCACGCATGGATACGGCGTATTTGCCCGTACTGGATTTTGATCCGATTTCCTTTCCTTATTCAAAACGGATTCTTTCCGATTCGTTCGATGCCGGTTTATCCTTTCCAAAACATCCTTTTAACCGATTTTATAGAGGACGCCGAATTTTGGTGCAAACAGATCTAAACACAATTTTAGAATTTTCGGAGAAAAGACCTATCCGTGATTTATTTTTTGTAGAGGTTTTTTTTCGAAAAACGCTGACATGGCCGGTCTCCCTGTGCTTCAATTATCTGGAATCGAAGTTAGGCTGCTACTATATCGTTGTCCGGTGAGCTACATTCACAGTGAGCAAATTAAAGATATATACGATCTGGTCGGTTAGTTTATGCATGCATGACGAAATCGATGATCCATACAAGTCCATCTTGCATAGCACGTTAATTATTCCTACCTCACAAGTCAAAAGTCTCATAGTTATACAAGTGGCTTCTACATGTTTACAACTTGCAAACAATAGTTATTGTAGAATTTTGGACATTTATATGGCCTTTCTCGATCGACAGTGGAGGCAAGAGTTTAGGTGCACATTTTCTTTGACATAGGATAGGATGATATATAAAACTTTTCAAATGAATTCAAGTTCATTTTGTTATATTTGAAAAATCAAAAACTGATTTTACATACGATTTTTATCACGACTTTACCACTATTAGATTTTTTTAAAATTTCTCATACTTAATCATCATCTGAAATTTTTATGGAAACATTAGTGATGTGTGAGGACCATCCAAAAAAATTTTTCAAATTTTTTTAACGTGTTTTGGACCATTTTTGGCCGGTTCAACATGGACCGAGATCTCAGTGATTTTGGCCGAGATCTCGGTAATTTAAACCAAGATCTCGGATTTCTCGGTTTAAAAAAAACTGAATTTAAAATTTGATTTTTGCATTTCGTCCGTATTTCATACAAAAATTCCGAATCTCGGTGAGATTTTGGATTTCGACCACCTCCGAGATTTTTTCAAAAACAAGATTTGTAACCTTGGTACTACGACATATCCACGCTAATTAAATTACTGAGCTGCAACTGCAATCCTCTGACCGTGGCACTAGGAAATGTGCTCAGTCAACGCCGTACCATTTGTCCATCCATATCTGCCCCGCACACCGAGGCTCATTCGTCCACGGAAAACCTCAAAGCGGAAGCTACCACCGAGCAGTACCATCGCGGCCGGCGGCGCCATGCCTTCTCCTCACGGAGCGCCTGGCATGTCGGAGTCAGAGCACCGGGCCGCGTCCAAAGGAACGGTGATCTTCAGCTACACCTGCGTCGGCTTCTCGGGCGTCTTGCTCATCGCCGTCATGTTGTTCTACTGCTACCGTTACATGATCCACAACCGCACACCGGTCACCGCCGTGGCCGGATCAGCGGAAAGCGGCCCAGATGGCCACCGCGTCAGTACTGTGGACGTCGCCAAGCTGCCGGAGTTCGCGTACACCCGGTCCGCGAGGCACAGCGGCGGGGGCGGCGAGGGGGCGCAGTGCTCGGTGTGTCTCGGCGCCGTGCAGGTCGGCGAGATGATGCGGCTGCTGCCCGCGTGCAAGCACCTCTACCACGTGGAGTGCATCGACATGTGGCTGGTGTCGCACGCGACGTGCCCGCTTTGCCGGTCGGAGGTTGACCCGCTGGCAGACGGCCTGGCCGCGCCGACGGAGGAGCCACCGCAAGCGCTACCGGTGTAGGGCGAGGCACCGGCTGGTCAGCTATGTTGTCTCCGGCAAGGTGCATGTTAGTTTGTAGTTTGTCACATGTGTGCTCTGCTTCGTCTATTTCACTATTTGTACAGCATGTAGTTGTAACTAGCCTCAGTCCTCATAGGATTCGCCTCTCTTGATTGCCTCCGGGTCGTCGATAGAGAGGAAAATGGAGCCATGTGACGGCTAACCGGCCGTCTCTCGACCTCGCTCGACGGTGGTCTGGTTAGCCGTTGACAAATTATATATCGACATCTATGCCATCAACACAGATGGTCTCTCTTGACTGCTGTTCATTGACGGCTGTTTGTCGACGGCCAGCCATCGAGAGTAATCTATCTCGACATTTTTTTTGACCTTTCTCGACAGCTTTGGCCGTCGATAAACCCTGGGATTCCAGTAGTGGATGCCGAGAGAGGTATGCCAATGAAAGGGGAAGGTCGCCTGGTGGAGGAGGGAGTCGATGAGAGGAGGCCAATGCCGAGCAAGCTCTGCCAATGAAGATCGAGGTCGGCAAGGAGAGGGAGAGTCGGCAGGAGAACAACGTTGATGGCAAGTTCGATCGGTGGTGGGGGTAGCCGGTGAGATATACGGGCAGAAGATGGGATGGAGGCGGTTTGGGGCATCGATCGAAGGTGGCGGCTTGGGGAGTAGGTGATTGGAGGCATCGGTGGAGGCAGCTAGAAGCGGAATTGAGGTGGTGAGCGTGGAGGAACCGAGCGTCATAGGGTGTAAAACCTAGCACGCTGCTTAGTCGATGTGACTGTAAAGTGAAAGAATGGGGAAGAGAGAGAGAGAGAGAGAGAGAGAGAGACGAAGGTAACCTTTTTATACATGGTACGAAAGTGGATAATTTCTAGCCAACTTTATGGGTAAAGTTGGAACCTCAGCCCGCCGAAGCCGTGGAAAGCTACTCTAGGTCGATTGTGGACTTTTGGCTTCTCCTAGTATAAATGTGATGCTGGCTTTCAGCTTTCGGCTGCGGGGAAACCAACTGTTTAGGACAGCTTTTGGCTTTCAGAGGGAAAAAGCCAAAGCTAAAGTTATCTGTAGCAGCAGCGACTTGAGTACAAAAAAAATTAGATAGAAGAGTTCATATACAAAAAATTAGTACCATATATATATAACTAGGTTGAGTCGCGCGCGATGCCACTGCGAGCAAAAAAACTTGGTCTATTTTTTTTTTTTTTTTTTTTGCATAAAATGTAGTTTTGGTTTTTTTGGTGGTGTTTTTTTTGTAAAAATTGACTGGCTATGAGCCGTCGACGAATTTGCGTAACTACGGAGTTCTTTGTTTAAAAAATCTAGTGGAGGACTTGTCCGCATTTTGTTAAAAATCGGCTACTTTTGAGTAGGATCTATCTGTAATTTTGGTTTATCGTGAAGGACCATGTCACCAATATGGCGAACCACAGGGTCTTTTTTGGAAAAAAAAAGGTGAAATGATCTATGCCTAATTTCATATTTTTCGAAGGACCTAAATGCGGTGTCGCTGACGTGTCGCTGACGTGACTTAGCTCAATGGCTGGCAATCCTAAACGCTTTAAGTATAAGTATTATGCATGCACATACAAGAGGAGTTTGTTTTCGAGTGTAGCTAGATACAAGATCATCTTTACACGTTATCTCTTTGCAAGCTTGCAAGTTACAAAATCTCCATAACGCTCATTTCTGATTTCATAATTGATTTCAGCAGCTGAACAATTAGTTCGATGCACCTGCATCATATAAAACTACTACAGGAATATACATCACAGTCAGTTCTTTTTCATCATCACAGTTGATTATGGTGACGATACAAATTCTTTAGACATGATGAGGAGGCTCTATCATAGTCATTTGTCGTGAAATAGTAATAATATGGTCATCACAATCAGTTCTTGGTGAGAACCAATTGTGATTAATCCCATCATCACAATCGGTTCAGAGATTGTGATGATCTCACTCATCACAATCAGTTCTGAGATGGAACCGATTGTGATGATCTCCTTCATCACAATCAGTTCTGAGATATAACCGATTTACAACTATACACAGTGTGTGTGTGTGTGTATATATATATATGCATTCACAATACAAATCACAGTACACATACATTCAAAATATCACAGAACATTCATAATACATAGCATATAACATTCACAATACAACTATATCATATTGACAGTACACATATTACATTCACTTGATATAATATTGTTTACAATATATAAATGGACTAGTAGGAACCTGTCCATTCTCTATACCTACCGTCCTCCAATATAACCTCTCTTTAGCACCACTAGCACATGTGGTCTCATAATTTGTTGAGATCTTTATTTTCTAAGCTCTTGCAGGGGATATCGATCTTCTGCAAAATAGAAATGAGTGAACTAATTTAAGTTTTCAAATTTGTATTTAAAAAGCTGAGTGTATTATGCATATACATATACCTTAGGAAAAAAGTATGAGCCGCCAACCAGGATCAGCATATGATACATGATGTAGAAGCCGCCCCAGTCGTCACACCCCTATTGATGACATTATGAATAAAGAAAATCAAATTAAGAGGCGAAGAATAGGTATAAAAAATTCTATGCTAGGCACTTGTACCTTGAAGCATTTCCACTCCAACTGGATGCCTCGGCTAACATCGTGTAGCCCTCTTTCAGCGACGTAAGACAAGAAAGCCCTACAGAAATTGGAGAGATGTCATTGAGGCAAAAAAAAATGTAGCTAAATACAGAAAGTTTTAGTTTAGAGGAAGAAACTTACTTCTGCAAAACAGGCTTAATCGCATAGGCCATTGGTCTCTTCTCGAGGCAGTTCAAAGTGTAGGCTTTGTTTTTACTTGGAGCGACCACGAGTAGAACCCAATGGTTGCTTAGAAAATGGTATGCAGTGCAACAAAATAAGTTCATATATGATTTACGCTCGTACAAGTAATTCAAGGGTAAAGTTATCATATTAGTATTTACTCCTCGTGGTACGGGAAGAGAATGAAGTCCTTTTTCACCTTAGCCAGCAATGGCTCCTTGATGTGTTTGACAAGGAACTCCGATTGAAGCCTAGCCATGGCGTAGACACCAACTTGGGGTCGACAAACCCAACTAGGTTTTGATCCATCACGACTCGCTACTTATTATCCTGCAACTCATGTCAATTATAAAAAAATATAATACAAAATCATATAACAGTTATAGGTTCATGCTGTATGGTACTCACAGTGTCCAGGATCATGCCGTACAAATATCGATGGCTTTGAGGCTGTACAAATTGGAACAGATTCTCAAAACTCAATAGGAATATCCTATCCTCGTCGCAGTGGAAATGTCCCGCTCGATACCTCACATTGAAATTAACGTGAGGCTGGGCTGCATTCGACTTGTCGATGTACCATCCATGGAACAAGCGAGTGTACTTGCATAGAGCATTCAATTCATGGGCAGCAATAAGGGGCCTTCCCTGTATATACCTCTTAAAATCTTAAGGAGGCACTACGGTATCTGTCATCTTTACTTTCTAGACAGAGGTGGTCTTTGAGGTTAGGACAAGGGGCTTTCCTTGCATTTTGAGGGGGCCATGAGGCCGAATTTTTTTTCTTTAATATTTATTTTAAATCTTTTCTCAAAACTAGACGACGGTGCGTAAATATTGCAAAAATGGGCGCCCGTCGCCCATGTATGGGGCGATCGCCCCATAAACGGGTGATCAGTGCACACACGAGTAACGGCTAGTAACGGCTAGTGATGACGACATGTGAAATGGCACCAATCGCCCGGGGTAGGGGCGATCGCCCGTGATAGGGGCTACCGGCACCTTTTATAAACCGGCGCGGCCGCTTGCTTGCCCATTTGCCCGAGCGAAGGAGCAGCCGAGCGCAGCCAGAGGAGAAGAGGAAAGGAAAGGAGAGGAAAGAGAGGAGAGGAAAAAAGAAAAGAAGGGAAAAAGAGAGGAGAGAAAAATTTGAGAGGAAAACTTTGATCTGTCATTTTCGCTGAGGTATGTCCAAAAATTTTATTTTTAGAAATGTAGTATAGAAATTTAATTTAGTAGGATTGTATAGTATTTACAAATATTAGGATTGTGTAGTATGTAGTCATTAATGTAGTATTTAGAATGTAGTATATAATCTTTAGAATGTAGTATTTGGAATTGTAGTATGTAGTGTGTAGAAATATTAGAATTTAGTATTTAGAAATGTAGTATTGTAGTTTTTAATGTAAGTAGAAATTTAATGTAGTATTTAGTCTTTACACATATTAGGATTGTGTAGTATTTAGTATTTAGAAATTTAATGTAGTAGAAATATTAGACAATATGATTATGGAACACGGTAGGTTAGCCACATGTTGCGCGGATAATATTTGGAAAATTGCGACGTAGCCGTATGATGGCTAGTGGAAATACTAATTTATAGTGGAATGATTTATTGTAGTCGAATGTCTTAGTATATAGCGTACGTTAGTAGGTATCGCGGTACGTTAGAATTAAGTAGAGTAAAAGAAACTTTGAAAGTATTAGGCGCCGGTACAAATTATTACAGGAAAAAGTTGAAAATATAATGTGACATTTATATGGTGATGCATGATGCGGTTAGACGGATAACTGACGAATTTCTCTGTCCGACGTTGTAGGCATCATGTCGGAGAAACTGCATTTCAAAATATATTATGGAGATGGAGAGATTGCACAGGGAGTGAATGGAGTGGATTTGTCATCATTTTCAATGGTCGTAAAGGGCATATCTAGACCGAGGGATAGGACATACAGGGCTTTGTTGGAGTGGATGTTTCGGATGTTCAACTTGGATGCGCAGATAGTTCGGCTGCGGGTTAGAGCAGTAGTAAGCCGTGCGCAACACTGTTTTTATGGGGAGTTGATTTCTATTAATGCGACATCATCGTGGAGGAGCTATGTTGGTTATGCAGTGGAGCGGAGTTGGCCGCGCATGTTGCTGGTACAGTGGTACCCGGTAGCTCCGTCGGTGTCGGAAGTGCGTGATGTCAGGGTAGATATTGTGGAGGAGTGAGGGACAAGCATGCAAGAATGCGAAGATGAAGGTGGCGAGGAGCTCGGGGAGGGGGGACACGAGATTGGCGGTGGCGAGGAGCTCGAGGAGGGGGGACACGAGGTTGGCTATGGTGAGGGGATCGGCAGGGGCGAGGAGACTGTGGTGGAGGCGCGGGGGGTGGCCGATGAGGGGGATGAGGTGCAGGATATAGTTAACCTGATGGAGGAGGAGGACCGTGCGGATGAGGAAGTCCCTGAATGCGAACAGTTGGACGAGGAGGACAATACTCCTGAGGTGGCTGTCCCTGGTGGGTGGAGCAATTTTAATTTCGAGGACCTAGCAATGAGTGAGGGGAACAGTGATGCATGGGAGTATCATGAGAACGAGGTCACGCAGGGGACCATATATAAAGACAAGGAGGCAATGATGGATGCGGTGAAATTCTGGGCAATGTCTCTTCGGTGGCAATTCAGGGTGGTGAAGTCCAGCAAAAAAGAGTACGATGTGAAGTGCGTGGTTGATTCGTGAGCTATGGAAAAGCATAGAGAGCAAAAAGGACAGCTTTGCAAATACGGTTCGGGACGTACGAGGCCTCATACGAGAACATTCCCCATCTGCTCCGGGCAATATCAACCAGGAATCCCGGGACATCAGTCGACCTTGCGGAGTTCCTCGCGGATGGTCCTTGTGTGGGTAAGTGGGTCTTGCAGCGGGCCTTCCTCGTCCTTGGCGTATGCATAAATGGGTTCCGACATTGTCGTCCGGTCATTTGCATGGACGGCACATTCCTCACTGGGAAATACAAGGGTCAGATTCTAACTGCGATCGTGGTGGATGCCAACAACCAGGTGCTATCGGTCACATTGGCTTTCGTGGAGGGGGAAAACACTGACAGCTGGTACTGGTTCCTTGAAAGAGTCAAGTGTGCAGTTGTTCAGGATCGCCTTGACGTTTGTGTCATACATGACCGGCATGCAAGGTTGCTAAGGGCGATCGTGGATATGCAGCAAGGGTTCGATATCTGGGGAGCAGCAAAGTGGCTGTCGGGACCCGAATTTGCAAATCCGGACCCTCTTTGTATTCAGCACTAGTCCAGGATCACGCTAGTGCACACAGTCTCAACATCGGTAAATATCACAATCATACACATCGATAGTAATAAAGTAATTTAATTAATTAACCAAACTGGTTGCTCGACCTTATGGTCAAGTTACAAAGATACGCCACACAGGGCAAAAACTTATTAAGAAAATAAATTACAGCGAAATATAGCATCAACGTGGCGCCATCCAGTATACCACAAGCAACTGACTGGGCTCGCTCCCTAGTTAGACGGCTCCTCCTGGTATTCTTCCTCCAAAGCTGGCGTCGACTCTTCTTCAACTGATGTTGTATTGTGGCAAGGGTGAGTACTTGATACTCAGCAAGTCATGCATAGAATGCAAGTTAATATTCTACATGCATGGCATAGTTGAAGGGATAGGCTAACATGTACATTTGCAGTAAAACATCATTTAACAAGAAGCATAAGTAGATTCGAAAGCAGTAAAAGTAACGATAATATCAATAACTTTTCCAGGGGTTAAGTGAACACTCCCTTTCCTAATCCACATTTCCATCAACGTCATCAATAAACCCAACCAAACTTTTCAAGTCCAAGTTGTTTTTATGAAAGTCTAACCCTTAACTGTAATCCCGGAGCAGTGTCCAATACCGTGGACTCGGCTATTCAAATAGGTTGTACACTCTGCAGAGGTTATGCACTTTACCCACAAGATACAGTCAAACACGACAAAGGCGAGTAATCGTAACAAAGCTTTTCAGAGACCGCAAACTAAACAAGTGAACCTCTCCGGCTTTTGTCATACACCATCCCTTCCCTTAACAGAGGCGAAGTATGGGACCGACATACCGTTGGACGGGTACCATGCCATAGCACTGGTACGCTCCCCTTTCAAGCTACACAAAAGGTGTAGTTGACACCCCGAGGTACCACATGCAAGTTATTAGTAACTTACTCAACTAGGTCCGTCCCATTACAGACATGTGGTTACACGTTTGACTCATATCAAAGGCTTGCAAGGTTAAGTCCTTAGGGTGACCAGGGCAAGACTACCTGAAGAACCAAAACGACATCCTCGGTGCCCCTCATGACCCACCATATCATTCTTGCCACTTGTCCCGGTCTAAATCTATTTATCAAACCCAGTTGATTACCATGCACCACGTGCCATCAACAATCACAACACATGATACTTCTCCAAAACAGGTTCAATATCTCATTAAGTCAATATTAACATTTGATTGTCCAAAATCATGTCAAGTACACGTAGCAGGTCTAAGCAATATACTACAACGATCTAGCTACCCAATGTTGGCAATTTAATAATGTCCAATTATATAAACCACAACTAGGGTGACAAGGATTCATGGCACATAATTTAATTCATTAAGATGTTATACTGCAATTTGGCATTTATCTTCTTCCCAAAAATAATTTAAAAAAATTCTAATTAAATTAGCATGCAATAATTTAAATTAAATTAATTTCAAAAATGGGATCAATATGATCAAAGCATAACTTGCCTTCAAAAAGTACTTGTTCTTGGTCTTGAGCTGGCTCCTGGGTCAAAACTTCACCTTCGAAGCCTTCGGGCACTTCAACGTCTACTCGTAACGCGCGCAAATAGCAATAAATAATTAAACAGTAAACAAAAAATGTGTCCAATAATTCAAATGAAGTTCATAAACAGAGAGGGCACATTTTTATAAATTTTTAGAAATTTGAAACGTCCAAATTGGAGTTAAAACGCAAAAGTTATACTCGTTTAAAGTTTGAAAAATCAATTAAATAAATATAAACAGAGAAAACTCATGTACAAAAATTAAATAAAATTCACCATTATGTAGAGCTCAATTTTATAAAAATTTAGAAATTAGAATCACCCAAATGGAGTTAAAATGCAAAAGTTATAAGCGTTTGAAGTTTGAAAATTCAAATAAAAGAATAAACCGAATTAATTCATTTATTTTTCTATTAAAAAACCCGATTTATGGTGTTAGCATGACGTCAGCGTGGAAATTGAATTTGCACCGAATTATTTTTCTATTGAAAAATCGAATTATGATATCAGCGGGTCCATAGACTCAGTCCATGGCTCAAGTCCGATCCACCGTGGACCCGGTCCACGGGTACATGTCTCACTGACATGTGGGACCCCTCGGATGACGCCAGCGCTGACATCATCACGCTCGGCCACACGGTACTAACACGCGGGTCCCACTGTGACGTCAGCGTGAACCGCACGGTGGGCAGAGCCACTGACATGCGGGCCCCTTGCTGACGTCACACGTGACTTCAGCGGCGACCGGGCGACGCCCGCGCTGACTGCGCCGGTTCGGCTACCGGACATGTGGCGCAATCTGGGCCATTGGTTTGAAATCCAACAGTCTAGATCATATCTAATCCCGCACGATTTAGATCGGACGGTCGAGATCCATTCTAGTGCTACAACGTGTGTGAACCCTAATCATACGATCTAGATCTAACGGCTGAGATTTACCCCTAGCACGGTGCGGTTCAAGGCTACGTGGCTCAACCCCGTGTGTTGGATCTAGATCCAACGGTTGAGATTAGATCTAAAAGCCGCAACGTGGATTTTGTTACGGTGACGTGGACGAACCTGGGCGGTCGGATCTTGATCGGACGGCTAGCAGAGCTCGCGGGTTCCGGCGATGTCGCGGCGGAGCTTGCTTGCCGGAGGCGGGGACGACGACCTGGCCAACAGCGTTTCCGTGTGTCTCCGACGAGGTGAGTGGTACCCCTCGATGCACCTCAACATGGGGAGTCCGGATCTGGGTAGCACGACAGCGGAGGATGGCGGAGACGGCGGGAAATAGAGAAAAACCGCGGCGGCGCGCACTTTCAACTTCGGTGAGCGATTGCGGGTGGTCGGCGGCGGCTGGAGCTCAGAGAGTTAGGGCTACGGGTGCGCACGGAAGAGGAGAACATGACACGGGTGGCGGCGCAATAAATAACGGCTTCGGCGTCCGTGAAATCCGCGGAAACCAAAGCCCACTCGGGTGCGGCGGCGGAGTTCGGCGGCGATTCGGACTGGGCGACGTGGCGCAATCGTGACCGTTGGATCAAGATCTGACGGTCACGCGCGTTAGGGTTCGGTTGGGTTCGGGTCGGGCTTGAGTCCGGTTCAAGTCAGACCCGGGCGAATGAACAGTAAAACCGGTTCACTATTTTCCAGCAATTTAATATTTGAAAATAATTCTAGTAATTCAAATAATTTGAGAAAAATAGCAAAATAATCAGAAAAATTCCAGAAAAATTCTAGAAAATACTTTGAGACATTTTGGACTCAAATAAAATATTTCCAACAAAATTTTATTTATAAATTTTAATTATTTAATTATCTCAAAAGGGAATAAATTCAAATTAAATCCAAATAAATTGTAGAAAATTCCAAAAATTCTCAAAAGTGTAAAATTTCCATTAAATTCATGAAAAGCAAAAATTGGGGTGTTACAGTGGCCAGACCTAAAGAGCAGGTGGTGCATGAGGCACATGGGTGCCAATTTCTTTCATCTGTTCAGGAACAGGGAGCTTATGAACATGTTCAAGCGGTTGTGCAAACAGAACCAGCGGAGGAAGTTCGACGCACTTTGGAGGATGCTGGACGAATTAACCAAGAAGCAATCACAGAATCCTAGGGGAACCTCCAGTTCATCAAGGAACCCTATGGTCTACCACGAGCAAGGAGAGGACCCCACAACCCTTTGTGCGCTCCCCACCGATGCCCCAAACATTCGGCGTAGGCTGGGGACAAGCATAAAGAGTTTCACCGACTGGATATGGCATGAGCCATTGGAGAAATGGTCCCTTCTGCATGACGAGGGCGGTTCGCGGTATGGAATAATGACAATGAACCTAGCGAAGATTTACAACTGGGTGATGAAAGGCACGAGATGCCTTCTATTGGTGGGTATAGTTGAAGGTGTGTTGTTGGGCACCCAAAGATATTTCATAGAGCGATACAAGAAGTCCGCTGCATGTATGTCGGACAATCGACTGTTCTTCTCAACGGTTGTATCCGCGTACATGGCCAACAAGACACGAAAGGCATAGACACATCGTGTTACACCGGAGAGTGGTGTGGAACTGAGATACCACGTCCACTGCGGTGACCGAGGTCGAAGAGGTGCCCACCGGGAGAGGACTTCCCATCTGTGCATACTCTGAGCTGCTGACTGCGAGTGCTCCTACCAGAAGCCACGCCTGCTACACTTGCCGTGCTCCATTGTGATTGCCGCAGCCGCCGAGACACACCAGTCATGTCGTTCGTACATCTCCCACTATTACTACAAGCAAAGTGTTCACAACACATGGCATAACGAGGTGTACGGATACCGAGTGGATGGATCGTTCAAAGCAGCCCCCCTCTAGAGCATCGATGGGTACCGAACATCCGATTGTTGAAGCAGAAGGTCGGGCGTCGAAGGATACGGCGTATTTGGAACGATATGGACGAGTCCGAGGCCCGTCGTAGTCGTGGATAATGTAATTAATGTCGTATTTGTTGTTTTCATTTTCTACATGCATTTCTGTACCTCATATGTGGTAGGTAATTATTGTTCCAGCCATGTAATTTTTGATGTTACATACGCAATAGGTACCTCATATGTGTCATTTAATTTGTGGTTATTTTGATGGGTAACATTTAATTTATGTCTGCTTTTGTGAAATATTGACCAGTTTATTGTTTTGCTTTGTAACAGGCGGCGATGGCGGGAGCTGGGCATGGTGCTGATGCTTGTCCTGAGATGCTAGACCAGACGATGGATGACACCCACCGGTCTAGATATTCCGCAGTTCAGAACTGACGGATGGGGACACTGCGGCCCCGGGTGCCCAATGAGATGCTTCGCATCGATGATCGCTGGGTTCCACAGTAAGTTTCCAACACTTCTAACTCTTGCATGTACATGTACTTACTTCTAAATACAATCTTAACGGCACTACACACTACGTGCAGGTTACGAGCGGCTGGCTTACTTCCCCTCTAAAGGATGGTTGAGGTCTCCATTGCTCCGGCGGAGGGGAACTATGTCCCCCGTTTCGGGTACGACCGGTCACTGCTGACCGCACTCGTTGACCGGTGGAGACCCAAGACACACACGTTCCACCTGCCCTGCGAAGAGATGGCTCTGACACTGTAGGACGTGTGTTATCTCTTAGGACTCCCCTGTGCGGGCGCTGCAGTTGTGCCACACGACGCCCCCGTCATGTGGCACGCGGACTTGTCCGCACGGTTTGCCGAGGTGCAGCGTCACCCCTGGGCCCCCGCGTACGTTCCCCTCAGGCACGGTCAGCGGCACGGACCGACGAAGACGTGGTTGCTTCAGTTCACGGGTAGTACCTTCTTCATTGAAATTTAACGGGGGCGCACTAAGTTGCTTACAATACTGTACGAAATGCTGCAGGCTGAGCTTCTCCACCCGCACGCACATGATGAGGATGTGGTCCGCCACCTGGAGTCAAAACTGTTGTTGCTGTTCGGTTGGGTGATGTTCCCGTCCTCGCACGGGAACACGGTGGACCGACACCTGATCGAGTACGCCCAGTACATCGCCGACACCCCCGCGAATGAGGTAACACATTCCATTCAAATCTGTAATCGTCCTAGAGATGTCTAACTTTCTCGTTGTGAATAGATGGTGCAATGGTCTTGGGTCTCTGCTGTGCTCGCTTCAACATACAGAGGTCTGTGCGATGCGGTCTCTCAGGCGGACCACGATGGGATGATGTCGGGGTGCATCCTACTTCTGCAGCTGTGGTCCTATGAGCGCTTCTCCATCGGCAGGCCTCATGTTGACACCGCGCCTTACTCACAGGACATGTACCATGGGGAACCGATGGAGTGGCCCACCATGGGCCACTACTGGGTTTGGCGACAGGTACGCCCCTTTGTATATTATTCCCCCACTTGTGCGGATTAGTAACATGCACTATTTTTTAATTTCCGCGCAGCGCTTGTACGCCCACCGACAGGTCAGGAGGTCGTACCCTGAGTTCATTCGGGAGTTTGATAGGCTCCTCGACGAGGATGTGCGGTGGACGCCGTACAACACGTACGGCATCCACGTCCGAGCACCTTTCGGGATCTCTACGCTTTGCACGCGGGACGAGCAGTACTGGCTCACCGGTAAGGTCCTCGTCTTCGACCTCTGTGTGGAGGAGTACTCGCCACATAGGATGCTACGCCAGTTCAGCCTGTTCCAGGCTTTTCCCTTACTGCCTCATCGCGTTGTCTCACGGGCCACTCACAGGTACGTCTCCCGAGCACACCGCTTACATTTCCCATAGATTGGATGTTTCTCATGTACATGCCAATGTCTTTTGCATTGTAGGATGACCCGGATGGGGGTTGCCACGGGCACTCCATTCGCGCATCTCATGGCGATGTGGGTACAGCAGTGGGACGACGCGCTCGCGGATAGGGTCACCGAGACCCACCCGTACGACCACTCCACGTACGATGAGTACATGGCGTGGTTCGCGCCGCGGACTCGGCTCAGGGTGGGGTACACACCACCAGCACCGTATGTCCCTCGTCAGGCATTGGTGTCGGACACCTACCATTCACAGATGTCCGAGCGGGACAACATCATTGTAAGTTTCGCAATCGATTCTATACAGCTAGGTCATTTTCATGTAAAATACTTCATATCAATCCAGCATTACATGCAGGCACAGATTGGAATAGAGTTGGATGTGGAGTCTACCTCCATGTTGGCGCTTCTCGAGGCAGGCTTGCAGGTGACCGCCGATGAGGCCATGGCAGCTTGGCAGCGGGTCCGCACGGCTGCGAGATGGTTGTGTCGCGGCATCACCTGCCGGGACCGTGGTGACGTCGGCGGACGCAGTGCACCGCGTCCTGGTGGGCCAGCACCTCACCCTTCCTCGGTGGCTCCTTGTGGCAGTCGTCTCCCACGGGCCGACGTCTGCTACTGCGACTCCTTGTGGCCTCCCACACAGTGGCGCTACGGCCACGAGGGGCAGTCTTCATCTCGTGCCCCACCAGGTTCGAGCGGCGGTTTTGACGACGTGCGCTACAATGACCAGGAGGAGGAGGCGTTCGACGTGGAGCAGTTCTTGTCGACCGAGTACTTTGGGCCCTCCCAGCAGTCGGGACCACCACACCTGGAAGCACACGAGTCGTCGACACAGGACGTTACCCCTGCGCCACAGGGTCGACCTAGTAGGGTCGTCCAGCCTCCGTCACCACTCACGTACCCCATGGACCAAGTCAGGAGGCGTCCATGTGGTTGACTTGTTCTACATCTGTACTTTTGTAATGACTTGACCTTCATCACCTTGTTGTATAACTGGTTGAACCCAGTTCTCGCTTTTTTTATCGTCCTTCCCAACTAGTCTCGCATGTCCCTTTTTCGATTTTCGTAACTCCCTACCGGGGTGCCTCTGTATTTATAGCAAGCGTTCAGTGGCTACAGTTTGGCCTTTTATAGCCTCGAAGGGGTGGTGTATGGACTAAGTGTTGGCGCATATGCAATGAGGGGTCACTTCAGGGTTAAAGATTTTATGTATTTATCATGTCTGCCATGACCCGTCCATGTCATCTGCAAAGCTGTGTACTCCACTTCTGCCATGACCCATCGATGTCATCTGCAAAGCTGTGTACTCCACTGCTGCCATGACCCGTTGATGTCATCTGCAAAGCTGTGGCCATAGGCAGCTGAAAAACACACTGTCCGAGGTAAAAAAACGCCGAAAAATGGGGCGATCACGAGATATCCGGGCGATATCTCCTCTTTATAACCACGCCCGTGGTCTCGCAAAGGTAGCAGCGAAAGAGGAAGAAAGAACAGAAGAGACAAGCGAAGCGAAGGAGAGGGAGGGGAAAAAGTAGACGATCAATCCTAGATGCCGAGGCGTGCAAGTGGAAAGGGAAAGGGGCAAGCAAAGGAAGAGGAAAATTTTTGGCTGCGCAACTCAGCGTACCAGGATCTCTTCCTACCTCCTGGAGCTGTACCACCAATGTGTATGTGCGGAGATCCTTGCAGGCTTGTTCGCTCTTGGGAAACTCCAACTTGGAAGTGGAGGTACTGGAAGTGCCGCAACTAAGAATTCGACCCGCCGGAGAAGAGCTTGAATAATTGTCAACTAGTAATAATCATACGTGTTTCATAATATTTACACATGAAACTTTGCTAATTTATGCTTCATGCAGTCGCTTCCGCCACTGTGTGAATTTGAATAGTGGTTTGATATGGAAATCACCCCAGAAGACCAAAGGCTCCTTGATCAAGCCATTCGGCAGGAGTTCACGCGACAGCTTCAAGAGCAGCGTGATGTCGCACGTAAGGAGGCACGTAGAAAGGAAGCCGAGGACAAGGAGGTTGAGAGAGAGAGAGAGGAAATGTGAGAGGGCGCGTCGTGCTAGAGAAGCCCCACCGGAGGCGTGGTCGAAGGGAAAATGGCCACGAAGCACGCAGTAGACGTCAACTTGTAACCGTTGTGTTGCTTGCGATTTATGTTCCCTGTGACTTATGTTCGTTGTAACCATTATGTTCATTGCAACCATCGTGTTTTCTTAGGTGTTTTCTACACGCGGAAAATATACGAACAGCAAGTTTAACGCTTCCTGGCTTGCGCAATAACCCTAAGTTGTATGGTTGGCATGCAAACGTTAACGCTTAAGCCTTTTCGACAGCCTGTAAAATATCCCGTTTGAAGGAAATTTTTCTGGAGCACAGGCCAGATTTGCTTTTTGATACATGGACTACCATATTCTGGAAACATATTTCATGTACACCTTCCTTTGCGTGTAAATTGTACTTGCGCAATAACCCTAAGTTGTATGGTCGGGCACAAATGTTAACGCTTAAGCCTTTTCGGCAGCCCGTAAAATATCCCGTTTGAAGGAAAATTTTTCGGAGCACGGACCACATTTGCTCTTTGATACACGGACTACCATATTCTGCGAAAATATTTCATGTACACCTTACTTTGCGTGTAAATTCTACTTGCGCAATAACCCTAAGTTGTATGGTCGGGCGCATGTTGCTAGGCTTTGCAATCTGGCCCGTCTTGCGTTTTAGGCTGCCATGGCATTTTACTTCATTTTTATCCTTTTCTGCTATATTCCTGATGATTACTTTTTGGCCCATTTAAATTTTTTTCATTCATTCCTTTAAATTCATTATTAATTATTAATTAATTGTTATTTCCTGGCCATTTATGTTTCAATTTCATAATTAATTTTTTACATAAGTCTTTTATGCAGCACATTCATTTCATTATTATTTTTTGTTGCTGTCTCTAATTACAATGGTGCAAATGGGTGCTATTTTTACCAAAAAAAAAAAGAAATTAGCCACCTATCGCCCCAATTTGGGGTGACCGCCCCATGTTACACGGCGTCGTGACTCCAGCCGTTAGGAGGGCCACCTATCACCCGTGTGAAAGGCCGAGATGGAAATCAGAGGGGGGTGAATGATCCCAAACAAAATTTCCCCCACTCAAAGTACTCAAGACAATCCCGCAAAGAAAATGGTGCTCCTCAAACTCGAAAAAACCGCAAAACCGGAACGACAAGACAACTATGTGTATCCCTAGATTACATGGTTGAGAACCATGAATCATGTGAGGGATTTTTGAATAACAATCATGGTTGTCAAGTGTCCAAAGCAAATAGGAATCAATTCAAGTACTTCTTTTCTAAAAGAGATCAAGCCAAAACACAAAAGCCTCTTTTAGAAAAGAAAAAACAGATTTTTCAGGAATTATCCTCACTTAGAGTAGGTGGATGGTAGACTTATGTTGATACAAAATTTTTGGGAATTTTTCACGCTGTGATAAGATGAGTATTGAAGCACTCCACCAAAAATAACCACCAAAAGCCTTCTAAAAAAATCAGGAAAAATCAAGGACTACGAACAGTCAGGATCTTCAATCAGGAATTTTGGGGCTCGGCTTCCACCTCATAGCTCCCAAATGGTGCATCCAGTGGACTCCAAAATTTTTCCACAGATGGATATATGAGTCACGCACCTTCTCCAACAATAATAAATCAAAAAAGATTTTTTCTATATTTTTATAAAAATCAAAGACTGACTGCTGCGCAAAGAACAAGTTCAAGACAAATTTGCAATCTTGATAGAAACTTGATCTCTAGTCTATCCTATGGTGCAAGAAAGATGTAAAATCAAATGAGCACCCTCAAGACATCCTTGATCAACAGCATTTAGAAGGAGATGAGGCAAATCCAAATTGCGAGAAAGTAAATTGCGATAATTTACATGCGGGAAAGTAAATGCTGAATTTAAATTGCGTAAAGTAAAGACATAATGTAAATGCGGAATTTAAATTCACAAGAATGTAAAGAAAATATTTGTATTTTCTGGTTGGAAGGTTTACAAAGCCTCACTTCATGTGGGCAAAGCTCAAAGGAGCAACTCAAACCTTCAAGTGAGGGAGGGCACCCCTTCCCCTCTATTTATACTACTCTAGGGCCACCTACCACCCTTGGATGAGTCCCAACCCTAAGGCACTCCACCAAGGGCTAGGATTAACCCACTCATTTCACCCCACACGTGGGCTTTACATGGGCCACATTGGCCATATATCGGTTTTAAACAAAACCAGGTCAACCCGATGCAACGGGCCTTCATCCGCCGGACTTGACCGCTCAGTTTCCGCCTCTTTGAGCCTCCAACCCGAACCGGAAATCTTGAGCCACCTCAAGTCCATTTCCATGACGTCTAAGTGATCCTAGTTTGAGCCTAATCATCTCATCGACATCTTGGACCGCTCCGGACCTCAGTTCTCCCAACCTAGTCCCGGTACTCACCAACGACCATAGCTGCCTCAATAACCTGTACCACAAGGACCAAACCAGTTTGCATATTCCACAATACACTTACCTTTTTCTTCCTGCATGTTAGTCCACAATTATCATTAATTCAAACATGCAATGCCAAATCAAATCAAACTCAAACCTGAGCACACCTTGCTCAAATAAAGTTAAATACTCATCACAAATATGGATGGACCTCCACATGGTCCTTTACCGTGTATGGGGCGATCGCCCCATACAGGGGCGACGGGCGCCTAATTCCGCAAGTTTCCCATTCGGTAGTGCATTTTTGAAAAAAGGATTAAAAATAAATATTAAATAAAAAAATTCCCATGAGGCCTCTGACAACTTTGCCTTCTTAACAAAAGGATTCTCTAAGCTTTCGTGTGGTTCTTTTGTCATCCTGCTAGTAGTCCTTTTGCATACCAGCTCTGCACTCTATATAGGAGCAGGAACAAGTGCAAGAGCAGAAGCACACTACTACAAAACATATCTTTTGTAACATATTTCTGTAACACTTTGAACAATGTGTTACAAAAAGATATTACAGTAACACATAATTTGCGTTACCAAACACATGTTTCCTCTTACCCCATTTTATAAGAAACTCCCAAATTTCACTTCAGCCAAAGAAAAACCCGAAACCTCTGCTTCCTCGGTCGCCGCTTATGGCTCTCCTCCGTGCACCTTCCCGGCCGAACTCGCCTCTCCGGCTCCCAGGCCCGGCTCTCCCTCCTGGCGATGCCGGGCCCTCGCTTCTCCTCCACAGCGGCCGACGCCCTGGCTTCCTCCTCCCAACCCGGCGTGGCCGTTTCCTGTTCGCCGCCTCCCAGCTGACGCGTCGCTTCTCCTCGGGTCATTCCCGGCCACAAGACCGCTTTCCTCGCTCGGCCGCTACTCTGAAATTCTCCCGCTTGGCCGCCTCCCTCGCTGCTCTCGGGATCCGGCTGAGTCCTCGGCCCAGCCAGCCCTGGCCGAAGCTCTCGGCGAAGCTCCACGCCGCACCCGCCCAGCCCCAGATCGCTCGCTCACTCTCCAGTGCCGACTGACGCCTCGTCTTCCTCTCGAGGTTAGCGCCGCTCCTTTCCCTCCTCCTCCCTGACATCTTTGATTTAAGTGTTGATTTGTGATTTGCAAGCTGAGATTGAATGGACTTGCACTGAGATGTAGTCTATGATGTGCTTAAGTGATTAATTTGTGCATAACTATACTAGAGCTATAAGTTGCTTTTACTTATGTGAGTCCAACCATAATTCCTCACTTGTGATAGTTTTCCATGGGTGATTGGAAGCTTCAGGTAGAGGGGAAAAACAAGGAACAATGTCTAGTACTTCGGTACTGATGTACTTACTTGAGATTAGAAGGCTAGAATTTTTAATGAGCAACTATGTCTAGGCTTGTACGGTATTGAAGAATAGATATACAACTTGACTTCAGATTTGAAGATTTAAGGGTAATAATAGGTGGTATTGCATTTGAAGCCTTGAACATTTAGCATTCTTCTTCCTTCTTAAATCAAAGAACCATAAAGATGGCTGTGATTTATTGATAGCAATTTGTCATAGGTGCCTATATTTTGTGTGCAACACTGCATTTTTCTAAATCGGAGAACAAATTATTATAGCTTATGAGTTCTTTCTGCTTGCTTCAATGTTTACAAATTTGCGTTGTTATCGTGGTCATATTTTGGTTAGTCCTTGAAACCAATTTATGTAAGCTAATACTAATCGATCAAGTAAACATTGTATGATTACTACAAACTTGTTTATGTTCAAATACAAGGCACCTGGTGTTGTGCATCATAAATCCCGAATTCATGATCAATATTATGGATCATGGTTGTTTTTGTAAAACATTTTGATGTTAAATCTCTATGTGCCTTGGTCATCTTATTTATCGATCGAATCAACACTACAACATTGTTCATTTGAATCCTCGAGACAACATCGATCTTTTGAGTATGGATGTAGCTCTATATATCTCCTTATTGAGAACCTCTATCATTATTGCTAGTGCCGCTTTGTTTAAGTTAGACCATTTTATTTGTTAAGTAGATATGCCGAGCAATAACTTTGTGGATTTAGAGTTATTTATGCAATGCTCTCCGATGTCTTCGAGGAGTGTAAATATCTCCAATTCACCCGCAGATTCAAAGAAGATTGTTGGAGAGTAATTAATTGGTGTAGAATGGGATGTATCTTCTGATCAATGTGAAATGTTTTTCTCCTTGCTTTATTTGGTTTTTTCGTTTTGGATTGATATTCTTTTTACCTTTGTATTCTATATATCTAAACTTATATTTCAATAGTCATGCCACATTGTTTATTCTCGCTTATATCTTGTTATGTGATCTATTATTCAGTTCTACATTAATTTCTTTGCTCAGATATGACTAAATGTGGTGCCTGTTAAAATGGCAGTTGTGATGAATTTTCTTGGCAAAGAGCAAAAGATTTGCTTGTGCAAGTGGCTACACATGGAGATAATACCGGCTACGAAGTTCCTTGTCTGATAGTTGTTGCTAAGTATGATCTTGAGTCTTGACCAATCTTCGGTGGCTCTACAGGAATCAACCATAGTAAGCTTGGAATATATTATACATGTATTATCATTTTGTTATGTTTTCTTCAAGGATTTCTCTCGAAAAGCCATTTTTTCTTTTTTTTTCTCTGTCCTCTAGACCTGTCCAGCTTATTGCTGAAAATGAGAAGAAACTCCAGCTAAGTCCTCAATGTTTATGATGAAATACTCTCAAAGAATGAGTACACTGGTCGGGCGATGAATTCACCTTGGCTGACCTTTCTCACCTTCCAAACTCACATTACATTGTGAATACCGAGGAAAGAAGCTGCTCACTTCAGAAGAATGTGGCGAGGTGGTACGACAAAATCTCAAAGCACAGGGCGTGGGAGCAGGTATTCAAGATGCAGCTTGAGCATCCTGGCGCTGAGTAATGGCTTAATTCTCGCTAACGGCGAAGTTCATCATAAATGGCTCCATTGTTGTCGATCGATCCGCTTCTACTGGCCCTGTAATCTTCGTCATCGTTGCCGCTTCATGCGTTGTTCCTAAATCCCTCCATCTACATTGTTGCGTGACCAAAATAATATGAAGCCTTGTTGTGATGTCTACTGCACCCTTTGTTTAAAAATGCTTTTCCTCATGTATTATTTACTGAATAAAATTGGTCATCCATTGCCGCTTATTTGTTTGTATTTCCCATCTACCATTTGGTCATCGAAAGAAAACGTGATCTTTAATCGGTTTTTATGAAAGTGGTTATCAATTATCCTGTTGTGGAAAAGGAGTTAGTAAGGCCAATCAAGCGCTTGCAAGACAATTGGCGATGTGTGATCTCATGTGAAGAAAGACCGATTGCTTGGCCTTCCTTTTTGTGTATGTTAATTGTTTCTGCTTCAATTGTAATGAAGTGCATATATTATATTTTGTAATTGCAATCATAAAGGTTTATACTTTCTTTTGTGCAGTTGAAAAATCAATGGTTGAAATTAAACATTTGGTCGCTACCATAAGCAAAGAATTTCATGAAGATTAGGCAATACTAGATATGTTTTATATTATTTTTATTTAGAACAATGTATTTCAGATTATTAAACTAAAGACTTGTCTTCTATAGAAATCAAATTGTTATGTATTATATCGAATGGTATGAAGTACTTGATATTTATTTATTTGATGCAATGCAATATGTTATGATTGTTGCATTTATGGTCATTTGTGTTTTGTATTGTATAGTGTGTTATATATGCTTATCAAAGGATATTCTATGAATCAATTTTAATTTGTACATCACAAAAAAAGAATAATAAAGATATTTAAATTTGTTTTAGGAGCTCAATATTGTGTTGTTGTAGTTAAAAAGGGTGTTACTAAGTTCAATTATTGTATCTAAAAATGTGTTACTAGGGTCTATAGAAACCCATGCTATTATGTTGCTTTAGTGAAAAAAAAGGTGTTACTAGGGTCTATGGCAACACACACTACTATGCTGCTCTTGCTAAAAAAAGGTGTTACTAGAGTCTATGGCAACACATTTGATACATGTTGCTGTAGCATGATTGTAACACCTTTTCTTATATATAAGAATACTTGTTACATGTTACAGTAGACCCTTCTATAGCAACATAGGCTATAGTAACACTAATCAAATATGTTACAATAGGACTCAGTAACACTTTTTTTGAGGTGTAGTAGCATATATGCGTGTTACTATAGGCCCATCCTGATGTAGTGGCAGGAGCAAGTGCAGGAGCAGCATCATGTGCAAGAGCAGGAGCAAAAGTAGGAGGAGGTGAGGGAGAAGGTGCGGGAGCATGAGCAGAAGCGGATGCATAAGCAGAAGCAAGTGTAAGAGCAGGTGTAGGTGCAGGAGCAAGTGCAGGTGTAGAGTTGGTAGGAATCTACAAACCATATGCATATGTAACATGACGTGTTGTAGTACTAGAATAATCAAGAAGACACAGGGATTTATACCTTCAGCAGTACGACACTCGTCATAGGCCACTTGATGAACGACATTCATGCTTGCCCGAGAGTGGTGATATCTTTGTTCGGGGGGGGGGATGCAGCACATGTAGTACAGTAAGTCCCAAAATATTGACATCTTCTTCCAAATGGTCCTGGGATGAATAGATTTACTGTTCTTTTCATACTAAACATCGATATCCTCTATGAGTGAATATACTTGCCTTCCACTCATAGACTGCGGAGCCGTACAAACTTCCCTCTTCCTATCAAAATTTTCATCCATCTTATAGTGTCAATGACTTTTAGGTAGAAACCTACGGTTACCTATGTACATAGTTTTATTTGAATTCGGTAGCCACAAGTCCAAATTACCAAGTGCCAAGAAATCATTTATGGGGCAAAATATCATAGCCCGCGGGGTGAAGTTCTCTCTTTTGTATGCATCCCACACCATGACCTCCTCGTTCCACAATGTTAGCAAAGCATCAATCAGTGGTCCTAGGTATACATTAATATCATTTTTCGGTTGTTTTGGTCTCGAGATTAGTAACAACATTATGATATACTTTCGCTTTATGCACAACCAAGGAGGGAGATTGTAGATACATAACAGAACTGGCCTAGTACTATGATGATTGCTCATATTACCAAACGGGTTCATTCCACCGGTACTCAATCTAAATCTTATGTTCCTCATCTCAGCACCAAACTCATCTTTTCAATCAATATTTCTCCATTGATTCAAATCAGCAGGGTGTCTCAGTTTGCCATCTTCTTTTCGAGATTCATAATGCCAACGCAACAATTTTGCCACTTTAGGATTTGCAAATAACTACTCCAAACGGGAAATGATGGGCAAATACCACAATACTTTAGCTAGTGCCCCTTTGTTCACATCTTCACCATCGTTAGTTTAGTTCTTACGCTTCTTGTCATTATACTTCTCCTTTTACTTGTACCGGGGTACATCACAAAATGAACAAAAGCGCAGTTCCTTATGCGTGTTGTGGTATAATATGCAATCATTCGGACATGCATGTATCTTTTCTATTAACTCGTTCCCCTCTGAAAGCATATCCAATAGAAGAACTAAAATTGCATTGAAACTTGTATTTATATTCATCGGTGTTTTGCCTTCAGTTCGAACAATGCAAGAACCGAACCCAACTTGATGTATTCTGCATTGCAACCCAAAAATAATGGTTTGGCATCGTCTTCCACCAAGCTTTTAAATTTTTCAAACTCTCTTTCCGTGTAATTTCCCTTCACATCCCACAACATTTGACCTAAATTGTCTTACTCAAATATATCACGCTCCAACTTGTGATTAGGTTTCGGCATGTCTTCGTTGCATACCAAAAGGGTACTATTTGTCTCCCCATGATAGATCCAACATGTATAATTACTCACAAAGCCACATTGAATCAAGTGGTCTTCAATTTGAGTTGAGTTGTTAAATCTCCTGGGATTGGTGCAATCAATGCAAGGATAATATATGAACTTTACACCCCTCTTAACCATGTCTTATTTTGCAATTCTTATGAACTCCTCTACCCCCTCTGAAATTCAGTACTCACACGGCTTTTTTGATACATCTATTCTTCACAATCCATCCACAATTAAACCACAAACAATAAATTAAGAAAAAACTTGAGCGATAGCTAGCTATTTCAAATTCTGAGATATTATTTAATTACCTTCGCAAAATAGAGGACGTGTTTCAATATATATAATTTTACCCCCAATACCTCCTCCCTAGATAGGAGCTTTCAATTCCCTAGTTAGGAGACATGCATATTTAAAATATCAACAATGATATCGAAATATCTAAGGTAGAAATTAAACTTGCAAATCTTTTGACTTAAATGAAAGAAAAATTAGGATGAAAACATTAACAAAGTTGAGAAATTGAATGATATTAAAGAAACATTTATCTATTGACCAACTAAGTACATAGCAACGATGTCTCCTAATCTCTAATTAGGTCAGATCCTAATCCCATTTGACGATATGTGGTTCGAGCAAGTTCCTAAGCTGTTGTACAACTCCAAAGAAAATTTCGGTAGCATCTCACTGCTCTTCTCCAAATACACGTCTCGACAACAGGTCAAGAGGGTGTGTATCTGGAGAACACTAGGGAGATGCTGCCAAAACTTTCTCTAGAGTTGTCCAATAGCTTTATGACAAATTTGCCCGAACGACATATCCTCGAACTGTCCAAAAAAACTTGGATAATTCGAGACTACTTATTTATAAATATGTCATTTCAGCATATTTATAAACAAGCACCCTTGAATGGGAGACGCATAGGTTACTCAACCTAAACTCTAGCATTGATCAAATTAATTATAGCAACAATAATGACATGTAACACATTCACCAAATCAAAATTGAATTTAATTCCAAGTGCAAAATTGAAGAGATTTGAAGGAATGCACACCTTTTGAAGAAACCACAAATGAGGGGAAATCTCCTCAAGCTAGGGGTTCAACTTTATCCTCTTAACACCCATCCTCGAGAATTTCATAATTTCTCACCCATATTGGTATCAACCATAGCACTAATGACATGTAACATATTCACCCAATCAAAGTCAAATTTCTTAATGCAAAATTGAAGGGATTTAAAGGAATGTTCACCTTTTCAAAAAAACCACAAATAAGAAAAAATAGAGGGAAAATCTCCCCAAGCTAGGGCTTTAACTTGCCCTCTTAACACACATTCTCAATGATTTAATATTTTCTCACCTAAATCTAAGTTTCAACCAGAGTATATTCTGTTTTTTGGGGGTGACGACGGTTTTTTGGCTTTAGAACACCAACAGATGAGAGTTCATCTTGAGGGCATATATAAAACCTAGCGAGGCACACCACAATCGGTTCTTAAAAAAAATTGATTGTGATGAGGGGATCCCTTACACAATCGATTCTGAGCTAAAATCGATTGTGATGAGAGAGTCATCACAATCGGTTTTGAGCTAGAACTGATTGTGATGAGGGGAGGTCACCACAATGGGTTTTAGATTAAAACCGATTGTGAACATCCCATTTCAAAAATACAAATTACAACACACATATCGCAATCAGTTATTTTTCTAAAAAGTTGGGAATCGACACATATAAAACAATAGTGTTGTACCATCCTATAGTAGTGTAATTCTATTTGGCACACTTGATCAATCTTTTATTTTTTAAAAAATTGCGTGCCCCAAAATTATATTTTATTAAAATATTAGGTAATTAATATTTTTTAACATTTCCCCGCCTAGTTGACATTCTCACCACCGAACCTACGACCTTCAGCAGCCTGCCAAAGTCAACTAGTACCGTACTGGCCGTAAGCTATCTCGATTCTCGCATAAACAAAACTCACCAATTTATCAAACTTGGTTGGATTGAAAAGTTTTTGTTCTAAAAAAGATCTCCCAAGTACGTACAGGTTCCTTGTTATGACAATTCACAAGTTGCGACACAGAATTGCCAATATATAAAAGTTGCCAATATAACGCATTCTGAAAATTTTAGAACAATGCATGTGGAATTCCAAACCAACCACTTATATATAAAAGAGAAAATTCCTTATTTATCGTGCAAAGTTCAGCTTTTCCTCGATCTCGCTCCGAAAAGTTGTTCTTCCCTCTAGTGCTACTAGATTAAATTTTGCCCTCTTGTGTCACTTCGGTCACCCTCATTAGTTCAACTCGCCGTTATTGCTGGAATTTTGTCAGTTTTTCAGAAATTACCAAACTACCACTGCATGTTATCTTCTTCCTTCTCCACCATTGTCGACGATCGGTTTCGCCGGCAATGAGATTTGTGATTCTAGGGGATTTGTGCGGGATCCGAGCTTGATGGTAACACAGGATGCGAGGGCGATCTGTTTTTAGACAGGTTCGGGCTCTCTCGGAGGAGATAATACCCTAGTCCTGTGTTCTTGGATATATGAGCGTCCTCTCTTTCTTGTTTCTCCCTCCTCCCCTTATATACTGGGGGAAGGATACATGATAGATGGGCGCCACCGGGCCCTCTACATGGTGGCCTCACCAACACATACTTTGTCTTCATCGGCTATGGCGCACTACGTCTTGGAGAGGTGGTTGTGCTTTCCCCGACCCGCGCCTGCCACCCTGTCAGGTTCCAGCGTCTGCAGGCTCTGTGAATGTCAGGCTGCATGCTTCGTTTTTGGCGAGTTGTTTGGGCGTGGCGCGAAGCTTCCCCGAAGGATCGGGAGTTGCCTTGGGGAACAAGTCGAAAACCTCCTCCGGGCCCGTCGTGGCGCTTCTGGGCTTTGGGCCTACTTCTCCGCCCGTCTAGCCTAGTCGGGTATAGGCCCCACTTGTGGGACCCCTATCTCGGACATCCCACAGCAGCCCCCAAGTGCTTTAGGATCGAATTTCCGTCTCTTATCCTGTCATAAAGATTATACGGGAAAAAAGATCGTAAAGAACTTGTAATGTGAAGCCACCGTGGTTGGATGGCTCGTGGCCGAGTGGTACCCGCGCCCGTTTAAGGTGCGCGGCAACCGGCTTGTCGCTCAGCTGGCCCTTGTGGGGCATACCATAGTCTTTTTGGCTCGTGGCCGAGTGGTACCCGCGCCCGTTTAAGGTGCGCGGCAACCGGCTTGTCACTCGGCTGGCCCTCGTGGGGCATACCGTAGTCATTTGGCTCGTGGCCGAGTGGTACCCGCGCCCGTTTACGGTGCGCGGCAACCGGCTTGTCACTCGGCTGGCCCTCATGGGGTATACCGTAGTCTTTTGGCTCGTGGCCGAGTGGTACCCGTGCCTGTTTACGGTGCGCGACAACCGGCTTGTCGCTCGGCTGGCCCTCATGGAGCATACCGTAGTCTTTTGGCTCGTGGCCGAGTGGTACCCGCGCCCGTTTACGGTGCTCGGCAACCGGCTTGTCGCTCAGCTGGCCCTCATGGGGCATACCGTAGTCTTTTTGGCTCGTGGCCGAGCGGTACCCGCGCCCGTTTAAGGTGCGCGGCAACTGGCTTGTTGCTAAGCTAACCCTCATGGGGCATACCTTTGTCATATAGAGTAATGCCTGTGCCCGTTTACGGCGCACTGCATCAGACTCTCATGGAGCGCATTCTCAAGACCGGTTTAGTGAAAATCCTCCCACGGTACCCAATCACGCTAAGAAGCAGTGACCAGCAATTGACCCCAAATTATGGGGCATACCGCTTGAGGATGTTCGGAAAGTGCCCGGCCCCAAGCTTCCGTGGCGGCCGGCGTTCAGGCCCATCATGGGGCGCACTTTATCCCAAACTTCGAACCAGACTTGACACCTGGTCGCGTTTTGCGCAACTCAGCTATCGGCCCGACATGGGGCGTGCCTTAGATCTGGCCCAGAATCGAGCGCGAAGGCCCTTGCTTTTCCCGCCGTAAGGCGAAAATTAAGGCTTATTCCTTATAAATGAGGGAAAACTTGCTAGCCGAAGATACCTTTGCCCTTCCCCCACCACGGTTGAGAAATCTTTAAGTCTCCTTTGGCGATTTGGGCGACCTAGGGTTTCTAGTTTCGCGCCCAAGACCCTTGGCGGTTCCTCCCACCAGGTCTCCTTCACCGAGATGTCTTCTTCTTCGGAATCCTTATCAGCGTCGGAGGGTAACACCGACCCTGCGACCGCGGGGTGGGAGACCTCCAACACCACGACATCCCGCTTGGAGGAGCTGGTCGCCGCCGGCGTCCTTCCTCCGCTGGAGTTGATCTCCGCCCGTCCCGCCGCAGGTGACCCTTACCCCACACCTCTAGAGAATGAGATTGTGGTGTTCGAGTCCTTCTTCTGGCGAGGATTTAGCGTTCCTGGAAGCACCTTATTCCGGGGGCTCCTTCACTTTTACGAAATCGAGCTGATCAATTTGAATCCCAACTCCATTCTTCACATTACTATCTTCGTTTAGCTTTGCGAGGCGTATCTTGGGATACGTCCTCATTTTGACTTGTTCCGCTCCCTCTTCTTGCTCAAGCCTCATCTGAACCGGGCTGCTCCCAGCGTCATCGGGGGCGCCGGGCTCCAGCTGCGAGAGGGCTTGAAGAAACAGTACCTCGTCATCCCCCTCAAGACCTCCCTCAATGGTTGGAGGCGGGAGTGGTTCTATTGTGCCAATGTTGACCCTTTTCTCGCCCCTTTCGCTGGCCGCGCCCCTAAAGCTTCCCGATGCTGGAGCGATGCCCCGGATGGCGGCGGTTTGGACTAAGTCTCCGAGCTTCTGGCATGGATTAACGATATGAAGAACCGAGGGCTGACGGGCCCCAGGATCGCGATCAGCTTTGTGAAGCGCCGGGTGCAGCCCTTAAAGGAGAGAATCCATTTGGGGTTCCAGTACGGCGGGTCTCAGGATCCCACCCGGGAGACGGACACGTCCTTGTCGAAGGATGCATTGGCAGCGCGGGTAGTTGACCTCTTCGTGCCTGGCACTGTGATCACCAACAGGGGCTGCCCTCACAAATTTTCGGCGGCGAGGTGTCCCCCTCCTGTGAGTGCACCACTCTCTCGAAAAACTGTCCCATGATTTTTTGCCTGATGTGTGATTCTGACAGGGTGCGATCGTTCCTTTTTCAGGAACGCGCGTCCTTCTTCTCTGACGCTCCGGTCGTCGGCCTCTCTCGGCTGAGGAATGCTCAGGCCAAGCGGCGGTGACACCTCGGCCGATGAGCTGCGCTGGAATCGGCGGAGGAAGGCTGGCGGCCTTTCGTCGGTAGGGCGCCTTCGACCTCCGGCGTGCAGGATCACGGCGCAGATCCACGGCCTTACGTCTCGGGGGCAGCCCCTGCCGTGCTGGTCCGGTTCCCCTCCGAGTGGTGCTGGGACTCGGATGAGACCTGGGATGAAATTCAAGAAATCCAGGAGGTATTCTTTTGGGCAATCCTCGTCTTTTTGTTATTACCTGTGCTGAGATGTTTTCCCTTTTTTGCCGATTTAGGACTCCTACTATGGACGTCCCAGTGGAGGGGTCTCCTGAAAAGGAGCCCTCGGAACCGGCTTCTCCAAGGGGGACCCCCCCCCTCATCGGCTAGGTCACCCTCCCTGTCGACTGCTGGGGCGTCGCCACCTGGTGCCGGCAGCCCGACCGTTGAACCATCGGGTGGTCCGGCCGTCGACGAGCTTGACCCGGCACCGTCTCCCGAAGTGGAGGAGGTACATCGAGAGCCACCGCCACTCGGTCCTCTGCCGAAGCCCCCGAATCGGACCGTATGGTGGGAGGGGGGTTCCGACTGGAACGGGATGGAAGAGGACGAAGAGACGGAGAGAGCGGCTCGGACGGAGCTTTACGAGCTCACCGTCAGGTGTAGCACGCTCGTCAGGGTGAGTTTCTTGTCTTTCTTCAGTCTGTTGCCTGCTGGCCTCCCCCTGAGATTCTGCCCTGTTACCTAGGACATGGGGGAGCGCTCGGAGCAGAGGTCACAGTTTTTTCGGAAGGTGTTCCCCAAGCTCAAGGAGCACCAGAAGTATCAGTACAAGGTCAACGAGATCAGCAGCGACAGATGGAAAGAGGTCCACGGGCTAGAGACCCAGTGTATGACGATCCGGGAGGAGAAGGCGAAGCTTGAGCATGCGCTCGAAGGTGAGATCCTCCCCTGGACTCGGTTTGGACATCTTTTTGGACAGTTGGAAAGGATGATAACGCTCTTGTGTTTCAGAGCGCGATTCGACCATTCTTTGGTGAGAGCCCGACCGAAGCTTCAAAGTTCGACCTCAAGCTCGAGTCGGCTTGGAGAGGATACAACGGAGCTGAAGGGTAAATTTCTTTGACTTGGATTGAGCATTACTTGGCGTCGGGTGTGTTTTCGATGGCAGTTCGGCTTTGGTGCAGAATGCAAGGAGAAGATGACCACCGCTGAACGGAGCCGGGCCAGCTGCCGCTGCGAGCCGATTCTGCACCTTCTGCGTATTGAAGGAGCTGAGCCGGGCCAGGGGGACGACGCTGTTCCGCTTCTCTCTGGAGGAGCCGATAGGATCAGAGCTTATGCCAAGGAGTCCGCGACCATGAGTGCGAACCAGGCGTTGGCGGTGGTCAAGTCTCATTATCCGAGAGTTGACCTTGAAGCTGTGAAAGAGGGTTTTGCCTGTGATGAAGACAAAGCCAACGCACTCCTCGAAGAGGTCTCCGGTACATCGCAAGCCTTGTTAGAGAATCTTGAATTCTAATTTCGATGTGAACCTTAATGCCGAGTGCTGGCCCTCCCCTCCTTGTTTGAAACGTTGTATTTTCTCACTTGAATATAATTTGTCTGTATTGTCCTCTGCTAAGTGGGCTCCAGACCTCTTTTACTCTTTCCCCCTTGTCTGAGTTGCTAGAATATAGGCCCACGGCCTTTTGGCCCCCGTTGTGCCTCTGGATGGCCTTCAGCCGACTGGTATGGCTTCCAAGCGCCAGGGCCTTGGCCCGTGGCCTTCTCGCCCCGGACACGCTTTTCCGAGAGGCTGAGTGGTTCAGCCCCCAGGTTTGCATTGTCGCCTCCCAGCTCGCAGCCCCCGGACTTCTCGCTTAATTGGGCGAAGTGAGCGGGAAGGCCGAATTAACTTGAACTGCTCGTGACACGTGTCTGGCGAAATGTCTATTAATTTTGTTCAATGTGTTGATCTTCTTTGGTATTCGCGCAGCCGCTTTGTTTTTTGCGCTTCATTGATTGCGTTTGTTGCCTTTGGAGACGCTTCGATTTCCGGGGCTGCGATGGTTTATAAATAGGGCATCACCGCTGATGAGCGATCGCCCATTTCCTCTCGTCTCCTCCCTCTTCTTCCTCTTCCAGCTTCCTTCCATGTCTAACATGAGGAGGTTCGTTGGCCCATACGCGGCGTTCTTTCGCCAGCGGTGCTTTGGGCTGCTCTACAGCTGGGAGGAGGCCGAATTCTGGGAGGAGCACGATTTTGCTATCCTGGAGGTGGAAGAAGAGGAGGGGGGCGCGAGGGACGCCGCCGCCGTGGCCACCTTGCTGGAGGCTGCACCGGGGCTCCACGAGGTGGCCGAGATCATCATCGAGATGATTGGGCGCGAACGCCGTGACGACCTAGCCGCCAGGGCCCTCGTCCGCCTTATACCACCCCTGTGGGTGGTTGAGGACGAGATTCTGGCGGCTTTGGGTCGCGCGAGTCGCGTCTGATCTCGACGATCCCGCCTCGGCCTCCCCAAGCGGAAGCAAAGACCAAGACCACCAAGAAGCAGCAGCAGGATTGGCGGCAGGAGCCGCCCCTCCCCCCTTTTTTTTAGCGCGAGAAAATGAAAAAGAAGGTCAGTAATGTAAATTATTAATATTATGGAACAAAATGCGAAATCTTGCCCAGTCCGTGCCATCATAATTATCCCGAGTTTAAGGTTCCGCCTAATCAACCGTTCTAGTCATTGCTCAGCGCAAGAACGAGGCGTTGAGGCTCGAAGTTTTTGATGACTAGAAACCCACGACTAGGCGAATCTCGGTTAAATTCTGGCGCTGCGAATTGTAGTCCCCGAGTGGTTAGTGCTTTCAGGCTCTACCCTTCCCGCTTCGCGCGCTGGTATAAACCGCCGGAGTTGTCCGCTTATCGCGGTCTTTATTTCCGTGCGTTTTGCACCGGCGCGACCAGGGTTAGGTGCTACACCAGTTGGGTAATAACAACTCGGGACTAGCATTACACAGTAGAAGTTCAAAAAATGAAACGGATCACCATTTTATTTAGCATGTGAGAGTCGGGTACATAACTTATGCGTAGAAGCGACGGAGCTGTTCGGCGTTCCAAGTATTCGCCAAAGCCTCGCCATCTTCACGTCTGAGTCGATAAGCACCCGGCCGGACCGTCTGCTCCACAATGTTCGGTCCTTCCCAAATTGGAGAGAGCTTGTGCTCGCTCGGTTCCTCCCGAGGACCAGATCTCCTTTGAAAAGACTCGCCCGACATTGCGAGAATGGTAATGCCGAAGTCCCTGGAGGTACTTAGCCGATCGGATGGCTGCAACGCCCGAGCCTCCTCGAGTTGATCAAGCTCCACCATTCGGCTCTCCTCGGACTCGGCCTCCTTGTAATTCCGAACCCTCGTGGATTCGAATCCTAGTTCGTCGGCAGAACCGCCTCTGCGCCGTAGACTAGGAAAAGGGGTTTGGCCGGTTGCTCTACTGGGGTGGTTTTGAGTCCCAGAGTACCGGGCGGTAACTCCTTCACCCATCGGGCAGCGTATGGTTTGAGGCGATCGAAGATCCTGGCCTTGAGGCCCTGGAGGACCAGGCCATTAGCCCGCCTCCACCTGCCCATTGCTTCGTGGATGAGCCACCGAGGCGAAGGCATCTTGATCCCGACGCCTTCGCACCATTCTTGAAATTCTTCACTCCTGAATTGGGTGCCATTGTCCATGATGATCCGGTTGGGCACTCCGAATCTAACCACGATATCCTGGAAGAACTCCTTGGCCTTAACCGCAGTGATAGTGGCGACTGGTTTAGCTTCGATCCACTTGGTGAACTTGTCAATAGCTACAAAAAGGTAGGCGAAGCCACCTTGAGCCTTCTTGAGTGGGCCCACTAAGTCGAGCCCCCAGACCGCGAAGGGCCAAGAGATGGGGATAGTTTGCAGCTCCTACGCCGGCAAGTGTGTCTGCCTTGCATAGAATTGGCAGCCCTCGCAAGTTCGAACGATCTCCTTAGCATCCATCACTGCCGTAGGCCAGAAGAAGCCCTGGCGGTAGGCTTTCCCCACCAAGGCACTTGACGCCGCGTGATGGCCACACATCCCCGAGTGGATTTCTTGGAGCAGATCTCTTCCCACTTGTCCCAAAATGCACCGCCTGAGGACACCTGACGTGCTCTTGCGAAAGAGCTCCTCGCCAACCACCACGTAGGATTTGGCTTGTCGGGAGATGCGCTCTGCGAGAGCGGTTGCTTCTGGAAGTTTGTCCTTCAGGAGATAATCAAGGTATGGGGCCGTCCAGTCAGGATCAATTAGCAGGACTCCAGCCTCAGGATCTTTGCTCGGCTCCCGTCGTTTTGCAACGGTTGGTTCGTAAAGATCCTGGATGAAGATACCACTCGGAACCTCGACCCGAGTGGCTCCCATCTTGGCCAATTCGTCGGCTGCCTCATTATTGCGGCGGAGGACATGGACCAGCTCTAGACCGTCAAACTTGCCTTCCAATTCTCGGACTTGCTGGCAATACGCCGTCATAGTCTGATCGACGCACGACCAATCCTTCTGTACTTGGCTCACCACCAACTGGGAGTCACCACGAACCGCCAGTCGTCGGATTCCGAGCGATGTGGCGATGCGGAGCCCATGGATGAGAGCCTCGTACTCTGCGGCATTGTTTGAGGCCGAGAAGTGAATCCGAAGGACGTACTTCAACTTGTCGCCCTTCGGCGAGACAAGGAGAATTCCCGCCCTTGCTCCACCAAGCATGAGAGATCCATCGAAGTGCATGGTCCAATACTCTGGCTCTTCTTCCGTGCGGGGGGCCTGGGATTCGGTCCACTCGGCTGTAAAGTCGGCCAAAGCCTGGGACTTGACGGCGGTGCGCGGCTTGAACGAGACGTCGAAAGCTCCAAGCTCGGCTGCCCACTTTGAAATTCTTCCAGTAGCTTCTCGATTATGGAGGACCTCTCCCACGGGGAAAGAAGTCACTACTGAAATCGAGTGTCCTTGGAAATAATGCTTCAGCTTCCGCGACGAGATCAAAATTGCGCATAACTTTTCCGAATTTGAGGATATCGCACCTTGGATTCGCCAAAGACTTCGCTAACAAAATAAACCAGGCGTTGACGCTGAAGTGGTGTCCAGATTCTTCCCGCTCCACAACTATCACTACCGACTACATGAGTTGTTGCCGCTATGTAGAGCAGGAGAGGTTCACCTGGCACTGGTGAGACTAGAATTGGAGGGGTGGAGAGGAACACCTTGAGTTCTTCAAAGGCTTGCTGTGCCTCTGCCGTCCATTCAAAGCGGTCCTGCTTCTTGAGGAGCTTGAAGAAAGGCATCCCCCGAACTCCCAACCGGGAGATAAACCTGCCAAGCGCTACCATGCAGCCAGTAAGCTTTTGGACATCTTTTTGGCTGGCAGGTGGGGCCATCCTTATGATGGTCTCGATTTTCTCCGGGTTTGGCTCGATCCCACGATGAGAGACAATGAACCCGAGTAGTTTCCCCGGAGGAAACTCTGAAAACGCACTTCTCAGGGTTTAGCCTCATCTGGAACGCCCTCAGACTTGCGAACGTCTCGGCCAGATCGGAGGTGAGGCTGTCCTCTGTCTTGGTTTTAACCACTATATCATCCACATATGCTTCCACATTGCGTCCGAGCTGATGGTGAAAACACCGCTGTATCGTGCGCTGATAAGTTGCGCCAAAGATTCTTCACTTCAAACGGCATGGTGATGTAGCAATATGCTCCGAATGGGGTGATAAACGAAGTCTTCTCACAATCCTCCTCTCGAAGCCGGATTTGATGATAGCCTGAGTAGGCGTCCAGAAAACTAAGTAGTTGGGATCCAGCAGTGGAGTCTACGACCTGATCAATACGGGGGAGACCGAAGGGATCTTTCGGGCAAGCCTTGTTGAGGTCGGTGTAATCAACACACATGCGCCAGCTTTTATTCTTCTTTTGGACGAGTACAGGGTTTGCCAACCAGTCGGGGTGATACACTTCTTTAATGAAGCCTGCGGCTAGCAGCTTCGTGATCTCCTCCCTGATGGCTTCTCGGCGGTCTTGGGCAAACCGTCGCAACCTTTGCTTGACCGGCCTGGTCGATTCGTTTACATTCAGCGCATGCTCGATCACCTCCCTGGGGACCCCGGGCATGTCCGACGGCTTCCAGGCAAAGACATCTCTGTTTGCCCGCAGAAAAGTGACGAGCGCGTCCTCCTATTTGTCTCCGATCCTTGTCCCGATCAAGGCGGTTCGCGCCGGATCGGACGGGTCGAGGAGGATTCTTTTGGTACCTTCCTCGGGGCCGATCCCGGGGTTTCGCGCTTTGCGGGTAGGGACGCTGCCTTCCGGCTTGTCGGAATCCGCTTCTCGCCGAATCCCCTCCCGACCCGCTCGCACCTCCAGGGACTCGGCCATCTCGCAGCTCTCCTTGTCACAGGAAAAAGACTGCCTTATGTCACCGCGTAAAGCGATGATACCACTCGGCCCTGGCATCTTCAATGTCAGGTATGCGTAGTGGGGCACTGCCATGAACTTGGCCAGCACCGGTCTCCCCAAGATGGCATGATATGCTGTCGCGAAATCAGCCACCTCGAAGCCAAGGTTCTCTGTCCGGTAATTTTCCCTTGCGCCGAATGTGACCGGCAGAGTGATTTGTCCGAGTGGTGTCGCAGAAGTTCCAGGTATGACACCGTGGAAAGGCGACGATCCGCGCTTTAGCTCCGACCGCGGAATCCCCATATCGTCAAGCGTTTTGACAAAGAGGACATTGAGCCCGCTTCCACCGTCGATCAATACCCTCTTGAGCTTGATGCCGCAGACAACGGGCGCCAAGACAAGAGGATATCTGCCGGGGAATGGGACATGACCTGGGTGATCCGAGCGGTCGTAGGTTATCGCGACCTCGGACCACCGCACATATTGGGGGGTCTCCGGCTCCACTGCGTAGATGTCCCGGGCGGTGAGCTTTTGCTTCCGCTTGGACTCATATGCAGCCGAGCCCCCGAATATGTAGTTGAGCTCGAGATCGACTTCCTGATAGTCCTCCTCGGCTTCGGGGGGAGGTGGCTTGTCGGCGGCGTGTCCACTCGGACCTTGTCCAGCCTGCTTCTTGCTCTCGCGGGCGAATCTCTTCAGAGTGAAGCAGTCCTTGGCGGCATGTCTCCCCTTTGGATGGAAGGGGCAAAGTGAGTTCATCACCTTGTCATACCCATCTTCTTTGAGGGCGCGTGGGTGAGTTGGTGCAGCGATTGCCACCAGCTCTTCGCCCTTGCGCTTCTTTTCCTTCCGCCGGGGGGGTTCAGCCTGATCCTTCCCCTCGTCACGCCGTTCCGCCAAAGCCTCGGAGGCTGAAGCGTAACGGTCCGCTAGGGCGAACAGCTCACGGACCGACGTTGGTGGCTTCCGAGACATCTTCTTGATGAGATCGGGGTCGCTGACTCCCTTCTGGAAGGCAGCTATCACAATCGCATCCGTGACATCCCGAACGGTGCTTTTTCTATGCATGAAGCGCTTGACGAACTCCCGGAGGGATTCGTTCCTCCTTTGGTGTAGCTGATATAGGTCCCAAGGGGTGCCTGGGCGCTCGTAAGTGCCTTGGAAATTTGAAATGAACTGCTCACACAGATCTCCCCAGGAATCTATAGAGTTCGCTGGGAGTCCAGTGAGCCATGCTTGGGCCAGGGGCAAGAGGGTAACCAGTAAGTAGTTTGCCATTACTGATCCCCTGGCCCCGACGCTGCCAGAGCATATACCTGTAGCCAAGCCTCCGGGTCCCTCTCACCGTCAAACCTAGTGATGCCTTTAGGATTAAACCCATCAGGCCAAACCACTCGGCGTAGGTGAGGGGTAAATGCGCGAACCCCTTCAATGACCCCGCGACAACCTCCGGGCGGTGATCGACGCGGAGGGGATCGTGCTTGGCGTGCTTTGCGATCTCGTCGAAGGATGCCATAGTGTTCATACTCGTCGGCATGGTGGCGTTGTTCCTGCCTTTCTCGGTCGCGGCGCCTGGCATCGAGGTCTGAACGGAGGTCGCGGTTGATGCTATGTCGCAAGTCGTCTCCGCGGGGTGGAACATGATGCGTCTGGCGGGCTTCCCGACCTGACCGGCTGCTGGCCGTCTGGGTCCTCACCGGACCACGTGACAGCTCCTTTGCCGGCTGGTCGATGCAGGCTTCTTGGATAGCTGCCGCCGTCACCATGGCCTTTACTTGGGCCACGATCGGGGCAACTGGATCACCCGCCCCCAGCATAGGGCTTAGGGTATCCAGGAGTGTCTTGGAGGCGACGATATTCTGCTGTGGGGTACGGAAAACAGCTTGGTCCCCCATCTTAGCTTGCAGAATGTCTTCATTGACAGCCGGCGCGTCTCGCAGAGTACGCCCGCGTCAGGTTCAGTTGCTCGGCCACCTTCCAAGTCGGCGGCGGCCGAAGTGTCGAGGCGCTGCTGCGAATCCGCCCGCGAGCCCTCGATTACGCAGACTCTACGGAAATTCCAGCAGCTATCTAGGCTTTCCTCTGACTCGCCGAGCCGGGTGAGCACGAAGAGGATAACTCCAGCGCCAGAGGTGCCGAGTGGTTTGGCGGCGAACCCCCACCATTCGCACCTCGGCATCCTTGGGTCCGACTCCCTGGCCGGACCGGGCCTTCGGTCCCCTACTTGGCACTTTAGAGCGAGACGTGGGGACCCCCGATCGGGCGTGGAAGTCGCGACGATGGCCCACCGGAAACCTCACTGCCGCAAAGACGGTCCCTTAGAGAGGAAAAGGTTCCCGAGGTCGTTGGAGATGAAGGTCAAGCTTCAAAGCGGAAGACCGACCCGGAAGAAGACTGTGGAGACTCCGCTCGTCGCAGCCATCAAGCTTGACGAAGATCTTGACACAAGCCCCTACCTGGCGCGCCAACTGTCGACGATCGGTTTTGCCGGCAATGAGATTTGTGATTCTAGGGGATTTGTGCGGGATCCGAGCTTGATGGTAACACAGGATGCGAGGGCGATCTGTTTTTAGACAGGTTCGGGTTCTCTCGGAGGAGATAATACCCTAGTCCTGTGTTCTTGGATATATGAGCGTCCTCTCTTTCTTGTTTCTCCCTCCTCCCCTTATATACTGGGGGAAGGATACATGATAGATGGGCGCCACCAGGCCCTCTACATGGTGGCCTCACCAACACATACTTTGTCTTCGTCGGCTATGGCGCACTACGTCTTGGAGAGGTGGTTGTGCTTTCCCCGACCCGCGCCTGCCACCCTGTCAGGTTCCACCGTCTGCAGGCTCTGCGAATGTCAGGCTGCATGCTTCGTTTTTGGCGGGTTGTTTGGGCGTGGCGTGAAGCTTCCCCGAAGGATCGGGAGTTGCCTTGGGGAACAAGTCGAAAACCTTCTCCGGGCCTGTCGTGGCGCTTCTGGGCTTTGGGCCTACTTCTCTGCCCGTCTAGCCCAGTCGGGTATAGGCCCCACTTGTGGGACCCCTATCTCGGACATCCCACAACCATCCTCTCTCTCTTTTGCCCAACTGAACAGGCAGCCCCCGACTCATCCTCTCCCTCCCCAACATCTGAGAACACCCACCCCAAAATGATAGGATCCCCTCTGAGAATGCCCAGTACAACATCCCGGGACTAGGGGTGAAAACGGGTCGGATACAGTCGGGTAGTAAGTCATTCTGTATCATACCCTAATTATTTTTTTCGGATATGGGTATGGATACAGGTAGTGAAAAATTGGGTAGGATACGGATACGGATACCAGGTATTTACAAATGGGTAAAAAAGGATACCGGATATTATACGGATGGGTACAATATGGATAACGGGTACTTAGTCGAATAGTATGCAAACTACCTAAGAAAGTATGTGATAAAAATAATTTAACCAACACACATGGTCCAATTATCACACATAATTCAACATATAGAGTCAAATTAAGATATAATTCATAATTCAACATAAAGACAAATAAACATACATAATTCAACATAAAGTCCAATTAATACACATAGTCCAACACAGAGAGTGCAATTCACACATAGACTTCGGCACACATAGAGTTTAATTCAAACACATAGTTCAATATATAGAGTACAATTAACAATCGAAATAAAGTTCATCATGCATGCATGAAGGTCTCAGTTTTGAAGCAATCATGATATCAACACTTGAATGTGACATTGGCTCCACAAATTAGTGGACGGCAGTGTGCCTTGCTACAACATACATTAGTCCATATTAAAGATCTGTTTGGATCCATGCAGCTAATAGTTAGCTACTAAAAATTAGCTGGAGTGGATCCAAACACCTCGAGCTAATAGATCAGCTAACTATTAGCTGGGCACCCAGCTAATGGTTATCTCATTAGCTAGCCAAACCCAACTAATATCAGCTAATAGGTGGCATTTAACCAAAATAACCTTCGCGTCTACCACCAATAGCATTTAATAGCATGGGTATTCTGGGCAATAGCATCTATTAGCTGGTGGATCCAAATACGCTTCAACTAATAGTTAGCTAGCTAATATTAGCTACGAACTATTAACTAGCTAACTATTAGCTGTTAATGGATCCAAACAGGCCCTAAGAATTAATAAATTCTGGTGTCCAAAGCGACGCTTCTTTTATACAATCCACCTGGTACCGTCGTACTTGGGTCCCGTCATGCTCTCCAACAAGCCCATAGGACCTTTGCTGCACAGCACACAATACTCCATAAAACAAAGTCCAAAGACTTCCTGGAAGCGCAGCTTGGCCACGTCACCGTCAATCCCCGGCCGTCCGATCGCGCGCGCGAGCGGATGAGATCGCACCACGTCAGCCCGCACCGTCCCATAACATAAAATGGTCTCGCGCGCCGTTTACTCGCCGAAGCGGGCCGCTTGGCCCAGCGGTAACGCTGTTCGTCGCAGTGTCGTTGGCGCGGGTTCGAACCCCGCCTGCACTCGCGCGCGCGCGATTTTTCCGCTGCGATGCGTGGCCAGCCCCCGGGCGTGTGTGTGCGTGCGACGCGTGGCACCGCGGGTTTTTTGCGAAAAAGTCCGTGGGTCTTGTTTTTTTGCGTATAGGTCTTGTTTTTTTTTTTTTTTTTTTGCGAAAAAGACTTTTCTGAGCGTAAAGCCCTCCGAAAAATGCAAAAAAAAAACAAAAAAATCCAAAAAAAAATATGGCTTGGTCTATTTCCTCACTCCGATCCGTTTTCCCTTTAAAAAAATGTTTCGCTCCAAAAAAACTCTCCGAAGATTTAAGGAATAGGTTTCAGTACATTTTTCATTCGAAAAAAAAAACTTGCAAAAAAACTCGAAATTATAACCGATCGCGTGCGCAGCGTGCGCCGCGCTAGCCTTTCTAGTATTATACATAGTTAGTCGATCCTGATAACTTTCGTTGAGCTGACGCTGACATGCATAAAATCACTGGAGCTTGATTTTAATTTGTACGTGCAAGTTTTGTAGTCCCCACCTGACGTGAGGGAAGATCTTTGGACAATGCTCGAGGTAGAAGTTGTTGATGTCCTTGGCGGCGAAGAGCAGGCGGCCCTCGGCAGCATCGCGGTCACCAGTCCTCCGGTGCTTGTCCCAGAGATCACGTCGAAGTAGTCCGCCAGCCTCATCTCTGGCCCATCAAGCTCCTATGAGTACAAGGACAGTGAAACAAAAGAACCTATTAGAATTTATTAACAAATGCATAGAAGCATGCTGCAGGAAACTCGATCACCGGAGCTTTTCACTATTACAGATCTCACTGTCACTATCGATTCATAAGCGCCATAAATACCAGTTTTTGAACCGGTACCAGTCATCCGGGACTGATGCCCAATGGGCATCAGTACCGGTTGGGGGAACCGGTATTGATATGCCCATCAGTACCTGTTAAATCCTCAAACCGGTACTAATAATAGATAATTAGTACCGGCTGGAGGCTCCAGCCGGTACTGACAATAGCTCATCAGTACCAGTTGGAGGCTCCAACCGGTACTGATAATAGATCATCACTACCGGTTGGTGTTATGACCCGGTACAAGTGGGTTTTTTAAAAATTTTCGTTACTGTAATTAATTAATTTGAGGACATAAATTAATTTCTAAATTTCTCATAAATTTATATGCAGGATGCCCGTTCTTGGTTGATATAAAAATTTAAAATAATACTTACTTTTACTTGATATAAAAATTTAATTACAAATAAAAAAAATCCGCAAAAAAAATAAAAGAAATATTAAGAATTAAATACTCATCCAACAAATCTGAAATTTTCATTCAAGGTATAGTATATTTCATAAAACCCATTATAAATTTATGAGAAATTTATAAATCAATTTATGTCCTCAAATTAATTAATTACAGTAATGGAAATTTTTTAAAAATCCCACTTGTACCTGGTCATAACACCAACGGTTGATCAGTATTGTAATAATGATAATTCTACACAATAATGTTCATAATTTTGGAAAACTGCAGAAATAGTGCTATCTTACAATCAGGCAACATAATATATGTTAAGTCTACATATATCTATCTATTAATTAAAAGCACATGTAATCAATCATGCGCAATTAAATGATAATTAAATCGCAAAACTTATATTAACAACTCCAATTAGAACCAATATGTATCACTAACATTCATTACAGCTTTAATTACAGAACGTTTATAGGGCCCTTCGTTTACGTGCGTCGCTCTTGGTAGCAGTAGAAGTCGACTCCGACAGTTCACTAGCCTTTATCGAAGGGCCCCACCTATTCGTCGAAACATGGAACTCGCCTTTTGGATTTACGACCTCATCGTAAATCCAGCCAACGAGTTGTTCTTGGATTGATGTCACATGCGCCGGCGTGAATTTCTTACAATCTTGCAAGCGGCAAAGACCTCCGGTCTGGATGTCCATAAATTGGCACACATAGTAGCCGCATAAATTGTTTCCCGGCTGCTGAAGCAAGATCTGTGTTGGAAAAGGCTTAGAGCGTGAAATGGATGCATGGAAATTAAGTTAACTAACTAAAAGATAGCATGATGGCATACGTACTCGAGAGGCAAGTGTAACAACGAATTTCTGTTTGAATTCGCCGACGATTTCGGCACGAAACTGTGCGAATGCACTACACATATGATTGCAAATTGAACATGATTAGAATTTATTTTAAATGAAGTAGAACTAACACGATAATGAAAGGAACAAGAATACCGGTCGAGCATGTCGATCAGGTTTTGATAACATTCAACTGGTTTCCTCCTCGAGTCCATAACTATGATCATGCCACGATCTAGCTCGATAATGAGAAGAATCCAGTGAAAGCTGTACATACATATGTCAACATAGGTAACTGATTAGTTCTAACATCGTGTTATGGAAAAGGGTTAGAACGTGGCGACACGAAAACACGTACTCAAAGTTGTAGGGTAGAAGTATCTTTCATTTATATTTATGACCCATTAGCCCATTGAATGTGGTGTTCTCTGTATCGATAGGGCAGCTAGTAACAAATGTGTTGTTAATAACCGAAGGGTCAAGGAAGCCTATGTCGTAAATGGCCTCCTTTCTGCATCTTTGTATCTCCATTCTACATAAGAAGAAATTAGTTAGGCTTGCAAGTTAGTATAGTCAAATGGCCTGCACAGTAGATTTTTGCAATTAAATAAGAACTTACAGAGTCCAGCAACTCAACATGGTCACGTCGATGGCGTTTGTGGTATAGATCGTACATTATACGCCATTCGACAAAAAATTCGCCATCACCATGAAAAAAATGTTCTTCCTTGTAATTGACGAAGAATAGCTCCATGCCATGCCGGAACGCATCTAGGTACCATTCATGGAATTGACGCATCCTAGTTGGCTGCTGGCAACCTCCTCACGCCTGACCAATGGTGCGCCCGGTGTAAATGGCCATTTGACTTGAGCATATTCAATCTCCTGGTTGCCTAATACTTGATCTAGGGCAAGACAAGTTTCTTCGAAGAATTTTGCCATCTCATTGGCCTTTTGCTTAGCTGATGACGTCTTCTTCTTGCTTGCCTTGACCAGTGTGCGCTTGTAGTTAGAGACACGAGGTTTTTCCTTTGAATCTTTCAAACCTTTAATTGTCCTCATGCCTTTTAGAAATTCTTCTGTACTAGGTTGAACCTTGTTCTCTAGTGACCTGGGTTTAAAAAACTCAGTGACCTCGGCCCTGACTACCTTGGCGGTCTCCACCTTCGTCATATCATACGCCCGCTTTGAAGGTGCGGCCAGCTTATTACTTTGGGTGGATCCCGTCTTCTTGTGAGCTGTTGGATGAGCTGGCTGGCTTCTCTTGGGCGACGATGTTGGAGTTGGAGCTTCGCGTGCAAGGGTTGGTGTAGGAGACGAGCTTCTTCTGATGGGCGACGATTTTGGTGACGAAGGTGTCGGAGAGGACCGCTTATGTGTGTCTCTAAAAATGATGTACTTCTTACGCCACAGAATGGAAGTGTGCACTGCCTCTCCTAACGTTGTAGTTCCGTCACCTCCGGGAATGTCGAGGTCAAGCTCCTCGCACCCTAGGCATACCTCCTCCACCAAAACCTTGGAATAGCCTGACGGTATCTGCTGGCCATGGATGACCTGCCCCGGCTCTATTTGGTGAGCCATGCCGTGAGCCGCCATGAAGGAGATGTTCTTCGCTTGGACGTGCAACTCAAAAGGTGTCCGTTGTGTGATGTCGTCCACAGGCCAGTGGCCCAAGTCCTCTTCGGGCAGCCCACCAGAAGAGCAGCTGCTCCGCCGCCTCGTGGGGCTAATGATGTCTGCATTAGTAGGAAGTTCCTGGCTCGCATCCACCCGTTGGCTCAAGGCTAATTACCCCTATCTTTGGACCTCTTCCTTTATACTTTCTTGTGTTTGTTTCATATGTTCTTGAACCATTTGATTCATGTGTTCTTCTAGCATTTGCATCCGTTGTGCCTGTCGGGACTTGCTTCTCGCCCGACTCCTGTAGGTCTCGGCGTCCTTAGCAAAACCAATCTTCCACGGAACAACGCCAACGCCTTGTGTGCGTCCAGGGTGCTCCGGGTTTTGTAGGGCCCTTGTTAGCTCATCGTTCTCCCTGTTTGCCACAAAGGTGCCCTGGGAAGGGTCCTCGATCAACTGTACAAGTCTACTGGCGACATCTGTCAGCACATTCCTGAACACCGGGTTTCCATCATCGTCAAGTGCACCGCCATGAGCATAAAACCAACTCTTCACTTTGTCTGGCCATTCCAAAGTCGCCGGTGTGACACCTTTCACAAGCAATCCCTGTTCCTTCTGCTCCCATTTGGGCATCGCTCGACGGTAACCACCAGGGCCGAGGCGTTGGTGATATTGCTTCTTCTGTGCATTATGAATGTTCTTTTCGGTCAACCTTCGATCTTCTTCCGAATTATTATAGTTGACGAACGCATCCCAGTGATCCTGCAACTTTGGGTGCTTGTTGAAGTCGGGTGTTAAGTCCTTCTTGATATATTCCGTTGTCAAATTCTTTTTATATGTCTGGAATGCGATGGCCATCTTCTTCAACGCGTAACTCTTCATCTTCTCTTCGGTCCCTTCGGGGAAGGTGAATGTCTCCTTCAAATCGTTCCAGATCATATTCTTCATATATTCAGGGACATTCTCCCATTTCGCGATACTAATTGGCACGTGGTCCCTGACGTGGAAGCCGCGTGCCGAATTGAACGGTGGAATCCCCCCCTCGAGTTCAATAGGTTGGCCGTTATCGATGACTACAGTAATAATATGTCTGGCCTTCGACTTCTTACTTGGACCTCGGTGACGTGATGGCCTACTCGATTGACTAGTCTGAAAATATGGTACAATGATGAACGAGTTAGAATGTTGACTTAGCATGATAGTGGAACCAGCATATACGCATTCATACTAATTACCGTGGCGGCCTTAGCAGACTCGACGGGCCTTGCTGCCTCGCGGCCTCGGCGGGTTCATGACCCTCTGCCTCTACAAGATCATCTCCCGCAATAAAATTCCTCATGAACTCCTCTCCATCATATCCTTCGTCCGCCATCGTTATTTCATAGGCTAGAAAAGGGCACTAAAAATTAACAAAAAAAGATCAACAAAAGTATACTTACATATTTAACATATAATTACATAGATAACATATACTTTCACATTTTAGAATTCAAATTTTGACTTTACATACGAAATTTGGCATCCAATCGAAATGAATACAATTGTGATTTATAGTAGATATATAGGATGTAAAGAACCAAACAACTAAGCAGTTAAGCACACAATTAGATAAATAACATAGACATAGGCCACACGGTAATTAGTACATCCAATCGGAATGAACCACCCACGGACATAAGTTCTAGGAACATAACCCACAAGCAACAAGCCACACAAGCGTTCATTGATTCTAATAGACGGCAGAGAGAGGGGGAGACAGAGAGGGATCGAGAGAGGGGGGAGACAGAGAGGGAGCGAGAGGGGGGAGACACAGAGGGATCGAGAGGGGGGGGGGAACAGAGAGGGAGCGAGAGAGGGGAGACAGAGAGAGTGCTGGGGATAGAGGAGGACAGGTCACGCGTGGCAACGACTCGGGGGGTGGTGGGAAAGAGTGGATAGAGAAAGACGGGCGGCAACGACTAGTATATTATCAACATACTTACACATTTCACATATACATATGCTTACACATTTCATAAGCCACATTTCACATATACTTATACACATTTCACATATACTTACACATTTCAAATTTACATATATAATCAGCATAATCAACATCCATAATCAACATTTCACATAATCCACAGTAAACATCCACATAATCAGCATCATTGTCCATCGACATTAATAATCAGCATCCACATAATCCACAATAAACATCCACATAATCCACATAATCAGTAAACATCCACATAATCAGTAAGCATCCACAGTAAACATGCATCCACATAATCCACTAAACAGTAAGCATTGTAACTAGGCACCGGAGAGGGCTCACTGAGGGCGTGCGGCGCCGGAGAGAAGGATGCGGCGCCTGTGTAGAGGATGCGGCGCCGGTGTGGAGGAAGCTGGCCGAGGATGCGGGGCCGGCGGGTCGTCGGAGGACGACGCGGACGCCGGCTGGGGTTGTCGGAGGACTGCGCGGACGCCGGGGGTGCTCACGATGCTGACGGCGGGGTGAGGGCGGCGCAGATGGCGTGGACGGTGGAGTCGTCGGAGGAGTGGACGGATCAAGTTGGAGACTTGGAGGCGGCAGTGGCGAGAAAGATAAGAGTTGGACGTCTCCACTTTTTGTACTAGGGGTAATTAGTGCAAGGTCATATTACCAGCCGGTACTGATATTACTGATTCCCCTCCCCGCCAAAATACCTCGCCAAATGCTGGTTGCCCTAGGGGGAATTAGTACCGGGTCGTATTACCAACCGGTACTGCTAGATACTATTAGTACTGGTTGTTGTTATGACCCGGTACTGCTTCCCTTGTGTACTTGTTGCCCTAGGGGCTGTCAGTACTGGTTGGTGTTATGACCCGGTTGTCGGGACCCGAATTTGCAAATCCGGAGCCTCTGTGTATTCAGCACTAGTCCAGGATCACGCTAGTGCACACAGTCTCAACATCGGTAAATATCACAATCATACACATCGATAGTAATAAAGTACTTTAATTAATTAACCAAACTGGTTGCTCGACCTTATGGTCAAGTTACAAAGATACGCCTCGCAGGGCGAAGACTTATTAAAAGAGAAATAACTGCAGTGGAATAAAATAGATTTCGTGGCGCCATCCAGTATACCACAGGCAACTGACTAGGCTCGCTCCCTAGTTAGCCGGATCTTCCTGGAGCTCCTCCTCCAAAGCAGGTATAGCTTCTTCCTCAACTGATGCTGTAGTTGCAAGGAGTGAGTACTTGGTACTCAGCAAGTCATGCACAGAATGCAAACTAATATTCTACATGCATGGCTTAGTACAAAGGAATGCTTCATGGTTCGTTTGCAGCAAAACAACATTTAATGAGTAGCATAAGTAGAATCGAAAGCGGTAAAAGCAAATATAATATCAATAACTTTTCCAGGAGTTAAGTAAACACTTCCCCTTTCCTAATCCACATTTCCATAAATGTCATCGACAAACCCAACCAAACTTTTCAAGTCCAAGTTGTTTTCATGAAAGTCTAACCCTTGACTGTAATCCCCGAGCAGTGTTCGATACCGCGGACTTGGCTATTCGAATAGGTTGTTACACTTTGCAGAGGTTATGCACTTTACGCACAAGATATAGTCAAACACCATAAAGGAGAGTGATCGTAACAAAGCCTTTCAGAAACCGCAAACTTTACAAGTGAACCTCTCCGGTTTTTGCCATACACCATCCCTTCCCTTAGTGGAGGCGAAGTATGGGACTGACATACCGTTGGAAGGGTACCATACCGTAACCCTGGTACGCTCCCCCTTCAAGCTACACAAAAGGTGTAGTTGACACCCCGAGGTACCACATGCAAGTTACTAGCAACTTACTCAACTAGGTTGTAACACCCCAATTTTTGCTTTTCATAAAATTAAATGTTATTTTGCACTTTTGTGAATTTTTGGAATTTTCTGGGATTTATTTGGATTTAATTTGAATTTATTCCCTTTTGAAATAATTAAAGAATTAAAAGTTTCAAATAAATTTTTGTTGAAAATATTTTATTTGAGTCCCAAATGCCCTAAAATATTTTCTAGAATTTTCCTAGAATTTTTCCGAGTATTTTGCTATTTTTCTAAATTAAAATGAATTTCTACGAATTAAATCAATCATTTAATCGCTGCAAAACCCTAACGGGTTAATACTATTCCTCCGACCGAGCCCGAGTCGGACTCGAGTCAGAGTCCGACCCGAACCGCGGTAGAGCCAAACCAAGTCGGCCGAACCCTAACCCCCCTCGACCGTTGGATCTCGATCCAACGGCCGAGATCGAGCCGCGTCGCCCGAGCCCGACTCCGACCGAGCTAGCCAAGTCACCGAGCTGGACCCGAGCCCAAACCCCGCGACCGTTGGATCTTGATCCAATGGCCTAGATTGCGCCACGTCACCCTCTCCGTGTTGCTGCCGGACTCCACCGCCACCCGCGCTTGGGGCCTCGTTTTCCGCGCATATCACGAACGTCGAGGGGCTATTTAATGCGCCCCCACCCGTGTCAGAAACCCCTCTCCCGTGCGCACCCGAAACCCTAACCCACCGAGCTTGAGTCACCGCCGTTTGCCCGCTAGAGCTCGCCGTAGTTGGTTTAGGGTTCTGCCGCGTTTCTTCGCTGTTTGCCGCCGGCTCCATCCTCCTCCGCCGTGTTCGAGGTCAGATCCAGGTTCGTCGCGTTGAGCCGCGTCGGAGGGCACCATCCACCTCACCGGAATCGCGCCTAAACGCCGTCGGGCGTGTCGTCGTCTCCGTCTCCGATGAACCAGCTCCGTCGCGAAGCCATCGCCGTCCCCGAGCTCGCTCCACCGTCCGATCAAGATCCGAGGGTCCAGATTCGTCCACGTCACCCGCGGTAAGACCATGTTGCGATTTCCAGATCTAATCCCAGCCGTTGGATCTAGATCCTACGGCTTAGATTGAACCACGTAGCCGCGAACCGCACCGTTCTAAGCGTAATCTCAGACGTTAGATCTAGATCGTACGGTTCGGGTTAGCCGCGTTATTGGATCTCGACCGTCCGATCGAGATCGAACGGTCCAGATCGACCGCGTTCACCCCAAACGCGAGTCAGCCCGATCCAATTTGGACCATTGATTTTCAAATCAACGGCCCAGATCGCGCCACGTGCGCGGGAGCCCAACCGGCGCGGTCAGCCCGGGTCACCGCTGATGTCAGCACGTGACGTCAGCGTGGGACCCGCGTGTCAGTGACTACCGAACCGCATCATGACATCATGCTGATGTCTTGGTGGGGGCCCGCATGTCAGAACCATGCGGCCGAGCTGTGCTGATGTCTTGCTGACGTCAGCAGGGGGTCCCACATGTCAGAGGCACACGTGCCCGTGGACCGGGTCCACGATAGACCGAGCCGAGCCGTGCGCCGGTTCCATGGACCCGAGGCGACGTGGCGGCTTCTGATTGGTCCACGTGTCATGCTGATGCAATAAATCTTTTTCCGAAAAAGAAATTATTTATTTAATTCGGTTTATTGATTTTAAATATAATTTCAAACTTCAAATGCTTATAACTTTTGCGTTTCAACTCCGATTTGAGTGATTCAAATTTCTAAATTTTCACAAAATTGAAACCTACTCAAATATGAATTTTAATTAATTTTTTATTATGAATATTTCTCTTTTTATATTTAATTATTGGTTTCTTTAAACTTTAAACGATTATAACTTTTGCATTTTAACTCCGATTTGGACGATTCCAGTTTCTAAAAATTCATAAAAATATGCTCTCTCTATTTACGAAGTTTACTTGAACTTTTGAACAGTTTTGTGTACTATTTTATTTATTGATTGCTATTTGCACGCGTTACGAGTAGACGTTGAAGTGCCCGAAGGCTTCGAAGGTGAGGTGTTGACCCAAGAGCTAGCTCAAGACCAAGAACAAGTACCTTTTGAAGGCAAGTTGTGCTTTGACCATGCTGATCCCATTTTGAAATTAATTTGATTCAAGTTATTGCATGCTAGTATAATTAGAAAATGCTTTAATTAGTTTTGGGGAAATAGTTAAATGCCAGCTTTGCTCTATGACACCTTGATTATTAATTATGTGCCATGACCCCTTGTTACCCTAGTTGTGGATTATTAGTTGGACATTATTAAATTGTCAACATGGGTAGTTAGACCGATGTAGTATGCTTAGCCTTGCCACGTGACATGTTTATGACAATTACATGATAACATTGACTTAATGAGATATGGAACCTGTTTCGAGAAGTGTCATGTGTTATTGATGATGATATTGATGGCACGTGGTGCATGGTAATCAACTGGGGGTTTGATAAATAGTTTTCAACCGGGGCATGTGGCAAGAATGATCGGGTGGGTCAGTTGTGGCATCGGGAAGGATGATTTGGTTCTTCGAGTAGTCTTGCCCTGGTCAACCTAAGGACTTAACCTTGCAAGCCTTTGAACTAAGTCAATCGTGTAACCACATGACCGGAGTGGGACGATCCTAGTTGAGTAAGTTACTAATAACTTGCATGTGATACCTCGAGTGTCAACTACACCTTTTGTGTAGCTTGAATTGGGAGCATACCAAGGCCACGGCATGGTACCCGTCCAACGGTATGTCGGTCCCATACTTCGCCTCTGTTAAGGGAAGGGATGATGTATGGCAAAAACCGGGAAGGTTCACTTGTGTAGTTAGCAGTTGCCGAAAGGCTTTGTTACAATCACTCGCCTTTGTGGTGTTTGGCTGTATCTTGTGGGTAAAGTGTATAACCTCTGCAGAGTGTAAAATCTATTCGAATAGCCGTGTCCGCTGCATTGGACATTGCTCGGGAATTACAGTCAAGGGTTAGACTTTCTTGAAAACAACTTGGGCTTGAAAAGTTTGCTTGGGTTTAATGATGACGTTGATGGAAATGTGGATTAGGAAAGGGAAAGTGTTTATTTAACTATTGGAAAAGTTATTAATAATATATTGTTTCTACCGCTTTCGAATCAACTCATGTTACTTATTAAATGATGTTACTGCAAATGAACCATGAGCCATTCCTTTGTGTTAAGCCATGCATGTAGTATATTAGTTGCATTCTGTGCATGACTTGCTGAGTACCAAGTACTCACCCTTGCCACAATACAACATCAGTTGAAGAAGAGACTACACCAGCCTTGGAGGAGGAGATCCAAGAGGAACCGTCTAACTAGGGAGCGAGCCCAGTCAGTTGCCTGTGGTATACTGGATGGTGCCACGAAGTTATCTTATTTTCCGCTGCTGTTATTTCTCTTTCAATAAGTTTTCACCCTGCGAGGCATACTTTTGTAACTTGACCTTACGGTCGAGCAACCAGTTTGATTAACTACTTAAAGTACTTTATTATTTCGTTGAGTATGATTGTGATATTTACCAATGTTGAGACTGTGTGCACTAGCGTGATCCTAGACTTATGCTGAATACACAAAGGGTCCGGATTTGCAAATTCGGGTCCCGACAGAGGTGGTATCAGAGCCATACTGACTGTAGGCTCACCCATAGTTAGATTGGTCGTAGTGAGGTTAAAACTTATTTTCTAAAGTTAAAAGTTGTCAAGATAATGAATGAATTCTCGACTTACCCCTTTCTTTCTTGTTCATACCCCTTGCTGAGTTCTTTTTGTCTCCCACTTTGATTTTAAAATGTTGCGTTCTTACGCGAGCGTCTTTTGACAGATGATGATGAAGAACAACTACGCCGAGCGTGAGGGGGGCTACGCTGCCGAGTTGTGGCGTATGCTTCGGTTTCTTGGAGGTTTTGAGAGACCGCTCTACCGAGGGACTGCACTCGTGCAGGCAGGACTGTTCATAGGATGGGACGTCAAGATCACGGTGTATGCCCGAGAGAAGACGAAGTTCAGTCGCCCTTTTCACTTCACCGCCAGGAGATCTACCTTTGAGATGAGAATCCAGGAGGTGTTGCGTCGAGCAATGCAGCAGATCGCTCGCACTTACTCCAGGGAACTGGAAGGCACAGTATTCTGTCACCACCCACGCCGAGACAGCAGAGCTCAATGGAAGCTGATAGAAGAGGAGGATGCTACCGTCACTCACTTAGCCAGATTCGTCATCGCCCAGGAGGAGCTTATCGACGACACAGTCCAGGAGTTGATGAAGGCTCGCGAGTAGGTTGAGGAAGGGAAAAAGCACTTAGAGAATGCTCGTGAGTACGTCGCCTATGCTGCGGAAAGGATCGCAGAGCTGGAGACCGCACTGTATGGACAGGGCCTGGAGCTAGTGTTGGAGTTGGACGCCCCAGAGCTAGAGGAGGACCCAGAAGAGGCGCCACCTGCACTCGCGCCACAGCCACAACAACAACCAGATCCCGAGCCAAAGGAGGACACCGCGTCGTCAACCACAGCTGAAGTTGTCGGGCATGGCCATTGTTTCGCGCCTATGCCGCCGCAACCGTCCCGAGGAGGCAGTGGAGGTTTTCTCGACGAGTGAGCGTAGGTTTTGAAGTTGAGACTCCTTCGTCGAGTCGTGTTATAGAATAAGAGTCACCCTTAGAGGCGTTAGACTCCAGTGTTAGTCGATTTGGATTTTCATTGCTTGCTGAGTGTGCAGTATGTGTTGCAAGGCCCTTAGGCATTGTGAGCGACCATACCAAGTTATTATTGAGTTAATTAATAAAAGTTGGATTTTGAGTTACACTTTCCCCCGCATAAGTTTCCCTACTACTTGTCTATTCTTGTTCCCTCTCATCTATGAAACCTTGGAGTAACCGACAGATGGTGAACACCCGCGGAAACCTTGGAGGCAACGGGAGTGGTTCTCGCCCAGCTGGGAACCCTAATGATGGAGCACCTGCACCCCAACCAGCACCGCCAGTTGATATGCATAACTTTGGAGCTTTCCTTGCTGCACAGACCCAGCTGATGCACGCCATGATGCAGCAGATGCAAAGAAGTCATCGCCAGGCCGCTAACCAAGCAAATCAGGGGACGACGAGGAGCAAAGTTGTCAGAGTTTATGAGGACTCATCCACCCACATTCTCTGGGAATGCCAATCCACTGGAGGCGGACGATTGGCTAAGGTCAATAGAAAGGAAGTTATACATTGCCCAATGCATGGGAAATGAGAAGGTGCTCTACGCCTCTCATCAGTTGGAAGGGACCGCCGCTGAGTGGTGGGAAAACTTTTGCGCCACGCGGGAGAACCCACAGGACATCACATGGGAGTAGTTTACAGCCGCATTTCGTCAGTATCACGTGCCTGAAGGAATAATGGACTTAAAGAAGGAAGAATTCAGGGCACTGAAGCAGGTAATCAACCGGTGTCAGAATACCTGAATAAGTTCACATAGCTTGCACGCTACGCACCTGAAGACGTAGCGACAGATAAGGCTAGACAGTCTCGTTTCATGAAAGGACTTAACTCAAAAAGGGTACAATTTTATAAACTTTTAGAAATTTGAAACGTCCAAATCGGAGTTAAAACGCAAAAGTTATACCCGTTTAAAGTTTAAAAAATAAATTAAATAAATATAAATAGAGGAAAATTCGGGTTAAAAATTAAATAAAATTCACCATTAAGTAGAGCTAAATTTTATACTGATTTAGAAATTGGAATCACCCAAATCGGAGTTAAAATGCAAAAGTTATAAGCGTTTGAAGTTTGAAAAATCAATTAAAAGAATAAGCCGAATTAATCCAGTTATTTTTCTATTGAGAAATCCGATTATGACGTCAGCTGACGTCAGCGTGGAAATTAAATTCCCTCGGATTATTTTTCTATTAGAAAATCGCATTATGATGTCATGCTTGCGTCACCCGGTCCATGAACTCGGTCCATGGTACGGGCCTGGTCCACTGTAGGCCTGGTCCACTGTAGACCCGGTCCACGGGTACACGTTTCACTGACATGTGGGACCCACCCGGATGATGTCATCGCTAACATCATCGCGCTTGGCCGAACAGCCCTGACAGCTGGGCCCCAACGTGACATCATCATGATGTCACGGGTGACATCATGGTGTGGTTAGCTGACCCGCTAACACGCGGATCCCACGCTGACATCACGGGTGACGTCAGCGATGACCGGGTGCGCCCGCGTGGACTGCGTCGCTTCGGCTCCCGGCCATGTGGCACGATCTGGGCTGTTGGTTTGAAATCCAATGGTCCAGATCAGATCTAATCCCGCATGTTGCGGGCCAACGCGGTTGATCTGGACAACACGATTTAGATCGGACAATCCAAATCCGATCGGGTTTTCGTCGCATCATGGGGGTGACGTGACATGTCCTGGCGTGCGACAGGTGGCTCGTTCTACACCGTTCGATCTCGATCGAACGGTTGAGATCGCATCTAACGCTACAACGCGGAACGAATCTAATCGTATGATCTTAGATCTAACAGCTGAGATTGGATCTAGCACGGTGCAGTTACGGCTACGCGGCGCGATCTAAACCGTTAGATCTAGATCTAATGGTCCACAGTGCATCTGGACTCTATGGGGTTTTGGGCGACGTGGACTCACTGTGGCCATTGGATGAAGATCGAACGGTGGATAGAGCTCGATGGCGGTGATGGTGACGCGGCGAAGCTAGGTCACCGGAGCTGGGGACGACGACGACACGCCCAACAGCGTTTGGGCGCGACTCCGGTGAAGTGAGTGGTACCCCTCGACGTGCCATAACGCGGGGAGTCTGGATCTGGGCTTGGTGGCGGCGAGGAACGGCGGACGCTGTGGAAAACGGTGGAAAACCGCGGCGAAGCGCGATTCCAACTTCGGCGAGCAATCGTGGGCGGACGGCGGTGGCTTGAGCTCGGTGGCTTAGGGCAACGTGCGCGCACGGAAACAAGGAACACGACACGGGTGGCGGTGCATTAAATAACGCCCTCGGCGTCCGTGAAAGCTGCGAAAACCAGGGCCCACATGCGCGCGGCGGCGGAATCCGGCGAAGACTCGGATAGGGCGATGTGGCTCCATCCTAGCCATCCACGTGTCCACGATCGATGACCACAATCGCGTCGGGTGCGAGCGGATTCGATCCGAACCCCACGTGGGCGACGTGGCATAACGCTAGCCGTTGGATCTTGATCCAACGGTCACGTGGATTAGGGTTTTGTCTAGCTCGGGTCTGGCTCGAATGTGGTTCGGTCGGACTCGAGTCTGACCTGGGTCGGATGAACAGTGGAACCCATTGGGGTTTTCCAGCGATTAAATAATTAAATTAATTTCTAGAAATTCAAATAAATCGAGAAAAATAGCAAAATACCCATATGGAATCATATGCTCCTTGAGTCTTCGGCAAACCAGTAATGAAGTCCATATCGATTTCCTCCCACTTCCACTCAAGTATCTTTAATGGTTGCAGCAATCCTGCTGGTCTCTGATGCATTGCCTTGACTCTTTGGCATATGTCGCACAATGCGACGTGCTCGGTGACTTCGTGCTTCATACTTGGCCACCAGAATCTCTCCTTCAGGTCTTGGTACATCTTGGCACTTCCCGGATGAATGGAATACTTGGAATCATGAGCTTCTTCCAAAATCAACTGCTTCAGCTCCTTCTTGTTCGACACACAGATGTGGTCCTTAATCCACAATGTACACTGCTCATCCAGCTTGAAGTCCTTAGCCTTGCCTTCATCCATTTTGGACTTGATCCTCTGGATCTTGGCGTCATCCTTTTGTCCCTCTCGGATTTTGTCCTCTAAGGTTGGCTTTACTTCCAACGCGGTTAGGAATCCTTCCGGTATCACTTCTAATTTCAGCTTCTGAAACTCCTTGCACAGCTCGTCATGACTCCCTGCTATCATCATATTCACAGTGTGGTGCTTCCGACTCAAGGCGTCGGCTACCACGTTGGCCTTTCCGGGATGGTAATGGATCCCGACATTGTAATCCTTGATCAACTCCAACCATCTCGTTTGCCTCATGTTCAGATTCGATTGGGTGAAAATGTACTTAAGACTTTTATGGTCTGTATACACTTCACATCTGTTTCCAATCAGATAGTGATGCCACAACTTTAAGGCATGTACTACGGCTGCTAACTCTAGATCATGTGTCGGATAGTTCTCTTCAAGCGGCTTCAATTTCCTCGATGCATATGCAACGACCTTTCTGTTCTGCATCAGCACGCATCCAAGTCCCTGGCGTGATGCATCATAATATATATCGAAGGTTTGATTAACATCCGGTACAACCAGCACCGATGCTGATGTCAATCACTTCTTCAGCTCCTGGAAGCCCTTCTCGCACTCTGGCGTCCATGTAAACTTCTCCTTTTTCAACAATTGCATAAGAGGTCTCGCAATCGTCGAAAATCCTTCAATGAAGCGGCGGTAATAACATGCCATTCCAAGAAAACTATGTATCTGAATCACTATCTTCGGCTGCTCCCAATGTAACACGGCTTCCACCTTGCTTGGGTCTACTGCAACTCCTTCTACGGTCGTTACATGTCCAAGGAACTCTACCTTGTCCTTCCACAAGTCACACTTGCTGAACTTGGCGAAGAGTTGCTGTTCCCTCAGCATCTCCAAAACTAGTCTCAGATGTTCTGCGTGCTCTTCTCTTGTCTTGGAGTAGACTAAGATATCATCTATGAATACAACAACGAATTTGTCCAAATACTCCATGAAAACCTTGTTCATCGTATTCATGAAATATGCGGGTGCATTTGTCAGACCAAAGGACATAACAGTGAACTCGTAATGTCCATATCTCGACGAGAATGCGATCTTCGGAATATCCTCCGATCGGATCTTCAGTTGGTGATATCCTGACCTCAGGTCAGTCTTGGAGAAAACTCCAGCTCCTCTCAGCTGGTCAAACATGTCATCGATCCTGGGTAGCGGGTACTTGTTCTTCACGGTGACTTCATTGAGTGCACGGTAATCTATGCACATCCTGAAACTCCCATCCTTCTTCTTGACAAACAGAACTGGTGCTCCCCATGGCGACGAACTAGGTCTGATGAATCCTTTTTCCATCAGCTCCTCGAGCTGCTTCTTCATCTCTACTAATTCTTCGGTTGACATTTGATAGGGTCTCTTCGCTATCGGTGCTGTTCCAGGTACTAACTCAATCACAAATTCTATGTCTCTGTCTGGCAGCATACCAGGTAAATCTTCAGGAAAAACATCAGGATACTCATTCACCACTGAGACATCCTCTATGCGGATTGCCTTCGCACTGTTGACCATCAACTGTCCTTCACGAAAGGCAGTCGGTTGGAATTCCACTTTTCTTCCACATGGGCTCTCAACAGAGATGATCCTTCTTCCACAGTCGAGCATGGCCTTGTGCTTGGACAACCAATCCATTCCCAAAATGACATCTAAGGTCTGGGTTCCCAATATAATAAGGTTCGCTAGGAATTCTACCCCATCTATTAGTACTCTCACCCCAGAACATCCTACTTGAGATCGGAGTTCTAACCCAGGGGTTTGAACTATAAGCATGCATTTAAGATCCACAATCTCCAAATCATTCTTAGAAACAAAATCTTAAGAAACAGACGAATGCAAAGCTCCAGAGTCGAACAATATTGTTGTAGGTACTGAGTTGACAACTAACTTACCCAGTACGACGCCCGTGGCATTCTGAAGTGCATCTGCGGTCACGTGATTGAGTTGGCCTCTCACCACGGTCTGGGGCGTGGATCCTGGCTGTGCTGTCCCGCGGTTTGCTCCTGGTGCAGGTGTCCTGGCGGGTGTGGAGCCCAGGTTGAAGCAAACTGGGGTCACTCCTACTGTCTTCTTGGGGCAGTTGTTGGAGAAGTGCCCTGGCTCGTTACATGTATAGCAGTGCCTCACTGCTCCCTGTTGACTACTCGAAGCGGCGTTTCTGGCTGGAGCTGGTGTCTGATAATTCTGATTGACGGGTCTTGGTGCTGGCGTCGGCGTCCTTGCGGCATTCTGCGGCTGGAATCTGAAAAACTGATCCGGCGCAACCCTCAGACGCTGCTGCTCTCCCTAGCGTGATCCCTATTATTGCATTCTGTGCTTTCGGTTCTCATCTAGTTCCTTGCGCCTGTCCTCAAGGATGAGTGTCATGTTCACAAGCTCATGAAAGTCTGGGAAGGTGTGGGTGATCAGTCCCACCTGCAGTCCAGAGTTTAGTCCCTTCAGGAAACAGGACTGCCTGGCCTTGTTCGTCGCTACGTCTTCAGGTGTGTAGCGTGCAAGCTGTGTGAACTTGTTTAGATATTCAGACACCGGTTGATTACCTTGCTTGAGTGCCCTGAATTCTTCCTTCTTTATGTCCATTATTCCATCAGGCACATGATACTAACGAAATGCGGCAGTAAATTCCTCCCATGTGATGTCCTGTGAGTTCTCCCGCGTGGCGTAGAAGTTCTCCCACCACTCTGTTGTGGTCTCTTCCAACTGATGAGAGGAGTAGAGCACCCTCTCATTTCCCACAAATTTAGTAATGTGCAGCTTCCTTTCTATTGATCTTATCCAATCATCTGCCTCCAATGGGCTGGCGTTTCCAGATAATGTGGGTGGATGAGTCCTCATAAACTCTGACAGCCTCGAGTTTTGACGTTGTCCCTGATTGACTTGGTTGGCAGCAGCCTGAGAAGTGACGTGCTACATTTGTTGCATCATAGCATGCATCAGCTGGGTCTGTGCAGCAAGGAAGGCTCCAAGGTTCTGCATGTCAACTGGCGATGCTGGTTGGGGTGCAGGTGCTCCATCATTGGGATTTCCAGCTGGGCGAGAACCACTCCCATTGCCTCCCATGTTTCCGCGAGTGTTCACCATCTGTCGATTACTCCAAGGTTTTAGAGATGAGAGGGAAACAAGCATAGATAAATAATTGTCGGTGTTTCGTGCACCGGCAATACGAATTTTTTGTTAGTGGGGTTGCGCGCTCCCTCTCCTCAAATGGCCTGACTCTGGGAGTCCAAGATGTATACTGGTTCGGGCTGAATGTCCCTACTCCAGTTTGTGATGTGAGTGTATATTGCCCTTTCGGGGGGTTACAACAGCGTCTTCCTTCGGGGGGAAGAAGAGCCAGACGATCTGCTCTTTTCTTGTCTACTGTGGTGCTCTTCGTCCCCTCGGGGCCCGCCTTTCCTTATATAGGCGGAAGCGGCAGGTTACATGGGAGTTTGGAATGAGAAAAAGAAAGAGAAAGAGGGGTGTCCCACGTCTTGGAATCTGGTCTTCGGTCTTGTCGTCCGACCGGCCTCCGTCCACCCCCATGCCGAGTTGGTAGTCTTACGGCGGGGGGTTCTCGGCCGGGTTGGAGAAGTGACGCACTGCTCCGTACGGTCGTCAGGCGCCGGCATTAATGGTGTTTGACCTCAGCGTGGCCTCGGGAGGGGGCGCTCCCCTCCGTTGCGTGTCAGGATGATGGGACCAGAGCTTGACTTCTTAGGCGACCTTGCTGACACCTCGAGAAGGAGCCACCTACCCTGGTGCGGACGTTTTTGGGTCGTCACGCCAGTAGGGCAGGTGCCCAAATACTTCGAAGGAGTTGCTTGCCACCCACGGCCTGAGCGAAGTTGGGCACCCCGACCCTTGGGGGGTCGGAGCGTGTCTGCATTTACGCTTGGCCAGGGATAAGATCCCTTCGTGGCCTACAGGCCCTTGGTCGGAACTGGGCCTCAAAGGTAGCCCGTTCACTATCCTGGGCTGCTGGGGGTACCCATGGTACGTGTACTCGTCAGTAGCCCCCGAGCGTGCTTCGCTAGAGGCGATCGGGGGTTTGCCTATTTGGTTGGATGTTGTCCGTCGGTTCATCCGGGTGCGCGCGAGCGCACCCGGTGGGTATAGCCCTCGAGCCTCGAGCAGGTCGGAGAGCCGGTCGGGGGGTGAACTTGTCGGCGTAGGGCCGACCGAGTGCGTGTGGGCGGTCTCGGTCGATCTTTTTGCCCGGGTGCGCACGAGCGCACCCGGTGGGTGTAGCCCCCGAGTCCCCGAGCGGGTCGGAGAGCCGGTCGGGGGGTGAACTTTGTCGATCTGAGCTCGATCGAGCGCGGCGGCGCTCGGCCAGTCTTTTCATCCGGTAAGACGAGCGCATCTGGTGGTGTAGCCCCCGAGCGGGTCGGAGAGCCTGTCGGGGGTTAACTTGTCGATGTAGGCGCGCAAAATCTCCTCGGCGGAGCTCCTGGTGTCCTCGTGCTCATGTTGGGGACTGGACAGCCCACCTGACCCTTGCTTGAACTGTTGCAGCGTGTGCCCGCCTGGTGAGTGAGGCCGCACGGCGCTCTGTCCGAAGCGACGCCCTTTCGGCTCCCGCCGCCATGACATTAATGCAAAGTGGGGGGAGCGAAAGGGACACGTTGCGCGTTACCGAGGCGCGACGCAGTTTCGGCGCTAGTGCGGGCGGCGTCCTCCCGTACTGTCTCGCCTCTATAAATGCAGCGTGTCGGGTGTGGAGACTGCCTCACTTGATTTCTTGCATTCGCTTTGCTGCTTTCACGCTTCTTCCCTCTCGTCTCTCTACTCCGAAAACTTCTCTGAAGCGCAGATGTCGAGCGGAGATTCTTCCGGTGACCGGAGGGCTGGGAAGCACCCAGCATCCTCTGACCTGTGGGGCCTGGACCACCGGCGACCTCGCATCGGTGCTGGGCCTTCGATCACCGTGGTGGGGCGCGGGCTCGCCCTACCCTCGTCCTCCTTCCGCGTGCAGGACCAGCTCCCGGCGTAAGTTTTCGCGTGGATTTTTGGGGCGAACTTGAGTCTCTCTTGATGCTGGGTTGCCTTTCTTGCTTTCTTCAGCGTCTCCGGCCCGGGTTCTCCTCCACCGCCCACGGCGTCCTTGGCGATGGCTGCGGTTAGGGTGGGGGGAGTGGATGTCTCGGGCGCCACTGCCCACATCGCCCCGTCCGCCCCAAGCGACCCCTCTTCGATAAGGTCGCGGGTAGCCGCCCTGACGGATGCACTGTCGAAGCTCCAGGCCACCTTGCCTGCCTAGGCCAAGGCGGCCGCCGCGCAAGAGGCGGAAGCATCGGCCCTACGTGCTTGGGCCAGGGTGGCCGAGGAGGGGCTTGCCACGACGCGTCGGGACCTCTTCTTCATGCTTCGCCTGGCCTTCGAGGACATGGCGAAGTCTTTGGAGCCACTGGGGGTGTGGCTGGAGGGGCCCTCGGAGCGTACTATGGAGCAGTACGCCCTTGGCCTCGTCCGGGCGTCCGAGGCACTGACCGCGTTGCCCCGCGCCCTCCGCGAGCGCTCAGCTCGTGAGGGGCGGGATGTCGCGATCGTGGTGGTGGAGCACGTGCTAACTCGCTGCGCTAGCCGTGACGCCTCCTTCGACCCGATGGTGACCGTCGCCGGGTCCGAAGGGATGCGGGCCGTGCGTGGGCGAGTGTCCGAGTGGCGGCGGAGACGGTGGTGGACTGGCTGTGCGTGCATCCTGTCAGCGCATCCATCGACAGCAGTGATGACTCCGACGGCGGTGACCAGAGCTAGGAGCTCTTTCCTTCCCCCTTTTTTTTGCAAAGTAGTGGTGGTGGGACAAGGTGGTACTCATTCCTACGAGTGGAATCGGGGTGCTGTCCCCATTTTGTCTCCGTCCTTGTCTTTGGTGAATGCTTTGATCGCCATCCACAGTTGCTGGGAACTTTGCGAGTTGCCCAAGCGTAGGTTGACGTTGCTGTCGTTGCCTCCTTCCCGACGGCTCCGCGTGACATCGTCAGCCACAAGATTGCCGGGGACTGGTTTGGTGCGAAAGCCGGCGAACCTGAGGCCCCAGCCCGGACCGCTCTTCGAACAATCGCCAGGTGGGTATCGCTGTGGGATACCCTCCAGTAGGAGCAAAGGTTTCGTTAGAGAATTTTACTTTCAGGGAAATGACTTTAGCAAGTGATGCACTGGAGTTTTGCGTGTTGTCCGTTGTGGCGAGCGAGGTGCAAAACTAAGCCAGATGCCAGGGCGTTAAGGGTTCCACTGGGCTTGCGTGGGAGAGGAGCATTCCTGACTCGACCAAAAATCCTCCCCCTTGGACACTTCCTTCTTCCGCGAAGCACTACTTAGCAACCGTAACCGCTGGGGTGTAGGCCGTAGTGCTTGGGTCGAGGGGGTTACTGCTGGGGAGGAACTGATGGTCGACCGTGTCACCGACCCACACAAGTGTGCGAACCGACTACCGATCTTGCGTTCGCGCGGGATGGGGTTGTTCCCGACCGGCCTTGAATCGCCCCGCATGGGCACTTCCTTCTTCCGCAAAGCGCTACTTCGCAACCGTAGCCGCTGGTGCGTAGGCCATAGCACTTGGGTCGAGAGGGTTACCGCCAGGGGGAATCCGACAGTTAGTGTCGGGACACGAATTTGCAAATCCGGACCCTCTGTGTATTCAGCACTAGTCCAGGAACGCGCTAGTGCACACAGTCTTAACATCGGTAAATATCACAATCATACCACTCGATACTAATAAAGTACTTTAATTAAATAGTCAAACTGGTTGCTCGACCTTATGGTCAAGATACAAATATACGATTACAGGCTAAACTTAATAAGAGAGAAGTAATAGCAGCGAAAAATAAGATAACTCGTGGCACCATCCAAAGTATACCACAGTAACTGACCGGCTCGCTCCCTAAGTAGACGGTTCCTCGTGGAGCTCCTCCTCCAAAGCCGGTGTAGTCTCCTCTTCAACTGGTGTTGTATTGTGGCAAGGGTGAGTACTTGGTACTCAGCAAGTCATGCACAGAATGCAAGCTAATATACTATATGCATGGCTTGATACAAAGGAATAGCTCAAGGTATATTTGCAGTAAACAGCATTTGACAAGTAGCATAAGTAGATTCGAAAGCAGTAGAAACAAGTAAAGCATAACTAACTTTTCAAGGAGTTTAGTAAACATCTTTCCCATCCTAATCCACATTTCCATTAATCATCATTATTATCCCAAACCCAACCTTTCAAGTCCAATTTATTTTTGAGAAAATCTAACCCTTGACTGTAATTCCCGAGCGATGTCCAATACCGCGGACACGGCTATTCGAATAGATTATACACTCTGCAGAGGTTATGCACTTTACCCACAAGATACAGTCAAACACCACAAAGGCGAGTTCCCGTAACAAAGTCTTTCGGAAACTTCTAACAATACAGGTGGTCCTCCCCGGTTGTTGCACACTAACCCTTCCCTTAGCTAAGGCGAAGTTTAGGCCAACCAACCGTTAGATGGGTACCTGGCCTCACTTCCAGACGCTCCCCGTACAACTTACACAAAGGGTGTAGTTGACCTCCTGAGGTCCCACAGGTACATTATTAGCAACTTAATCAACTAGGTCCGTCCCATTACAGACATGTGGTTGCACGTTAGACCCAGTTCAAAGGCTTGCAAGGTGAAGTCCTTAGGGTGACCAGGGCAAGACTACCCGAAGAACCAAACCAACATTCCCAGTGCCACAACTGGCCCACCTGATCATTCTTGCCACATGCCCTGGTCGAAAACTATTTATCAAACCCCAGTTGATTACCATGCACCATGTGCCATCAACATCACATGATACCTTTCCAAAACAGGTTCAATATATCATTAAGTCAATATTAACGTTTGATTGTCCAAAATCATGTCATGAGCACGTAGCAGGTTTAAGCCATATACTACAACGGTCTAAAAACCCATGTTGGCAACTTAGTAATGTCCAACTAGTAAACCACAACTAGGGTGACAAGGGGTCATGGCACATACTTAAGTAATCAAGGTGTCATACATCAATTTGGCATTTATCTAATTCCCCATATTTAAATAAAGTATTTTCTAATTGAACTAGCATGCAATAGGTTAAATCAAAATAGGTTTCAAAATAGGATCAACATGGTCAAAGCACAACTTGCCTTCAAAAAGTACTTTTTCTTGGTCTTGAGTTGGATCCTGAGTCAATACTTCTCCTTCGAATCCTTCCGGCACTTCAACATCTACTCGTAAAGCGTGCAAATAGCAACCAATGAATAAAACAGTAGACAAAAACATCCAAACATCCAAATAAAGTCCATAAACAGAGAGAACATAATTTTATGAATTTTTAGAAACTGGAATCGTCAAATTCGGAGTTAAAATGCAAAAGTTATAGCATTTTGAAGTTTAAATAATCAATTAAATAATTTTACAGAGAAAAACTTTAGTCTAAAAATTAAATAAAATTCATATTTAGGTAGATCTCAATTTTATACAAATTTAGAAATTTGAATCACTCAAATCGGAGTTGAAACGCAAAAGTTATAAGCGTTTGAAGTTTGAATCAAAATTTGAAATCATTATTTCGAATTAATAAATCATTTTCTTTTTCGGAAATTAATTATTGCGTCAGCAAGGACACGTGTCAGCACTGGATTGGTCGGCTGACGTCAGCCGGTTCACGGACTCGGTCCACGCTCGGCTCGGGTCTACCGTGGACCCGGCCCACGGCTCCATGTGTCGCTGACAGGTGGGACCACTCGGGTGACGTCATTGCTGACGTCAGCGGGGCTCAGCCCACGGTGCTGACAGGTGGGACCCACCGATGACGTCATGGGTGACGTCACGGTCGCCGGCCGACACGCGGGCGGCGTGTCGCTGACTCCACGCCAAGACGCCCGCGCGGGCGGCGGTTCGGCTCCTTGGACACGTGGCGCGATCGCGGTCCGCTGATTTGAAAATCAACGGCCGTGATTAGATCCGTGGTTAACACGCTGAAAACTACACGGTGATCGTGGGCCGCTCGATCTAGATCGGACGGTCCAGATCTAACCCTACGCTAACGCCGCTATCGCGACGTGATGATCGTGGGCCGTTGGATCTTGATCCAACGGTCCGGATCTGATCCAGTTCCCGGTTTGGGGCAAACGTGGCTCACCGTGGTGCGTTCGATCTTGATCGACGGCAATTTGTCCGAGCTCGCGAGGTTGATGGCGACGCACGGGCGCTGCCTGGCCGGAGACGAAGACGGCAACCTCTCGAACGGCGTCGGACGCGATTCGCGAAGTGAGTTGGCCTCCGGTGCGCGCTTTGGCCTGGGCTTCTCGGATCTGGACTCAACGGTGACAGGAGACGGCGGATGACGACGGAGAGGACGGAAAACCGCGGCGGAGGAGTGCTACAACTCCGGCGAGCGATTGCGGGCGCGTCAGGGCACTGCGGCGGCGACGGCTAGGGCAACGGTTGCGCAAGGTCAAGGTGGTCCTTGGGGTTTGACCTGGGCATTAAATAGCCTCGGCTTCCGCGTGGAATCCGGAAACCTAGAACCATACGGCGGCGGGCGCGGCGGCGGAGTCCGGCTCAGATCCGGCGGGGACGACGACGGTCGACCGTCCACGTGGCGCGATCAACGGCCACGATCGCACGATCGAAACCGGATTCGGTCCGGTTATGACTCGAACCGGTACGGGACGATCTTGACCGTTGGATCCCGATCCAACGGTCGGGATCGATTAGGGTTAGGAGCAGGTTTGGTCGAGTCAACTGGCTTGGGTCGGACTCGAGTCCGACTCGGGTTCCGACTCGGTCGGATGAATAGTACTTGACCCAACTCGAATTTCCAGCGATTTAATATTTAAAATAATTTCCAGTAATTCATTTAATTCATTAAAAATAGCAAAAGACTCAGAAAAATTCCAGAAAAATTCTAGAAAATATTTTGGATCATTTTGGACTCAAATAAAATATTTCCAACAAAATTTTATTTGCAAAGTTTGATTCTTTAATTATTTCAAAATGGAATAAATTCAAATAAATTCCAAATAGATCCAAATAAATTCCAGAAAATTCCAAAAATTCACCAAAGTGCAAAACAATATTTTAATTTCATGAAAAGCAAAAATTGGGGTGTTACAAACCTCCCCCCCTTAATAGAATCTCGTCCCCGAGATTCAGGGCTTACTACAGAATAGGTTTGGAAACTCTTTCTTCAAATCCTCTTCGCGCTCCCAAGTTGCTTCGCTCTCTGCATGGTTGTTCCACTGAACTCTACAGAAGCGGGTTGACTTATTTCTAGTCTCTCGATCCATAGTGTCCAAAATCTTCACGGGATGCTCCTTGTAAGTCAGATCTTCTTGCAACTCAATTGATTCTAGCGGTGTCTGTTCCTCAGGAACTCGGAGACACTTCTTCAACTGGGACACGTGGAACACGTCATGCACTCCTGCTAATGACTGCGGTAACTCCAGCTGGTAAGCAACTTCGCCTCTGCGGCTCAAAATCTTAAAGGGTCCAACATAACGGGGTGCAAGTTTTCCCTTGGCATGGAATCTCTTTACTCCTCTGAGCGGTGTGACTCTGAGATACACGAAATCCTCTGGTTCAAAACTCAAGTCTCGGCGACGGTTGTCAGCATAACTCTTCTGTCGTGATTGGGCTATCTTCAACCTTTCCCTAATCATGGCAATCTGCTCTTCAGCTTCTTGAAGAATATCAGGCCCAAAGACACGGCGTTCACCTGTCTCATTCCAGTTTAATGGCGTTCGACAGGGTTGACCATACAGTGCCTCAAAAGGTGACATCTGTAAACTAGCCTGGTAACTATTATTGTAACTGAACTCGGCATACGGCAAACTCTTATCCCAAGAGGTAGCATAAGCCAATGCACACGCTCTTAGCATATCCTCCGAGACCGATTGACTCTTTCTACTGGCCCATCCGTCTGTGGATGATAGGCTGTACTGAAATTCAAACGGGTTCCCATGGCTTCATGCAATTTATTCCAGAATCTTGAGGTAAATTGGGTACCTCTGTCCGATACAATCCTCTTTGGCACTCCGTGCAAACAGACGATCCTGACCATATACAACTCTGCTAACTTATCTCCCGAGTAAGTGGTCTTTACGGGGATAAAATGGGCGACCTTGGTCAAGCGATCCACTATAACCCATATGGAGTCATAACCTCCTTGAGTCTTAGGCAAACCGGTAATGAAATCCATTCCGATTTCCTCCCACTTCCACTCAGGTATTTTCAGTGGTTGCAACAATCCTGCTGGTCTCTGATGCATTGCCTTGACTCTCTGGCATGCGTCGCACAATGCAACATGCTCGGCAACTTCACGCTTCATGCTCGGCCACCAGAATCTTTCCTTCAAATCCTGATACATCTTGGCACTTCCTGGGTGAATTGAATACTTGGAGTCGTGGGCTTCTTCTAGAATCAACTGCTTCAGCTCCTTTTTGTTCGGCACACAAATGCGATCCTTCATCCATAACGTGCCTTGCTCATCCAACTTGAAATCCTCCGCCTTGCCTTCTTCCTTGATGGACTTAATCCTGCGGATCTTGTCATCATCCTTCTGTCCTTCTAAGATCTGATCCTCTAGGGTAGGCTTTACTTCTAATGCGGCCAAAAATCCGCTAGGTACCACCTCAATCTTTATTCTCTGGAAATCCTCACATAACTCATCCTGACTTGTGGCTAGCAACATACTCACGGTATGGCTTTTCCGACTCAAGGCATCGGCAACTATGTTGGCCTTCCCGGGATGGTAATGGATTCCAACATTGTAGTCCTTGATCAACTCTAACCATCTCCTCTGCCTCATGTTCAGGTCTGATTGGGTGAAGATGTACTTAAGACTCTTATGGTCCGTGTATACTTCACATCTGTTTCCAATTAGATAGTGACGCCATATCTTCAAGGCATGCACTACGGCAGCTAACTCTTGGTCATGCGTCGGATAATTCTCCTCATGCGGCCTCAACTGCCTTGATGCATAAGCGACGACCTTTCCGTTCTGCATCAGCACCCATCCAAGTCCTTGACGCGATGCATCACAATAGATATCAAAGCTTTGATTAACATCCGGTAGAACTAACACCGGCGCTGATGTCAATCGCTTCTTCAGCTCCTGAAAACCTTTCTCACATTCTGGCGTCCATGCAAACTTCTTCTCCTTTTTTAGCAATTGCGTAAGAGGTCTCGCAATTGTCGAAAAGCCTTCAATGAAACAGCGATAGTAACCTGCCATTCCAAGGAAACTCCGGATCTGGGTCACAGTCTTCGGCTGCTCCCAATGTAACACAGCTTCTACCTTGCTTGGATCAACAGCGACTCCTTCTGCGGTCATCACATGTCCAAGAAACTCCACCTTGTCCTTCCAAAAATCACACTTGCTGAACTTGGCGAAGAGTTGCTGTTCCCTCAGCTTTTCCAAAACTCGCCTCAAGTGTTCTGCATGTTCATCCTCTGTCTTGGAGTAGATTAGGATATCATCTATGAACACGACAACAAACTTGTCCAAATATTCCATGAACACCTTATTCATCATATTCATGAAATATGCTGGCGCATTCGTCAGACCAAATGACATAACTGTAAAGTCGTAATGTCCATATCTTGACGAGAATGCGGTCTTCGGAATATCCTCTAATCGGATCTTCGACTGATGATATCCCGATCTCAGATCAATCTTGGAGAAAACTCTGGCTCCTCTCAGCTGGTCAAACAAATCATCAATCCTGGGTAGCGGATACTTATTCTTCACGGTGACTTCATTGAGTGCACGGTAGTCAATGCACATCCTGAAACTTCCGTCCTTCTTCTTGACAAACAAAACTGGTGCTCCCCACGGCGCATTTAACTCGGTCGATAAATCCTTTCTCCATTAACTCCTCCAAATTGTTTCTTCATCTCTACCAATTCTTCGGTGGACATCCGATAAGGTCTCTTTGCTATCGGGCGCTGCAGTGTACAAGCTCTATCACAAACTCTATGTCCCTGTCTGGCGGCATACCAGGTAGATCTTCAGGAAAAACATCTGGGTACTCATTCACTACTGAGACATCTTCTATGCTGATTGCCTTGGTGCTGTTAACCATCATCTGTCCATCTTTAACTGCTGTGGCTTAAAATTCCACTTTCTTTCCACACGGGCTCTCAACTGAGATAGTCCTTCGTCCACAATCCAATACGGCCTTGTGCTTGGATAACCAATCCATTCCCAAAATAACATCTAAGGTCTGGGTCTCCAAAATAATAAGGTTCACTAGGAACTCTGTCCCATCTATTAGTATTCTCACCCCAGAACATCCTACTTTCGTTCGGAGTTCGGAACCAGGGGTTTGAACTACAAGCATGCATTTAAGCCTTGCAATCTCCAGATCATTTTTAGCAGCAAAGCCTTGTGAAACAAACGAATGCGAAGCTCCAGAATCAAACAAAGCATCGCAGTAATCGAGTTAACAAGTAACTTACCTAGTACGACGTCGTAGCATTCTGCAAAGGTGCATCTCGGTGACATGGTTGACTCGGCCTCTCACCACGATGCAGGGTGTGACTCCTGTGCCGGGCGTCCTAGCCGGGTGGATCCCAAATTAAGGCGAACTGGGTCACTCCTGCTGTCTTCTTTGGGCAGCTGTTGGCAAAGTGTCACGGCTCGTTGCGCTTGTAGCGACATCTCATCGTTTCCTTGTTGACTGCCTGAGGCGGCGTTTCTGGCTGGAGCTGGGGTCTGATAGTTCTGATTGACGGGTCTTGGTGCTGGTGACGGTGTCCTTGTTGCATTCTGTGGCTGGAATCTGAAAAACTGATTTGGCGCAACCCTCAAACGCTGTTGCGTTCCCTGGCGTGATCCCTGATGCTGCATCCTGCGCTTCCTATTCTCATCCAGTTCCTTGCACTTGTCCTCAAGAATAAGCGCCTTATTCACCAACTCTTGGAAATCTGGAAAGGTGTGGGTGATCAATCCCACCTGCAATCCCTAGTTAAGTCCCTTCATGAAACGAGACTGTCTGGCTTTATCTGTTGCTACATCCTCAGGTGCGTAGCGAGCAAGCTGTGTGAACTTATTCAGGTATTCGGCCACTGGCTGATTACCTTGCTTCAGTGCTCTGAATTCCTCCTTCTTGAGGTCCATGATTCCTTCAGGCACGTGATACTGACGGAATGCAGCTATGAACTCTTCCCAAGTGATGTCCTGAGGGTTCTCTTGCGTGGCACAGAAGTTCTCCCACCATTCGGCGGCTATTCCTTCCAACTGATGAGAAGCGTAAAGTACCTTCTCATTTCCCATGCATTGAGCGATGTGTAACTTCCTCTCAATTGACCTTAACCAATCATCGGCCTCCAATGGATTGGCATTCCCAGAGAAAGTGGGTGGGTGAGTCCTCATAAACTCTGACAGTCTTGTATTCTGGCGTTGTCCCTGATTGACTTGATTAGCAGTGGCCTGAGCAAAGGACGCTTTGCATCTGTTGCATCATAGCATGCATCAACTGAGTCTGAGCAGCAAGAAATGCTCCAAAATTCTGCATATCCAGTGGCGGTGCTGGTGCTTCATCATTGGGGTTTTCTGTTGGGCGAGAACCGTTTCCATTGCCTCCAAGGTTTCCGCGGGTGTTCACCATCTGTCGATTTGCTCTAGGTTTTAAAGATGAGAGGAAACAAGAATAGACAAGTAATATGGAACTTATGCGGGGCGAAAGGTGTAACTTTATGGTCCAACTTTATTACTTTAATCAATAGTAACTTGGTATGGTTGCTTACAATGCCTAGGGGCCTTGCAACAGATACTGCACACTCAGCAGGCAATGAAAAATCCAAATCGAACTAATACTGGAGTCTAACGCCTAGAGGGTGACTCTTTATTCTATGACGCGACTCGGCGAAGGAGTCTCACTATAGAACCTATGCTCACTCATCGAGAAAACCTCCACGGCCTGGGTACGGATGCTGCGGCATAGGCGCGAAACGATTGCCATGTCCAGCAACTGTGTCATCCGTGGTAGTCGAAGAAGCAGTGTCCTCCTCAAGCTCTGGCTCCTCCGGGTCTGGCTCGTGCAGCTCGAGCATTGGCTCCAGCTCTGGTGCGTACAATGCTGTCTCTAACTCTCCAATCCTTTGCAGAAGGTGAGACACATACTCTCGAGCTTCCCGACATCTGTTTTTCTCTGTCGTGATCTCCTTGCGGGCCTTCTGTAGCTCCTTGCTCGTATCATCGAGTACATCCTCCTGGGCGACAACAAGTCGTGCCAACCGTGTAACCATGGCATTCTCATCCTGAATCGCCTTCGGGTCAAGAAGGTTATTGCTGCGCGGGTGATAACGGAACACCGTGCCCTCCGACTCGCTGGCGTAGATACGGGTAATGTGCCGCATTGCTCGTCGCGACACCTCCTGGATACCCATCTGCATTGTAGACCTCCTGGCAGTGCAGTGTATCGGGCGATTGCCTGGGCCCTTCTTCCGAGCAGGTACCACAATCTTCATGTCACAAGCCTTGATCAATCCTGCTTGTCTGATCACTTCCACTTGGTATTGTGGCTTCTCAAAATCTCCGACAGTCTGTAGCATACGCCAAAGTTCCGCGTCGTGACCAACCTCCAGGTCGACGTAGTTGAACTCTCCCTCCATCTGTCACAAGAGTGCTCACGTAAGAACTCGAAATTTTTAAATCGTGACAAGATAAGGAAAAATTCAGCAAGAGATAAGAAAAGAGAGAAGGGGATAAGTCGAGATATCATTTCTTATCTTGACGAACTTTTTAGCTTTTAGAAAATAGGTTTTAACCTCTCTACGACCATTCTAGCTAGGGTTGAGCCTACGGTCAGTATGGCTCTGATACCACCTCTGTCGGGACCCGAATTTGCAAATCCGGACCCTCTGTGTATTCAGCACTAGTCCAGGAACGCGCTAGTGCACACAGTCTTAACATCGGTAAATATCACAATCATACCACTCGATACTAATAAAGTACTTTAATTAAATAGTCAAACTGGTTGCTCGACCTTATGGTCAAGTTACAAATATACGCCTCGCCGGGCGAAACTTAATAAGAGAGAAGTAATAGCAGCGGAAAAAATAAGATAACTTCGTGGCGCCATCCAGTATACCACAGGCAACTGACTGGGCTCGCTCCCTAAGTAGACGGTTCCTCGTGGAGCTCCTCCTCCAAAGCTGGTGTAGTCTCCTCTTCAACTGGTGTTGTATTGCGGCAAGGGTGAGTACTTGGTACTCAGCAAGTCATGCACAGAATGCAAGCTAACATACTATATGCATGGCTTGATACAAAGGAATAGCTCAAGGTATATTTGCAGTAAACAGCATTTGACAAGTAGCATAAGTAGATTCGAAAGCAGTAGAAACAAGTAAAGCATAACTAACTTTTCAAGGAGTTTAGTAAACCTCTTTCCCATCCTAATCCACATTTCTATTAATCATCATTATTATCCCAAACCCAACCTTTCAAGTCCAATTTATTTTTGAGAAAAATCTAACCCTTGACTGTAATTCCCGAGCGATGTACAATACCGCGGACACGGCTATTCGAATAGATTATACACTCTGCAGAGGTTATGCACTTTACCCACAAGATACAGTCAAACACCACAAAGGCGAGTTCCCGTAACAAAGTCTTTCGGAAACTTCTAACAATACAGTGGTCCTCCAGGTTGTTGCACACTAACCCTTCCCTTAGCTAAGGCGAAGTTTAGGCCAACCAAGCTGTTAGATGGGTACTGGCCTCGGCCAGACGCGCTCCCCGTACAACTTACACAAAGGGTGTAGTTGAGCTCCTGAGGTCCCACAGGTACGTTATTAGCAACTTAATCAACTAGGTCCGTCCCATTATAGACATGTGGTTGCACGTTAGACCCAGTTCAAAGGCTTGCAAGGTGAAGTCCTTAGGGTGTCCAGGGCAAGACTACCCGAAGAACCAAACCAACATTCCCAATGCCACAACTGGCCCACCTGATCATTCTTGCCACATGCCCCGGTCGAAAACTATTTATCAAACCCCAGTTGATTACCATGCACCACGTGCCATCAACATCACATGATACCTTTCCAAAACAGGTTCAATATATCATTAAGTCAATATTAACGTTTGATTGTCCAAAATCATGTCATGAGCACGTAGCAGGTCTAAGCCATATACTACAACGGTCTAAAAACCCATGTTGGCAACTTAGTAATGTCCAACTAGTAAACCACAACTAGGGTGACAAGGGGTCATGGCACATACTTAAGTAATCAAGGTGTCATACATCAATTTGGCATTTATCTAATTCCCCATATTTAAATAAAGTATTTTCTAATTGAACTAGCATGCAATAGGTTAAATCAAAATAGGTTTCAAAATAGGATCAACATGGTCAAAGCACAACTTGCCTTCAAAAAGTACTTATTCTTGGTCTTGAGTTGGATCCTGAGTCAATACTTCTCCTTCGAATCATTCCGGCACTTCAACGTCTACTCGTAAAGCGTGCAAATAGCAACCAATGAATAAAATAGTAGACAAAAACATCCAAACATCCAAATAAAGTCCATAAACAGAGAGAACATAATTTTATGAATTTTTAGAAACTGGAATCGTCAAATTCGGAGTTAAAATGCAAAAGTTATAGCATTTTGAAGTTTAAATAATCAATTAAATAATTTTACAGAGAAAAACTTTAGTCCAAAAATTAAATAAAATTCATATTTAGGTAGATCTCAATTTTATACAAATTTAGAAATTTGAATCACTCAAATCGGAGTTGAAACGCAAAAGTTATAAGCGTTTGAAGTTTGAATCAAAATCAAATCAATATGTCGAATTAATAAATCATTTTCTTATTAGGAAATTAATTATTGCGTCAGAAAGGACACGTGTCAAGACTGGATTGGTCGGTGGCGCCACCGGTTCACGGACTCGGTCCACGCCGGCTCGGGTCTCACGTGGACCCGCCACGGCTCCATGTCGGCCAGCGGGTGGGACCACTCGGGTAGCGTCATTGGCGTCGGTGGGGCTCGGCCCACGGTGCGGCAGTGGGACCCACCGATGACGTCATGGGTGACGCCACAAGATCGCCGGCCGACACGCGGGCGGCGTGTCGCTGACTCCACGCGCACGCTTGCGCGTGGCGCGGCGGTTCGGCTCCTTGGACACGTGGCGCGATCGTGTCCGTTGATTTGAAAATCAACGGTCGTGATTAGATCCAGGGTTAACACGTTGAAAACTACACGGTGATCGTGGGCCGTTCGATCTAGATCGGACGGTCCAGATCTAACCCTACGCTAACGCTGCTACCGCACGTGATGATCGTGGGCCGTTGGATCTTGATCCAACGGTCCGGATCTAATCTGGTTCCTGGGTTTGGGGGAAAACGTGGGCTCACCGTGTGCGTTCGATCTTGATCAGACGGCTGTCCGAGCTCGCGAGGTTGATGGCGACGCGGCGGCGCTGGCCTGGCCGGAGACGAAGACGGCAACCTCCCGAACGGCGTTCGGACGCGATTCCGGTGAAGTGAGTTGGCCTCCCGGGTGCGCCTTGGCCTGGGCTTCTCGGATCTGGACTCAACGGTGACAGGAGACGGCGGATGACGACGGAGAGGAGGAAAAACCGCGGCGGAGGAGTGCTACAACTCCGGCGAGCGATTGCGGGCGCGTCAGGGCACTGCGGCGGCGACGGCTAGGGCAACGGCTGCGCAAGGTCAAGGTGGTCCTTGGGGTGTGACCCGGGCATTAAATAGCCTCGGCTTCCGCGTGGAATCCGGAAAACTAGAACCATACGGCGGCGGGCGCGGCGGCGGAGTCCGGCTCAGATCCAGCGGGGACGACGACGGTCGACCGTCCACGTGGCGCGATCAACGGCCACGATCGCACGATCGAAACCGGATTCGGTCCGGTTACGACTCGAACCGGTACGGGACGATCTTGACCGTTGGATCCCGATCCAACGGTCGGTATCGATTAGGGTTAGGAGCAGGTTTGGTCGAGTCAACTGGCTCGGGTCGGACTCGAGTCCGACTCGGGTTCCGACTCGGTCGGATGAATAGTACTTGACCCAACTCGAATTTCCAGCGATTTAATATTTAAAATAATTTCCAGTAATTCATTTAATTCATTAAAAATAGCAAAAGACTCAGAAAAATTCCAGAAAAATTCTGGAAAATATTTTGGATCATTTTGGACTCAAATAAAATATTTCCAACAAAATTTTATTTGCAAAGTTTAATTCTTTAATTATTTCAAAATGGAATAAATTCAAATAAATTCCAAATAGATCCAAATATATTCCAAAAAATTCCAAAAATTCACCAAAGTGCAAAACAATATTTTAATTTCATGAAAAGCAAAAATTGGGGTGTTACAGTCAGTCAGGTCTCCGAACCGGGCGAGCGGCAAGGAAGGGCAGTAGGTGTTTCATAGCGCGATGAACTTATGTAAGAAACCTTTAGGAGGTTGCAAGCTGCTTTGGCCGGCTGGGCCGATCTAAGTGTCATTTTCGTCTATTTTTGCGTTTTTTTCGACGTGATGAACACCCGACGATTGTAACGACAGGAACCGCAGGGGTTACCTGGGCGTGGGTTGGCATGTTTATCACACTCAGGAGGAACGTAAACAGAGGTTAGGCTTAGACCGCTCACCTCGCGGGAAAGGAAAGTTTCCGACTGGCGGACGGTCGCCCCACTCGAGCACTTCCTTCTTCCACAAAGTGCTACTTCGCAACCGTAGCCACCGGGGCGTAGGTCGTAGCACTTGGGTCGAAAGGGTTGCCGCGAGGGGGAACCTAATGGCCGGTCGGAACACTGATCCGGACGAGCGTGTGAGCAAAGCGTTTACTCGTGTCTGCATGGGGGAGGAGTGTTTCCGATCAACAACGAGCGGTCTTATTCGGGTACTGCCTTCTTACGAAGAGCGCTACTTCGTAGCCGTAGCCACTGGGGTGTAGGTCGTAGCACCTTGGGTTGAGGTCGCCACGAAGTAGGACCGAGCGGTCGGTCGGGTCACTGATCCGTGGAGATATGAGTAGCCCCCGAGTGGTGCATGGGGACTGGGTTGCAGTCGCCATGCACCGCTTTGAAATCAGAGGCTAGGTAGCAAAGCGTAACGGAATGAAAGAAGTTCAAGGGATAGGGTTGCCTTAACTTTTTGATGCCCGTGTTCTTGCTGGAGTTGGTGCAGGGCACTTCGGTTTCTAGGCTCCGCACTTACTCGAGCCTCTTCATTTTCCACGCCTCGGGGTATAAGAGGAGGTGCCGGATGTATCAGCAATGTAGCCACCTTCATCTCTTCTTTTCATCACCTTCAGTAGTCTTCCTTTGCCTCTTGATGGCCGACAGTCCGCCATTTGGCCTGCCGCACGCCTTCGATTATAAGGAGGCATGGAGGCACATCGTAGCGGACGTAGAGAAGGTTTTGGTTAGGCAGGACGCGGAGCGGGTCGACGCGCTCATCCGGGCTGTCCCCCGCCTTCACGAGATGAGGCAGGCCTTGATCGAGGCGGTCGTCCGTAGGCGCCGCGAAATGGGCGGATGGGGGGGTGATGGCACAGGATCCTTCGCTCCCCCCAATGTAAATATTCTTGATGAAATAAAATTTTATTTTTGCCAAAAAATTGCCCGCTGTTCTTGTTCTTGCTTGTTTGCTGTGAATTCTCACTCAGTGACCGTAGCCTTTTAGGGACCACGAGGGTCAGACGTGAGTCGGAGCATTTGCGCTTTTAGCGCAAAGCACGAAAAAGTGAACACGAAGTCAAGTACAAGATGTTTCTAGGGATAAAACTTTCTTAGCTTCTCTATATTCCACACGTTGGGGAGGACGTTGCCCTCAGCATCCTTTAGTCAGAAGGTGCTAGGTCGGAGGACCTCCATGACGGTGAAGGGGCCCTCCCACGATGGTGAGAGCTTGTGCCTGTCTTTATTGGACTGGACTTGGCACAAGACCAGATCGCCAATACTAAATGATCGCTGCGGATCTGATGACTGTGGTAGCGTCGCAGGGCTTGCTGGTACTTGGCCGATCGTAGGACTGCTACGTCACGCGCCTCGTCGAGTTGGTCGATGGCGTCTTGCTGTGAGTCAAGCCCCCGAGTGACGTCAAAGACTTGCACTCTCGGGGCACCATACTCCAAGTCAGTGGGCAAAACGGCTTCGGCACCGAACACCATGAAGAACGGTGTGAACCCGGTCGATCGGGTTGGCGTGCAGGCTCCAAAGAACAGAGGGCAACTCGGTCGCCCATCGCCCCGCGAACTTCTTCATTCGACTGAAGATCCGCTGCTTGAGTCCTTGGAGGATCATGCCGTTGGCCCACTCTGCCTGGTCGTTGGCGCAGGGATGCGCTACTGCCGCCGAGTCGACGCGGATGTTGAAGTCATCACAGAACTCGAGGAACTCCTTCCCCGTGAACTGCGTCCCGTTGTCGGTGATGATGGAGTTCGGGACTCCGAACCAGTAGACGATGTCACAGAAGAAGTTCACTGCTTGCGCGGAAGTGATGGTCACGAGTGGCTTGGCCTCTAAGGTTGTTGATCGGCCTCATCTTCATGATAGCAAAGATCTTCTCCAGATTGGCTTTGATGCCACGTTCGGAGACGATGAAGCCGAGCAGCTTCCCTTTCGGGACCCCGAAAACACATTTTTCGGGGTTGAGCTTTATGCGGAATCGCCGAAGGTTCACAAAAGTCTCTTCTAGGTCAGTGACGAGGTCGTCGGCCTTCCTAGTATTGACGACGATATCGTCAACGTATGCCTCGATGTTACGGCCTATTTGGTCGGAAAAACACGTCTGCATACAACGCTGGTAGGTAGCACCCGCGTTTTTCAGACCGAATGGCATCGTTACGTAAAAGTACGAGCCATACGGGGTGATGAAGGAGGTCGCGAGCTAGTCGGATTCCTTCATCGCGATCTGGTGGTAGCCTGAGTAGGCGTCCAGAAAAGAGAGGCACTCACACTCGGCGGTGGAGTCGACAACCTGGTCAATACGAGGCAATGGGAATGGGTCCTTTGGGCAGACCTTATTGAGGCTCGTGTAGTCAATGCACATTCTCCATTGCCCATTTTTCTTTTTTACAAGGACTGGGTTGGCGAGCCACTCGAGGTGGCGAACCTCTCGTACAAATCCGGCGGCCAAGAGTTTGGCGATCTCCACTCCAATGGCCTTGCGCTTTTCTTTGTCGAAACAGCGCAGGCGTTGGGCGACTGGTCTGGAGCCCAGTCGGATGTTCAAGGAGTGCTCGGCGACTTCCCTCGGGATTCCAGGCGAAGACGTCTTGGTTTGCCCGGAGGAAGTCGACGAGCGCGCTTTCCTATTTGGCGGGGAGCGTGGTTCCGACCCGCACCATCTTGGTGGGATCCTCGGGATCGACCGCGACCTCCTTGGTGTCCTCCACGGACTTGAAGGAGCTTGGCCCCGACTTGCTGGAGTCGGGGGTGAATCCAGGGACCTCTCCCTGGAGGTCGGCGAACTTGGCGGACACGATGACCGCCAATGCCAGCTTGCAACTGCTCTGCTCGCAGTTGTAGGCGAGCTGAAAATACGAGGCCACGGTGATGATTCCTTGTGGTCCCGACATCTTCAGCTTGAGGTAGGTGTAATTGGGGATCGCCATGAACTTGGCGTAGCATGGCCTCCCCAAGATTGTGTGGTAGGAGCCGGGAAAGTCCACAACCTCAAAGGTGAGGTTTTCGGTGCGGAATTTGTCCGGGCTCCCGAAGGTGATGGGCAGGTCGACCTGCCCGAGCGGATGGGCCTGCTGGCCAGGGACAACGCCGTGGAAGGGTGCCTTGCTCGACCGGAGACGACAGTGAGGGACCTTCAGGGCGTCGAGGGTCTCAACATACATGATGTTGAGACCGCTACCGCCGTCCATGAGCACCTTGGTCAGGTGCTTTGTCGCTATGATGGGATCGACGACGAGCGGGTAGCGCCCCGGATGCGGGACGTGGTCGGGGTGGTTGGTCCGATCGAAAGCTATCGAGAACTCCGACCACCGTAGGTAGCTGGGCACGGCGGGAGTTACCGTGTGGACTTCGCGATAGGCGAGCTTTAGCCGACGCTTGTTGGCGTAGCACGCGGCTCCGCCGAAGATCATGAGGCAGCCGTCGAGTTGCGGAAACTCGTCATCCGCCTCATCCCCTTTAGCTCCGGCATGCGGTGCCGGGTCACGCTTCTTCCCCTTGCCCCGCAATGTCGTGGGGTTTCCAGAAAGGAAGCGCTTCAGGACTTCGCAGTCCCGGTACTTGTGCTTGACGGGATAGGCGTGGTTCGGGCACGGACTATCCATCAGTTTTTCGAAGTGTTCGGGCGCCTGTCGGGCCTGCTGTTTGGTAGGGCGGTCGGCGCCAGTGACCATGCGGCCTTCGCGGCCGTGCTTCCCCTTCCACTTTCATTTGTCGGAGCGGTCAGAGGTGGCATCGACTTCGACGCTGGGCGATCGATTGGCCTTCTTCTTGTCAAAGATGGCCCCCACTGCCTCCTCGCTGGAGGCGTGGTTGGTGGCGATGTCGAGGAGCTCCTTGGTAGTCCTGGGCTTGGCGCAACCTAGCTTATGCACCAAGGCCTCGCAGGTGGTGCCATAGATGAATGCCCCGATGACGTTGGCATCGCGGACGTCGGGGAGCTCGTTGCATTTCTGGGAGAAGCGCCGGATGTAGTCTCGGAGGGTCTCCCTTGGCTGCTGCTTGCAGCTCTTCAGGTCCCAGGAGTTGCCAGGGTGCTTGTACGTGCCCTGGAAGTTACCAACGAAGAGGTTCGTCAGGTCCGCCCAACTCCTGACAGTGTCCGCGGGCAAATACTCGAGCCAGGCTCGAGCAGAGTCCGCGAGGTAGATGGGGAGGTACTGGATGATGAAGAGATCATTAACCGCTCCCCCCGCCCGGCAGGCGAGCCGGTAGTCTTCCAACCAAACACTGGGCCACTCATGGCCCACCCGATCATTCATGCCACTTGCCCTGGTCTAAATCTATTTATCAAACCCAGTTGATTACCATGCACCACGTGCCATCATCAACATCACAACACATGATACTTCTCAAAAATAGGTTCAATATCTCATTAAGTCAATATTAACATTTGATTGTCCAAAATCATGTCATGTGTACGTAGCAGGTCTAAGCAATATACTACAATGTTCTAAATACCCAATGTTGGCAATTTAATAATGTCCAACTACTTAAACCAGACTATGGTGACAATGGGTCATGGCATACAATTATTTATGTCAAGGTGGAATACAGCAAATTGGCATTTAACTAATTTTCCAGAATTAATCAAAGCATCTTCTAATTAAATTAGCATGCAATAATTTAAATCAAAATAATTTCCAAAGTGGGAGCAATATGGTCAAAGCATAACTTACCTTCAAAAAGTACTTGTTGTTGGTCCTGAGTTGGCTCTTGGGTCAAAACTTCACCTTCGAAGCCTTCGGGTACTTCCACGTCTACATGTAACGCGTGCAAATAGCAATAAAATAAATAAACAGTAGGCAAAAGTATCCAAAAATTCAAATAAAATTCATAAATATAAAGCATACAATTTTATAAATTTTTAGAAATCTGAAACGTCCAAATCGGAGTTAAAACGCAAAAGTTATACCCGTTTAAAGTTTTAAAAGTCAATTAAATAAATATAAATAGAGGAAAACTCAGGTCAAAAATTAAATAAAATTCACCATTAAGTAGAGCTCAATTTTATACAAATTTAGAAATTGGAATCACCCAAATCAGAGTTAAAATGCAAAAATTATAAGCGTTTGAAGTTTGAAAAATCAATTAAAAGAATAAACCGAATTAATCCATTTATTTTTCTATAGAAAAATCCGATTATGACGTCAGCTGACGTCAGCGTGGAAATTGAATTTCCCCTGGATTATTTTTCTATTAGAAAATCGAATTATGACGTGATGCTTGCGTCACCCGGTCCATCAACTCGATCCATGGTTCGGGTCTGGTCCACCGTGGACCCGATCCACGGGTACACGTGTCACTGACATGTGGGACCCACTCAGATGACATCATCGCTGACGTCATCGCGCTCGGCCAAACAGCCCTGATAGCTCGGCCCCAACGTGACGTCACGGGTGACATCATGTTGCAGTTAGCTGATCCGCTGACATGTGGGTCCCACGCAGCGGCGTCACGGGTGGCGTCCGGCGATGACGGCGGCGTCCACCGCGTGATGTCGGGCCGACGGCGGCACGCCCCGTGTGGACGCGTCGCCGGCTCCCGCCGCGTTACGCCAACGCGTTGATCTCGACAAAGACGATTTAGATCAGACGGTCCAGATCCGATCGGGTTTTCGCCGCATCATGGGGGTGACGTGGCATGTCCTGGCGTGCAACGCGTGGCTCGTTCTACACCATTCAATCTCGATCGAATGGTTGAGATCGCATCTAACGGTACAAGGCGGAACAAATCTAACCATACGATCTAGATCTAACGGCTGAGATTGGATTTAGCATGGTGCAGTTATGGCTACGCGGCGCGATCTAAACCGTTAGATCTAGATCTAACGGTCCAAAGTGCATATGAGCTCTACGGGGTTTCGAGCGACATGGACTCACCGTGGCTGTTGGATGAAGATCGAACGGTTGATGGATCTCGATGGCGGTGATGGTGACATGGCGGAGCTAGGTCACCAGAGCTAGGGGCGACAACACGCCCAACGGCATTTGGGCGTGACTCTGGTGAAGTGAGTGGTACCCCTCAACGCGCCTTAACGTGGGGAGTTTGGATCTGGGCTTGGTGGCGGCGGGGAACGGCGGACGCGGCGAAAAACCAAGACGAAGCGCGATTCCAACTTCGGCGAGCAATCGCAGGTGGACGGTGGCGGCTTAGGGCAACGTGCGCGCACGGAAATGGGGAACACGACACGGGTGGCGGTGCATTAAATAGCGCCCTCGGCGTCCGTGAAAGCCGTGGAAACAGGGGCACACACGCGCGCGGCGGCGGAATCCGGTGAGGACTCGGATAGGGTGACGTGGTCCATCCTAGCCATCCACGTGTCCACGATCGATGGCCACGATCGCGTCGGGTGTGAGCGGGTTCGATCCGAACCCCACGTGGGCAACGTGTCTCAACGCTGGCCGTTGGATCTTGATCCAACGGTCGCGTGGATTAGGGTTTGGTCCGGCTCGGGTCTGGCCCGAACGTGGTTCGGTCGGACTCGAGTCAGACTCGAGTCTGACCCAGGTCGGATGAACAGTGGAACCCATTAGGGTTTTCCAGTGATTAAATAATTAAATTAATTTCTAGAAATTCAAATAAATCGAGAAAAATAGCAAAATACTAAGAAAAATTCAAAAAAAATTGAAAAATACTTTGAGACATTTTGAACTCAAATAAATATTTCTAGAAAAATTTTATTTAAAACTTTTAATTATTTAATTATCTAAAAAGGGAATAAATTAAAATTGAATCTAAATAAATCCCAGAAAATTCCAAAAATTCTCTAAAGTGTAAAATTTCATTTAAATTCATGTAAAGTTGAAATTGGGGTGTTACACTTGTACTATTTCCCTTGTGTACTTGTTCGCTAAGGGCTATTAGTACCGTTGGTGTTATGACCCGGTACAAGTGGGATTTTTTAAAACTTCCGTTACTATAATTAATTAATTTGAGGACATAAATTGATTTAAAAATTTCTCATAAATTTATAATGTGTTTTATAAAATATACTATACCTTGAATAAAAATTTCAGATTTGTTGGCCTCGTGTTTAATTCTTAATAATTATTTTACTTCTTTTTGCGGATTTTCTTCGTTTGTAATTAAATTTTTATATCAAGTAAAAGTAAGTATTATGTTATAATAACGGCGACGATGTCCTGTCGGTGTTTCCGGCTCTGTCTCCATCACTGTACGTGCCTGACAACTGGTGCTCTCGTTGATATCCAAGGCCTAAATTGATGCTGTCTGTGACCCTGGATGGATTGCTTTATGTTGCTCTCTTTTGGGTGTAAAACTACTAAACTAGTTCGTTTACCTTCAAGTTATCTAGTTATGTGTCATATTTTACCATGCTAGCTGGGAACATCTTACGGCCACACTTTTGCATCGGCCCAACTTAGAAGTCCCTACTAAAGCTAGTAGCTGCTTAATACATCCATGTGGTTATGGATTTGAACTAATGTTGTGTGTAACTAATATGGCTTGTATCATTGCTAATTATTCGATAGATTTGCAACAGTACGACTCTACGAGGACTCTGATCTTGGTAGCCTTGGACTGAACACCTCATGCTAGATGTTGTTAATTTTGGAATGCTTTCTGTTTTCTTCGTAATTGCATTAATCCATACACGAGTTTATATCATCTAGAGAGAGAGAGAGAGATTAGTGTAATAACCATATTCATAATTCATATACGGGTTTATACAACACGGTTGGACTTATTTGCTAACATACTTTGTTTTTACAAGTGATCCTTCGTTATGATCGTGTCGTACATATGGAGATTCTTGTATATCATTCAAGACACTTATGTCTATATCCACCATAAAAGGAGGTAGCTCGTCAAATTGATTGTACTCTTCTTCATCTGTGACACCCTCAACTCCGACAATCCTTCTTTTTCCTGGAAGAACCACATGGCGCCTTGGCTGTTCGCTGCTGATAGTCTCCACCTTCTGCTTCTTGCTTTTAGGATGCTTGTCCTTCTACTTTTTCGGCTTGCTGTTCATGTCCATCACATAGAATACATGTGCCACATCATTGGCGAGCACGAACGGTTCGTCCCTATATGCCACTTGCTTGAGGTCCGCGGTTGTCATACCGTACTCGTCGATCTCAACAGCTGTCAATTTGACCCATTGGCACCGAAAAAGAGGGACTTTTAAAGGTCCATACTCGAGCTCCCAGATCTCCTCTATGCAACCATAGTAGGTGTCCATCTTTCCATTTTTGTCAAAGGCATCTATACGAACGCCGCTGTTTTGGTTGGTGCTCTTGCTATCCTGGGCAGTCGTGTAAAATGTGTACCCATTTATCTCATACCCATGGAATGTTATGATTGTAGTGGATGGTCCCCGAGCCAAAAGTTTCAACTGTTCATTGTCTGTCTGGTTGCCTATCAGCTGATTTTGTAACCAACCGCCGAAATGATCCATTTGTTCTAGTGCGATAACACTTTTCTGACTTCTCTGGGTATTGGTCGCGCAGAATCATCTCATGATCATGGATATACTGAGCTACTACAGTTGCTTGTTTCAAGACTATGAAATGTGCTTGTTTAAATGAAAGTAGATTGTTGCTAAAGAATTCTTTTCTCCCTAGAGTCCCTTTTCCCCTTAGCCTCCCCTCATGGCGTGATACAGGGACGCCAATCGGATTCAGATCATCAATGTAATCGACACAAAATTCAATCACCTCCTCTGTGCCAACACCCTATGCAATGCAGCCTTCTGGACGAGACCGGTTGCGAACATACTTCTTTAGGACCCCCATGTACCTCTCAAATGGGAACATACTATGCAGGAAAACGGGTCTGAGAATTTCTATCTCTTTGACAACGTGGACCATGAGATGGACCATAACATCAAAGAAGGATGGAGGGAAGATCATCTCAAGGCTGACCATACTATCGACCACATCATGCTGCAACTGAGATACGTTATTCGGCTTGATGACCTTCTGCGACACCGCGTTGAAGAACGAGCACAACTTTATGATTGTCCTTCGTACCCAGTCCGGCAAAATACCTCTCACCGCCACTAGGAGCAGCTGTGTCATCAACATGTGACAATCATGGGATTTCAGATGTACGATTTTATTCTCTTTCATGTTTATGAGTCTCTTTATGTTCGAGGAGTATCTAGAAGGGACCTTCACGCTGCTCAAGAACATAATCATGTTTTTTTCTCTTCCTTGCTCAGAGTGTAGCTCGCGGGGTGGAGGTAATGTTGTCCTTTCGCTCTCTTTTCCGGATGTAGGTCGTTCCTATGTCCCAGTAGAAGCAGGTACTTTCGTGCTTGAAGTGTATCTTTTGTTTTGCTGTACATATCTAGAAAGCCTAGCAGGTTCACATAGACATTCTTCGTGATATGCATGAAGTCCAATGAGTCGCAGACCTCTAAGTCTTTCTAGTACGGTAAGTCCCAAAATATTGATTTCTTCTTCCAAATAGGCTTCATATGATCTTGTTCAGTCGGGACAGATTTGCTACCAGGACCCTTTCTAAATACTACTTTCAGATCCTTTACCATAGAAAATACAAGTGTCCCACTGCGATGCATGGGCTTCTTACGTTTCTCTTCTGTCCCATCGAAATTCTCACCCTTCCTTCGTAACGGGTGCTTCATATGGAGGAACCTACGGTGGCCCATGTACACGACTTTTCATGAGTTTTTCATGTACTTGCTGTCCGTATCCTCTAAGCACTGGATGCAGGCTTTATATCCTTTGATAGATAGGCCAGACAGGTTACCAAGTGCAAGCCAGTCGTTGATGGTTACGAATAGCAATGCACGTAAGGTGAAATACTCTCTTTTGTACTCATCCCACACACGTACACCATCGTTCCACAACGTTAGCAGATCTTCAACCAACGGTTTGAGGTACATGTCGATGTCGTTTCCAGGTTGCTTTGGCCCTTTGATAAGCAACGGCATCATAATGTACTTCCGCTTTATACACAGCCAAGCAGGAAGGTTGTAGATACATAGAGTCACGGGCCAAGTGCTGTGACTGCTGCTCATCTCGCCGAACGGGCTCATCCCATCCGTACTCAACCCAAGCCTTATGTTCCTCGCATCCTCAGCAAAGTCCGGGTACTTTCTATCGACTTTCCTCCCACTGATGTGCGTTGTAACCGTTGAACCTCTAGTTGACATAATTTTTGAATGATTTTCTCATTGTGGCATAATGTTTCTTCCGATTTTGACCGATTTTGACATAAAAAATTTCTTAAAATTATACTATTATGAAAGTACGATTTGAGATGAATGTACACATATGATTTTCATGCATCTAATCTAAATATTTATAAAGATATTCATAGCTAAAGTTTCAAAATTTTGACTACACATATCTCAAACCGACAAGTTTATGCGAGCTGGAGAGAGCATCATCTCTTGTCTTTCAATGTTGTTAAGTGAGGTATCTAAGTTGTTTTCTATTACACATTTTTTTTAAAAAAAATCAATCTAATGTTACTACTCCCTCCGGTCTTCAAAAAAGCTAACGTTTTGGACATTGTGATGGCCAAACTTCAAAACTTTGATTATCGATATATTTTTAAATATTTAAATTGGATACGTGAAAATTATATGTGGACCACCCTGACCACGGCAACCACGACCTCTACCCCTTGGCATCGCTACAACACACAAAAGCAACTTACACAGTCAATTCAGGCATCAATAGGACTTCACATAATATCATAACCATACTCAACAACACAAATTAAATCAGATATAGCAGTGCAATGCAATGAATTCCCATTCCCTGTCTATGGTGCACCAAATTGTGTCAAGTTTTAAAGTCATTCAACCATCCTAGAGCAAATTTGATAGGTCTCCTAAATCATGTTTCTAATTTTAACAAACAAAATTTTAATTTAAACTAGAGTAATTTACTAGTTCATACACCACGAACCTAAAACCCGCTCTGATACCAACTGTAACACCATGGCACCTAATGTGCCTAGAGTTTCCTCTGTCGGGACCCGAATTTGCAAATTCGGACCCTCTGTGTATTCAGCACTAGTCCAGGAACGCGCTAGTGCATACAGTCTTAACATCGGTAAATATCACAATCATACCACTCGATACTAATGAAGTACTTTAATTAAATAGTCAAACTGGTTGCTCGACCTTATGGTCAAGTTACAGATATACGCCTCGCAGGGCGAAACCTATTAAGAGAGAAATAATAGCAGCGGAAAATAAGATAACATCGTGGTGCCATCCAGTATACCACAGGCAACTGACTGGGCTCGCTCCCTAAGTAGACGGTTCCTCTTGGAGCTCCTCCTCCAAAGCTGGTGTAGTCTCTTCTTCAACTGGTGTTGTATTGCGGCAAGGGTGAGTACTTGGTACTCAGCAAGTCATGCAATGTAATGCAAGCTAATATACTATATGCATGGCTTGATACAAAGGAATAGCTCAAGGTATATTTGCAGTAAACAGCATTTGACAAGTAGCATAAGTAGATTCGAAAGCAGTAGAAACAAGTAAAGCATAACCAACTTTTCAAGGAGTTTAATAAATATCTTTCCCATCCTAATCCACATTTCCGTCAACATCGTTATTAATCCAACCCATCATTTCAAGTCCAAGATATTTTTGAGAAAATCTAACCCTTGACTGTAATTCCCGAGCGATGTCCAATACCGCGGATACGGCTATTCGAATAGATTTTATACAATCTGCAGAGGTTATGCACTTTACCCACAAGATACAGTCAAACACCACAAAGGCGAGTTCCCGTAACAAAGTCTTTCGAAAACTTCTAACAATACAAGTGGTCCTCCCCGGTTGTTGCACACTAACCCTTCCCTTAGCTAAGGCGAAGTTTAGGCCAACCAACCGTTAGATGTGTACCTGGCCGCAGCCCCGGTACGCTCCCCAGTAGAACTTACACAAAGGGTGTAGTTGACCTCCTGAGGTCCCACAGGTACGTTATTAGCAACTTAATCAACTAGGTCCGTCCCATTACAGACATGTGGTTGCAAGATTAACTCAGTTCAAAGGCTTGCAAGGTGAAGTCCTTAGGGTGACCAGGGCAAGACTACCCGAAGAACCAAACCAACATTCCCAGTGCCCCAACTGGCCCACCTGATCATTCTTGCCACATGCCCCGGTCGAAAACTATTTATCAAACCCCAGTTGATTACCATGCACCACGTGCCATCAACATCACATGATACCTTCCCAAAACAGGTTCAATATATCATTAAGTCAATATTAACATTTGATTTGTCTAAAATCATGTCATGAGCACGTGTGAGTCTAAGCCATATACTACAACGATCTACAAACCCATGTTGGCAATTTAGTAATGTCCAATTAATAATCCACAACTAGGGTGACAAGGGGTCATGGCACATATTTAAGTAATCAAGGTGTCATACAACAAATTGGCATTTATCTAATTTCCCATAATTAAGTAAAGTATTTTCTAATTGAACTAGCATGCAATAATTTGAACCAAAATAGGTTTCAAAATGGGATCAATATGGTCAAAGCATAACTTGCCTTCAAAAAGTACTTGTTCTTGGTCTTGAGTTGGATCCTGAGTCAATACTTCTCCTTCGAATCCTTCCGGCACTTCAACGTCTACTCGTAACGCGTGCAAATAGCAACAAATGAATAAAACCGTAGACAAAAAGTATCCAAACATCCAAATAAAGTTCATAAACAGAGAGAACATAATTTTATGAATTTTTAGAAACTGGAATCACAATTCGGAGTTAAAATGCAAAAGTTATAGCATTTTGAAGTTTAAATAATCAATTAAATAATATTACAGAGGAAAACTTTAGTCCAAAAATTAAATAAAATTCATAATTAGGTAGATCTCAATTTTATATAAATTTAGAAATTTGAATCACTCAAATCAGAGTTGAAACGCAAAAGTTATAAGCGTTTGAAGTTTGAATCAAAATCTGAAATCATTATTTCGAATTAATAAATCATTTTCTTTTTCGGAAATTAATTATTGCGTCGCCGAGGACACATGGCAGCCTCGATTGGGCGGTGGCGTCGGCCGGTTCATGGGCGTGGTCCATGGTTTGGCTTCAGTCTCTGTGGACCGGCCCACGGCTCACGTATACCGATAGGTGGGACCCACTGGGGTGACGTCATTGCTGACGTCAGCGGGGACTCAGCCCGTTGCGCTGACAAGCGGGACCCACTGTGACGTCATGGGTGACGTCACCGCACGGTTGGGGTGGCCGCTGACAGGTGGACCCGTGTTGACGTCACGGTGCGGTTGCGGCTAAGCCGCTGACACGCTGAGCGGCGTGTCGGCATCACGCTGCGTGGAGTGCGTTAGGCTCGGCCGAAGTGGCGGTCGGCCTTTCCTGGGCAGCGTGTACGATCTCGACCGTTGATTAGAAAATCAACGGCCCGCATTAGATTCGGCTTTCACGCGTTTGGGTTAACGCGTTTGATCTGGACCGTTGGATCTAGATCCAACGGTTGAGAATGGATCTGGGAGGCGCACGTGGTTCTCACCGTGGGATGACGTGGCGCAATCTAGAGCGTTGGATCTGGATCGGACGGTGGAGCGAGCTCGGGGTCCGGCGATGGCTTGCGGCGGCGCTGGCTTGCCGGGGTTGGGGACGACGACCACGGCAACGGCGCTTCGGGCGTGCTCCGGCGATGTGAGTGGTACTCACCGACGCGGCTTGATCTCACGGTTCCGGATCTAGGGTCAACGGCGACGGAGGACGGCGGTGGGATTCGACGAAAACCGCTGCGGCGGATGGCGGCGGGATTCGACGAAAACCGCGGCGGCTCCTTCTCCTTACTCCGGCGAGCTCTAGCGGCGCAACCACGGCGGCTCAGGCGAGGTGAGTTAGGGCTACGGGTGCGCAATGAAGTGGCGGTCCCGACACGGGTGGCGGCGCAATAAATAGAGCCCTCGGCATCCGTGAAACGCACGGAAACCGAGACCTGCTCCGTTGCGGCGGCGGAGTCCGACGGCGACACGGAGAGGGTGACGTGGCACGCGCACAGCCGTTGGATCGAGATCCAATGGTGCGTGGGTTTGGGTTCGGGTTTGACTCGGGCGAGCTGGCTGGCTCGGTCGGGCTCGGGCTCGGGTGACGTGGCTCAATCGTGGCCGTTGGATCAAGATCTAACGGTCACGTGGGTTTGGGTTCGGCTGGACCAACTGGGGCGAGTCGGACTCGAGTCTGACTCGGACTCGGGTCCGGTCGGAGGAACAGAAAAACCAACTCGATTTAATTAATCCAATTAAATTCTCAGAAATTCAATTAAATCATTAAAAATAGCAAAAGACTCAAAAAAATTCCAGAAAAATTCTGGAAAATATTTTGGAACATTTTGGACTCAAATAAAATATTTCCAACAAAATTTTATTTGCAAAGTTTAATTCTTTAATTATTTTAAAATGGAATAAATTCAAATAAATTCCAAATAAATCCAAATAAATTCCAGAAAATTCCAAAAATTCACCAAAGTGCCAAATCACACATGAATTTATGAAAAGCAAAATTTTGGGGTGTTACAAACCTCCCCCCTTAACAGAATCTCGTCCCCGAGATTCAGAGCTAACTAAGGAATAGGTTCGGAAACTCTTTCTTCAAATCCTCTTCTCGTTCCCAAGTTGCTTCACTCTCCGCGTGGTTACTCCATTGAACTCTGCAGAAACGGGTTGACTTGTTCCTCGTTTCTCGATCCATGGTGTCAAGAATCTTCACGGGATGCTCCTTGTAAGTCAAATCTTCTTGCAACTCAATTGACTCTAGCGGTGTCTGTTCCTCAGGTACTCGGAGACACTTCTTCAACTAGGACACGTGGAACACGTCTTGTACTCCTGTCAATGACTGTGGCAACTCCAGCTGGTAAGCAACTTCGCCTCTGCGGCTCAAAATCTTAAATGGTCCAACATAACGGGGTGCAAGTTTCCCTTTGGCATGGAACCTCTTAACTCCCCTGAGAGGCGTAACTCTGAGGTATACAAAGTCTTCTGGTTCAAAATTCAAATCCCGGTGACGATTGTCAGCATAACTCTTCTGTCGTGATTGGGCTATCTTCAACATTTCCCTAATCATGGCAATCTGCTCTTCAGCTTCTTGAAGAATATCAGGCCCGATGACACGGCGCTCACCGGTCTCATTCCAGTTTAATGGCGTCCGACAGGGTCGACCATACAGTGCCTCAAAAGGTGACACCTGCAAACTAGCCTGGTAACTATTGTTGTAACTGAACTCGGCATACAGCAAGCTCTTATCCCAAGAGGTAGCATAAGCCAATGCACATGCTCTTAGCATATCCTCCAGAATCTAATTGACTCTTTCGGTCTGTCCATCCGTCTGTGGATGATAGGCTGTACTGAAGTTCAAACGGGTTCCCATGGCTTCATGCAACTTATTCCAGAACCTTAAGGTAAATTGGGTACCTCTGTCTGATACAATCCTCTTTGGCACTCCGTGCAAACAGACGATCCTGACCATATACAACTCTGCTAACTTATCCCCCGAGTAGGTTGTCTTCACGGGAATAAAATGGGCGACCTTGGTCAAGCGATCCACTATAACCCATATGGAGTCATAACCTCCTTGAGTTTTTGGCAAACCGGTAATGAAATCCATTCCGATTTCTTCCCATTTCCACTCTGGTATCTTCAACGGCTGTAGCAATCCTGCTGGTCTCTGATGCATTGCTTTGACTCTCTGGCATATGTCGCACAATGCAACATGCTCGGCGACTTCACGCTTCATGCTCGGCCACCAGAATCTGCCCTTCAAATCCTGATACATCTTGGCACTTCCTGGGTGAATTGAATACTTGGAGTCATGGGCTTCCTCCAAAATCAGCTGTTTAATTCCTTCTTGTCGGGCACACAAATCCGATCCTTCATCCATAACGTGCCCTGCTCATCTAGCTTGAAGTCCTTTGCCTTGCCTTCCTCCATTTTGGGCCTAATCCTGCGGATCTTGTCATCATCCTTCTGTCCTTCCCGAATCTGATCTTCTAGGGTGGGCTTCACTTCCAATGCTGCCATGAACCCTTCTGGTACGACTTCAATCTGCATTCTCTGGAAATCCTCACATAGCTCATCCTGACTTGTGGCTAGCAACATACTCATGGTATGGCTTTTCCGACTCAGAGCATCGGCAACTACGTTTGCCTTTCCTGGATGGTAATGGATTCCGACATTGTAGTCCTTGATCAACTCTAACCATCTTCTCTGCCTCATGTTCAGGTCTGATTGGGTGAATATGTACTTAAGGCTCTTATGATCCGTGTATACTTCACATCTGTTCCCGATCAGATAGTGACGCCATATCTTCAAGGCATGCACTACGGCAGCTAACTCTAGGTCATGTGTCGGGTAATTCTCCTCATGCGGCCTCAACTGCCTTGATGCATAGGCAACAACCTTTCTGTTCTGCATCAGCACACATCCAAGTCCTTGACGCGATGCATCACAATAAATATCAAAGCTCTGATTAACATCCGGTAAAACTAACACCGGTGCGGATGTTAATCACTTCTTCAGCTCCTGAAAACCTTTCTCACATTCTGGCGTCCATGCAAACTTCTTCTCCTTTTTCAGCAATTGCGTAAGAGGTTTCGCAATTGTCGAAAAGCCTTCAATGAAACGGCGGTAGTACCCTGCCATCCCAAGGAAACTTCTGATCTGGGTCACGGTCTTTGGCTGCTCCCAATGTAACACAGCTTCTACCTTGCTTGGATCAACGGTGACTCCTTCTGCGGTCATTACATGTCCGAGGAACTCCACCTTGTCCTTCCAAAAATCACACTTGCTGAATTTGGCGAAGAGTTGCTGTTCCCTCAGCTTTTCCAAAACACGCCTCAGGTGTTCGGCATGTTCATCCTCTGTCTTGGAGTAGATTAGGATATCATCTATGAACACAACAACAAACTTGTCCAAATATTCCATGAACACCTTATTCATCATATTCATGAAATAGGCTGGCGCATTAAATCGAGACCAAAGGACATAATCAGAACTTCGTAATGTCCATATCTTGACGAGAATGCGGTCTTCGGAATATCCTCTGATCGGATCTTCAACTGATGGTATCCCGATCTCAGATCAATCTTGGAGAAAACTCCGGCTCCTCTCAACTGGTCAAACAAATCATCAATCCTGGGTAGCGGATACTTATTCTTCACGGTGACTTCATTAAGTGCACGGTAGTCAATGCACATCCTGAAACTCCCGTCCTTCTTCTTGACAAACAAAACTGGTGCTCCCCACGGCGACGAACTCAGTCTGATAAATCCTTTCTCCATTAACTCCTCAAGCTGTTTCTTCATCTCTACCAATTCTTCGGTGGACATCCGATAAGGTCTCTTTGCTATCGGCGTTGTACCAGGTACAAGCTCTATCACAAACTCTATGTCCCTGTCTGGCGGCATACCAGGTAGATCTTCCGGAAAAACATCTGGGTACTCATTCACTACTGAGACATTTTCTATGCCGATTGCCTTGGTGCTGTTAATCATCAACTGTCCATCTCTAACGGCGATAGCTTGAAATTCCACTTTCTTTCCACACGGGCTCTCAACTGAGATAGTCCTTCGTCCACAATCCAATACGGCCTTGTGCTTGGATAACCAATCCATTCCCAAAATGACATCTAAGGTCTGGGTCTCCAAAATAATAAGGTTCGCTAGGAACTCTATCCCATCTATTAGTATTCTCACCCCAGAACATCCTACTTTCGTTCGGAGTTCGAAACCAGGGGTTTGAACTACAAGCATGCATTTAAGTCTTGCAATCTCCAAATCATTTTTAGCAGCAAAGCCTTGTGAAACAAACGAATGCGAAGCTCCAGAATCAAACAAAACTGTCGCAGGTACTAAGTTAACAAGTAACTTACCCAGTACGACGTCCGTAGCATTCTGCAGTGCATCTGCGGTGACATGGTTGACTCAGCCTCTCACCACGATGCAGGGTGTGGCTCTGCTTTGGCGTCCTGGCTGGTGTGGATCCCAGATTGAAGCGGACTGGGGTTACTCCTGCTGTCTTCTTTGGACAACTGTTGGCAAAGTGCCCTCACTCGTTGCAATTGTAGCAGCGTCTCACTGTTCCTTGCCGATCGCTCGAGCGGCGTTTCGCCGGGCTGGGGTCTGATAGTTCTGATTGACAGGTCTTGGTGCTGGTGACGGTGTCCTTGTTGCATTCTGTGGCTGGAATCTGAAAAACTGATTTGGCGCAACCCTCAAGCGTTGCTGCGCTCTTTGACGCGATCCCTGATGCTGGATCCTGCGCTTCCTGTTCTCATCCAGCTCCTTGCGCTTGTCCTCAAGAATAAGCGCCTTATTCACCGATTCTGGAAATGCGGAAAGGTGTGGGTGATCAATCCCACTGCGATCTGAGTTAAGTCCCTTCATGAAACGAGGCTATGCGGCTTTATCTGTCGCTACATCCTCAGGTGCGTAGCGAGCAAGCTGTGTGAACTTGTTCAGGTATTCGGCCACTGGCTGATTACCTTGCTTCAGTGCTCTGAACTCCTCCTTCTTGAGATCCATGATTCCTTCAGGCACGTGATATTGACGGAACGCAACTGTGAACTCCTCCCAAGTGATGTCTTGAGGGTTCTCTTGCGTGGCACAGAAGTTCTCCCACCATTCAGCGGTTGTCCCTTCCAACTGATGAGAAGCGTAGAGTACCTTCTCATTTCCCATGCATTGAGCGATGTGTAACTTCCTCTCAATTGACCTTAACCAATCATCGGCCTCCAACGGATTGGCATTCCCAGAAAAAGTGGGTGGATGAGTCCTCATGAACTCTGACAGTCTTGTATTCTGGCGTTGTCCCTGATTAGCTTGATTAGCAGTGGCCTGAGCAGTGACGTGTTGCATCTGTTGCATCATAGCATGCATCAACTGAGTCTGAGCAGCAAGAAATGCACCAAAATTCTGCATGTCCAGTGGCGGTGCTGGTGCTCCATCATTGGGGTTTTCTGCTGGGCGAGAACCACTTCCATTGCCTCCAAGGTTTCCACGAGTGTTCACCATCTGTGGTTTGCTCTAGGTTTTAGAGATGAGAGGGAAACAAGAATAGACAAGTAATATGGAACTTATGCGGGGCGAAAGGTGTAACTTTAAGGTCCAACTTTATTATTTTAATCAATAGTAACTTGGTATGGTTGCTTACAATGCGTAGGGGCCATGCAACACATACTGCACACTCAGCAAGCAATGAAAATCCAAATCGAACTAATACTGGAGTCTAACGCCTAAAGGGTGACTCTTTATTCTATGACGCGACTCGGCGAAGGAGTCTCACTATAGAACCTACGCTCACTCATCGAGAAAACCTCCACGGCCTGATGCGGATCTTTGCGGCATAGGCGCGAAACGATTGCCATGTCCAGCAACTGTGCCATCTGTGGTGGTCGAAGAAGCAGTGTCCTCCTCAAGCTCCGAGTCCTCCGGGTCTGGCTCGTGCAGCTCGAGCATTGGCTCCGGCTCTGGTGCGTACAATGCCGTCTCTAACTCTCCAATCCTTTGCAGAAGGTGTGGCACATACTCTTGAGCTTCCCGCCATCTGTTCTTCTCTGTTGTGATCTCCTTGCGGGCCTTCTGTAGCTCCTTGCTTGTATCATCGAGTACATCCTCCTGGGCGACAACAAGTCGTGCCAACAGTGTAACCATGGCATTCTCATTCTGAATCGCCTTCGGGTCTAGAAGGTTATTGCTGCGCGGATGATATCGGAACACCATGCTCTCCAATTCTTTGGCGTAGATACGGGTAATGTGCCGCATTGCTCGTCGTGACGCCTCTTGGATACCCATCTGCATTGTAGACCTCCTGGCAGTGCAATGTATCAGGCGATTGCCTGGGCCCTTCTTCCTAGCAGGTACCACAATCTTCACGTCACAAGCCTTGATCAATCCTGTCTGTCTGATCACGTCCACTTGGTATTGCGGCTTCTCAAAATCGCCGAGAGTCTGTAGCATACGCCAAAGTTCCGCGGCGTGACCAACCTCCAGATCAACGTAGTTGAACTCTCCCTCCATCTGTCACAAGAGTGCTCACGTAAGAATTCGAAAATTTTAAATCGTGACAAGGTAAGGAAAAATTCAGCAAGAGACAAGAAAAGAGAGAAGGGAATAAGTCGAGATGTCATTTCTTATCTTGACAAATTTTATCTTTTAGAAAATAGGTTTTATCCTCACTACGACCATTCTAACTATGGGTGAGCCTACAGTCAGTATGGCTCTGATACCACCTCTGTCGGGACCCGAATTTGCAAATCCGGACCCTCTGTGTATTCAGCACTAGTCCAAGAACGCGCTAGTGCACACAGTCTTAACATCGGTAAATATCACAATCATACCACTCGATACTAATAAAGTACTTTAATTAAATAGTCAAACTGGTTGCTCGACCTTATGGTCAAGTTACAAATATACGCCTCGCAGGGCAAAACCTATTAAGAGAGAAATAATAGCAGCGGAAAATAAGATAACATCGTGGCTCCATCCAGTATACCACAGGCAACTGACTGGGCTCGCTCCCTAAGTAGACGGTTCCTCTTGGAGCTCCTCCTCCAAAGCTGGTGTAGTCTCTTCTTCAACTGGTGTTGTATTGCGGCAAGGGTGAGTACTTGGTACTCAGCAAGTCATGCACAGAATGCAAGCTAATATACTATATGCATGGCTTGATACAAAGGAATAGCTCAAGGTATATTTGCAGTAAACAGCATTTGACAAGTAGCATAAGTAGATTCGAAAGCAGTAGAAACAAGTAAAGCATAACCAACTTTTCAAGGAGTTTAATAAACATCTTTCCCATCCTAATCCACATTTCCGTCAACATCGTTATTAATCCAACCCATCCTTTCAAGTCCAAGATATTTTTGAGAAAATCTAACACTTGACTGTAATTCCCGAGCGATGTCCAATACCGCGGACACGGCTATTCGAATAGATTTTATACACTCTGTAGAGGTTATGCACTTTACCCACAAGATACAGTCAAACACCACAAAGGCGAGTTCCTGTAACAAAGTCTTTCGGAAACTTCTAACAATACAAGTGGTCCTCCCCGGTTGTTGCACACTAACCCTTCCCTTAGCAAAGGCGAAGTTTAGGACAACCAACCGTTAGATGGGTACTTGGCGCGACCAGATGACGCTCCCCCGTACAACTTACACAAAGGGTGTAGTTGACCTCCTGAGGTCCCACAGGTACGTTATTGGCAACTTAATCAACTAGGTCCGTCCCATTACAGACATGTGGTTGCAAGATTAACTCAGTTCAAAGGCTTGCAAGGTGAAGTCCTTAGGGTGACCAGGGCAAGACTACCCGAAGAACCAAACCAACATTCCCAATGCCCCAACTGGCCCACCTGATCATTCTTGCCACATGCCCCGGTCGAAAACTATTTATCAAACCCCAGTTGATTACCATGCACCACGTGCCATCAACATCACATGATACCTTCCCAAAACAGGTTCAATATATCATTAAGTCAATATTAACATTTGATTTGTCTAAAATCATGTCATGAGCACGTAGCAGGTCTAAGCCATATACTACAACGATCTACAAACCCATGTTGGCAATTTAGTAATGTCCAACTAATAATCCACAACTAGGGAGACAAGGGGTCATGGCACATATTTAAGTAATCAAGGTGCATACAGCAAATTGGCATTTATCTAATTTCCCATAATTAAGTAAAGTATTTTCTAATTGAACTAGCATGCAATAATTTGAACCAAAATAGGTTTCAAAATGGGATCAATATGGTCAAAGCATAACTTGCCTTCAAAAAGTACTTGTTCTTGGTCTTGAGTTGGATCCTGAGTCAATACTTCTCCTTCGAATCCTTCCGGCACTTCAACGTCTACTCGTAACGCGTGCAAATAGGAACAAATGAATAAAACCGTGGACAAAAAGTATCCAAACATCCAAATAAAGTTCATAAACAGAGAGAACATAATTTTATGAATTTTTAGAAACTGGAATCGTCAAATTTGGAGTTAAAATGCAAAAGTTATAGCATTTTGAAGTTTAAATAATCAATTAAATAATATTACAGAGGAAAACTTTAGTCCAAAAATTAAATAAAATTCATAATTAGGTAGATCTCAATTTTATATAAATTTAGAAATTTGAATCACTCAAATCGGAGTTGAAACGCAAAAGTTATAAGCGTTTGAAGTTCGAATCAAAATCTGAAATCATTATTTCGAATTAATAAATCATTTTCTTTTTCGAAAATTAATTATTGCGTCAGCGAGGACACGTGGCAGCCTCTGATTGGGCGGTGGCGTCGGCCGATTCATGGGCGTGGTCCATGGTTTGGCTCAGTCTACCGTGGACCCGGCCCACGGCTCACGCGTCTTGGTGACAGTGGGACCCGGGGGTAGCGTCATTGCCAGGCGTCAGCGGGGACTCGGCTGTTCGCCGACAAGTGGGACCTTTGTGACCTCATGGGTAGACGTCACCGCCTGGTGGGGTGGCGGCGGCGAGTGGACCCGTCTTTGGCGTCCGCGGTGCGGTTGCGGCTAAGCGTGACCGCCTTGAGCGGCGTGTCGGCGTCACGTGGAGTCGCGGCGCGGCTGACCGCGGCGATCGGCCTTCCTGGGCGCGTGTACGATCTCGGCCGTTGATTCGAAAATCAACGGCCCGATTAGATCCGGCTTTCACGCGCGTTTGGGTTAACACGTTTGATCTGGACCGTTGGATCTAGATCCAGCGGTTGAGAATGGATCTGAGGCGCCGCGTGGTTCTCACCGTGGGATGACGTGGCGCAATCTAGAGCGTTGGATCTGGATCGGACGGTGGAGCGAGCTCGGGGTCCGGCGATGGCTTGCGGCGGCGCTGGCTTGCCGGGGTTGGGGACGACGACCACGGCAACGGCGCTTCGGGCGTGCTCCGGCAATGTGAGTGGTGCTCACCGACGCGGCTTGATCTCACGGTTCCGGATCTGGGGTCAACGGCGACGGCGGACAGCGGCGGGATTCGACGAAAACCGCTGCGGCGGATGGCGGCGGGATTCGACGAAAACCGCGGCGGCTCCTTCTCCTTACTCCGGCGAGCTCTAGCGGCGCAACCACGGCGGCTCAGGCGAGGTGAGTTAGGGCTATGGGTGCGCAATGAAGTGGCGGTCCCGACACGGGTGGCGGCGCAATAAATACAGCCCTCGGCGTCCGTGAAACGCACGGAAACCGAGACCTGCTCCGTTGCGACGGCGGAGTCCGACGGCGACACGGAGAGGGTGACGTGGCACGCGCACAGCCGTTGGATCGAGATCCAATGGTGCGTGGGTTTGGGTTCAGTCGACTCGGCGAATTTGGTGGCTCGGTCGGGCTCGGGCTCGGGTGACGTGGCTCAATCGTGGCCGTTGGATCAAGATCCAACGGTCACGCGGGTTTGGGTTCGGCCGAGCGGGTTCGACTGGACCAACTGGCGCGAGTCGGACTCGAGTCTGACTCGGACTTGGGTCCAGTCAGAGGAACAGTAAAACCAACTCGATTTAATTAATCAAATTAAATTCTCAGAAATTCAATTAAATCATTAAAAATAGCAAAAGACTCAGAAAAATTCCAGAAAAATTCTGGAAAATATTTTGGAACATTTTGAACTCAAATAAAATATTTCCAACAAAATTTTATTTGCAAAGTTTAATTCTTTAATTATTTTAAAATGGAATAAATTCAAATAAATTCCAAATAAATTCCAGAAAATTCCAAAAATTCACCAAAGTGCCAAATCACACATGAATTTAAGAAAAGCAAAATTTTGGGGTGTTACAAATGTCACCTCACCTTGCACTATTAACAACTAAATGACCATTTAAAGAATAAATTCCAGCAATGACAATATTAAATTAAACAAAATTTTGGCAGCATGTAACCCCTTTTACTAAGTTTTATGTATCAGCAAAAGATTAGCAGCATAAGGAATAAAGCAGGATTATATCAATGACTTAATTTGAGGAATTAGAATGTTCACATATTAGGAAATATAGGTCTTAACCACATATGAGCAATTACAAAATAAACTCTTAATCAACCTAACATCAACACAACATATTCGATGACACGTTTCACTAAGCAAAACATCTATTACAATGAAGCTTGGTTATGCACTTTATTTAGTGGTGTGATGCTAGGTGTAGTGATGGTGCTAACTCCCCTTTCCCGTATGTCGGTCTCAAAGTACCTAAAAAATATTAAACAACAAGCGTGAGTTCAAAACTCAACAAGAATAACATACAAGCAAATAACCATGCAAGAGTTTATTTGATAACATAACACAAGCTTAATCATGAACTTGCAAGTTGCAAGTAGCTAACGTCCATGCAATGCCTCATGCTTTTATGCTCAATAATGCATCCTTGGAAAGTTTATACCGGTATAACTTGAGTGCACACCTGTCGGTGTCACTCTCTTTCCTTTCCATCCCAGTGGAAGGGCCTACTCTTAAGGTCTCGCTCCCATCCAATCCTATGGATGGGACTACAAGGTAGGATTTCCATGAGCTCTCCGGATTAGTCACATGTCCACATATGACTTTCTCACCGACCAGACTCGTATCACTTTTCATGGCATGGATGCAAATGATGCAAAAGAGCAACTAGAATTTCATTCTTTCCTTGCTACTAATCCTCTTCACGAACATGGCATAAGATATATCAACAAATGCAATACACTCACAATTCATCCATATACAAATTTAATAATATTCACTAGGGCTCGACGCAAGCCATCCTCAAGTTGTACATTATACTTGCATCTTTACCACGCGACGAAGTGGGGCGGGATTGTTGGGACCCGAATTTGCAAATCCGGACCCTCTATGTATTCAGCACTAGTCCAGGATCACGGTAGTGTACACAGTCTCAACATCGGTAAACATCACAATCATACTCATCGAAATAATAAAGTACTTTAATTAAAATAATCAAATTGGTTGCTCGACCTTATGGTCAAGTTACAAGAGTACGCCACACAGGGCGAAAACTTATTGAAGGAAATAAATTGCAGCGGAATAAAAGCATCATCATGGAGCCATCCAGTATACCACAAGCAACTGACTGGGCTCGCTCCCTAAACAGACGGTTCCTCCTGAAGTTCTTCCTCCAAAGCTGGCGTCGCTTCTTCTTCAACTGGTGTTGTACTGTTGCAAGGGATGAGTACTTGGTAATCAACAAGTCATGCACAGAATGCAACTAATATTCTACATGCATGGCTTAGTACAAGGAATGTTTCATGGTTCATTTGCAGTAAACAGCAATTAACAAGTAGCATAACTAGATTCGAAAGCAGTAAATGTAAAGATAATATCAATAACTTTTCCAGGAGTTAAGTAAACACTCTTCCCTTTCCTAATCCACATTTCCATCAACGTCATCAATAAACCCAACCAAACTTTTAAAGTCCCAGTTGTTTTCATGAAAGTCTAACCCTTGATTGTAATCCCCGAGCAGTGTCCAGTACCGTGGACTCAGCTATTCGAATAGGTTGTACACTCTGCAGAGGTTATGCACTTTACCCACAAGATACAGACAAACACCACAAAGGCGAGTGATCGTAACAAAGCATTTCAAAGACCGCAAACTATACAAGTGAACCTCTCCGGTTTTTGCCATACACCATCCCTTCCCTTAACAAAGGCGAAGTATGGGATTGACATACCGTTGGACGGGTTCCATGCCATAGCACTGGTATGCTCCCCTTTCAAGCTACACAAAAGGTGTAGTTGACACCCCGAGGTACCACATGCAAGTTATTAGTAACTTACTCAACTAGGTCTGTCCCATTACAGACATGTGGTTGCACGTTTGACTCAGATCAAAGGCTTGCAAGGTTAAGTCCTTAGGGTGACCAGGGCAATACTACCCAAAGAACCAAAACGACATCCCTGGTGCCACTCATGGCCCACCATAACATTCATGCCACTTGCCCCGGTCTAAATCTACTTATCAAACCGAGTTGGTTACCATGCACCACGTACCATCATCATCATCACAACACATGATACTTTTCCAAAACAAGTTCAATATCTCATTAAATCAATATTAACATTTGATTGTCCAAAATCATGTCATGTGCACGTAGCAGGTCTAAGCCATATACTACGACGGTCTAAGTACCCAATGTTGGCGATTTAATAATGTCCAACTATATAAACCACAACTAGGGTGACAAGGGTTCATGGCACATAATTTTATTAATCAAGGTGTCCTACTGCAATTTGGCATTTATCTAATTCCCAGAAATAATTTAAATAATTTCTAATTAAATTAGCATGCAATAATTTAAATTAAACTAATTTTCAAGAATAGGAGCAATATGGTCAAAGCATAACTTGCCTTCAAAAAGTACTTGTTCTTGGTCCTGAGCTGGCTCCTGGGTCAAATCTTCACCTTCGAAGCCTTCGGGTACTTCCACGTCTACTCGTAACGCATTCAAATAGCAATAAATAATCAAGCAGTGGACAAAAGTATCAAAAAATTCAAATAAAATTCATAACAGAGAGAGAACATTTTTATAAATTTTTAGAAATTTGAATCGTCCAAATCGGAGTTAAAACGCAAAAGTTATACCCGTTGTAAGTTTGAAAAATCAATTAAATAAATAAACCGAATTAATTCATTTATTTTTCTATTGAAAAGTCGATTTATTGCGTCAGATGACGTCAGAATGGAAATTGAATTTCCACTGAATTATTTTTCTATTGAAAAATCGAATTATGACATCAGCTTGCGTCATCCGGTCCATGGGCTCGGTCCACGGCTCTAGTTCGGTCCACCGTGGACCCGGTACACGGTTACACGTGTCGCTGACACGCAGGACCCAATGGATGACGTCATTACTGACGTCGTCACAGCTCGACCAAACGGCTCGGACAGCTAGACCCCACTGTGACGTCAGCGTGACGTCACGGATGACGTCACCGCACGGTGGGCTAAGTCGCTGACACACGGGCCCCACACTAACGTCACGCGTGATGTCAGCGGCGACCGGGCGTGCCCGCGTGGACCGCATCGGCTCAGCTCCCGGACACATGGTGCAATCTGGACCGTCGGTTTGAAATCCGACGGTCGGGATTGGATCTGGATCTCGCACGTTTGGGTTAACATGGCTTGATCTGGACCGCACGATTCTAATCGAACGGTTAGGATTAGGTCGGGTTTCACCGCGTCATGGGGGCGACGTGGCATGTCCCAGCGTGCGACACGTGGCTCGATCTACACCGTTCAATCTCGATCGAACGGTGGAGAACGCATCAAATGCTACAACGCGGATTAACCCTAACCGTACGATCTAGATCTAACGGCTAAGATCTACCTCTAGCACGGTGCGATCCAAGGCTACGTGGCTCAATCTCGTGCGTTGGATCTAGATCCAACGGTTGAAAATAGATCTAAAATCGTAACGTGGAAATCGAACGTGGGTGACGTGGACGAACTTGGGCCGTGCGATGGAGATCTAACGGCTGACGGAGCTCGCGATTCCGGTGATGGCGCGGCGGAGCTGAGGTGGCCGGAGACGAAGATGATGATCAACCAAACAGCGTTTGCGTGGCTCTCCGGCGAAGTGAGCGGTACTCCCCGACGCGCCTCGTCGCGACGGTCTCGGATCTGGGCTTCAACAAAATTAATTCCTAGAAATTCAAATAAATCGAGAAAAATAGCAAAATACTCAGAAAAATTCTGGAAAATACTTTGAGACATTTTGGACTCAAATAAAATATTTCCAACAAAATTTTATTTAAAACTCAAAAGGGAATAAATTCAAATTAAATCCAAATAAATTCCAGAAAATTCCAAAAATTCTCAAAAGTGCAAAATTTCATTTAAATTCATGAGAAGCAAAAATTGGGGTGTTACAAACCTCCCCAACAGAATCTTATCCCCGAGATTCATGGCTGACTAAGTCGCTTCACTCTCTGCATGGTTGCTCCTCGTTCAACTCCTCCTCATGCTCCTAAGTCGCTTCACTCTCTGCATGGTTGCTCCACTGAACTCTGCAAAAACGGGTTGACTTATTCCTAGTCTCCCGATCCCTGGTGTCTAGAATCTTCACAGGGTGTTCCTTACATGTTAGATCTTCCTGTAACTCAATCGATTCCAAAGGTGTTTGCTCATCTGGCACTCGGAGACACTTCTTCAGTTGGGATACATGGAACACATCATGCACTCCTGCCAGCGACTGCGGCAACTCCAACTGGTAAGCAACTTCGCCCCTGCGGCTCAAAATCTTAAATGGCCCAACATAATGCGATGTGAGTTTCCCTTTGGCATGGAATCTCTTAACTCCCTTGAGTGGTGTAACCATGAGGTATACGAAATCCTCCGGTTCGAAACTTAGATCTCGGCGATGATTATCAGCGTAACTTTTCTGTCTTGACTGGGCTATCTTCAGTCTTTCCCAGATCATGGCAATCTGCTCTTCGGTTTCTTGAAGAATATTTGGTTCAAAGACAGGTCGTTCACCCGTCTCATTCCAGTTCAACGGTGTTCGGCATGGTCGACCATACAGTGCCTCAAAAGATGACATCTGTAGGCTGGCCTGATAGCTGTTATTGTAGCTAAACTCGGCATATGGCAGGCTCTTGTCCTAGAGGTAGCATAAGCCAATGCGCAAGCACTTAGCATATCCTCCAGAATCTAGTTAACTCTTTCAGTCTGTCCATCTGTCTGCGGATGATATGCAGTACTAAAGTTCAAACGGGTCCCCATGGCTTCATGCAACTTATTCCAAAATCTTGAGGTAAATTGGGTACCTCTGTCCGATACAATCTTCTTCAGCACTCCATGCAAACAAACAATTCTGGTCATATACAACTCTAGTAATTTATCTCCCGAGTAAGTGGTCTTCACGGGGATAAAATGGGCGACCTTAGTCAAGCGATCCACTATAACCCATATGGAGTCGTACCCTCCTTGAGTTTTAGGTAAACCGGTAATGAAATCCATCCCGATTTCCTCCCACTTCCACTCAAGTATTTTTAGCGGCTGCAGTAATCCTGCTAGCCTCTGATGCATTGCCTTGATTCTCTAACATATGTCGCACAACGCAACATGTTCGGCAACTTCACGTTTCATACTCGGCCACCAAAATCTTTCCTTCAAGTCTTGATACATCTTGGCACTTCCTGGATGAATTGAATACTTGGAGTAATGGGCTTCTTCCAGAATCAGCTGCTTCAGCTCCTTCTTGTTTGGCACACAGATGCGATCCTTAATCCACAACGTGCCTTGCTCATCCAATCTGAAGTCTTTTGCCTTGCCTTCCTCCATCTTGGACTTGATTCTCTGAACCTTGCAATCATCCTTTTGTCCTTCTCGGATCTGATCTTCCAAGGTAGGCTTTACTTCCAATTCAGCTAGAAACCCTTCCGGTACAACCTCCAGCTTCATCTTCTGAAATTCCTTGCATAGCTCGCCCTGATCCTCTGCCATCAACATATTCATGGTATGGCTTTTCCGGCTCAGAGCATCGGCCACCACATTGGCCTTCCCGGGATGGTAATGGATTCCGACATTGTAATCCTTGATCAACTCTAGCCATCTCCTCTGCCTCATGTTCAGATCCGATTGGGTGAAGATGTATTTAAGACTCTTATGGTTTGTATACACTTCGCATCTATTCCCAATCAGGTAGTGTCACCATAACTTCAAGGCGTGTACTACGGCTGCTAGCTCTAGGTCATGCGTCGGGTAATTCTCTTCATGCGCCTCATCTACCTTGATGCATATGCAACGACCTTCCGGTTTTGCATCAACACGCATCCAAGTCCTTGGCGCGATGCATCACAATATATATTAGAGCTTTGATTAACATCCGCTAAAACTAACACCGGCGCTGATGTCAATCGCTTCTTCAGCTCTTGGAAACCTTTCTCATATTCTGGCATCCAGTTAAACTTCTGTTCCTTTTTTAACAATTGCGTGAGAGGTCTCGCAATTGTCGAAAAGCCTTCAAGCCATTCCCAGAAAACTACGGATCTGAGTTACTGTCTTCGGCTGTTCCCAATGTAACACAGCTTCCACCTTGCTTGGGTCAACTGCAACTCCTTTTGCGGTCATCACATGTCCAAGGAATTCTACCTTGTGAAATGCGGTCTTTGGAATATGCTCTGATCGGATCTTCAACTGGTGATATCCTGATCTCAGGTCAATCTTGGAGAAAACTCCGGCTCCTCTCAACTGGTCAAACAGGTCATCGATCCTGGGTAGCGGATACTTATTCTTCACAGTGACCTCATTGAGTGCACGGTAATCAATGCACATCCTGAAACTCCCGTCCTTCTTCTTGACGAACAGAACTGGCGCTCCCCATGGCGACGAACTAGGTTTGATGAATCCTTTCTCCATCAACTCTTCAAGTTGTTTCTTCATCTCTACCAATTCTTCGGTCGACATCCGATAGGGTCTCTTTGCTATCGGTGTTGTTCCAGGTACTAATTCAATCACAAATTCTCTGTCTCTGTCGGGCGGCATACCAGGCATATCTTCGAGAAACACATTAGGATACTCATTCACCACTAAGACATCCTCTATGCTGATTGCCTTCGTACTGTTGACCATCAACTATCCATCACGAACGGCAGTCGCTTGGAATTCCACTTTTCTTCCACAATGGCTCTCAACAGAGTCGAGCACGGCCTTGTGCTTGGACAACCAATCCATTCCCAAAATGACTTCTAAGGTCTGGGTTCCCAATATAATAAGGTTCGCTAGGAACTCAATCCCATCTATTAGTATTCTCACCCCAGAACATCCTACTTGAGATCGGAGTTCTGATCCAGGGGTTTGAACTATAAGCATGCATTTAAGATCCACCATCTCCAAATCATTCTTACAAACAAAATCTCGAGAAACAAATGAATGCGAAGCTCCAGAGTCAAACAAAACTGTTGCAGGTACTGAGTTGACAAGTAGCTTACCCAGTACAACGTCCGTAGCATTCTGAAGTGCATCTGCGATCACGTGATTGACTCGGCCTCTCACCACGGTCTGGGGCGCGGCTCCTGGCTGTGCTGTCTCGCGGTTTGCTCCTGGTGCAGGTGTCCTAGCGGGTGTGGATCCCAGATTGAAGCGAACGGGGGTCACTCGTCCTGTCTTCTTGGGGCAGTTGTTGGAGAAGTGCCCTGGCTCATTGCATGTATAACAACGCCTCACTGTGCCCTGCTGGCTGCTTGCAGCGGCGTTACTGGCTGAAGCTGGTGTCTGGTAGTTCTGGTTGGTAGGTCTTGATGCTAGCGACGATGTTCTTACAGCATTCTGCGGCTGGAATATGAAAAATTGATTTGGTGCAACTCTCAGGCGTTGCCCTCCTTGGCGTGCTCCTTGCTGTGCCATCCTGCACTTTCGGTTGTTGTCCAATTCCTTGCGCTTGTCCTCCAGGATGAGCGCCTTGTTCACAAGCTCTTGGAAGTCAGGAAAGGTGTGGGTAATCACTCCCACCTGTAGTCCAGAATTCAGTCCCTTTAAGAAACGAGACTGCCTAGCCTTATATGTCGCCACATCTTTAGGAGCGTAGCGAGCGAGCTGGGTGAACTTGTTGAGATATTCAGCCACTGACTGGCTGCCTTGCTTTAAAGCTCTGAACTCTTCCTTCTTGAGGTCCATTATTCCCTCCGACACATGATACTGACGGAAGGCGGCTGTAAACTCCTCCCAAGTGATATCTTGTGGGTTTTCCTGTGTAGCGCAGTAATTCTCCCACCATTCTGCTGCAGTCCTTTCTAGTTGATGAGAGGCGTAAAGCACCCTCTCATTTCCCACACATTGGGTGATGTGCAGCTTCCTTTCAATTGACCTTAACCAGTCATCTGCCTCCAATGGATTGGCGTTTCCAGAGAATGTGGGTGGATGGGTCCTCATGAACTCTGACAACCTTGAGTTTTGACGCTATCCCTGATTGACTTGATTGGCAGCGGCCTGAGCAGTGACCTGTTGCATCTGTTGCATCATAGCATGCATCAGCTGGGTTTATGCAGCAAGAAAAGCTCCAAAATTTTGCATGTCAACTGGCGGTGCTGGTTGGGGTGCCTGTCCTGCTTCAGCGGGGTTCGCTGCAGGGCGAGAACCACTTACGTTGCCTCAAACGTTTCTGCGAGTGTTCACCATCTGTCGATTGCTCCAAGATTTAGAGACGAGGGGGGAACAAGCATAGATAAGTAACAGAGAAAACTTATGCGGCGTGGAAGTCTAACTCAAAATCCCAACTTTATTTTTTAATAATAACTTGGTACGGTTGCTTACAATGCCTAGGGGCCTTGCAACACATACTGCACACTCACTGTAACACCCCAATTTTTGCTTTTCATGAATTTAATTGGAATTTCACACTTTTGAGAATTTTTGGAATTTTCTGGGATATATTTGGATTTAATTTGAATTTATTCCCTTTTGAAATAAATAAATAATTAAAAGTTATAAAAAAAATTTTGTTGGAAATATTTTCTTTGATTCCAAAATGTCTCAAAGTAATTTCCAGAATTTATCTGGAATTTTTCTGATTATTTAGCTATTTTTCTCGAATTATTTGGATTACTAGAATTATTTTCAAATATTAAATCGCTGGAAAATAGTGAACCGGTTTTACAGTTCATGAGACCGGGTCTGACCCGATTCAGACTCGAGTCTGACTCATACCGGACTCAAGCCCGACCCGAACCCAACCAAACCCTAACGCACGTGACCATCGGATCTTGATCCAACGGTCACGATTGCGCCACATCGCCCAGTCCGAATCGCCGTCGGACTCCGCTGCCGCAGCCGAGTGGGCCTCGGTTTCGGTGGATTTCACAGACGCCGAGGCCGCTATTTATTGCACCGCCACCCGTGTCGTGTTCTCCTCTTCCATGCGCACCCGTAGCCCTAACTCTCTGAGCTCCAGCCGCCGCCGACCGCCCGCAATCGCTCACCGAAGTTGGAAGTGCGCACCGCCGCGGTTTTTCTCTGTTTCCCACCGTCTCCACCGTCCTCCGCTGTCGTGCTACCCAGATCCGGACTCCCCGTGTTGAGGCGCGTCGAGGTTACCACTCACCTCGTTAGAGACGCACAGAAACGCCGTTGGCCAGGTCGTCGTCCCCGCCTCCAGCAAGCCAGCTCCGCCACGACATCGCCGGAAACCGCGAGCTCTGCTAGCCGTCCGATCAAGATCCGACCGCCCAGGTTCGTCCACGTCACCGTAATGAAATCCACGTTGCGGCTTTTAGATCTAATCTCAACCGTTGGATCTAGATCCAACGTACGGGGTTGAGCCACGTAGCCTTGAACCGCACCGTGCTAGGGGTAGATCTCAGCCGTTAGATCTAGATCGTACGGTTAGGGTTCACGCATGTTGTAGCACTAGAATGGATCTCGACCTTTCGATCTAAACTGGACGGTGTAGATTGCGCCACGCGTCGCGCGTCGGGTCATTCCACGTCACCCCCAGCGACGCGGTTAAACCCGATCGGTTCTCGACCGTCCGATCTAAATCGTACGGTCCAGATCAACCGCGTTGCACCGCAACGTGCGGGATTAGATCTGATCTGGTCCGTTGTATTTCAAACCAATGGCCCAGATTGCGCCACGTGTCTGATAGCCGAACCGGCGCGGTCAACGCGTGCGTCGCCCGGTCGCCGCTGACGTCACGCATGACATAACGCGTGACGTCAGCAAGGGGCCCGCATGTCAGTGGCTCTGCCCACCGTGCGGTGATGTCACCCGTGACATCACGCTGACGTCACAATGGGGCCCGCGTGTTAGTACCGTGTGGCCGAGCGCGATGACGTCAATGCTGGCGTCATCCGAGGGGTCCCACATGTTAGTGAGACATGTACCCGTGGACCTGGTCCACGGTGGACCGGACTCGAACCATGGACCGAGTCCATGGACCCGCTGACGTCATAATTCGATTTTTTAACAGAAAAATAATTCGGTGGAAATTTAATTTCCACGCTGACGTCATGCTGATGTCATAAATCGGGTTTTTCAATAGAAAAATAAATGGATTAATTCGATTTATTCTTTTATTTGAATGTTCAAACTTCAAACGCTTATAACTTTTGCATTTTAACTCCGATTCGGGTGATTCAAATTTCTAAATTTTTATAAATTGAGCTCTACATAATGGTGAATTTTATTTAATTTTTGGACATGAGTTTTCTATGTTTATACTTAATTAATTGATTTTTCAAACTTTAAACGAGTATAACTTTTGCGTTTTAACTCCGATTTGGACGTTTCAAGTTTCTAAAAATTTATAAAAATGTGCTCTCTCTATTTATGAACTTCATTTGAATTATTGGACACTTTTTACCTACTGTTTAATTATTTATTGCTATTTGCGCGCGTTACGAGTAGACGTTGAAGTGTCCGAAGGCTTCGAAGGTGAAGTTTTGACCCAGGAGCTAGCTCAAGACTAAGACCAAGTACTTTTTGAAGGCAAGTTATGCTTTGATCATATTGATCCCATTTTTGAAATTAATTTAATTTAAATTATTGCATGCTAATTTAATTTAAATTATTGCATGCTAATTTAATTAGAAATTGTTTAAATTATTTTTGGGAATTAGATAAATGCAAAATTACAGCATGACACCTTGACTATTTAATTATGTGTCATGAACCCTTGTCACCCTAGTTGTGGAATATGTAGTTGGACATTATTAAATTTCCAACATTGGGTATTTAGATCGTTGTAGTATTGCTTAGACCTGCTACACGCATGACATGATTTTGGACAATCAAATGTTAATATTGACTTAATGAGATATTGAACCGAGGGACCACCATCGTGCAGGCAGGACTGGTCATAGGATGGGACGTTAAGATCACGGTGTATGCTCGAGAGAAGACGAAGTTTAGTCATCCTTTTCACTTCATCGCTAGGAGGTCCATGTTTGAGATGGGAATCCAGGAGGTGTCTCGTCGAGCGATGCAGCAGATTGCTCGCACTTACTCTAGAGAGCTGGAAGGCACAGTATTCTGTCACCACCCACGCCGAGACAACAGAGCTCAGCGAAAGCCGATAGAAGATGAGGATGCTATCGTCACTCACTTGGACAGATTCGTCATCGCCCAGGAGGAGCTTATTGATGACACAGTCCAGGAGTTGATGAAGGCTCGCGAGCAAGTCGAGGAAGGGAAAAAGCACCTAGAGAATGCTCAGGAGTACGCCGCCTATGCTGCGGAGAGGATCGCAGAGCTGGAGACCGCACTGTATGGTCAGGGCCCGAAGCCAGTGTTGGAGTTGGACGCCCCAGACCCGAAGGAACCAGCACCTGAGCAGGAGCACCAGCCAGCACCACATCCATAGCCTGAGCCTGAGGATAATGCCGCTTCTTCAACAACTGCTGTTGTGGGGCATGGTGATCGCTTTGCGCCTATGCCGCCGCACCCGCCACGAAGAGGCAATGGAGGTTTTCTCGACGATTGAGCGTAGGTTTTGCAGTTGAGTCTCCTTCGTCGAGTCGCGTTATAGAATAAAGAGTCGCCCTTAGAGGCATTAGACTCCAGTGTATTAGTTAATTTGGATTTCCATTGCTTGCTGAGTGTGCAATATGTGTTGCAAGGCCCTTAGGCGTTGTGAGCAATCATACCAAGTTATTATTGATTAAATAATACAGTTGGATTTTGAGTTACACCTTCCCCCACATAAGTTTCTCTACTACTTGCCTATTCTTGTTTCCCTCTCGTCTCTAAGCTTGGAGCAACCAACAGATGATGAACACCCGCGGAAACCTTGGAGGCAACGGAAGTGGTTCTCGTCCAGCTGGGAACCCCAATGATGGAGCCCCTGCACTCCAACCAGCACCGCCAGTAGACATGCAAAACTTTGGAGCCTTCCTTGCTGCACAGACCCAGCTGATGCATGCCATGATGCAGCAAATGCAACAAGTCACTACTCAAGCCGCTGCCAACCAGGTCAATCAAGGACAGCGACAGAACTCAAGGCTTTCAGAATTCATGAGGACTTATCCGCCTACTTTCTCTGGAAACGCCAATCCACTGGAGGCTGATGACTGGTTAAGGTCAATTGAAAGGAAGTTGCACATTACCCAATGTGTGGGAAATGAGAGGGTGTTATACGCCTCTCATCAGTTAGAAGGGACCGCAGCAGAGTGGTGGGAGAACTTCTGCGCCACGTAGGAGAACCCACAGGACATCACATGGGAAGAATTTACTGCTGCATTTCGCCAGTATCATGTGCCAGAAGGGATCATGGACCTTAAGAATGAGGAGTTCAGGGCACTGAAGCAAGGAAATCAACCGATGTCGAAATATCTGAACAAGTTCACATAGCTTGCACGCTATGCGCTTGAAGACGTAGCGATGGACAAGGCCAGGCAGTCTCGTTTCCTGAAGAGACTAAACTCTGGATTGCAGGTGGGACTGATCACCCACACCTTCCCAGACTTTCAGGAACTTGGGAACAAGGCGCTCATTCTTGAGGACAAGCTCAAGGAACTGGATGAGAACCGGAAGCACAGAATGCAACAACAGGGATCACGCCAGGGAGCGCAGCAGGGTCTGAGGGTTGCGCCGAATCAGTTTTTCAGATTCCAGCCGCAGAATGCAGCAAGGACACCATCGCCAGCACTGAGAACCGTCAATCAGAATTTTCAGACACCAGCTCCAGCCAGAAACGCCGCTTCGCATAGTCAACAGGTAGTAGTGAGGCGCTGCTATACATGTAACGAGCCAGGGCACTTCTTCAACAACTGCCCCAAGAAGACAACGGGAGTGACCCCAGTTCGCTTCAATCTGGGATCCACACCAGCCAGGACACCCGCACCAGGAGCAAACCGCGGAGCAGCACAGCCAGGAGCTGCGCCCCAGACCGTGGTGAGAGGTAGAGTCAATCACATGACCACAGATGCACTTCAGAATGCCACGGACGTCGTACTGGGTAAGTTACTTGTCAACTCAGTACCTGCAATAGTATTGTTTGACTCTGGAGCTTCGCATTCGTTTGTTTCCCGAGATTTTGTTTCTAAGAATGATTTGGAGATTGTGGATCTTAAATGCATGCTTGTAGTTCAAACCCCTGGGTCAGAACTCCGATCTCAAGTAGGATGTTCTGGGGTGAGAATAGTAATAGATGGGGTAGAGTTCCTAGCGAACCTTATTATATTGGGAACCCAAACCCTAGATGTTATCTTGGGGATGGATTGGTTATCCATGCACAAGGCCGTGCTTGACTGTGGAAGGAGGATCATATCTGTTGAGAGCCCGCATGGAAGGAAAGTTGAATTTCAAGCGACCGCCGTTCGAGATGGACAGCTGATGGTCAACAGTGCGAAGGCAATTAGCATAGAGGATGTCTTAGTGGTGAATGAGTATCTGGATGTGTTTCCTGAAGACTTACCAGGTATGCCACCAGATAAAGATATAGAGTTTGTGATTGAGTTAGTACTTGGTACAGCATCGATAGCGAAGAGGCCTTACCGGATGTCAACTGAAGAATTGGTAGAGATGAAGAAACAGCTTGAAGAGTTGATGGAGAAAGGATTCATCAGACCGAGTTCGTCGCCATGGGGAGCGCCTGTTCTGTTTGTCAAGAAGAAGGACAGGAGTTTCAGGATGTGCATTGACTACCATGCTCTCAATGAAGTCACCGTAGAGAATAAGTACCCGTTACCCAGGATCGATGATCTGTTTGACTAGTTGAGAGAAGCTGGAGTTTTCTCCAAGATTGATCTGAGATCAGGATATCACCAGTTGAAGATCCGATCAGAAGATATCTCGAAGACCGCATTCTCGTCGAGATACGGACATTACGAGTTCACAGTTATGTCCTTTGGTCTGACGAAGGCGCTAGCTTATTTCATGAATATGATGAATAAGGTTTTCATGGAGTATTTGGACAAGTTTGTTGTCGTGTTCATAGATGATATCTTAGTCTACTCCAAGACAAGGGATGAACATGCAGAACACCTGAGGCTAGTTTTGGAGAAGCTAAGAGAACAGCAACTCTTCGCCAAGTTCAGCAAATGCGACTTTTGGAAGGACAAGGTGGAGTTTCTCGGACATGTGATGACCGCAGAAGGAGTCGCTGTTGATCCAAGCAAAGTTGAAGCTATGTTACATTGGGAACAGCCAAAGACAGTGACCCAGATTCGGAGTTTCCTTGGGGTGGCCGGTTACTACCGTCGTTTTATTGAAGGCTTTTCGATAATTGCGAGACCTCTTACACAATTGTTTAAAAAGGAGAAGAAGTTTAATTGGACGCCGGAATGTGAGAGAGGTTTCCAGGAGCTAAAAAAGCGATTGACATCAACGCCGGTGTTAGTCCTACCGGATGTTAATCAGAGCTTTGATATATATTGTGATGCATCACGCCAAGGACTTGGATGTGTGCTGATGCAGAACTGGAAGGTCGTCGCATATGCATCAAGGCAGCTGAGGCCGCATGAAGAGAATTACCCGACACATGACCTGGAATTAGCAACCGTAGTGCATGCCTTGAAGTTGTGGCGACACTACCTGATTGGGAATAGATGCGAAGTATATACGGACCATAAGAGTCTTAAATACATCTTCACCCAATCAAATCTAAACATGAGGCAGAGGAGATGGCTAGAGTTGATCAAGGACTACAATGTCGGAATCCATTACCATCCCGGAAAGGCCAATGTGGTGGCCGATGCATTGAGTCGGAAGAGCCATACCGTGAATATGATGGCCGCAGGGAGTCAAGATGAGCTGTGTAAGGAATTTCAGAAGATGAAACTGGAGGTTGTACCGAAAGGATTTTTAGCTGCATTGGAAGTAAAGCCTATTCTGGAAGATCAGTGTAATATCTTGAGTTTTCTCCGAGTTTGGGAATTCTTAGTCTGGGTGGTTGGGGACTTGTTTGCGATATGTGGGATTCCATGTTTAGTTGTGGGAGAGAATTAGTTCTTTTATTTCTTTTCCCCCACCTAACCTTATCCCCACTTTCTTTTTCTTTCTCTCTCTCCTCCTTTCCCCATCTACCCGGTTGGCCCTGGTTCTTTCCAGCGCTCGATGCCACCTCTGGTTTTCTCCCCATTGGAGTCGCTTCCCCACTGGTGCGCTGCTCCCGGCTGGACGCCGCCCGGCCCGACGCCGCTCGGCCCTCAGCTCAGCGTCGCCCGGCTTCCTCCCCTCACCTCGGCGCGCTGTCGCCCCAGGCCGACTCCAGCCGCCCCTGCTGCCCTCAAGGCCGACGAGCCCCAGCTCCTCCTCCTGGCCGGCGCACCAATTTTTCTGGCTCCTCCTCCGGCTGGACCCAGCTGGCGCCGCCCCCTGCTCCCTGTGGCCGAGCTCGCCCCCTGGCTTCTCCCTACCGGCGACACCGCCCGTGGCCTCGCCCCTGCTGTCCCCTGTGGCCGGCGCGCCTCCACTTCCCCAGTCGGCGAGCTCCACTCCTTCCCCTGCTGCTCCTTCCCTTGGCTGGCATCTCCTCCACCCTCCCCTCTCCCCTTGTGGTAAGTGGAGGTGTGGACCTCTAGGTTTTTGGTTGAAGATCTTCTTTTTGCATGCCAAGTGTTTGATGTTTTGCCTAGAAGGCTCATGTTATGGTACCGCTGTTTTTATGAGTATTGGTATGCGAATACTAGTGTGTCACGTTGCATTCTAGGTTTGGTCTGAAGAATTAACCAATGAGCTCATATCTATCTCTTCGTTATACTAATTGTTTGTGCTATGTGTTGACTCACTGACGCAATTGCGATTTGTGTTCGATTTGGCTGTGAGTAAGAAGGCATTTATATGTAGGTCTTATATGCCTTTGTTCTTAGTTCTTGTATGTTGTGATTTAACAAAGCAAGCTCATAATTGCTAGTGATTCTATTCCCTGTTATTCTGTCAACGTGTTGGGTTCATGGTGGTACTACTGATGAGGTGCAGTGGAAATGGACTTATGCTAGGCTTCTGCATTAAGAGTTTCACTTTGGTAATAGGTGTGAGATTGCATAGAACACAGTATGTCAGTCATGATTCCTCTTTTTGATCGATGGGCATACATGGGTTCGGTATTCTAGGGTGTCGGGACCCCGAATTTGCAAATCCGGACCCTCTGTGTATTCAGCACTAGTCCAGGAACGCGCTAGTGCACACAGTCTTAACATCGGTAAATATCACAATCATACCAATCGATATTATCAAAGTACTTTATTTAAATAACCAAACTGGTTACTTGACCTCATGGTCAAGTTACAAATGTATGCCTCGTCGGCTGAAACTTATTCGAGAGAAACAATAGCTGAAAAATCAAATAAACTGCGTGGCGCCATCCAAGATACCACAAAGAATCGATCGGGCTCGCATCCCCTAAGTAGTCGGGTCCTCTTGGAGTTCCTCCTCCAAAGTGGCGTAATCTCCTCTTCAAGCTGGTATTGTGTTGAGGCAAGGGTGAGTACCGGTACTCGACAAGTCATCTGCACGCAAGCTAATATACTATATGCATGGCTTAGTACAAAGGAATAGCTTTCAGGGTATATTTGCGAAATGCTTGACTTTTGACAAGTAATATAAGTAGATTCAGCAGTAGAAATAAGTAAAGCATAAATAACTTTCAAGAAATTTAATAAACATTTTCCCCATCCTAAACCATATTTCCATCATCCTCATTATTAAACCAACCCACTTTTCAAATCCAAGTTATTTTGAGAAAATCTAACCCTTATTTGTAATTCCCGAGCATTGTCGATCACAGTGGACTCTGGCTATTTAAATAGATTCTCAACTCTGCAGAGGTTATGCACTTTACCCACAAGATACGATCAAACACAAAGGCGAGTTCCGTAACAAAGCCTTTGGAAGCCTCAAACAACACAGGTGGTCCTCTCAGGTTCGTGCTCTACACCATCCCTTCCCTTAGCCAAGGCGAAGTATGGGACCAACACACCGTTAGATGGAGTGCACGGCCACAGCCACGATCGCTCCCCGTACAATCACACAAGCGGTGTAATCGACACCCTGAGGCTCCACAAGTGAGTCCTAGCAACTTAGTCAACTAGGGCCGTCCCATTCCCGAGCCATGTGGTTGCAAGTATGACCAGTTCAAAGGCTTGCAAGGTTAAGTCCTTAGAGTGACCAGGGGCAAGACTACCCAGAAAAACCAAATCAACACTCCCAATGCCACACTTGGCCCACGACGATTACTCTTGCCACATGCCCCGATCAGCGTTTATCAAACCCGATTGATTACCATGCACCACGTGCCATCAACATCACATGATACTTTTTCCAAAACAGGTTCAATATATCATTAAGTCAATATTAGCATTTGATTATCCAAAATCATGTCATGAGCACGTAGCAGGTCTAAGCAGTATACTACAACGATCTAAACCCATGTTGGCAATTTAATAATGTCCAACTAGTAAACCACAACTAGGGTGACAAGGGATCATGGCACATACTTAGATAATCAAGGTGTCATATAACAAATTGGTATTTATCTAACCCCCATGTTTAAACAAAGTATCTTTCTAATTGAACTAGCATGCAATAGTTTAAATCAAAATAGATTTCGAAATAGGATCAACATGGTCAAAGCACAACTTGCCTTCAAAAAGTACTTGCTCTTGGTCTTGAGTTGGATCCTGAGTCAACACTTCTCCTTCGAATCCTTTCCGGCACTTCAGCGTCTGCATCAAGTAAGCGTGCAAATAGCAAATACACAAATAAACACTAGGCAAAAACATCCCAAAACTCCAAATAAAATCCATAAACAGAGAGAACATAATTTTCTGGATTTTAGAAGCTGAATAATCGTCAATTTTGGAGTTAAAACGTTATAAAGTTATGATTATTTAAAGTTTAAATAATCAATTAAATAATTTTGCAGAGAAAAACTTTAGTCCAAAAATTAAATAAAATTTATATTTAGGTAGATCTCAATTTTATACAAATTTAGAAATTTGAATCGCTTCCAATCGAGTTGAAGCATAAAAGTTATAAGCGTTTGAAGTTTGAATCTAAATTTGAATCAATATTTCGAATTAATAAATCATTTTCTTTTGAAATTAATTATTATCAGCATGGACACGTGGCAGCCTCTGATTGGCCTCGCGGCGTCACCGGTCCATGGGCTCGGTCCACGCTTTCGGCTCGGGTCTACCGTGGACTCGGTCCCGCGACTCCACGTGAGGCCCGACATGTGGGACCACTCGGGTAGCGTCATCGGCCGACGTCGGCGAGTTCGACCCATGGTGGCGACAGGTGGGTCCATCGTGACGCCATGGGTGGCGTCAGCGCTTTGGCTGGGTTAGCCAGCGACATGCGGGCCCTCGACACGGGGCGTGTCGGCGCGCCTACGCCAGCGTCGCGTGGGCCAGCCAGCGTCGGTCCAACTTCCCGAACGCGTGGCGCAATCTCGTAGTTGGTTTGAAAATCAGCGGCGCGGATTGGATCCAGGGTTAGCAGCGTTGAAACTACACCGATGATCATGGGCGTTCGATCTGATCGGGCGGTCCCGATCTAATCCTATGTCGCCTTTGCTACGCGACGTGGCGGTGTGAACGTTGGATCTTGATCCAGCGGTCAGATCTGTCGGGTTTGGAACACGTGATCTCACCTCAACCGTTCGATCTGGATCTGACGGTCCTCTCCGAGCTCGCCAGGCGATGGTTTCACTGGCTTGGCCAGCGGGTGAAGCGATGACCGCGACTCACGGCGCCACAGGCTTCTCCGGCGAGATGAAACCTCCTTGCGCGTCTCGTCGCGAGGGACTCGGATCTGGGCTCCTTCTCGGCGGAAGACGACGGACGACGGCAGAAAACGCGCAAACCGCGCGGAGGAAGAGACAATCTCCGGCGGCGGTGCGGCTCAGCGGGCCGGCCAGCGAGATGGCTCGAGAAGCGAGTGCGCAAGGATGAGGGCAACCTCGAGGGGCGTCTCACGCTTTAAATAGCCTCGGCGTTCGGTCTAGGCGGAGCCTAGTTAGTTCTGGCGGCTGGCGCGCGCGAGTCCGGCCGGACTCGGCGAAGACGACGAAATGCGTGGCCGTCCACGTGGCGATCGGCAGCCACGATCGCCGAGCGCTTGATCGGATCCGGCCGGATACGGCTCGAGCCGTCTGGTGATCTGCCGTTGGATCTTGATCAGCGGTTTGGGATTGATTAGGGTTAGAGTGGGTTCGGTCGAGTCACGTGGCTCGGTCGGACTCGAACTTCGAGTCGACTTCGCTCGGCTGATCGGATGAGCGATAACCGACTCCGATCGGTCCTTTCCACGAATTAATATTTAAAATAATTCCCGTAATTCATTTAATTCATTAAAAATAGCAAAAGACTGAGAAAAATTCAGGAAAAATTAAAATATTTGAATCATTTTGGACTCAAATAAAATATTTCCAACAAAATTTTATTTGCAAAATTAAATTCTTTAATTATTTCAAAATGGAATAAATTCAAATAAATTCCAAATAAATCCAAATAAATTCCAGTAAGATTCCAAAAATTCACCAAAGTGCCAAATCACACATGAATTTAAGAAAAGCAAATTTTGGGATGTTACAAACCTCCCCGTTAATAGAATCGTCCCCAGATTCGGGCTTACTAAAGGAATAGGTTTGAAATTCTTTCTTCAAATCCTCTTCGCTCCCAAGTCGCTTAGCTCTGCATGGTTGCTCGAACTCTCTGAAGCTTGGGTTGACTTGTTTCTAGTTTCTCGATCCATTGTGTCTAGAATCCTCACGGGATACTCCTTATAAGTCAAATCCTCTTGCAACTCAATTGACTCCAGCGTATTCCTCTCAGAACTTCGGAGACACTTCTTCAAGGGACACATGGAATACATCATGTACTCTGCTAACGATTGTAGCAACTCTAGGCGATAAGCAAGCCTCTGCGGCTCAAAATCTTAAATGGTCCAACATAGCAGGTGCAAGTTTCCCTTTGGCATGGAACCTCTTAACTCCCCTGAGGCGTAACTCTGAGGTAAACAAAGTCTTACGTTCAAAACTCAAATCCGTGACGATTGTCGGCATAACTCTTTTGTCGATTGGGCTATCTTCAACCTTTCCCTAATCATAGCGATCTGCTCTTGACCTCTTGAAAATATATCAGGTCCAAAGACACTGCTTGTGAATCTCATTCCAATTCAATGGCGTCCGACAGTGGTCGACTATTACGATGCCTCAAAAGAGTGACATCTGTAAACTAGCCTGATAACTATTGTTGTAACTAAACTCGACATCACGGCAAACTCTTATCCCAAGAGGTAGCATAAGCCAATGCACAAGCTCTCAACATATCTTCCAGAATCTGGTTGACTCTTTGGTCTGTCCATCCGTGCATGGATGATAAGGCACATCTTGAAGTTTAAGCGGGTTCCCATGGCTTCATGCAACTTATTCGAGAACCTTGAGGTAAATTGGGTACCTCATCTCGATACAATCCTCTTTGGCACTCGTGCAAACAAACAATCGATCATGTACAACTCCAGCTAACTTATCTCAGGTAAATGGTCTTCACGGGGATAAAATGGGCTACTTAGTCAAGCGATCCTATAACCCATATGGAGTCATAACCTCCTTGAGTCTTGACAAGCCGGTAATGAAATCCATTCCGATTTCCTCCCACTTCCACTCGGAGTATTTTCACGCAATAGCAATCCTGTGGTCTCGATGCATTGCCTTGACTCTACGGCATACGTCGCACAATGCAACATGCTCGGCAACTTCTCGTTTCATACTCGGCCACCAGAATCTCTCCTTGAGATCTGATACATCTTGGCGCTTCGAGGATGAATTGAGTACTTGAGTCATGGGCTTCTTCGAATCAGTTGCTTTAACTCCTTTTTGTTAGGCACACGAGATGCGATCCTTCATCCACAAGCGTGCCTGCTCATCAATTTGAAGTCCTCTGCCTTGCCTTCCTCCTTTTTGGACTTAATCCTGCCCGGATCTGTCATCGTCATCATCCTTCTCGGATCTGGTCTCTAAAGTAGGCTTTACTTCCAATGCGGCCAAGAATCCCGCTTAGTACAACCTCAATCTTCATTTTCTGAAATCCTCACATAACTCATCGACTTGTGGCAGCAACGTACTCACGGGTATGGTTTTTCTCCGACTCGAGCATCGGCTACTACGTTGGCCTTCCCGGATGGTAATGGATTCCAACATTATAGTCCTTGATCAACTCTAACCATCTCCTCTGCCTCATATTCAGATCGACTGGTGAATATGTAAAAAACTCTTATGATCCGTATACTTCACATCATTTTCCAATCGGATAGTGGCGCCATAACTTCAAAGCATGCACTCGGCTAACTCTAGGTCATGTGTCGGATAATTTTCCTCATGCGGCCTCAAGCGCCTTGATGCATGGCGGCGACCTTTCCATTCTGCATCGGCACACATCCAAGTCCTTAGCGCGTCGTCACAATAAATATCGAAGCTTTGAGCAACATCCGTAGAACTAACACGCGTCTTGATGTCAATCGCTTCTTCCGACTCTCAAATCCTTTCTCACATTCTGGCGTCCATGCAAACTTCTTTTCCTTCTTCAGGCAATTGCGTAAGAGGTTTGAATTGTCGAAAAGCCTTGATGAAGCAGCGGTAGTATCCTGCCATTCCAAAAACTCGAATCTGGTCAGATCTTGTTTGCTCCCAATGTAACACCGCTTCTACTTTGCTTGGATCCTGGCGACTCCTTCGCGATCATTACATGTCCAAGAAACTCCCACCTTGTCCTTCCAAAAATCACACTTGCTTGAACTTGGCGAAAAGTTCTTTGTTCCTCAAGCTTTTCCAAAACTCGCCTTAAGTGTTCGGCATGTTCATCCTTTGTCTTGGAGTAGACTAGGATATCGTCTATGAACACGACGACAAACTTGTTCAAATATTCCATGAACACCTTATTCATCATATTCATGAAATAAATTTGGCGCATTAAATCGGCCCAAAGTATAGCTGTAACTCGTAATGTCCATATCTTGGCGAGAATGCGATCTTCGAATATCCTCCTCGATCGGATCTTCAACTGATGGTATCGATCTCAGATCAATCTTGGAGAAACTCCGGCTCCTCTCAAGCGATCAAACAAATCATCAATCCTGGGTAGCGGATACTTATTCTTCACGGTGACTTCATTGAGTGCACGGTGTAGTCAATGCACATCCTGAAACTCCAGTCCTTCTTCTCGACAAACAAAAGCGGTGCTCCCCACGTGAACTTGGTCTGATAAATCCTTTTCTCATTAACTCCTCTAGTTGTTTCTTCATTTCTACCAACTCCTCGGTGGACATCCGATAGGGTCTCTTTGCTATCGGTCAGTCGTACCAGTACAAGCTCTATCACAAACTCTATGTCCCTCAGCGCGGCATACCCGAGGTAGATCCTCGGGAAAACATCACGTACTCATTCACTCTTTAGGGACATCCTCTATCTGATTGCCTTGAATGCTGCGTTAACCATCAGCTGTCCATCTCTAATCAAGCTGCAGTGGCTTGAAATTCCACTTTCTTCCCACACGGGCTCTCAGCCCGAGATAGTCCTTCGTCCCACAATCCAATACTGACCTTGTGCTTGGATAACCAATCCATTCCCAATATAACATCTAAGTGCGGGTCTCCAAAATTATAAGGTTTGCAGGGAACTCTATTCCATCTATTAGTATTCTCACCGGAACATCCTACTTCCGTTCGGAGTTCGGAACCAGGGTTTTGAACTAAAAGCATGCACTTAAGTCTTGCAATCCTTAAATCATTTCTAGTAGCAAAGCCTTGCTAAACAAAAGCGAATCTGAAGCTCGAGTCAAACAAAGCATTGCAGTTAACAAGTAACACCCGGTCGACGTCATGTAGTATGCAGTGCATGCATGCGGTGACATGGTTGACTCGGCCTCTCACCACGTCCGATGCAGTGTGGCTCTGTCTTTGGCGTCCTAGCCGGTGGTTCTGGGTTGAAGCGAATGGGTCGCTCTGCTGTCTTCTTCGGACAAGCTGGCGGCAAAGTGTCTGGCTCGTTCTTGAGCTTGTGGCAGCGCCTCCTTGTTCCTTTTATTTGCACAGGGTAGCGTTTCTAAGCGTGAAGAGTGCAGTAGTTATTGGCGTGTCTTGGTGCTGATGGTGTCCTTGTTGCATTCTCGTGGTTGGAATACGAAGAATTGATTTGGTGCAACTCTCAAGCTACTGTGCGTTCCTGGCGTGATCCTTCTTGTTGCATCTGCGCTTCTGTTCTCATCGTTCCTTGCGCTTTTGTCCTCAAGAATAAGCGCCTTATTCACCAACTCTTGGAAATCGGAAAGGTGTGGGTGATCAACCCTACTTGCAATCTGAGTTAAGTCCCTTCATAAAAGCGAGGCCTGGATTTATCGTCGCTACATCCTCGTGCGTAGCGTGCTCATGTAATGAACTTGTTCAGGTAGTCGACCGGTGATTACCTTGCTTCAGTGCTCTGAACTCCTCCTTCTTAAGGTCCATGATTCCTTCGTAGGCCGCGTAATCTTGTCGAATGTACCGTGAATTCTTTCCAAGTGATATCTTGAGGGTTCTCTGCGTGGTCTGAAGTTCTCCCACCATTCAAGTGGTGTTCCTTCCAGGTGATGAGCGTAAATTACCTTCTCATTTCCTATGCATTGAGCTATGTGTAGCTTCCTCTCAATTGATCTTAACCAATCATCGGCCTCCAATGGATTGGCATTCCCGGAGAAAGTGGGTGGGTGAGTCCTCATGAACTCACGGCGGCCTTGTGATACCGGCGTGGTCCCCGATTAACTTGATTAGCAGTGGCCTGGCAAGGACGTGCTGCATTTGTTGCATCATAGCATGCATCAACTGATGCAGGCAGAAAGCGCTCGAAATTCTGCATATCCGGTGGCGGTGCTGGTGCTCCATCATTGGGGTTTCTTCTTGGCGAGATCCACTCCCATTGCTTCCAAGGTTTCCACGGGTGTTCACCATCTGTCGATTTGCTCTAGGTTTAGAGATGAGAGGAAACAAGAATAGACAAGTAATATGGAACTTATGCATGAGGCGAAAGGGGTAACTTTAAGGTCCATCTTTATTATTAATAACTTGGTATGGCTGCTTACAATGCCTAAGGGCCTTGCAACACATCTCTGCACACTCGAAACAAAGCAAATCCAAATCAGAACTAACTCTGGAATCCTAACGCCTAAGGGTGACTCTTTATTCTATGACTCGACTCGTGAAGAGTCTCACTATAGAACCTATGCTCACTCATCGAGAAAACCTCCACGGCTGAATGCAGGTATTTGTGGCATAGGCGCGAAAGCGATTGCCATGTCCAGCAAGCTGTGTCCTCTGTGGTAGTCGAAGAAGCGTGTCCTCATCGAGATCGACTCCTCTGGATCTGGCTCGTGTGGCTAATCTTGGATCGGTCTGGTCCGTACAAAGTCATCTCAACTCGTCAATCGCGAGAAGATGTGCCACATACTCTTGAGCTTCCCGTCATCTGTTCTTCTCTGTCGTGATCTCCTTGGCGGGCCTTAGTAGCTCCTTGCTTGTATTATCTAGTACATCCTCACGGCGATTTACAAATCGTGCCAAGCGTATGGCAGTGGCATCCTCATCCCTGAATCTCCTTCGGGTCAAGAAGGTTATCATTTAGCCAGCTTGGATGGTAACGAACACCGTACTCTCAAATTCTCGCGTAGATGCGGGTAATGTGCCGCATTGCTCAAATCGTGATACTTCTTGGATGCCCATCTGCATTGTAGATCTCTGGCAAGGTCTGTATCGGGCGATTGCACAGGCCCTTTTTCCTAGCAGTACCTCAATCCTCACGTCACAAGCCTTGATCAATCCCGCTTGTCCGATCACTTCCACTTGATATTGGGGCTTCTCAAAATCTCAGAGTTTGTAGCATGTGCCAAAGTTACTGCAGCGTGACCAACTCCCGGATCAACATAGTTGAACTCTTCCTCCATCTGTCACAAGAGTGCTTTACGAAGAACTCGGAATTTTTAAATTGTGACAAGGTAAGGGAAAATTTCAGCAATAGACAAGAAAAGAGAGAAGGGGATAAGTCGAGATGTCATTTCTTGTCTTGACAACTTTTTAGCTTTAGAAAATAGGTTTTATCCTCACTACGACCATTCTAGCTAGGGGTTGAGCCTACGATCAACCTGGCTCTGATACACCTCCGGGACCCGAATTTGCAAATCCGGACCCTCTGTGTATTCAGCACTAGTCCGGAGCGCGCTAGTGCACACGCAGTCTTAACATCGGTAAATATCACAATCATACCAATCGATATTATCAAAGTACTTTATTTAAATAGCAAGCGGATTACTTGACCTCATGGTCAAGTTACAAATGTATGCCTCGTAGTGAAACTTATTCAGAGAGAAACAATAGCAGCGGAAAATCAAATAAACCGTGGCGCCATCCAAGATACCACGAGGCAGCGGCCAGGCTCGCATCCCTAAGTAGTCGGGTCCTCTTGGAGTTCCTCCTCCAAAGTGGCGTAATCTCCTCTTCAACTGGGTATTGTGTTGAGGCAAGGGTGAGTACTTGGTACTCGACAAGTCATGCCTGATGCAAGCTAATATACTATATGCATGGCTTAGTACAAAGGAATAGCCTAGGGGTATATTTGCGATGTGACTTTTGACAAGTAATATAAGTAGATCAAGCAGTAGAAATAAGTAAAGCATAAATAACTTTCAAGAAATTTAATAAACATTTTTCCCCATCCTAAACCATATTTCCATCATCCTCATTATTAAACCAACCCACTTTTCAAATCCAAGTTATTTTCGTAAAATCTAACCCTTATTTGTAATTCCCGAGCATTGTCCAGTACCGTGGACTCGGCTATTTAAATAGATTCTCAACTCTGCAGAGGTTATGCACTTTACCCACAAGATACAGTCAAACACCACAAAGGCGAGTTCCCGTAACAAAGCCTTTCGGAAGCCTCAAACAACACAGTGGTCCTCTCAGGTTCGTGCTTTCACACCATCCCTTCCCTTAGCCAAGGCGAAGTATGGGACCAACACACCGTTAGATGGGTACCTGGCCACACCACGATACGCTCGTACAATCACACAAACGGTGTAATCGACACTGAGGCTCCACAAGTGAGTCCTTAGCAACTTAGTCAACTAGGGCCGTCCCATTCCAGCCATGTGGTTGCAAGTATGACCCAGTTCAAAGGCTTGCAAGGTTAAGTCCTTAGAGTGACCAGGGCAAGACTACCCGAAAAACCAAATCAACACTCCCAATGCCACAACTGGCCCACCTGATTACTCATGCCACATGCCCCGATCAGCTTTATCAAACCCCGATTGATTACCATGCACCACGTGCCATCAACATCTCATGATACTTTTCCAACACAGGTTCATTATATCATTAAGTCAATATTAGCTTTTTATTATCAAAAATCATTTCATGAGCTAGTAGCATGTCTAAGCATTATACTACAACGATCTAAACCCATGTTGGCAATTTAATAATGTCCAACTAGTAAACCACAACTAGGGTGACAAGGGATCATGGCACATACTTAGATAATCAAGGTGTCATATAACAAATTGGTATTTATCTAACCCCCATGTTTAAACAAAGTATCTTTCTAATTGAACTAGCATGCAATAGTTTAAATCAAAATAGATTTCGAAATAGGATCAACATGGTCAAAGCACAACTTGCCTTCAAAAAGTACTTGCTCTTGGTCTTGAGTTGGATCCTGAGTCAACACTTCTCCTTGAATCCTTAGGCACTTCAACGTCTACTCGTAAAAAGCGTGCAAATAGCAAATACACAAATAAACACTAGGCAAAAACATCCCAAAACTCCAAATAAAATCCATAAACAGAGAGAACATAATTTTCTGGATTTTTAGAAACTGGAATAAATCAATTTTGGAGTTAAAGCATAAAAGTTATGATTATTTAAAGTTTAAATAATCAATTAAATAATTTTGCAGAGAAAAACTTTAGTCCAAAATTAAATAAAATTTATATTTAGGTAGATCTCAATTTTATACAAATTTAGAAATTTGAATCGCTCCAATCGGAGTTGAAACGCAAAAAGTTATAAGCGTTTGAAGTTTGAATCTAAATTTGAATCAATATTTCGAATTAATAAATCATTTTCTTTTCGGAAATTAATTATTGCGTCCAAAGATGGACACGTGGCAGCCTCGATTGGCCTGAGCTGACGTCAGCCGTCCATGGGCTCGGCCCACGCTCGGCTGGGTCTACAGTGGACTCATCCCACGACTCCACGTGAGGCCCGACATGTGGGACCACTCGGGTGACGCGTCATCGCCGACGTCGGCGGGGCTCACCCATGGTGGCCGATGGGGTCCATCGTGACGTCATGGGTGACGTCGGCGCTTGGGGGTTAGCCATCGACATGCGGGCCCTCGACACGCGGGCCGCGTGTCGGCCACACGCACGCTGCGCGTGGGCCGCCGCGTCGGTCCAACTTCCCGACACGTGGCGCAATCTCGGCCGTTGGTTTGAAAATCAACGGCGCGGATTGGATCCAGTGGTTAACGCGTTGAAACTACTCGATGATCATGGGCCGCTTCGATCTAGATCGGACGGTCCCAGATCTAATCCTATAATCGCATCGCTACGACGCGTGGCGATTGTGAACCGTTGGATCTTGATCCAACGGCCCGGATCTAATCGGGTTTGGAACACGTGATCTCACCTCAACCGCTCGATCCGGATCCGACGGTCCTCCGAGCTCGCGGACGGCGATGGTTTCACTGCGGCGCCGCTTGACGAGCCGGAGACGATGACCACGGCCACGGCGCCACGGGCTTCTCGGCGAGATGAAACCTCCTTGGTGCGTCTCGTCGCGGGGACTCGGATCTGGGCTCCTTCTCGGCGGAAGACGACGGACGGCCAGGAAACGGCGCAAACGCGGCGGAGGGAAGAGACAACTCCGCGAGCGATTGCGGCTCAACGCGCGCGGCGGCCAGCGAGATGGCTCGGGAAACGAGTGCGCAAGGATGAGGGCAACCTCGGGGGCGTCTCACGCTTTAAATAGCCTCGGCGTCGTGCCCTAGACGGAAACCTAGTTCGATTCTGGTGGCGGGCGCGGAGTCCGGCTTCGGACTCGGCGAAGACGACGAAATCGTGGCCGTCCCACGTGGCACGATCGACGGCCACGATCGACGCGGCGCGATCGGATCCGGCCGGATCTGGCTCGAACCGTCTGGTGATCTCAACCGTTGGATCTTGATCCAACGGTTGGGATTGATTAGTGGTTAGGAGTGGTTCGGTCGAGTCCGCGTGGCCTGACTCGAACTCGAGTCGACTGCTCGATCGGATGAAACGATGAATCCGGTCGGTCCTTTTCCAAATAATTAATATTTAAAATAATTCGATAATTCATTTAATTCATTAAAAATAGCAAAAGACTCAGAAAAATTCCAGAAAAATTCTAGAAAATATTTTGGATCATTTTGGACTCAAATAAAATATTTCCAACAAAATTTTATTTGCAAAATTAAATTCTTTAATTATTTCAAAATGGAATAAATTCAAATAAATTCCAAATAAATCCAAATAAATTCCAGAAGATTCCAAAAATTCACCAAAGTGCCAAATCACACATGAATTTAAGAAAAGCAAAATTTTGGGATGTTACATAGGGGTCAAAAAGGGAGTATATAATTGAGAATTCATATTTGGGATAGAGAGTAGGCTTGATTTTGTATTATTCCTTTCGATTGAGTAAAATAGAAATTATTTGTTACTGCAGTGAGTATATGCTAGTGTTGTTGCTAAGTAGATTTTCATATGTGTGGGTTTGTCATTGATGCACTACATACCATATTTGTGTATCGTATTAGTTCTCGAGCATTTAGTGTGCTGTCATTTATAGAAAAAAAAAGAAAAGAAAAGTATACATGCGATTTGATGTATTGTTTAAAATCAGCCATACTTGTGAGTCCACACCTGTTACTCAATCCTTTGTTTCTACCAATGATTTAGACATAGCTCGAAATGTGGGTGTTAATAATTGTTGAGTAGTATGTGGCATTAGTTGAAAAGTAATAGAGTTGTTTTAGGGTTTAAGCATCATTGTATTACTTAAAGTTATGATTAATCGTTTGGTCAGTAAGTGGTATTTATTATGATCTCTGTGTCCAGGGAAAGTGGCCTCTTCTTCACGCACCACTCCACTTCCTGCGGGTAAAGGCAAGTACACTGGTGATGTTGTGAATGGTTGGAGTATTTAGATGTGGGGTTTAAATGATCAAGTCTTCTCTAGTCATAGCATATTTGAGAAATTTCCTTGTGCTATCAAATTATGTGATATGTTGCCATGGTTTTTATTCATGGTTTTGATTAGGCTAGTATGAATGATCATATATGGATATGAGAATTAATTGATGCTTTCATATTTGGTTATGGTTAGGCAAGTGCATGTAGATTGATATCTCGCTGTTTTACATAATCATGGTTAATTGTTGCTATGGTTTATGCTTGAGATTCTGATTAGGGTAAAACGAATGACAAGTTTATGGAGGTGAGTATACATGAGTGTACATGTGCTTGATTATAACTATGAGAATGCATTTGCATTGTAATTGTTCTATTAGAGGTGTTGAGGCATGACGAGTGAGTAATGAAAAGTAAATGTTGCATCATTTGCAATCATAGCATGATAATGGGCCAGGTCGGTGAGCAAGTCATAACTAGTCCGGTGAGGTCGGTGAGAACGTTATGACTAGTCCGGAGTGCCCTTGTGTAAGACCTACTGTGGGTAGGCACCTCCACAGGATGGGGGTAGGGGGTTAACATCGACGGGTGTTCCCTTAGCTATACCGGATAGGCTTTGAAAGGTGCATATGAGCATGAAAGCATAGATGCATTGCATATCATTGCAAAGTGAGTGATGGTCGGCGTGTTGGTTGTGACGAATTGTGTAAATTATAACTATGTCTGATGCATTGCATGTTATTACTGTCGATGAATGGTAATGGATGGTCCTTGAGTTGAGCGAATTTTTCAGGTTAACAATTGGTCAATTCATGGGCTCATCCAATATTGTCTCATGAGGTATGTGAAATAAATGAGCAATGTAGTTGATAAGGTAACCGACGACATTTTCTTTGGGTTACATACTTGTTAATCTCGTATAAGCGACTTGAGCATGTTACTGATTTAAATACTTTAATTGATATTGATATTGCTAATTCTTGTACATTTGCTGAGTCTTCGACTCACGCTTGTTTGGTATTGTTTGTAGGTGCCTTGAAGCCGACATGCATGGATGGGGGTAGTGGCACGAACACATTTTGCATCGTCAAAGTTTCATTTTACTTACTGCTTCTAATTGCATTGAGCTCATGTCTTGTAATTAACCTGTGGTTGTTGTATGTGCTTGGTTGGTTATCTTAAGTTACTTCAAATATTTCCTTCGAAGGCCATGGTCCTTTGTATGTGCTTAGCGGGTCATGATGGTTAGTTCATATTTGTTGTTGATATTATACTGTTAATTGTCTTCTGTCTGCTGAGTGGATGTCCTCTAAGTTTAGGGGAGGTGCTGCCAAAATTTCTAGTAATTTTGGTAACTCGCTAAAATTGTTAACTTGCTTTGTTAATTTTCTAGTGTCATGTGCTAGATGTTGTTGAGGGTGTAACATTCAGGGCACGTGCCATGCCGGGGTGTTACAATCAGATCCAAGAAGAACAGAAGGATGACGACAAGATCTGCAGGATTAAGTCCAGGATGGATGAAGGCAAGGCTAAGGACTTCAGACTGGACAAGCAAGGCACGTTGTGGATTAAGGATCGCATCTGTGTGCCGAACAAGAAGGAGCTGAAGCAGTTGATTCTGGAAGAAGCCCATGATTCCAAGTATTCCATTCATCCAGGAAGTGCCAAGATGTACCAAGACCTGAAGGAGAGATTCTGGTGGCCAAGCATGAAACGTGAGGTTGCCGAGCATGTTGCGTTGTGTGATGTGTGCCAAAGAGTTAAAGCAATGCACCAAAGGCCAGCAGGGTTGCTACAGCCGTTGAAGATTCCTGAGTGGAAGTGGGAGGAAATCGGAATGGACTTCATCATCGGGTTGCCGAAGACTCAGGGAGGATATGACTCCATATGGGTTATAGTGGACCGCTTGACTAAGGTCGCTCATTTTATCCCTATAAAGACCACTTACTCAGGAGATAAATTAGCGGAATTGTACATGACCAGGATCATCTGTTTGCACGGAGTGTCGAAGAAGATTGTATCGGACAGAGGTACCCAATTTACCTCAAGGTTTTGGAATAAGTTGCATGAAGCCATGGGGACCCGTTTGAACTTCAGTATTGCATATCATCCGCAGACGGATGGATAGACAGAAAGAGTAAATCAGATTCTGGAGGATATGCTAAGAGCTTATGCATTGGCTTATGCTACCTCTTGGGATAAGAGTCTGCCATATGCTGAGTTCAGCTACAATAACAGCTATCAGGCCAGTCTACAGATGTCACATTTTGAGGCGCTGTATGACCGACCATGTCGAACACCATTGAATTGGAATGAGACTGGTGAACGCCATGTCTTTGGGCCAGATATTCTTCAAGAAACCGAAAAGCAGATTGCCATGATCAGGGAAATGTTAAAGGTAACTCAGTCAAGACAAAAGAGCTACGCCGATAACCGTCGCCGAGACTTAAGTTTTGAGCCGGAGGATTTCGTGTACCTTAGAGTTACACCCCTCAAGGGAGTTAAGAGATTCCACGGCAAAGGGAAACTCGCGCAATGTTATGTTGGACTAGGATTTCGTGTACCTTAGAGTTACACCCTAATTTTTGTTTTTCATGAACTTAATGGAAATTTTACACTTTTGAGAATTTTTGGAATTTTCTGCAATTTATTTGGATTTAATTTACATTTATTCACTTTTGAGATAATTAAATAATTAAAAGTTATAAATAAAATTTTGTTGGAAATATTTTATTTGAGTCCAAAATGTCTCAAAGTATTTTCCAGAATTTTTCTGGAATTTTTCGGATCATTTTGCTATTTTTCTCGAATTATTTGAATTACTAGAATTATTTTCAAATATTAAATCGCTGGAAAATAGTGAACCGGTTTTACTGTTCATCCGACTGGGTCCGACCCGAGTCTGACTCGAACCGGACTCAAGCCCGACCCGAACCCAACCGAACCCTAACGCGCGTGACCGTCGGATCTTGATCCAACGGTCACGATTGCGCCACGTCGCCCAGTCCGAATCACCGTCAGACTCCGCCGCCGCAGTCGAGTGGGCCTCGGTTTTCGCGGATTTCACGGACGTCGAGGCCGCTATTTATTGCGCCGCCATCCGTGTCGTGTTCTCCTCTTTCGTGCGCACCCGTAGCCCTAACTCTCTGAGCTCCAGCCGCCGTTGACCGCCCGTAATCGCTCACCGAAGTTGGAAGTGCGCGCCACCGCGGTTTTTCTCCGTTTCCCGCCATCCTCCGCCGTCGTGCTACCCAGATCCGGACTCCCTGTGTTGAGGCGCGTCGAGGTGAACCACTCACCTCGTCGGAAACGCACGGAAACGCCGTTGGCCAGGTTGTCGTCCCCGCCTCCGGCAAGCTATCTCCGCCGCGACATCACCGGAACCCGCGAGCTCTACCAGCCGTCCGATCAAGATCCGACCACCCAGGTTCGTCCACGTCACCGTAACGAAATCCACGTTGCGACTTTTACATCTAATCTCAACCGTTGGATCTAGATCCAACGCACGAGGTTGAGCCACGTAACCTTGAACCGCACCATGCTAGGGGTAGATCTCAGCCGTTAGATCTAGATCATACGGTTAGGGTTCACGCACGTTGTAGCACTAGAATGGATCTCGACCGTCCGATCTAAATCGAACGGTGTAGATTGCGCCACGCGTCGAGCGTCGGGTCATGCCATGTCACCCCCAGCGACACGGTTAAACCCGATCGGATCTCGACCGTCCGATCTAAATCGTACGGTCCAGATCAACCGCGTTGCACTGCAACGTGCGGGATTTCAAACCAACGGCCCAGATTGCGCCACGTATCCGGTAGCCGAACCGGCGCGGTCAGCGCAGGCGTCGCCCAGTCGCCGCTGACGTCACGCGTGACGTCAGCAAGGGGCCCGCATGTGAGTGGCTCTGCCGACCGTGTGGTGACGTCACCCGTCACGTCACACTGACATCACGGTGGGGCCCGCATGTGAGTGGCTCTGCCCACCGTGCGGTGACGTCACCCGTGACGTCACACTGACATCACTGTGTCAGTGAGACATGTACCCGTGGACTGGGTCCACGGTGGACCGGGTCCACGGTGGACCGGACTCGAGCCATGGAGCGAGTCCATGGACCCACTGACGTCATGCTGACGTCATAATTCGATTTTTCAATAGAAAAATAATTTGGTGGAAATTCAATTTCCACGCTGACGTCATGCTGACATCATAAATCGGGTTTTTCAACAGAAAAATAAATGAATTAATTTGGTTTATTCTTTTATTTGAATTTTCAAACTTCAAACGCTTATAACTTTTGCATTTTAACTCCGATTTGGGTGATTCCAATTTCTAAATTTTTATAAAATTGAGCTCTACGTAATGGTGAATTTTATTTCATTTTTGGACATGAGTTTTCTCTATTTATATTTATTTAATTGATTTTTCAAACCTTAAACGAGTATAACTTTTGCGTTTTAACTCCGATTTGGACGTTTCAAATTTCTAAAAATTTATAAAAATGTGCTGTCTCTGTTTATGAACTTAATTTGAATTATTGGACACTTTTTGTCTACTGTTTAATTATTTATTTCAATTTGTGCGCGTTACGAGTAGACGTTGAAGTGCTCGAAGTCTTCGAAGGTGAAGTTTTGACCTAGGAGCTAGCTCAAGACCAAGACCAAGAACTTTTTGAAGGCAAGTTATGCTTTGATAATATGGATCCCATTTTTGAAATTAATTTAATTTAAATTATTGCATGCTAATTTAATTAGAAATTGTTTAAATTATTTCTGGGAAATATCACAAATTTGCAAATCCGGACCCTATGTGTATTCAGCACTAGTCCAGGATCACGCTAGTGCACACAGTCTCAACATCGGTAAATATCACAATCATACTCATCGAACTAATAAAGTACTTTAATTAAAATAACCAAACTGGTTGCTCGACCTTATGGTCAAGTTACAAGAGTACGCCACACAGGGTGAAAACTTATTGAAGGAAATAAATTGCAGCAGAATAAAAGCATCATCGTGGCGCCATCTAGTATACCACACGCAACTGATTGGGCTCGCTCCCTAAATAGACGGTTCCTCCTGAAGTTCTTCCTCCAAAGCTGGCATCGCTTCTTCTTCAACTGGTGTTGTATTGTTGCAAGGGGTCAGTACTTGGTACTCAGCAAGTCATGCACAGAATGCAACTAATATTCTACATGCATGGCTTAGTACAAGGAATGTTTCATGGTTTATTTGCAGTAAACAACAATTAACAAGTAGCATAAGTAGATTCGAAAGCAGTAAATGTAAAGATAATATCAATAACTTTTTCAGGAGTTAAGTAAACACTCTTTCCTTTCCTAATCCACATTTCCATCAACGTCATCAATAAACCCAACCAAACTTTTCAAGTCCCAGTTGTTTTCATGAAAGTCTAACCCTTGACTGTAATCCCCGAGTAGTGTCCAGTACCGTGGACTCAACTATTCGAATAGGTTGTACACTCTGCAGAGGTTATGCACTTTACCCACAAGAAACAGTCAAACACCACAAAGGCGAGTGATCGTAACAAAGCATTTCAGAGACCGCAAACTACATAAGTGAACCTCTCTAGTTTTTGCCATACACCATCCCTTCCCTTAACAGAGGCGAAGTATGGGACCGACATACCGTTGGACGGGTACCATGCCATAGCACTGGTACGCTCCCCTTTCAAGCTACACAAAAGGTGTAGTTGACACCCCGAGGTACCACATACAAGTTATTAGTAACTTACTCAACTATGTCCGTCCCATTATAGACATGTAGTTGCACGTTTGACTCAGATCAAAGGCTTGCAAGGTTAAGTCCTTAGGGTGACCAGGGCAAGACTACTCAAAAAACCAAAACGACATCTCCGGTGCCACTCATGGCCTACCATAACATTCATGCCACTTGCCCCGGTCTAAATCTACTTATCAAACCGAGTTGGTTACCATGCACCACGTGCCATCATCATCATCACAACACATGATACTTCTCCAAAACAGGTTCAATATCTCATTAAATCAATATTAACATTTGATTGTCCAAAGTCATGTTATGTGCACGTAGCAGATCTAAGTCATATACTACGACGGTCTAAGTACCCAATGTTGGCGATTTAATAATGTCCAACTATATAAACCACAACTAGGGTGACAAGGGTTCATGGCACATAATTTTATTAATCAAGGTGTCGTACTGCAATTTGGCATTTATCTAATTCACAGAAATAATTTAAACAATTTCTAATTAAATTAGCATGCTATAATTTAAATTAAACTAATTTTCAAGAATAGGAGCAATATGGTCAAAGCATAACTTGCCTTCAAAAAGTACTTGTTCTTGGTCCTGAGCTGGCTCCTGGGTCAAAACTTCACCTTCGAAGCCTTCGAGTACTTCCACGTCTACTCGTAACGTGTGCAAATAGCAATAAATAATCAAGCAGTGGACAAAAAGTATCCAAAAATTCAAATAAAATTCATAAACAGAGAGAGCACATTTTTATAAATTTTTAGAAATTTGAATCGTCCAAATCGGAATTAAAACGCAAAAATTATACCCGTTTAAAGTTTGAAAAATCAATTAAATAAATATAAACAGAGAAAACCTATGTCTAAAAATTAAATAAAATTCATCATTAAGTAGAGCTCAATTTTATAAAAATTTAGAAATTGGAATCACTCAAATCGGAGTTAAAATGCAAAAGTTATAAGCGTTTGAAGTTTGAAAAATCAAATAAAAGAATAAACCGAATTAATTCATTTATTTTTCTATTGAAAAATCGATTTATTGCGTCATCTGACGTCAGCATGGAAATTGAATTTCCACCGAATTATTTTTCTTTTGAAAAATTGAATTATGACGTCAGCTTGCGTCATCCGGTCCATGGGCTCGGTCCATGGCTCGGGTTCGGTCCACCGTGGACCTGGTCCATGGTTACACGTGTCACTGACACGCGGGACCCACTGGATGACATCATTACTGACATCATCACAGCTCGCCCGAACGGCTCTGACAGTTGGACCCCACCATGACGTCAACGTGATGTCACGGATGACGTCACCGCACGGTGGGCTGAGCTGCTGACACGCGGGCCCCACGCTAACGTCACGCGTGATGTCAGCGGCGACCGGGCGCGCCCGCGTGGACCGCGTCGGCTCGGCTCCCGGACACGTGGCGTAATTTGGACCGTCGGTTTGAAATCCGACGGCCGGGATTGGATCTGGATCTTGCACGTTTGGGTTAACGTAGCTTGATCGGGACCACACGATTCTAATCGGACGGTTAGGATTAGGTCCGGTTTCACCGCGTCATGGGGGCGACGTGGCATGTCCCGGCGTGAGACACATGGCTCGATCTACACCGTTCGATCTCAATCGAACGGTGGAGAACGCTGTAACACCCCAGCATCTAGTATGCCCTGGATGTCACCAAACATGATAGAAGCAGCATCTAAAATCCATAAATAAAGATAAATTACAGCAATGGCGCAAATGCTAAAACCAAAAATCTTGGCAGCATCTCCTTTGTTTTTCCATGATTTGAATCAATTGCAATATCATGGCAAGATATATCAATATAAAAGACATCTAAAACATCAATAACAGTCACTATAGCAACATCTAAGGTCTAAAATTCTAAATCCAACCACTCCACAAACTATAACGTAGCAAATGATGAAATCAAACACACAATCATACCATACTCCAAGTTTCATCGCACTAATCTTATTATCATAACTCCAAATGATTAAACAACTTCCTAATGTGTGGAGCTACGTGAAGAAGTGTAGCTAAACCCCTTTCCCGCATGCCGGTTGCAAGGTACCTAACACATCATAAAACATAACCGTGAGTTCATCACTCGGCAAGTATATCGCAATGGAACAAAGAGAAACAACTTTCAATGCTAACATCACTACATCTCATACTTAACATCATAATCATGGCATAATCTCATATTCATCATCATAACCATGTCATAATCTCATTGTACACATATCATCAACATTAACATATATGCAATGCAATGCACATGTCTCCTCGAAGCACATACCGATATTGCCGAGTGCACACCCGTCGGCGTGCACCCTCTTTCCCCTTCCATCCCGTAGATGGAGGGTGCCTACTCTTACTGACTCGCTCCCATACACAACCGTGGATGGGACTAGGAGGTAGGTCTTTCGTGTTCACTACGTGCGAACACAGAGGCCCGCATCAGAATGGGACGCCTCTTCCATTATGAATGCACATATGACATGAACATGTATCATCTCACATAAACATTTAATACAATGAATTCATAAACAATATATAAAACCATGTTCATCATATCATAAGAAAACATCAATCATGGCAAGTTAGCATATCATGTAATCATATTGCACTAAAGCAAGTCTAGCAATCATACAACCCAAACCCATTCTAATACACTTGCCTTCAACCGTGGGCGACGAATTGGCGAGAGGTTGAGGGCACTCCCGGGGTCACACCACCTGCACATAAGTACCACACACTCAAAACGTGCCCACAAAACAGTACATGAACGATCCTCTAACCCAACTTCGCAAACTACCCCCAAAACCCGAAAATAGAGAATCTATCCTGATCGGACAGCGGGCTTCCAACTAGCATAACTCTAGTTCTAGGACTCCAAATCAAGTAAACGAGTACATTTTCTCGAATCCTAGGAAATTTCCTAGCTTTTTCTAAGTATTGGGAAAAACTGATTCGGCTTCTAAAATTGACTAATCTACAGATCAACACGATCTGTCCCAATCACGTCACAGTTTTGAACACATTCGGTAAAATAGCCATAACTTTCAAACGGCTGATTGTAATTTCGCGTTCTTGGTGTCCACTGAAAGGTATGGAAATTATCTAAAACTTCCGTAACAGCCGGCTGATTAGAAAACATATATAAAATTGCGAAAACGTAAGCCCTATGTCGTTCGCCCAATCTGCCTGAGACAGAACATGGGACAATCATAGCAAACTCCCTAATCTCATCTAGAGGCAGTACCTAAACATGGATCAAAAGCATCAAAAATACCACTAGCACAACACCTAATCCATTGCAAAAGTATACCCATCGATATACCTTCGCCCGACGAAAGACGAACCGACGAACGATCCTCTCCTGGCCACGAACTCCCTCCAATCTTCGGATCCTCCCGGTCAAAATCCTTCGCAACGCGGAGATCAACGGAGGGGGATGGAACAACAGCGATGGTGGGGAAGTCGGCAAGCTACGGCCGGCTAGGGGGTTGTAACACCCCGGCATTTAATATGCCCGAATGCTACCAAACATAGACTAAGCAACCTCTAAATACCACAATTACAAGTAAATTACAGCAAAGGAGCAAATGCTAATACCGAAAATTTCGGCAGCATCTCCTTTGTTTTTCCCTGAATTGAAGCAACAATAATATTAACATGTCAAGATAGCATAATGAACGATAGCAATAACATGACCAATCGGAAATTCAACCTCCATACAACTAAACATATAAGTCTATCCGTCATATGTCAAATATGGCCTAATCATTTACTCATGACAACCAACGAAGCATCAAAACCACAATTTAGTTCAGTGAATTAACCATCACAACTAAAGGAGAGAACATGTCATTATTTATTTGTGTGATGCTAAGTGATGACGTGTGACTAGCTCCCTTTCCCGCATGCCAGTTTCATGGTACCTAAGAAAAACAACATAAACACAAGCGTGAGTTCATCACTCAGCAAGTATATTGCAATGGAACAAGAAAAATACATTCCAATACCTTCATCACCACTTTTCACATACGACATCATACACATCTCATATTCATAGTGTAAGCATATCATTGACATCATCATATATCATCATCATATAACATCCTCATATAATGCAATGCAATGCGATGCACATATCTCTTGGAAACTCATACCGGTATGGTTGAGTACACACCCGTCGGTGTGCACCCTCGCCCCCCTTCCATCCCGAAGATGGAGGGTGCCTACTCCCCGCTTCCATACACCGCGGTGGATGGAATCACGATGTAGGACTTACTCATTGGCTCTCCGGAATAGTCATAACTTTCTCACCGACCTTGCCCGGACTAGTTATGACTTTCTCACCGCCCGGGCCATGTATGCAAATATGCCAACATCATAAATAACTTTGTACATTAACACATGGCATCATAACATAATAAGCATATTCATCATATCAATGGCAAACATTAAAGCATGGCATGTGAACATATCATATATTCAATTTCAACTCAACAAAACTAGCAAACTACAACCCGCTACCTATTCCAATACACTTGCCTCAACCGCGGGCGACGGATTGGCGAGACGTAGAGGGCACCCTCGGGGTCACAACACCTGCACATAGGCACCACACACTCAAAATCATGCCCACAAAACAATATTCAAACACTCTTCTACCCCGACTTCGCAAACTACCCGCACAACCCAAAAACTGAGGTTCTGTCCCGTCGGGACGGCAGACTTGCAACGAGCATAACTCGGGTTCTACGACCCCGAATCGATTAAACGAATACATCCTCACGTAGCTTAGGAAATTTCATAGCTTTTTCTAAGTATATGGAAAAACTGATTCGGACTCTAAAGTTGTTTAATCTACAAAATACCGTGATCTGTTCCAATCACGTCACAGTTTTTAATACGTTCGGTAAAACGAGCATAACTTTTAAACGGCTAGGCGGAATTGGACGTTCTTTATACCCACTGAATGGTATTGAAATTACCTACAACTTCTTCAACAAGCGGCCGACCAAATTCCAATTCTAAAATGGCGAAAACCCAAACCCTAGGTCGACTGCTCAATCTGCCCGAAACAGAGAACGTGGCAACTCTAGTTTTCTCCCAAATCTACCCATGGACAGCACCACCACTTGATATAAAAACATGAAATCGACCTCTAGAACAGCACCTAGACCCAACCCATAGATCACCCATGCCATACCTTCGCCCGACGAACGAAAACCCAACGGATCTCCTCCCGGTTCGCGTGATCTCCTTCCTTGCTTCCAAATCCACCGGATCTCCTTGTCGCGGAGCGCTCCAATGGACGGATCTGCGGGGTGGTGAGGTGGAGAACTCCCCTAGGGGCAGCAACGGAGGTGGAGAGGGGAGGAGAGGGGTGGTGGCGCCATGGGGGAAGATGGAGAGGAAGGAGAAGGGTGGAGGCGCATGGGGGGCTAGGGGGTGGAGACTAGGGTTGGGAGAGGGAGTGGGGGGCGCACCAAGGGGTGGGGGCCAGATTTGGCTGCCCAAAAGTCCCCCCTTTGGGCCCTCTAACCCTTCCACCGGAGGCCCAACTCAACCCCCAAGGCCCAAAGTCCCCCGGAGAGGCCCAAACACCCGAAAACGGCCCAAAAACACGCTATAAACTGCATGACATAAAGTTTTAACCTCCATTTTCACATTTTATAAAGTTTTTGACCTCAACATTCACATTTTATAAGATACGACACTCCGTGTTGTCACATTCTCCCCCCCTTCAACAGGATTCGACCTCGAATCCAAGACACACCAATACGCAACCTAGCAAAGCAAAAGATAGCTAGGTTTCACATCTCATACCTGAGGCGAAAAGATCGGGGTACTTCTCGCGCATGCGAGACTCCAGTTCCCAAACCGTTTCTCGCTCTGACTAAAGCCACTGTAACTACACTGATCGAGACCTGATGGTAAGATGCTTAGGCTCGAAGACCTACAGTTCTAACGATAACCCACGATCAACCTCTTGCAAGAACTTTACTCAACATTGAAACCCAAAGCACCCATACAAGGCCTCGGCATGACCCAAGCGATAGGATAAAATCCCAAACAGACCACGAAAGGAAACGGTCTCACACTCCTCCTTCGATACATCCCTTGGCACTAAAGTGCCGGATCCCTTTAACCAAAGCCATTCTCCAGAAGGACATGGTACCAACTTCTAGATCCATCTTCCGCTCCCACGCACAACAGTGATTCACGTCTCAACCTCTCAACTGTGGTTCGTCGTATTCACGACGACGCAAACCAAGTGAGACACAACACTCTAATATTACTAACTGCTTGAACCATCGGGGTTACATTCTGATCTTTTACAACAAGACTAAGACCCACCCCACTACCACCGAAAGGAGAAGCCTACTTTATGGCCAGGGTTCTGAAAACCCGCAAAATCAATAACAACCAAACATTCCACTTTGGTTGGCACAACACGCTCAATAGCCCGGCGATAAAAAGATCCAATACTCTTCGAAAACCGAAAGCAATTACTAGCAACCACCAAGTGGTCCACTAATAATTTGATCAACCCTACCGAGGGACACATAAACGGAAACAATTCTCCAAGAAGGTTTGAATTGGGACATAGACAACCTTCCTTTACTCTTCACTTCTACACCATTTATGATCAACTACTAGCCACACCAGATTTCTCTTACTAAGAAAGCATCGCCCTCACATCCTTCCACTTAAAGGACCAGGACAAACAGTACCATTGATGAGTCAGCCCAACCGTAACATGAACCCAATTGGTCCACATACAACAACTCGAACTCCAAAGCGCTAAAAGCCACATTGGAAAGAGTTCGGCAACAACCAAAGAGTACTCATTTTATTTTTCCTAAGCCAAGATGCAAAGAAAGCTCAGATCTCTTACACCACAACCAACATACTAGAAGATATTCATTCTTACTTCTCGTACTAGAAGGCAATTGAAATCTCGATTCAGGACATGCATGTAGCTTTCCAAGAGCACTCCGGATTAGTCATATATCCATATATGACTTTCTCACCGACCTGGCTCAACGACTCTTTTATCATTTAACATCTATAAACGATGTCATGATTACTTTTCACCATTCATTCATCATGTAACAACACTACCAAATAGTCATTCACAAGACGACTTCTTCCTCTGTATCACATGAATAAAACTCGAATAACATCGAGGATTGCGCTAATTCAAATAAACTATGACGGCAGCATAGTTAACAGCAAAACACCACGTCGTGTCAAAACCCACCATCCATTTAAAGCAAACCTTGCAAAACCTCGCATTCTAACCAAAATCAACATTTTGGAATAGAACATCAACTCCAAAGTCAAACGTCTACACACACAACCACCGCAATTTTTTTTTTCAAAGAGAAAGAGAAATTCATTTCAAAAGGGAACACTTTACTAAACAAATCACTTATGAACCATTCATAAAATCCACCTTGTGAAGCATTTTCAAACACCGCACACATTTTCAAATAACTCCAACTCTAGCCAAATGGAGTTACAAATTGAATCTCAAGAATCTCCAACACAACCCACTAAGACCTTCTGCTTCCTTTAAAATTTACTCCAAATATGATGCAGCGCGAACACGAAGGAGTGCGATCTGCTCAAAGACTTTTGGGAGTAAAACCATACTCATAGCATAAACTGAACAAATTAGCCAAATCCAAAAATAGGCACCAATTTCTATGAGTTTTAGGGAAACTCTGAAACACAGCATAAGGAATACTTTGACCAAAAGCATTCAACCAAGATAGCAAACAACCAAACCAGTCCAGAAGGTTTTAAACACCAGCTTAGCATAAATACAATCATCTCTAGTGTTCCACTACACTTTCCCTTAAAGACTTCAAAATTCACTACTTACTCATTGAGGAAGTCCAACCGGATTTAACAAAATTTACATAACAATTTCTTTCTCTAGTTACCATTCCCAGCACTTATAAATAAAGTTTATGATGCTTATAAAAAAACATCCAACCAATACTACTTCATCCAGTTCCCCAAAGACAAACACATCATACAACATCCTATTCTCATTCTAAAATATAGTACTTCAACAAATACTTTAGCATGATCAACCTATCAATTTTATACCATCCATAAGTCAACATCTTGACAATTGGAACCTGTTCAATCAATAAATGACTTCAACAAGTAAATATTATCTCCACAAGGCAAAGCTCGTAACTATGATTCTAAGACATACATTCATTAAGGATAAAATTCTACATCATATTAATTATCCATGGTCCACTTCATCACAACATGTTACAGTAACCTCCATTTTTAACAAGGATTTTCAACCATTAATCTAAGCAATTACCACCACTACTAAGCCATCAATATCAACAAACGACATAATCATCAACCAACAACATTACGTTTAGCTACCCTATACATAGGTTATAACAAAATTACCACCACACAACATACTCCAACTATTGAGAATAGATTGAATACTAGCATTAACACTGCCCTTAACAACATCATTAACAATAAGTCTTATGTCTTCTCAATTGATATCAATACTAGCATTGTAGAGACACAACTGCATACATCCAAATATACTAGTAGTTTGCAACAACAAAAAATAGCAACTCTAATCAACTTCCAAGTTAAAGCCACTAGCCAACACGATTAAATTTCTCTATTAACCCGTTAGATTAGAACATCTTTAAACAACCAGCAAAGTTTCTTTAACAATAACAGCAGTCTACATCATCTTAATGTTCTAACTATGCATCAGGGTTTAAAACTTTAAACATATAATCGGGGGTCATAAGCACTTTTAAAGCAAAGAAACAGATTCTAAACATGTACATTAACACCTTTAATCATTCTTGCTATAGAGTAATCTACAACACTAGAAGTTCATTTAATCTCAAGCTAAAGATAACAATTACATTTAATTGATTCAACTCGCAATTTAACTAAGGAGCACATCATTTCCACAAACCACATTGTTACATATTACATAACATGCTAAACAACAATTTTCACTTTTGACAAGTAATTTCAGTCAAACAAATACTTACTTTATTTGCAGCATTATTCTTTTAATACTCAACCAAAGCTCACAAAGAAGCTTGACTCTCAAAGTTGCAATGGGACATGACTCCAAAGAACAATTAAATCTTAAAGACTCCCACAGGAGGGAACCAAGCGACCAAGTAAACCTTTACGGACAAAGGCACAAAACATAAATCGACACAACTTACCCTTTTTTTTGCACACGCTTCAATAACTTCTTTTAAACTCAGAGTAAGACACACAAGAACCAAAACTATACTTTTCTTTGCAAGGCAACCAACAGAACCGGTGTCAAAGCAAAAAGGCGACCAAAAGACGCGCAACACAAAACTCTTCTTCTTTGTCTTCACCTAAAGAAGACAAAACCAAGAAACACCGAAGGGACACTCCGCGAAAATCCAATTCCAAACACTTTTGTTTTAACTTCAATCAACCAGAGCCAATAAAACCAACCGAAACCGACCGTCAGAACGATAAAGAACATCCGAAGGAATCTACCACCAATCTATTTTATTTGACTCCAGTCAACTACCCGATCTACGACAGAAAGGGTAAGCACTCCTCCTACAGGGGTTAATAATTCTTCGGTGATGGCGCTAACCGGCCACACCGTCAAACCACACCCTTACTATGAACAAAAAGAAGTGACCGAAACCCTTCAGCACCACAACCCCACTTTATCACAATACCAAGAACAATACAATCAAATCTCTCAATAACATGGCAACATACATTACCAACTTTAGCATTCAACATCAAAGCTTAAATACAACATTTAAGCGTAAGCAACGATACCTATACCCTTTTCCTACTGTGCATCCATGTGTGTCAAATTTTAGATTAGTTATACCACTTTTGCAAGTTTTAATGTTGCTATCCTATGACAAAATTTTAGTTAAAACCTAAGCCATGTTTCTAAGTTATTCCACATCACATTTTAGTTGTACCCTATAGCATGACACAAAAAAAATACACATTCCAGGACCTACAAACGCCTACGATACCAATCAGTAACACCCCGGCATTTCATATGCCCGAATGCTACCAAACATAGACTAAGCAACCTCTAAATACCACAATTACAAGTAAATTACAGCAAAGGAGCAAATGCTAATACCGAAAATTTCGGCAGCATCTCCTTTGTTTTTCCCTGAATTGAAGCAACAATAATATTAACATATCAAGATAGCATAATGAACGATAGCAATAACATGACCAATCGGAAATTCAACCTCCATACAACTAAAGATATAAGTCTATCCGTCATATGTCAAATATGGCCTAATCATTTACTCATGACAACCAACGAAGCATCAAAACCACAATTTAGTTCAGTGAATTAACCATCACAACTAAAGGAGAGAACATGTCATTGTTTATTTGTGTGATGCTAAGTGATGACTTGTGACTAGCTCCCTTTCCCGCATGCCGGTTTCATGGTACCTAAGAAAAACAACATAAACACAAGCGTGAGTTCATCACTCAGCAAGTATATTGCAATGGAACAAGAAAAATACATTCCAATACCTTCATCACCACTTTTCACATACGACATCATACACATCTCATATTCATAGTGTAAGCATATAATTGACATCATCATATATCATCATCATATAACATCCTCATATAATGCAATGCAATGCGATGCACATATCTCCTGGAAACTCATACCGGTATGGTTGAGTACACACCCGTCGGTATGCACCCTCTCCCCCCTTCCATCCCGAAGATGGAGGGTGCCTACTCCCCGCTTCCATACAACGCGGTGGATGGAATCACGATGTAGGACTTACTCATTGGCTCTCCGGAATAGTCATAACTTTCTCACCGACCTTGCCCGGACTAGTTATGACTTTCTCACCGCCCGGGCCATGTATGCAAATATGCCAACATCATAAATAACTTTGTACATTAACACATGGCATCATAACATAATAAGCATATTCATCATATCAATGGCAAACATTAAAGCATGGCATGTGAACATATCATATATTCAATTTCAACTCAACAAAACTAGCAAACTACAACCCGCTACCCATTCCAATACACTTGCCTCAACCACGGGCGACGGATTGGCGAGACGTAGAGGGCACCCCCAGGGTCACAACACCTGCACATAGGCACCACACACTCAAAATCATGCCCACAAAACAATATTCAAACACTCTTCTACCACGACTTCGCAAACTACCCGCACAACCCAAAAACTGAGGTTCTGTCCCGTCGGGACAGCAGACTTGCAACGAGCATAACTCGGGTTCTACGACCCCGAATCGATTAAACGAGTACATCCTCGCGTAGCTTAGGAAATTTCCTAACTTTTTCTAAGTATATGGAAAAACTGATTCGGACTCTAAAGTTGTTTAATCTACAAAATACCGTGATCTGTTCCAATCACGTCACAGTTTTTAACACGTTCGGTAAAACGAGCATAACTTTCAAACGGCTGCGCAGAATTGGACGTTCTTTATACCCACTGAAAGGTATTAAAATTACCTACAACTTCTTCAACAGGCGGCCGACCAAATTCCAACTCTAAAATGGCGAAAACCCAAACCCTAGGTCGACTACTCAATCTGCCCGAAACAGAGAACGTGGCAACTCTAGTTTTCTCCCAAATATACCCATGGACAGCACCACCACTTGATCTAAAAACATGAAATCGACCTCTAGAATAGCACCTAGACCCAACCCATTGATCACCCATGCCATACCTTCGCTCAACGAACGAAAACCCAACGGATCTCCTCCCGGTTCGCGCGATCTCCTTCCTTGTTTCCAAATCCACCGGATCTCCTTGTCGCGGAGCGCTCCAATGGACGGATCTGCGGGGTGGTGAGGTGGAGAACTCCCCTAGGGGCAGCAAGGGAGGTGGAGAGGGGAGGAGAGGGGTGGTGGCGCCATGGGGAAGATGGAGAGGAAGGGGAAGGGTGGAGGCGCATGGGGGGCTAGGGGGTGGCTGCTAGGGTTGGGAGAGGGAGTGGGGGGTGCACCAAGGGGTGGGGGCTAGATTTGGCTACCCAAAAGTCCCCCCCTTGGGCCCTAACCCTTCCACCGGAGGCCCAACTCAACCCCCAAGGCCCAAAGTCCCCCGGAGAGGCCAAACACCCGAAAATGGCCCAAAAACACGCTATAAACGGCATGACGTAAAGTTTTAACCTCCATTTTCATATTTTATAAAGTTTTTGACCTCAACATTCTCATTTATAAGATACGACACTCCGTGGTGTCACAGGGGTGTTGGGGGAGGCGCAAGAGGGAGGGGAGGGCGCACGGCAAGGTGGGGTGGGGGCGGCGGCTAGGAGGAGTGGAGGTGGGTGGAGGCGCATGTGGGAAGGTGGGGGCGCATGGGCCAAGGGCCTCCCACCTACGGCCCACGAGGTCCCCCGAAGCCCACGGTGCATCCCCCAAGCCCAAAATTCACCCGGAAGGCCCATCCCCCCGGAAAGCCCAAAACATGAAACCGAAGACATACCGAAATGCCAGAAACGGAAAATGACTCGTTTCGTCATCCGTGGTGTTACATTCTCCCCCCTTAACAGGATTCGACCCTGAATCCGTGACACACCACTACACAACCAGGCAAAACAAAAGATAGCTAGACTTCACATTTTATACCTGAGGTGAAAAGCTCGGGGTACTTCTCGCGCATGCGAGACTCCAACTCCCAGGTCACTTCCCTCTCAGTCTGATGTGACCACAGGACTTTGACAAACTTGAGCGTCCTGTTCTTCAACACTCGCTCCGAATTCCCCAGAATTTTCACAGGACGGGATTCAAATGTGAGGTTCTGATCGAGCACTAATGGTTCCAATGGAACCACCAACTCCGAGTCATGCAAGTACTTTCTCAACATCGATACATGGAACACATTGTGGACTTCCTGCATCGACACCGGTAGCTCCAAGCGATAAGCTAACTTACCAACTCGAGCAATGATCGGGAATGGCCCAACATATCTCGGACTGAACTTCCCTTTGGTGCCAAATCGAACCACACCCTTGGTGGGCGATACTCGCAAGAGTACACTATCACCCACCGCAAACTCTAGATCTCGCCTTCTCACATCAGCATAGCTTTTCTGTCTACTCTGAGCTGCAAGAAGGTTCTACCGTACCTCTGCCACCCAATCAACAGTCTGCTGAACCCAATCCGGTCCAAGGACCTCTCTCTCTCCCACTGCATCCCAACAAAGCGGCGATCTGCACTTCCGGCCGTAAAGCACTTCATAAGGGGCAGCCCGGATGCTGGAATGATAGCTGTTATTGTAAGCAAATTCTGCCAGAGACAAGTGATCTTCCCAGCTACCCTTCCATGCCATCACACAGGCCCTGAGCATATCCTCCAAGGTCTGAATGGTACGCTCAGACTGCCCATCTGTCTGAGGGTGAAAAGCGGTACTAAGGCGAAGCTGTGTACCCAAAGCATTCTACAAACTCTCCCAGAATTTTGAGACAAATTTCGCATCCCGATCAGAGATAATCATCTTGGGCACACCATGCAGTCTCACAATTTCCCGCACATAGATGGGAACCAACTCGCTAGCTGAATTGGTAGTGCGGATAGGAATGAAATGCGTGGACTTGCTAAGACGGTCCACCACAACCCAAACAGCATCCTTCCCTCGTGGAGTATGAGGTAGGCCAACCACAAAATCCATAGAGATGTCATCCCAAGGCCACACAGGAATCTCCAATGGGTGCAACAGACCAGCGTGGCACTTGTGTTCAGCCTTAATCTTCTGACAAATCCCACAAGATGCCACATACTTGGCAATATCAACTCTCATCCTTTTCCACCAGAAGTTCTTTTTCAAATCCCTGTACATCTTGGTCTCCCCATAATGGACTATGTACGGGGTCCGATGAGCCTCTTTCAGGATATCATCTTTTACTTGGGATTTCTGAGGTACACAAAGGCAACCCTGAAACCTCAGAGCTCCAACATCATCAATGGAAAAGTCTCCAGTCTTACCATCCTCAAGGCGTTTCCTTACCTGCTGGAGCAAATGATCATGTTGTTGTGCTTCCCACACACGCTCGGAGATTGCTGACTCAAGAATCAATTGAGTTTCAGCTTGCGCGGTCCCCGCAAAACAGTAAGAGACTCCCAATCGCTCAAAATCAGCAACAAGACAATCAATGACAGGGGGCATTGTCTTGCGACTGAGAGCGTCAGCCACCACATTTGCCTTGCCCGGATGATACTGGATTGTGAGGTCATAGTCCTTTATCAATTCTAGCCACCTCCTCTATCTCAGATTCAAATCTTTCTGGGTAAAGATGTACTTGAGGCTCTTGTGATCAGTGAAGATATCACAAGACTCGCCATACAAGTAGTGCCTCCAAATTTTCAATGCGAACACCACAGCAGCTAGCTCAAGATCATGAGAGGGATAGTTCTGCTCATGCTTTTTCAATTGCCTCGATGCATAAGCAATCACCTTGCCATCTTGCAAGAGCACACAACCAAGTCCCAAACGTGAAGCATCAGAATAGACTGTGAAGCGCCTCCCCGGCTCGGGGAGGGTAAGAACATGAGCAGTCACCAACTTCTCCTTCAAAGTGCAGAAATTGTGTTCACACTCTGCAGTCCACTGAAATTTCATCCCTTTCTGGGTCAGCTGCGAAAGCGGCTTAGCAATGATAGAGAAATCCTGCACAAAACGCGATAATACCCAATCAACCCAAGGAAACTACACACCTCTTTAACATTGGAAGGTCTCTTCTAGTCCAAAACTGCTGAGACTTTGCTAGGATCTACAGATATGCCCTTTGGATTGATGATGTGGCCAAGGAAACCCACTTCTGAAATCCAGAACTCGCACTTTTTCGACTTAGCATAGAACTGGTTCTCCCTCAATGTACCCAGCATAAGCCTCAAATGCCGCTCATGTTCTTCTTCTGATTTAGAGTAAACCAGAATATCATCGATGAACACTACCACAAAGTCATCAAGGTACTTGTGTAGCATACTGTTTATCGCCTCCATAAAGACAATAGGAGCATTAGTTAGCCCAAAAGACATAACTTTAAATTCATAGTGCCCATACCTAGTGGAGAAAGCAGTCTTTTCAATGTCCTGCTCCCTCACACGAATCTGATTGTAACCCGACTGAAGATCAATTTTGGAGAACACCTTTGCTCCCTTCAGTTGGTCAAACAGATCCTCAATGCGAGGCAATGGGTACTTGTTCTTGACGGTCACTTGATTGAGAGCGCGATAGTCAATGCACATACGCCAACTACCATCCTTCTTCGAAACGAAGAGGACGGATGCTCCCCATGGAGACACACTGCACCGAATAAAACCCTTGGCCAACAGATCTTATAATTTCTTTTTCAACTCATCTTAAAAAGGATGAGCCAAACGGTATGGAGAGATAGAAATAGGTCGAGTGCCAGGAACAAGATCAATTCGAAACTCCACACTCCTCACTGGAGGCAAACCAGGCAACTCATCAGGAAACACATCAACAAACTCCTTCACTACAGGAATCTCCTCAATTACTACTGAAGAAGATGGCTTTTCTGAAATAGCCCTAAGAACACCCAACTGCATCAAACGGCGACCAGAAAATAGACTGGCCAAAGCAAAGATGGAACTGGAGGGTATGCCACCCTAAAAAGTCAAGTCCACCCCTGACGGGGCCTGTAAGGTAACTGTCTTCCAAAAACAATAGATCTTGGCATGGTACTGATGCAACCAGTCTATGCCCAAGATGACATCAAAAAGAGCCAATTGAATCACCATAAGATTGGCAAAGAAAACCTCATCATCAATGGCAATAGTGCAACCCGGGCAAACCAAAGAACTAGCAATCAGACCCCCAGGAGAACTGACTATCACAGACTCAGAAATCCGCTGAACTCCCAACTTAGCTCTACTAGCAAACCCAGACGACACAAAAGAATAGGATGCTCCGGAATCAAATGGAACAAAGGCATCAACTGAATCCACAAGCAAAGTACCTGAAACCACCTCTGGATGCCCAGCTGACTCGGCGGTCGGCAAGGCGTACACTCCCGGTGGCGCTGGGGCAGCGGGAGCCCCGACACTCGGCTGATGCCCCAACACCGCTGGGGGCGATGGGGGTAACTGAGGAGCCATCGGCTGCGGGCACCAGTAGGCCGTCGGTGGCGCCCAAACAGAGGGCGGTGGGGGAGCAGGGGCCGCCAGCATCTCCACCGACCCCCTGGAAGACGCCGCAGGTGGGAGGAGAAGGCACCATCTCCCACTTGATGATGCTACCAGGATTCATCTGGCAGACTCGCCCCATATGGCCGGGTTTACTACAATGGTTGCAAACCCCAGACCAACCACACACCGCAGCACGGTGTCCACCACCGCACTTGAAACAGATCATGCCCTGCCCTGGCGCAGGATGAATAGCCACCCGCGAGGAAGATGGCTGGGGCGGCTTCATCTTAGCCCTTGAGGAGGAACCCTGTCCCCCTTGAACTTCTTGAAGGTGGGTTGCTGAGAAGACCCATCTCCTCCACCAAAAGTCCTCTTCTGGCCCCTGCCCAGGGCCGCTGGAACCCCTGAACCTCCAGGGTTTTGCTTATCCCTGGAGAGCTCCAACTCGAGCTCCATGCCCTTCGCCTGCTCCACCATAGAGCAGAAGTCACGAGGGACAGTTGCTCCCATGACAACTCTGAACTCCTGGTTGAGGCCCCTACGGAACCTCCTCGCCATGGTTCACAAAACCAAATTAGCAAAACTGGCTCGGTTTTCACGGTACGGCTTTCGCAAAAATAGCGCGAAAAACCGCCAAAAAACCGCCAAAAACCGAAGAGTTGAAAAATCCAAAAAATTTGAAATCAGTTCGGTTTTGGCGGTAAACCGCTGTTTTTCACGGTAAACTGCTCGGTTTTTACCAAAAACCACAAGGGTTTCACGAAAAACTAACCCGACCTCTTCGAAAACGGTTTTCAGCGGTTTTACGCGAAAAACCGCAGTTTTTGACGAAAAACCGGACATACAATTTTTTTTAGTTTTTCAAATTTTTTAATTTGTTTTTTAATTAGACCGGTTTACCAAGGGTTTTGCATCTCGAACCGGAGCGGTACGCTCAAAAACCACGGTTTTCGAGCGGTTTTTGGCGGTTTTGTGAACCCTGCTCCTCGCCTTCTCCCTATCATCCGCTGCCACAGCCGGCACGAAGCGCACCACATTGTTAAATTCTGCCTCATACTCTGCCACCGACTTCTTTCCCTGGGAAAGAGTCGTCAGAGTATGCTCCATCCTCTCCAGAAAGGACTGCGGGTAGAACTTGGCTCGGAAGCGAGCCACAAAGTCCTCCCAGGTGACCGGTCCAAGAGCGGGGATGTAACACCCCAATTTTTGCCTTTCATGAAATTAAAATACTATTTTGCACATTTGGGAATTTTTGGAATTTTCTGGAATTTATTTGGATTTATTTGGAATTTATTTGAATTTATTCCATTTTGAAATAATTAAAGAATTTAATTTTTCAAATAAAATTTTGTTGGAAATATTTTATTTGAGTCCCAAATACCCTAAAATATTTTCCATAATTTTTCTGGAATTTTTCTGAGTCTTTTGCTATTTTTAATGAATTAAATGAATTACTGGAAATTATTTTAAATATTAAATCGCAGGAAAAATCAACTCGGGTCGAGTACTGTTCATCCGATCGAGTCGGAACCCGAGTCGGACTCGAGTCCGACCCGAGCCACGTGACTCGAACAAACCCGCTCCTAACCCTATTCGATCCCGACCGTTGGATCGGGATCCAACGGTCCGGATTGGACCGCACCGGTTCGAGCCCGAGTCCGGTTGGACCCGTTCGCGCGCAAGCAATCGTAGCCGCTCATCGCGACACGTGGACGGCTGCTAGCCTTCGTCTCCGCCCGTGTCCGGATCGGACTGCGCCGCCGCGTCCTCCGCCGCATCCGTTAGGGTTACGGATTGAGCGCGGAAGCCGAGGTTATTTAAAGCCCGGGTCCTGCCCCGAGGACCGCCTTGACCCCGCGCTGCTTTTGCCCTAGCTCGCTAAACCCTAGCCGCCGCCGCTTGCCCGGGATTGCTCGCCGTAGTTGCTTAGGACCTTGCTTTGGTTTTCCTCACCTTCCGCCGCCGTCCGCCGTCGCCCGAGAAGAAGGAGGCCAGATCCGGGATCCCCGAGCCAGGGCGATTCGATCGTGACCACGCACGTCGCCGGAGGAGCCCCGTAGCGCCGCGCCCTTGGTCGTCGTCCCCGTCTTCGGTGCACTCCGCTCCACCGTGCGCCATCGCCGCCCCGCGAGCTCCGTGAACCGTCCGATCCAGATCCAACGTCCCAGATCACGCCACGTCACCGTCGGTGAGATCCCAATCCAAAACTCCAAGATCCAATCTTAACCGTCCGATCTAGATCCAACGATCCAGATCAAACGCGTTAACCCAAACGCGTGAGTCCAGATCTAATCTGGGCCGTTGATTTTCAAATCAACGGCCGAGATTGCGCCACGTGTCTGGAAGCCTGACCACCGCAGTCAGAGCACCCGTGCGTGTGACGCTGACACGCCGGGCCCGCGTGTCAGCGACGCAACCCAAACCGCACCATGACGTCACGCTGACATCATGGCGGGCCCGCACATCAGTGGCCACCCCAGCCGTGTAGTGACGTCAGCGATGACGCTACCGATGGTCCCACCTGCCAAGACCGCTGGTCGAGCCCCGCTGACGTCAGCAATGACGTCACCCGAGGGGACCCACCTGTCAGTGACACGTGGAGCCGTGGACCGAGTCCACGGTAGACCCGAGCCGAGCGTGGACCGAGTCCATGAACCGGCTGACGTCAGCCGCCCAATCAGGGGCTGCCACGTGTCCAGGCTGACGCAATAATTAATTTCCGAAAAAGAAAATAATTTATTAATTAGAAATAATGATTTCAGATTTTGATTCAAACTTCAAACGCTTATAACTTTTGCGTTTCAACTCCGATTTGAGTGATTCAAATTTCTAAATTTGTATAAAATTGAGATCTACCTAATTATGAATTTTATTTAATTTTTGGACTAAAATTTTTCTCTGTAAAATTATTTAATTGATTATTTAAACTTCAAAATGCTATAACTTTTGCATTTTAACTCCGAATTTGACGATTGCAGTTTCTAAAAAATCATAAAATTATGCTCTCTCTGTGTATGGACTTTATTTGGATGTTTGGATGTTTTTGTCTACTGTTTTATTCATTGGTTGCTATTTGCACGCTTTACGAGTAGACGTTGAAGTGCCGGAAGGATTCGAAGGAGAAGTATTGACTCAGGATCCAACTCAAGACCAAGAACAAGTACTTTTTGAAGGCAAGTTGTGCTTTGACCATGTTGATCCTATTTTGAAACCTATTTTGATTTAACCTATTGCATTCTAGTTCAATTAGAAAATACTTTATTTAAATATGGGGAATTAGATAAATACCAAATTGCTGTATGACACCTTGATTACTTAAGTATGTGCCATGACCCCTTGTCACCCTAGTTGTGGTTTACTAGTTGGACATTATTAAATTTCCAACATGGGTTTTAGACCGTTGTAGTATATGGCTTAGACCTGCTACGTGCTCATGACATGATTTTGGACAATCAAACGTTAATATTGACTTAATGATATATTGAACGTGTTTTGGAAAGGTATCATGTGATGTTGATGGCACGTGGTGCATGGTAATCAACTGGGGTTTGATAAATGGTTTTTCGACCGGGGCATGTGGCAAGAATGATCAGGTGGGCCAGTTGTGGCATTGGGAATGTTGGTTTGGTTCTTCGGGTAATCTTGCCCTGGTCACCCTAAGGACTTCACCTTGCAAGCCTTTGAACTGGGTCTAACGTGCAACCACATGTCTATAATGGGACGGACCTAGTTGACTAAGTTGCTAATAACGTACCTGTGGGACCTCAGGAGGTCAACTACACCCTTTGTGTAAGTTGTACGGGGAGCGCATCGGGCCGAGGCCAGTACCCATCTAACGGTTGGTTGGCCTAAACTTCGCCTTAGCTAAGGGAAGGGTTAGTGTGCAACAACCGGGGAGGACCACTTGTATTGTTAGAAGTTTCCGAAAGACTTTGTTACGGGAACTCGCCTTTGTGGTGTTTGACTGTATCTTGTGGGTAAAGTGCATAACCTCTGCAGAGTGTATAATCTATTCGAATAGCCGTGTCCGCGGTATTGGACATCGCTCGGGAATTACAGTCAAGGGTTAGACTTTCTCAAAAATAACTTGGACTTGAAAGGTTGGGTTTGATCAATAATGATGTTGATGGAAATGTGGATTAGGATGGGAAAGATGTTTATTGAACTCCTTGAAAAGTTATTTATGTTTTACGTGTTTCTACTGCTTTCGAATCTACTTATGCTACTTGTCAAATGCTGGTTTACTGCAAATATACCTTGAGCTATTCCTTTGTATCAAGCCATGCATATAGTATATTAGCTTGCATTTTGTGCATGACTTGCTGAGTACCAAGTACTCACCCTTGCCACAATACAACACCAGTTGAAGAGGAGACTACACCAGCTTTGGAGGAGGAGCTCCACGAGGAACCGTCTACTTAGGGAGCGAGCCCAGTCAGTTGCCTGTGGTATACTGGATGGCGCCACGAAGTTATCTTATTTTTTTCCGCTGCTATTATTTCTCTCTTAATAAGTTTCACCCTGCGAGGCGTATATTTGTAACTTGAACATAAGGTCGAGCAACCAGTTTGACTATTTAATTAAAGTACTTTATTAGTATCGAGTGGTATGATTGTGATATTTACCGATGTTAAGACTGTGTGCACTAGCGCGTTCCTGGACTAGTGCTGAATACACAGAGGGTCCGGATTTGCAAATTCGGGTCCCGACAGGGGACCCTAGCAGCAAGAACCCCCTCCTACCAGATATCCGCTTGGCCCTTCAGCTGAAAGGCCACAAAGCGAGCTCTTTGGACCGAGGTCAACTCCAGAACCTCAAACTCCTGCTCCATGTAACGCAGCCAATCTGCGGACTGGACCGGCGTGCCCGCTCCATCAAAAGTATCCAGGCGGAGGGACATCCTCTCACGGAGACTCATCTGCGGCTCCGGCACAGCGGGGACGACTACTGGGGCCGTTGCAGGGGGAGGCACAACAGCAGGGGCTGCCTGCACCTGCTGGCGCAGCACCTGAACCTCCCATTGCAGTGCCTGCAACAAGGCCGCAGTGGCGGCTGGCACCTCAGCCCCTGACTGTGCCGCCGGGTTCTCCTCTGGCGCTGGCCCATGAGCGTTGAACGAAGCGCTTCCCTCAGCAACAGACTCAGCAACTCCCGAAGATGGGTGACTCCCACCTCGACCCTGGCCTCCCCAGCCACGGTAACCACGGCCTCTACCCCTCGGCATGGCTGCTACATTCACACAACCATATAATCACACAATCATAAGCACAACATCAATATAAACAAGAGCAAGGATCAAACATCAACATATACATAGTCTCCATCGAGTAAACAAACGCGATGCAATGATGAACCAAAACCTAGCCAACAGGCACCTCCGAATCGGGTGCTTATGAGGTTCAGACGGGGGGCTTTCGGGGCAATCACCGGAGGAAGAAAGAAGATCGGAGTGCCGGTGAAGCTCAGAAGGACGGGGACGCACAGATTTACCCAGGTTCGGGCCCTCCGAAGAGTAACAGCCCTAGTCCTGCTTCTCTTGCTATTGCTTGTCTTGTGGAATATGAACTGGAATCCTAACTTGAGAAAACGGAACCTACCATCCATGGATCGAACCTCCTCTCCCATGCACCCCGGATCCCTTTTATACTTGGGCCGACGGGGGTGCATGAGAGGCTTACACTGCAAGCCAAACTCATTACACTGCCACGGGTGTATTAAATGCGCCCGTCACTGTCCTTACACCTTATTTAATGCCTGCCGCGCTGCCACACCTCGCCTCGGCCCCACGCCCACCAACGCCGCTGCTTTCGTCGAGGGTGAAGTGTCCGCCGTGACGTCACCTGTAATTATTACGCGCTGGGAAGGCGCGCCACCATATCAGAGTTCACGCTTGGCCTTTAATGCGCATGACTAGCATTAAATGCCCTTGACCCTGGCAACGCCGCCTCGGGGGTGGTGCACCAGTGGCGTAGCCCGTACGCCACCTGTCCACCGGCGACCACCTCACTGGCGCCGGTCGCGCTCGCCGCCATCTCGCCCACTGGCGACCACTTTACTGGTCGCCCAGTGGCACGGCCTGATCGCAACCTGTCCACTGGGCGACCACCTTACTGGGCGCCCAGTGGTGTGGCCTGATCGCCACCTGCCCACTGGGCGACCATTTACCGGGCGCCGATGGCGTGGCTCGACGCCACCGCCCACCGGGCGACCACCTTGCGTATACGCCGCCGCAGTTAGCCGGGGCCCGACGCCTGCCGCCGGCGACCGCGTTAACTACGGGTGAGCGGGCACCCTGGTGTAGAATACGTCGACAGTAGCCCCCGGGCCCACCCTGCAGCGTCTTCTGTTCTTTGACCTTCCTTTTTCCTTTCTCTCTCTCTTCCTTAAATGACCTTCGGGGAACTGCTCAGTCTCCCGGGTGGGGCCCCTTAAATGCCCACGCGCCCCGTAGCTTTAAAGATCTTCCGGCTTCTTCGGTTCCCGAGGCGGGGTGCGCAGCTATTCCCGCCTCGTAACAGTCGCACGACCCTTGGGATCCCCCACTTTTATGGGGTTTTCAAGCTTCCCCTTTCGAACCGCCGTGCCTTTTCAGTTTTCCCGCTACGCTTTCCCTCGCCTCCTTATAAAGAGGCCGGCCATGGGGGGGAGCGGTTATTGTCCTTTCAAACTCCTTTCGCTCTGTCTTTTCTCGCCACCTTAGAGCCCCTTGCTTCTTCTTTTTCGACGCGCTCCTGTGCTTTTCTACACCCGATGGCCCCTCCGACTCCGGCCCCAGTTCTACCTCCTTCGACCGTCGAAGAGGAGGGCGCCGCCCAGCTTTCCAGGCACATCTCCAGGGGCACCCTCCGCGTCCGTTGCCAGCCCGGGGAGGTGGTTTTCTTCAGGTGGCAGCTGGTAGCCGGCCTGGTGCCACCAGTGTCCGACTTCTACCTCTCCGTCCTCAACTTCTACGCCATTCATCACATCCATCTTCCTCCCAACTCCATCATTCTTCTTGCTGTCTTCGCTCACTTCTGCGAGATGTTCGTAGGAGTGCTTCCCAACCTCCTTCTTTTCCGCTTCTTTTACGCCCTTCGCCCTGCCAAGGCCCCCATCCCTGTCTCCGGGGGCTGCCACCTGCGGCTCAGAGACAGGGTCGCATCGCGTTACATCCCGTTGGACAGCAGGTCCAACTGGAGGGCGTGGCGCGACAAGTGGGTGTACATCACGGACGACAGCGGCATCGAGGTGCTGGAGCTTCTGACCGGGCCACCGGTCAGCAACCCCAACTGGGGGGCTCACGTCAGTGAGACGCCTGAGCTTCTGGCGATGCTGGCCCGCACCGAACAGCTGGTGGCGGCGGGTCTAACAGGGAGCATGGTCGTCCGGGACTTCATTTTCCGGAGGATTAGCCCTCTGCGTCGTCGCGTCCGCCCGGCCTGGCAGTACCTGGGTCAGGATGATGGGATCCGGACGATCCCTGGAGGTAGGCAGCTACATCTGAATCGCCCCTTTTCCTCGTTCTTTTTCCTTCTAGTTCCCATGGATTCTGACGACACTTTTTTCTTCTTTCTTTTGTTAGCCGCTGGGAACCTGACCCCGAACCTGATTGACGCGTGGATGGGATAGCTGGGCTTGGCCAGCGCCGTCCCGCCATTCCCGGAGGGCGCGCTCCCACTATGCCATTTAGAGCCCAGGGAGCGCGCGCTGATCGTCCGGGCAATGCCGAAGATGGATGCCATGGGGACGCCTGACACTACCGCACACCAGGCGCCCCTGACGATCCGAGACCCCCCTCCCGCCGGCGATCAGGGGAGGGGCGACCAGGGTAGGCGCCGACGTCCTGCCGATGACGACACCACCAGCGGGCCTTCCCAAAGACCCCGCCTCTCGGCGGGCAGCACTGTGCCTTCGCCTGTGTTGCTAGGCTTGACCGGGGCGGGGTCCTCCACCGCCGTCGCGGGGAGTTCTTCTGCTGCCGCGGCAGGCTCCTCAACGGCAGCGAGGGGTCTGTCGGCCAGCGCGGCCTCTTCCTCCCTCGTCTCCGCTGAGGTGGTGATACTGGACCCTCCGACGCCGATTCTGGGAACGACGCTGCCGCCGCCGCCGGTTCCGACAACGCTACGGCCGCCGCCGCCGCCACCGCCACCACCAGTGGCGGCGTTTCTTCCTCCTCCGCCGCCGGTTCCGGTCCTCAGGCCGCCGGGACCGGTGCCGCCAGTAGCGCGCGGAGGACTGTTCCTTGCCCCGGGTGTGCCCCGCTTCCGGGGGCCGCCACCTAGGTAATTATTCACAAACGCACATGCAAAAATATAGTCAAAAATCTCCAAATGGCATCTTACCGTCATCTTTTCCTTCTCTCAGGGTGCCCACTCCAGGCGTCCTTGCCGCGTAGGCCGGGAATGATCGCCATTGGGTGCTGTTCCTCAGGGCGGGCAGCTTGAGGAGGGCGACCCCCATGTGGTCATCCCGCCAGTCGCCGCTGCTCAGGCCCCGGGCCCGGTGGACCCTTTGCCCACCCCGGAGCCCCCCGCCACCTCCGTTCCTTCGGCAGACGCGGATGCTCTGCTGGCAGCTCTTAGCGAGCTCTACTCCAGCACGAGCAGCCGTCTGGCGACAAGCAAGGAACGGCTGACGGAGGCGGGGATCCAGATTAACCGCCTTCGCAAGGAGGTGGAGGACTCCCGCGGACGGAGTTTGGCCGGAGCCTGCATTTCTTGAGGAAGCGAGAGCGATGGGAAGCAGAGCGCGCGGTGCAGAAAGCTCTCGCGGAGTTGGATGCGGAGAAGGTCGACCGAATTCGGTCGGAGGCGGACACGCTGGAGATGCTGCGTCACGCCTTTGACCGAACGGTGGCCAGCCTAGCCCCCCTAGGGTTGGTGCAACCGCCTCCGCGGGAGCAGAAGTCGCCGCACTATGCATTCTGCTTCGGCCGTATCGCGGACTTCCTCACGCACTTTCCCGCTGCCCTGACCGCCCGGTCCGCTCAGGAGGGCGCGATTAGCGGCGACGCCACTGGCGAAATCACGTGTTGGCTCTTTGTGCGGCCAGCGATGCCAACTTCGATCCCATGGCCACCTTCTAGGGGATCGAAGGCGACTGGGCGCAGGCGGAGGAGCGGGTCCAAGATGCCGCCGAACATGTTGCCGCACAGCTGGAGATGGAGAACCCCCAACTGGAGGCAGCCACAGAAGACGTGGCGATGAGGCCGACGCGTTGGCGATTCTTTGAAGACGTATGGCTGCAGAGGCGGTAGCGGAGGACGAGGAGGAGCCGCCAGTAGCGTAGTCCCCCCTTTCTTCTTTTTTTTGTTTCCGCCTGTAAGATACTTGACGCAAATTAATTTAAGATGAAACTGAAGAACAAGCTCGTCATTATGTCACCCGGGGTCTATTTTTTACTTTTGCTCCACTGGTTCCGAACGAACAAGAGCATGACCGCCTAATGACTTAAGGGTTTGCGCCGGGGAGTCACTTCCTTCGAACCCCTTGACTTAGCAAAATTTTGCCTCCCAGGTAGCCCATAGGGAGCGAACACTTAGTGAGTCATGACCCCCATGGGGACACCCGGAGTGTCATGACCGTGTGGATCGTGGCCGAACTAGTCCGATCGCTTACCCTCAGACGCCGTTCTCACTTAGTGGTTCCGCCTTTGCTACTGGGTTTTTGCAAGGCCACAGGGTACCAAGGGGGAGTGCCGTGGCACTACCCAACAGTGGGCAAGAGACCGAAAAGAGGGTAGGGAGAACAACTTCTTTGGACAAAGAAAGCGAATATTCAATTTCAAATATAAGGCCTTCCCCGACCAGCTGTGGAGAGGAAGACACATTCCGGCTGGTCGGGGAACAGAGCCTGGGACTTACAACCGGTCAAGGGTAGAACTTGCGCAGGTTTTCTATGTGCAGGAGTTCGCTTGACTCTTCGCCGTCTTCAGTGGCCAGCCTAACCGCCCCGGGACGAGAGACTGAGACCACTTTGAAGGGTCCCTCCCACTAGGGAGACAGCTTATGCGACCCGGCATGCGACTAGATCCTTCGCAAGACCAAGTCGCCCACTGCCAGTGTTCTCTCGTTGACCCGGGAGGTGTGGTACCGCCTGAGACTTTGCTGGTATCGCACGGCGCGCAGGGCCGCCCGGTCCTGCGCCTCTTCCAGGAGATTAACGTCATCCCGGCGCAGATCCTCTTGATCCTCCTCTGCGAACGCCGCGACGCGTGGTGATCCCAGCTCTAGCTCCGAAGGGAGAACGGCTTCCGCGCCGTAGACCAGGAAGAAGGGGGTTTCCCCGGTGGCCCGGCTAGGAGTGGTGCGAAGCGACCACAACATCGCCGGGAGCTCTTCGGTACACCGGGTCCCACGCTTGTGGAGTCGATCGAACGCCCGGGTCTTGAGGCCCTTTAGCACCAGCGCATTGGCCCGCTCGACTTGTCCGTTGCTCCTCGAATGGGCGACCGAGGCAAAGCAGACCTTGGTACCTATCTCTTCGCAGAAGTCCTGGAAGGCCGAGCTGGTGAACTGTGTGCCGTTGTCAGTGATGATGCGGTTGGCGACTCCGAAGCGGGTGAAGATCCCTTGCATGAATTTGACTACAGCCGCGGCGGTAATGGTTCTTACCACCTCGGCCTCCACCCACTTAGTGAATTTGTCGATAGCTACGAACAGGTGGGTGTAGCCCCCTGTGGCCCGCGGAGCAGGGCTCAGATATCCAGCCCTGCATCGCCGAAGGGCCATGAGAGCGGGATGGTTTGCAGGGCTTGGGCTGGTTGGTGAATTTTCTTGGCGTGGAATTGGCACGCCTCGCACCTCCTCACCAGCTCGCAAGCATCCTGGAGGGCGGTCGGCCAATAGAACCCTTGGCAGAAGGCCTTTCCCGCCATTGTTCGATCGGACACATGGCTCCTGCACACTCCTCCATGGATATCAGAGAGCAACATGCTCCCCTCTTCCCGAGTGATGCACTTCAGAAGAATTCCGTTTCTACCCCGGCGGCACAGGTCCCCGCCCACCAGGGTATAGCACTTGGCCTTTCGTGCTATCTTCTCTGCTGACGTGTGGGGGCTCCGGAATCAGATTAGCGTTGCAGGTCATTACTGTTGCATCGGTCAGAAGATTTATGCAACCCGTAACGTCTCCTGACCGCTAAACTAACTCTGTACTCGGATTGGGGCAAATTAATCGGCAAAACTCGTGAGGAGTGTACATGCCAACTGATTGATCCCAACTCGAGCTACCCGCAACCGCATGCATTGTATCGTTCCTGGATCAAGAGCTCCAAGCATACCCATGCGTTGTCATACAAGACAGGTCTCAACTATGCAAGAGTAATTATATTACACATGAAAGGTAACGTTATTACAATAGTTTAACTTTACAAGTCACGGCTTACAGCCGAAACGAGTCCAAAAGAAACACCAGCACCAGCGGAAACTCCAAAAGAAGAACACGCAGTGTGCCTCCACCCTCAGGCAACTGACTGAAAGGAAACCCAGCTAAGCCCCAGCGGAATCGTCAGCGTCATCAGCGAACTGCGACTCGTTTGGAACATCTGCATCAATACCTGCTTCTTCTCCTTCTGACCAAAGTCCGTTAGAGCAAACGGTGAGTACACGTTTGTACTCGCAAGACTTTAGTGTATGGAATGTATACATATAAAATGTAGGTGAAATCAATGAATAATAGGTTACTACACTAGTCTTTTTGAGCACAAAGCAGATTGTGCTTTCAATATGATAATAGATTCACATTCGTATTTTTTCAAAAGAAGCTGAAGAAAACATTTCAAACCATTAATAATAGATAAACCATTAACCAAATCAACCATCCAACCATTCCTTTCACCAAAACAACCAACCACCTGCACCTTATCCGAACCCAAAATCCAAACACACACCCGACCAACACAGTCTAACCTCGAAACCCATTTTCCCATAAGTCAACCCAGACCCAACATCTATACTTGATAATACACTCCAAGCTACTCGTGACCGTGAGCACGGCTAATCGATTAGTTTATTTATCTCTGCAGAGACTGTACACTGTACCCACATGACACGTTCTAGCAATCATGTCATCCATGCCTCGCGATACCGAAGTACCCGATTTGCTAGACAGTGACGGAACCTTTCGAGAGATTGGACTTCTAATCCTGCACCGGCCCGGTAACGTGCATTCCTAACTACAGCCACAGAGGCCGCCAGTGGTTCCCATAGACACCTACTAGCCCATGACCTCCCTGTAGTAGGCATTACCGTTGTATTGGGTAAACTTTCCTTCGATGCCTCGACAAGAAAGTCCCTAGAATGCACCGACACCACAAGTGCATCCAATCCTCTTTGCCCTCCAATAATGCAGGGTCAGATCCCTTTTCCCCGTACTAGGCTGAGGCCATCCCACACTGGCACATGTGGTTGCACGTATTACACCCAGTAAATAGCACCAAGTTCGGTCCTTAGGGTGACTCAGGCGAGATCTTCCAAACCCACTTGCTATGGCCACAGAGGATCGACTCTAGCGGCCCCGCCGAGCACACACTAGCCTTCAACCTCCCCATAGCAAGGGACCCACTGAGACCAAACCACTCCAAACCAGCCAACGGCCTGACAACCAATCCGAACCTGAAACCAGCCTACCAACCGGAACCACTGCCCGGCCAAATACCACCAACTCCGAACCACCAAACATCTCGCCCGGTCTAAACTCTCCAAGTTTTTCCATTTTACTCACGCAACCATTCCCCTTTTTCCACAAAACCCCATATCCACTGATTCCAACCTGACACCAATCACCTATCCTAATAGTTCCAGGAGTTTATGAATAAGAACGTCATGATCTCCTGCAACCAATTCTACTGCTGAGCTAAGCATATGTGACTATTATTCTTTAATACCCTCTGACACTTACTAACATGTCTAAGTTATTCCTAAGTTTATCAAGGATTGCATATTCGGATTAAATTGAGGTAATCCAACAATTTTTGGTTTAACTACTGCTTCCCACAAATTATCACTTTTAATAAACTTATGAGCATGCATAATAGTTTTGGCAATCAAAAATAAGAATTTGCAAATATGGGATTCAAAATGGTCAAGGAGGTGCTTGCATGTTTGCTCTTCGGTGAAATCGGTCTCCGGGACGTAGTCGGGATCGTCGGCAACGTTCGAAGTGTCTACGTCTACACAAAAAGCAACGAGACCAAAATCATCTATCAAAATAGGCAAGGAAGCAATCAAAATCCAAAAAGAAGCGAAAACGGAAAACAAGAACCTAGACGGAAAAGAGATTCTAAACTTTCTCCCAGAGGCCACAAAGCATCGCCGGGGCGATAGTGCCGCTCTGGCGGCGATCAGACTCTTGTAGCGCGGTAGTGCCACTGGCTGGGAATCGAAAAGGGTTGCTCTCTGGAAAATAACTACCGGCGTTCTAAACCCGGTAGTGCCGGACCCTCCGGCAGTACCGCCCTCACCCAGCGGTAGTGCCGGTCACTTCGAGACCAAAATCCAAAAATTGAGATTCTGCGCACTAGCCCCCGGAACTTCGACGTAAGTGCATGGATAGGTTCCTGGGGACCCATGGGACTTATTCACGCAGGTTTTGTCAAGTTCCGAGCTCGTTCGCTCAAAATCTCACTTTTCGGATCCTTTCTCTCCCGATACCGGCGCGAAAATGGATTTCGACCCAGAGGGTGTCAAAACTCGAGTTTCTTCGCGGCAATGGGTTCTCTACTACTCTAGGGACTTAAGTGCTCTAGACTTGCGAGCTTTGGGACTTCGGAACTCGGAATCGCTCCGAATGCCCAAAGTGCAACTTTTGCAAATCCTACGGAAAACGGATTTCGCAACATGCGCACTAGGCCCGCTAGATCACTAAGGTCCTACGTGATCTAACTACTGACTAGAACCTCCGCAATACGCTATTCGACTTCTACTACCCGAAAACCTAAATATACTTTTCGAATCCAACTTTCGTCCTGAATCAAGTTCAAACTCGATTCTCCCACAAGAAACGACTTACGAGGCTCTAAGAAAACATCCGCAGGTCATTTCCCCGACTTCCCGGAGTTAGGGTTCCGAGAGGAAGGACTCCGGAAACTTCAGAAATGACTCCTTGCAGCGAATGAGTCCAACGAAGCGTAGATCAGGGTTACAGAAACTACTCGATCACGCGGAAGGATTTTTCTACCCTTGACCTAGGTTTAATTACTTGGAAAACGACTATGCACCACAAAACTAGGGTTTCTAGAGTTTAACTAGGACGTAAAGAACGATTACAAGCCAAGGAAGAGCTAGGGCTTGCATCTGCACCAAGGGTTTAGGTTTAGCTTCCAGCCCTACCTCTTGTGGAGCTCCTTGACAGCTTAGAGACGCTTCTCCACCCTTGCTCCTGCTCCCACACAGCCTCCTGGAGCTTCAACCGGCTGGAGATGGCGAGGAGGAGGAGGAAGCTCCAATGGAGAGAGAGGAAGGAGAGGAGAGGAAGAAGGAGGAGGAGAGGAGGAGAAATGAGAGAGGAGAGGGAGAGGAGGTGCTCCCTGGTGCTCTTAAAGGCTGAGACGTGCACGCATACCGAGGCAAAGAGATAAACACGAGCAGAGGACCAAAACTTGTCGCTCGGCCGGGCAAGCAGATCTGCGCCGGAAAGGCTGGCAGTCTTGCTGCTCGGCAGAGTAATCTGCAGAGCAAAAGTGCTGTGATACTTGCCGCCCACAGGTAAAACTCGGAATTTTACAGTTTTCGCGATGGTTCTCCAATCAACTAACTTGAGGACTATTGGAATAGGTTCGAGGGGTCCTAATAAAGGTTTTAAAACTTAGGTTTGGGATCTAGCTCTCACGATTTTAAATTTCACCCGATTTCGGATTCTGAGACTCCAATCGGGGAAAACGATCAAACGAAACGACAAAACCGAATTCAAGGGCAAATAACTCCAAATTCAAACTGGAAACTTTACAGAGCACTAATCCACACTTAGTTATCCTAATTAAGCTTAATTACAAACACGGGCGTTACAATCCTACCCCCCTTGGAATAATTTCGTCCTCGAGATTAGCTAGGCTTTGCAAAGAAAGAGGGAAACTCAATTCTAAGACGATCTTCTCGTTCCCAAGTAGCTTCGTCTTGGGTATGATTACTCCACTGGACCTTGAGCATTCTGATGACTTGATTGCGAGTAAGGCGCTCAGCTTCTTCAAGTACTTGGATCGGATGCTCGAGATACGATAGATCAGGCTGAAGATCAATCGTTTCCAATGGGGTAAGTTCTGTGGGCTTCCGAAGACATTTCTTCAGCTGCGATACGTGGAATACATCATGTACCTCGGAAAGCTGAGGGGGAAGTTCAATCTGATAAGCAACTTCACCTTTCCTCGCAAGAATGCGGTACGGTCCGACGTAACGCGGCGCTAATTTCCCACGAACTTGAAAACGACGAGTGCCACGTAGCGGCGACACTTTGAGATAGACGAAATCGTCTACATCAAAACTTAGCTCGCGGCGACGAGTATCAGCGTAACTTTTCTGCCTCGACTGAGCTTCCTTTAGTCGGTCTCGAATCAACTTGACATGATCTTCTGCTTCTTGGATTACATCAGGACCGAAGAATTGTCTTTCGCCGACTTCAGACCAGAACAGAGGTATCCTGCACTTTCTTCCGTAAAGTGCTTCGAACGGCGACATCTGGAGACTTTCCTGATAGCTATTGTTGTAGGAGGATTCAGCAAAAGCTAAACATTTTTCCCACTTTGCGTTGTAAGCTAACACACAAGCTCTCAGCATATCCTCCAAGACTTGGTTAGTTCTTTCAGTTTGGCCATCGGTCTGAGGATGGTACGCTGTGCTGAAAAACAACTTAGTACCAAGGAGTTCATGCAGATTTTTCCAGAATCGCGACGTGAATTGGGTCCCACGGTCTGACACAATGACCTTAGGAACACCATGCAGTCGGACTATGTGATTCAGGTAAAGTTCTGCAAGTTTAGGCCCATTATAGGTGGTATGGACTGGAATAAAATGGGCCACTTTGGACAATCGATCCACGATTACCCAAATAGAATCATGACCACCTGATGATTTCGGCAGACCAGTGATAAAATCCATGCCGACTTCATCCCATTTCCACTCTGGATTTTTTAAAGGCTGGAGCAATCCCGCAGGGCGTTGATGCTCTGCCTTCACTCGCTGACACACATCGCAAATAGCGACAAATTCAGCGATCTCCTTTTTCATACCAGGCCACCAGAAACTTACACGGATATCCTGGTACATTTTCCTACTTCCAGGGTGGATCAAAAGAGGAGTATTGTGAGCTTCCTTCAAGATCAATTGTTTGATCTCTTGGTCATTCGGAACGTACAATCGCCGTCCACGCATGACCATCCCATCCGCTCTTTCCAAAAACTCCGAAAGCGCGCTTTCCTTCAAGCTGCGCTTAATTTCAGCCACTTTCTCATCAACGATTTGCGCGGCTAGAATTTGGGACTCAAGAGTGGGCTCTAAGGTTAGGGCTGCCACAAACCCTTCTTGAACCACTTCTAGGTTGAGCCTCCGAAACTCATCCATCAGTTGAGGTTGACTAACAAAAGTCGATGCACTAATGGCGTGCTGTTTGCGACTGAGGGCATCTGCAACCACATTAGCTTTGCCTGGATGATAATGAATTCCCAGATCAAAATCCTTGATCAGTTCCAACCATCTGCGCTGCCTCAAGTTCAGATCTGGTTGGGTGAAGAAATATTTCAGGCTCTTGTGATCGGTAAATATCTCACATCTGTTTCCAATGAGATAATGATGCCACAGTTTTAGAGCATGAATGACTGCTGCCAATTCCAAATCGTGGGTTGGATAGTTGGCTTCGTGAGGTTTCAGTTGTCGTGAAGCGTAAGCTACCACCTTGCCGTCTTGCATCAGCACACAACCGAGACCCTGACGCGAAGCATCACAGAAAACATCAAAGCTCTTATGTATGTCTGGCAAAACAAGAATTGGGGCAGAGGTAAGTCTTCGCTTCAATTCTTGAAAACTTGCCTCACAAGTTGATGACCACTCAAATTTTTTTTCTTTTTTGAGTAGCTCTGTCAATGGTTTAGCGACTTTGGAGAAGTTCTCGATGAACCGTCGGTAGTAACCGGCAAGACCGAGGAAACTTTGGATCTCAGGAACAGTCCGTGGCTGCTCCCAAGCAATTACATCCTGCACCTTACTTGGATCAACTGCAACTCCACCTCCAGAAAGAACATGCCCTAAGAATGCAACTTCTTTGAGCCAGAACTCACACTTACTGAATTTTGCGTAAAGCTGGTGCTCGCGGAGTTTGTCGAGCACGAACCGCAGATGGAGCTCATGCGTTTCTTCACTTCTGGAGTAGATGAGGATGTCATCAATGAACACCACCACGAATTTGTCCAGGTATTCCATGAATACCCTGTTCATGAGGTTCATGAAAGTGGCAGGGGCATTGGTAAGACCAAAGGAAACCATCAGATACTGCATAATCCGTGAACGAGTAGTAAACGCAGCTTTTACGAATGTCCTCCTGGCCGGATTTTGAGTTGGAAGTACCCAAGCCTCAAATCGATTTTGGAAAAGATCTAAGCCCCGCTTCGCTTGATCAAACAGATCATCGATCCGCGGAAGGGGATACTTATTCTTAATGGTGATTTCGTTCCAGCGAGCGATAGTCACACATCACGAAAGGCTGCCCGTCCTTCTTCTTAACGAAGAGCAACCGACTACCCCATGGCGAAGAGCTAGGACGGATAAAACCCTTTGCTAGCTGCTCCTTGAGTTGCTTCTTGAGTTCGATCAACTCATCCGAGGGCATCCGGTAAGGGCGCTTGGATATTGGTGCTGTTCCAGGTAGCAAATCTATAATGAACTCCAAGTCTCTGTCTGGAGGCAATCCCGGCAATTCTTCAGGAAAAACATCGAGATACTCATAGACAACCGGTACTTGTCCCATCTCAAGAATAGACAAGGAATGAAAAGAGGGTTTTTGCACCGATAACGGGCTGGAGTTAAATTTGACTTGGATGCCATCTAGATTCACCAAGGAAATAGAACGTTCGGCACAATCGATGCGTCCTTGGTTCTTAGATAACCAATCCATCCCTAGGATTACATTAAGTCCAGGTGTATCAATCTGAATCAGATCTCCACTAAATCGCACTCCTTCAATCACAATCGGGACTCCTAGGCAAATATACTAAGCCCGAAGGACTGAGCCAGGGGAATGAACTAACATGTAATTGCCTAGCAAACTAGTCTTAATCCCTTGATCCTTAACGAACCTTGAAGACACAAAGGAATGGGAAGCTCCCGAATCAAACAAAACCACAGTAGGAGCTGAATGCACAAGAAACAAACCGAGGACCACATCTGGTGCATTACTTGCTTCCTCCGTTGTTACCAAATTAAGACGACCCTGAGCAGGACTCTGCGCAGAACGAGAACCCACTCGGCCAACCTGATGACCACCACGTCCACTAACAGGAGCTTGAGGATGAACCGGAGCGCTTTGAGCTGAAGGGCGAGTCGGTAGGGGTCGACGATGAGGGCAAACATTGGCAAAATGGCCAACCTGTCCACATGCAAAGCATGAAAGCGGCGTCCCCCTTTGTTGTCCTCCTTGCATCTGCCCACCGCGGTTATAGGATTGAACCGCAGATTGAGAGGCACGAGGAACAGGTCGTTGAGGTTTTGGAGGAGAAGTGATTGACTGAACACTGACAGCCTTCCCCGGGCGAGACCTTGACGGGCCCGCACCGGCTGCTTTTTGGGCCAACCACTTCCGTTTTCGATTTTCTCGCGAATCGCCGCACTATCTTCCACCCGACCGCCTTATCCACTAACTCCTGGAGGTTAGGAAATCAAGAGCTGCGAGCGAATGCTTAACTTCATCATTCAAATGCTCCGGAACCAAGCGATTTTCGGGCCTCGCTTCGAATCTCATCGGCGACATAAAGAGTCGTAATTGAACTTATGCGAGATAGTCCATAACGGACATGGACCCTTGCTTCAAATTATAAAATTCCCTCTTCTTTATCTCCATCAAGCTAGAGGAATATGGATCGCACGAAAAGCTTCTTTGAAATCTGCCCAAGTGGTAACTTGTCCAACAGGCGAATAGTCTTAAAAGCTGTTCCACCATAAGCCGCCGCTTCCTTGGAGATAATGTGCAAGATACTTGGACTTTCTCGTCATCCGTGCATCTAGCCAACTCAAGTTTATCTTCAATGTCGCGAGCAGTCATTCAAGGCCCAAAGGATCAGTGGCCGTGGAGAAATTCGGTGGGCGAGTCCGTTGGAACTCTGCCAGCCGAGTCTGGGGTTGCATCGCTGCCACACCTCCAAAAGCAACGGCACCCAGATTCTCTGAATTCTACACCAATCTCTCGAGTAAACGAGTCTGCATCACCAGTACTTGGGCCATGGACGGAGGAGGAGGTAATTCCTCACTCTGCGTGTCGGGACCCCGAATTTGCAAATCCGGACCCTCTGTGTATTCAGCACTAGTCCAGGAACGCGCTAGTGCACACAGTCTTAACATCGGTATATATCACAATCATACCAAACGATACTATCAAAGTACTTTATTTAAATAATCAAAGGGTTACTCGACCTTATGGCCAAGTTACAAATATATGCCTTGCAAGGCGAAACTTATTAAAAGAGAAATAACAGCAGCGGAAATTCAAATAAACTTCGTGGCGCCATCCAGTATACCACAGGCAACTGACTGGGCTCGCATCCCTAAGTAGTCGGGTCCCCTTGGAGTTCCTCCTCCAAAGCTGGCGTAATCTCCTCTTCAACTGGTATTGTGTTGAGGCAAGGGTGAGTACTTGGTACTCAGCAAGTCATGCACAGAATGCAAGCTAATATACTATATGCATGGCTTGGTACAAAGGAATAGCTCAAGGTATATTTAAAGAAATGCTTTTGACAAGTAATAAGAGTAGATTCGAAAGCAGTGGAAATAAGTAAAGCATAAATAACTTTCAAGAAGTTTAACAAACATTTTTCCCATCCTAAACCACATTTCCATCATCTTCATTGTTAAACCAACCCAACTTTTCAAATCCAAGTTATTTTCAGAAAGTCTAACCCTTGACTGTAATTCCCGAGCATTGTCCAAAGAAGTGGACTCGGCTATTCAAATAGATTCTACACTCTGCAGAGGTTATGCACTTTACCCACAAGATACAATCCACTCACCACGTCGGTAGTGAATCGCCATACAAGAGTATGCGAATGAGCGATCATAACAAAGCCTTTGGAAGCCTCAAACAACACAGTGGTCCTCTCAAGACGTGCTCTACACCATCCCTTCCCTTAGCCAAGGCGAAGTATGGGACCAACACACCGTGCTAGATGGGTACCTGGCCACGTACCACGATACGCTCCCGCACAATCACACAAACGGTGTAACTGACACTCGAGGCTCCACAAGTGAGTCCTTAGCGACTTAGTCAACTAGGGCCGTCCCATTCCAGCCATGTGGTTGCAAGTATGACCCGATTCAAAGGCTTGCAAGGTTAAGTCCTTAGAGTGACCAGGGCAAGACTACCCGAAAAACCAAATCATCATCCCGATTGCCACACCGCCCACCTGATTACTCTTGCCACATGCCCTACCGAAATCGCTTATCAAACCCCGCTTGATTACCATGCACCACGTGCCATCAACATCACATGATACTTTTCCAAAACAAATTCAATATATCATTAAGTCAATATTAGCATTTGATTATCCAAAATCATGTCATGAGCACGAGTGTGAGTCTAAGCAAAGATACTACAACGGTCTAAACCCATGTTGGCAATTTAATAATGTCCAACTAGTAAACCGCAACTAGGGTGACAAAAGGTCATGGCACATACTTAAGTAATCAAGGTGTCATATAGCAAATTGGTATTTATCTAACCCCATGTTTAAACAAAGTATCTTTCTAATTAAACTAGCATGCAATAGTTTAAATCAAAATAGATTTCAAATAGGATCAACATGGTCAAAGCACAACTTGCCTTCAAAAAGTACTTGTTCTTGGTCTTGAGTTGGATCCCGAGTCAACACTTCTCCTTCGAATCCTTCCCAGGCACTTCAACGTCTACTCGTAAAAGCGTGCAAATAGCAAATACACAAATAAACACTAGGCAAAAGATCCCAAAACTCCAAATAAAATCCATAAACAGAGAGAACATAATTTTCTGGATTTTTAGAAACTGGAATCGTCAATTTTGGAGTTAAAACGCAAAAGTTATGATTATTTAAAGTTTAAATAATCAATTAAATAATATTACAGAGAAAAACTTTAGTCCAAAAATTAAATAAAATTCATATTTAGGTAGATCTCAATTTTATACAAATTTAGAAATTTGAATCGCTCAAATCGGAGTTGAAGCATAAAAGTTATAAGCGTTTGAAGTTTGAATCTAAATTTTGAATCAATATTTCGAATTAATAAATCATTTTCTTTTCGGAAATTAATTATTGCGTCGGCATGGACACGTGGCAGCCTACGATTGGTTTGTCGACGTCGGTAGGTCCATGGACTTGGTCCACGCCGGCTCGGGTCCACCGTGGACTCGGCCCACGACTCTGCGTGAGACCCGACATGTGGGACCACTCGGGTGACGCTATCGGCCGACGTCGGCCGAGCTTCAACCACGGCATCGATGCGACAGTGGGTCCCACCGATGACGTCATGGGTGACGTCGGCGCTACGGCTGAACGGCCGTGACATGCGGAGCCCCTCGACACGCGCGGCCTCGCGTGTCGGCGTCTACCTACAGCGTCGCGTGGGCAGCCACCGACAGCGTCGGTCCAACTTCCGACACGTGGCGCAATCTCGACCGTTGATTTGAAAATCAACGGTCCCGATCGAATCCGATGACGCACGCGTTTGGGGGTGAACGTGGTCAATTTAGACCGTTGGATCTAGATCCAACGGCGAGGATTGATCTCGGAAATCGCACATGGTGCTTACCGTAGGAACGGCGTGGCGGCGCAATCCGGGGCGTCGGATCTTGATCGGACGGTCCACGGAGCTCGCGAGGCGGCTGATGGCGTCGCGGCGGGCTTGTCAGCGCGTCGGAATCGGGAAGACGACGCCCCGAACGGGCAGCCCGACGCAGCCTCCCGGCGAGATGAAGTATGAGCCAGGTTCGCCTCGTCGCGGGTTCCGACCGCCACCAAGCGGCGAGCACGCATCGGTTTGGCGGCGAAAGTTGAAGAACTTCGCGGGCGGCGCTCTTTGGCTCCGGCGAAATTGCGGCGGCTCTAGGGTTTCCCTGTGGGCGTGGACTAGGGCGGCGAAGCTCAGCATGGAACGGCCGAACCTCTGGGCGGCTCCATGCATTAAATAGTCGAGTCCGTGTCAGAGGCGGCGACGGCTAACGGAGTCCGCGGCGAATCCGGCCGGAGACGATTTAAGACGCGGAGCCGCATTACACGTGGCACAACTAACGGCCACGATCGCGCGGCGCTGACCGGTCGGTCCGGACACGGCTTCGGGTCGAGTCGAGGCGGATCTCACCGTTGGATCTTGATCCAACCGCTGGGATTGATTAGGGTTAAAGTGGGTTCGGCCGAGTCAATCGGCTCGGTCGGACTCCGAGTCCGACTTCGATCGGATGAACAGTACTTGACCCGAGTTGGATTTTCCAGCGAATTAATATTTAAAATAATTCCCAGTAATTCATTTAATTCATTAAAAATAGCAAAAGACTCAGAAAAATTCCAGAAAAATTCTGGAAAATATTTTGGATCATTTTGGACTCAAATAAAATATTTCCAACAAAAATTTATTTGCAAATTTAAATTCTTTAATTATTTCAAAATGGGATAAATTCAAATAAATTCCAAATAAATCCAAATAAATTCCAGAAAATTCCAAAAATTCACCAAAGTGCCAAATCACACATGAATTTAAGAAAAGCAAAATTTTGGGATGTTACACTGCGCTTCCTGACGTCCATGTGTTGACGCCACTGGATCATTAGAATGCCGCGAAACATGGCTATGGGATCCCTGCTGCGGCGGATCACGAAGTGAGGGGTTTGGCTCATCTCGCACCGTACCCTCGGCCGTAATCGCACGGACTGGCCGTCTCCTCGGCATCCTGTCTAACACAAGGTTCAACAACGTGAACAACAGGTGCCATACCAGGAATGAGACGACACAACGGGATTACTGCAGGATTCATATGCATTTAATAAGATTCGCAGCAACACAAGACAATGAAGCACGCATTGCAGCGAAAGGATTGCATACACGATAGATTTAAGGATGGCGACAAAGCACGTCCTTGCGCGCTACAGCTGATTCATATTACATCATCACTCCTACTTAACACAAGTTCCCACCTAACCTCTGTACAGCAAAAGTACATCACCAGCCAGCTCGTATCTATGACAAAAGCGAGCTTCAGTACTACCTATTACACATAAGACTCCTAAGATCCAGGTCTACACATCCCCACCATTCTCGGCAGGAGCATCGGAAGGGCCTGGAGCTGCAGAAGAAGTAGATGACTCCACCGGGTACATCATCTCGTACTCACGACCACCAAAGACGAGGTTACGACCCGGTGCTGCACTTGGATTTAGGCTCCAGTGGCGCATGCTGAGACGCGATTTACGGCGCACGCCTCGCACGGACATCCTAGCATTAAGCGGAGACCCGACGGTAGGATCCAGGGGCGAGGAAGCTCTTCGCCGGGCCAAGCTCATCGTGCTCCTCAGACGTGATCATCTCGGTGGTGAAGAAGCCATGGTTGTGATTTAACGGTGCCATATGGCTCTCTAGCTCGGAAATACGATGGCGAGCGACCAGGAGCTTCGCCCCGAAGGCGAAGCAGTACACATCAACACCGACGCATGCCCAACCCGCCAAGCTTCCACTATATCCATCGGGCCGGATTCACCTGCGGCATAGAGGTTTGCCTGGCCGTCCGGCTCACGAGAGGACAACTTCGGAAACATCTGCGACGGCTCGGGAAGGTCGAAAGCGAGTCGAAGGATTGCCATATACGCCCCTATCTAGCAACGCCGCGAGAGGACTCCTGAGTGTGCCATAGTAGAGATGTGGATCGCTCTCCTGCAAGACGACCTCGAATGGTGACCTCTGCCACATAAAGAGAGGATGCTGGGCTAAGTCCAGCGCTTGAGATCATGAACTCTGGTGGCTCAGTGAACCCAACACGGCGCATCATCTCCCAAAGGGTGGCCTGAACAGAACCCTCTAGGATAGCACACGTGTAGAAACGAGGTTCCCAGCGTCCCGACATCTAAAAGCAAGAAAAGAGCTAGTTAGCAAAACCTTAACGGAGACAAACCAAAAGAGAGGAAACCAAGCAACTACCACACAAAACAACTGCAAAAGCCATAGCCCGAAGCCTTAATCTTGTCCTTATACAAGGAGTAACTAACTGTTGAATAGGTAAGACTTCCCCAAACTCTATCTTTAGGTTTTGAGTGAGAAGGGAATAGAATGAATCCCATTTTCCTACTTCACTCCTGTCCCAGAAAACCAGGTTTGAAAATCAGCTAAGAGGAAATTCACTTTGAAGATTCGAAATCAGAAAAAGAAGCTATAGAGGGGAAAAGGCTAGCATTCTACAGTTTCACAATTAAGAATACTAAGTTAAAATAACTCACCTGGGAAAACTCATTCCTAAGTTCTATTATCTAGCGATCTAATTTATCCTTTCAGTTTTAGCATAGCTCTGATACCACCTCTTGTGGGGGCTCCAGAATCAGATTAACGTTGCAGGTCATTACTGTTGCATCGGTCAGAAGATTTATGCAACCCGTAACGTCTCCTGACCGCTAAACCAACTCCGTACTCGGATTGGGGCCAATTAGTCGGCAAAACTCGTGAGGAGTGTACATGCCAACTGATTGATCCCAACTCGAAGCTTCGCAAGAATCGCATGCATTGTACTTGGTTCCTGGATCGGTAGCTCCGATACCCATGCGTTGTCATACAAGACAGGTCTCAACTATGCAAGAGTAATTATATTACACATGAAAGGTAACGTTATTACAATAGTTTAACTTTACAAGTCACGGCTTACAGCCGAAACGAGTCCAAAAGAAACACCAAAGATCAATGAAACTCCAAAAGAAGAACACGCAGTGTGCCTCCACCCTCAGGCAACTGACTGAAAGGAAACCCAGCTAAGCCCCAGCGGAATCGTCAGTGTCATCAGCGAACTGCGACTCGTTTGGAACATCTGCATCAATACCTGCTTCTTCTCCTTCTGACCAAAGTCCGTTAGAGCAAACGGTGAGTACACGTATGTACTCGCAAGACTTTAGTGTATGAAATGTATACATATAAAATGTAGGTGAAATCAATGAATAATAGGTTACTACACTAGTCTTTTTGAGCACAAAGCAGATTGTGCTTTCAATATGATAATAGATTCACATTCGCATTTTTTCAAAAGAAGCTGAAGAAAACATTTCAAACCATTAATAATAGATAAACCATTAACCAAATCAACCATCCAACCATTCCTTTCACCAAAACAACCAACCACCTGCACCTTATCCGAACCCAAAATCCAAACACACACCCGACCAACACAGTCTAACCTCGAAACCCATTTTCCCATAAGTCAACCCAGACCCAACATCTATACTTGATAATACACTCCAAGCTGCTCGTGACCGTGAGCACGGCTAATCGATTAGTTTATTTATCTCTGCAGAGATTGTACATCAGACTACACATGACACGCTCTAGCAATCATGTCATCCATGCCTCGCGATACCGAAGTACCCGATTTGCTAGACAAAGGACGGAACCTTTCGAGAGATTGGACTTCCTAATCCTGCAGCGACCAGCCCGTGAACGCATTCCTAACTACAGCCACAGAGGCCGCCAGTGGTTCCCATAGACACCCACTAGCCCACGACCTCCCGGTAGTAGGCATTACCGTTGTATTAGGTAAACTTTCCTTCGATGCCTCGACAAGAAAGTCCCTAGAATGCACTGACACCACAAGTGCATCCAATCCTCTTTGCCCACCAATAATGCAGGGTCAGATCCCTTTTCCCCGTACTAGGCTGAGGCCATCCCACACTGGCACATGTGGTTGCACGTATTACACCCAGTAAATAGCACCAAGTTCGGTCCTTAGGGTGACTCGGCGTAGATCTTCAAAACCCACTTGATTTGGCCACAGAGGATCGACTCTAGCGGCCCCGCCGAGCACACACTAGCCTTCAACCTCCCCATAGCAAGGGACCCACTGAGACCAAACCACTCCAAACCAGCCAATGGCCTGACAACCAATCCGAACACGAAACCGACCTACCAACGGGAACCACCGCCAGGCCAAATACCACCAACTCCGAACCACCAAACATCTCGCTTAGGTCTAAACTCTCCAAGTTTTCCATTTTACTCACGCAACTATTCCCCTTTTTCCACAAAACCCCATATCCACCGATTCCAACGACACCAATCACCTATCCTAATAGTTCCAGGAGTTTATGAATAAGAAACGTCATGATCTCCTCGCAACCAATTCTCATCTTTGAGCTAAGCATATGCGACTATTATTCTTTAATACCCTCTGACACTTACTAACATGTCTAAGTTATTCCTAAGTTTATCAAGGATTGCATATTCAGATTAAATTGAGGTAATCCAACAATTTTTGGTTTAACTACTGCTTCCCACAAATTATCACTTTTAATAAACTTATGAGCATGCATAATAGTTTTGGCAATCAAAAATAAGAATTTGCAAATATGGGATTCAAAATGGTCAAGGAGGTGCTTGCCTGTTTGCTCTTCGGTGAAATCGGTCTCCGGGACGTAGTCGGGATCGTCGGCAACGTTCGAAGTGTCTACGTCTACACAAAAAGCAACGAGACCAAAATCATCGATCAAAATAGGCAAGGAAGCAATCAAAATCCAAAAAGAAGCGAAAACGGAAAACGAGAACCTAGACAGAAAAGAGATTCTAAACTTTCTCCCAGAGGCCGGCAGCATGCCGTCGGGGGGCGTAGTGCCGCTCTTCGTCGGCCACCGATCTGCCATCAGTGGCGCGGTAGTGCCACTGGCTGGGAATCGAAAAGGGTTGCTCTCTGGAAAATAACTACCGGCGTT